>CM062297.1:564027650-564627650 GCA_031216915.1 Pictodentalium vernedei
ATGTATACATAAGAGATAAACATAATCTCCTTTGTTGGAAGTGGAATTCACAGAGGACCATTTTTGTAAGTAATAAGGGTATTAAAAAAACCAAGCGTTAACCCCTGTTGGGGAGGTTAACACGGATACCCATCGATAGCTTAAAAAATCGTTTTCCCTGGATTTCTTTACAAACATTTTGTGGGGTTTCCAAGAGAAAATGGCCGTTGATAGGTCTTGGTGTCATATGACCAGTTGCATGGATAAATTATTCTGGTAGGCATTTGTTAACCCTCCATGGGCTGCTAAATGTAAAAAAAATTGAAGAAATAGTCTGTTTTTGGACACGAACAAATGGAAATGCCACAGAGAAACGTAACTTCTTTTACCAGATGCAAAACTGATAGGGAAACATTGATCTTGATATTAACCCATTCTAACATTAATGATGGGTTTTACCTAAACATTTTTTTTTTATCAAACCCAAACCGAGTCATTTGAGACTACTATACTCACCTTTCTCATAACATCAATGAGGGAACTTCAGTGAGACAGTTAAAAACAATTCATCAGACACTGGGGGGGGGGGGGGGGGGGGTCATGAAAAATCATGGAATCTAATCGGGAAAAGCCATGATTCTCCAGAATCATAAAGTCTAGTAATTAATGCAACTTGTAATGTCACACCATGAACTGTGAATGGCCATTTTTCTTTAAAATCTACAACATGTTTTCAGAGAAATCCAGTGAGAACATGAATTTTAAGCTTTTGATGGGTATCATTGTTTATCCAGCCCAGAATGGGTTAAGTGTTGTTTTTGGAATACTCTTATTACTTTCAAAAATAATTCTCAGTGAATTCTACTTCCACTTATTTTGATCTCTCCTCTCAACTTCGGGTGCTGTGGGTACGCAAACACAACCCATTTTATCAACATTTTGATGTTTGAAAACCTGCATAGGGTTAACAAATGCTTACTGGAATATTTTGTACATGTGACTTGTAATGTCACTCTAAGATCTGAGAATGGCCATGTTTTATGAAAAATCTACGAGATGGTTTTAAAGAAATCCTCGGATAATATGAATTTTTAACCTTTTGGGGGGTTTCTTTCTTTAACCAGCCCTAAACGGGCTAATGCTTGGTTTTGTGAATACCTTCATTACTTACAAAAATGATCGTTGGTGAATTCCACTTTCGATGAAGGAGGTTATGTTTATCTTGCAGGTACACATTTGGTGTTATGGTTGCCAAAGAACAGCCCATTTTCTCCAAATGTCTATGCTTGGCAGCCTCTGGAGGGTTAACAAATTGTTACCGAAATATTTTGTCCGTGCGACTTGTAATGTCACTCCAAGACCTGCGAATGGTCAATTTTTCTTGAAAATTTTTTTGGAGAAATCTGCAGAAAACTGGAATTTTAAGCTTTTAAGGGGTATATCTCCTTAACTAGTCAAAAATGGGTTAAGACCTCGATTTTAGTATACACTTACTACTTACAAAAATGTTTCCCTGTCAGTTCTGCATCCGGTAAAAGAAGTTATGTTTCTCTGTTGCATTTCCATTTGATGTTGTTGGTGTCCAAAAACAGGCTATTTAAAAAAAAATTGACATTTAGCAGCCCATGGAGGGTTAACAAATGCTTACCAGAATAATTTATCTAATCAACTGGTAATGTGACACCAAGACCTATCAATGGCCATTTTCTCTTGAAACCCTACCAGATGTTTGTAAAGAAATCCAGGGAAAACATAAATTTTTAAGCTTTTGATGGGTATCACTATTAACAACCACGAAAGGGGTTAACGCTTGGTTTTTTGAATACCCTTATTACTTACAAAAATGGTCCTTGGTGAATTCCACTTCCAACAAAGGAGATTATGTTTGTTTCTCAGGTACACGTTGGGTGATGTGCGCGTCCGAAAACAGCCCATTTCAACAAAATTACGATGCTTGGCAGCCTCTAGAGGATTAATAAATGCTCACCGGAATATTTTGTCCATGCAACTTGTAATATCACACAAAGACCTGCAAGTAGTCAATTTTTCTTGAAAACCTACAGGATGTTTTTAGAGAAATCCACAGAAAATGGGAATTTTAAGATTTTAAGGGGTCTCTCTCTTTAGCCTGTCCAAAATGGGTTAAGACTTGGACTTTTGAATACCCTTACTACTTACAAAAATGTTTGCGTATAGATTGTGCGCTCGATAAAAGAAGGCACGTTTTTTTGTGGCGTACCCATTGGGTGCTGTTGGCGTCCAAAAACAGCCCATTTTATCACAATTTTGACTTTTAGCAGCCCGTGGAGGGTTAACAAATGCTCACCGCAGTATTTTGTCCATGCAACTTCTATTGTCACACCAAGGCCTGGGAGTGACAAATTTTTCTTGAAAATCTACAAGACTTGCCTAGAGAAATCCACGGAAAACACAAATTTTTTAGCTTTATGGGGGTATTGCTGTTTAACCAGCCCAAAACGGGTTAATGCTTGGATTTTTGAACACCCTTATTACTGACAAAAATGATTCTCGGTGAATTCCACTCCCAATAAATGAAGTTATGTTTATCTCTCATGTATCGTTTGGGTGCAGTGGGGCCTGAAACCGGCTCATTTCATCAAAATTTCGATGTTTGGCAGCCTGTGGAGGGTTACCATATGCATCGCCTGATATGTCGTGTGTATCAAAGGGCGTGTCACAGACAGGTCTAGCAATGACGAATGTTTAAAAAAAATCTACAAGACGTGTTTCGAGAAAGTGCCGATAAACTCCAATTTTGGCAGTTTTTTGCCAATTCTGACGAAATAAGTGTTAAATCGAAAATTCCGCTTTGGTACATTTTTAGATTTTGTGCCCCTCTATGCGTGTGCAAAATTTCGTGAAAATCGGTTCGAAAATGGCTTCTGAATCGTACGGACAAAATGTGTGGAAAAAAAAACTAGACTTTATGATTCTGGAGAATCATGGCTTTTCCCGGTGAGATTGCATGATTTTTCATGACCCCACAGTGTCTGATGAATTGTTTTTAACTGTCTCACTGAAGTTCCTTCATTGATGTTATGAGAAAGGTGAAGATAGTAGTCTCAAATGACACAGTTTGATAAAAAATTGTTTAGGTAAAAACCATCATTAACGGTGGACTGGTTTAATGTCAATATCGTCTTCCAACAAGTCAATGACAGACAAAAGGAGTTATGTTTGTTTGACACATACTCACTGAGTGCTGTGTCAATTTAAAAATAGTCCATTTTATCTCAAATGTATCCAAAATACTGATGTCTGGCAGCTTGTAGGGGTTAACAAGTGCCAACAGGAATATTTATTCATGCAACTTGTAATGTCACACCAAGAACTGTGAATGGCCATTTTTTCTTTAAAATCTACAAGATGTTTTCAGAGAAATCCAGGGAGAACAGGAATTTTAAGCTTTTGATGGGTATCATTGTTTTTCCAGCCCAAAACGGGTTAAGTGTTGTTTTTGGAATACTCTTATTACTTCCAAAAATAATTCTTAGTGAATTCTACTTCCACTTATTTTGATCTCTCCTCCCAACTTCAGGTGCTGTGGGTACGCAAACACAGCCTATTTTATCAACATTTTGATGTTTGAGAACCTGCATAGGGTTAACAAATGTTTACAGGAATATTTTGTACATGCAGCTTGTAATGACACACTAAGATATGAGAATGGCCATTTTTTCCTGAAAATCTACGGGATGTTTTTAAAGAAATCCTCAGATAACATGTATTTTTAACCTTTTGAGGGGTATCTCTCTTTAACCAGCTCTAAAGGGTTAATGCTTGGTTTTGTGAATGTCTTCATTACTTACAAAAATGATCGACGGTGAATTCCATTTCCAATGAAGGAGGTTATGTTTATCTCGTAGGTACACATTTGGTGTTATGGTTGCCCAAGAACAGCCCATTTTCTCCAAATGTCAATGCTTGGCAGACTCTGGGGGGTTAACAAATGGTTAGCGAAACATTTTGTTCATGCAACTTGTAATGTCACTCGAAGACCTGCGAATGGTTAATTGCTCTTGAATTTTTTTTTTTTGAGAAATCCACAGAAAACTGGAATTTTAAGCTTTTAAGGGGTATATCTCCTTAACCATGTAAAAATGGGTTAAGACCTTGATTTTTGAATACATTTACTACTTACAAAAATGTTTCCCTGTCAGTTTTGCGCCCGGTAAAAGAAGTTACGTTTATCTGTTGTATTCCCATTTGATGTTGTTGTTGTTCAAAAACAGACTATTTTTTCAAAATTTTGACATTTAGCAGCCCATGGAGGGTTAACAAATGCTTACCGGAATAATTTATCCAATCAACTGGTAATGTGACACCATGACCTATCAATGGCCATTTTCTCTCGAAAACCCTACCAGATGTTTGTAAAGAAATCCATGGAAAACATAAATTTTTAAGCCTTTGATGGGTATCACTATTAGCAACCACAAAATGGGTTAACGCTTGTTTTTTTGAATACCCTTATTACTTACAAAAATGGTCCTTGGTGAATTCCACTTCCAACAAAGGAGATTATGTTTATTTCTATGGTACACGTTGGGTGATGTGCGTGCCTGAAAACAGCCCATTTCAACAAAATTACGATGCTTGGCAGCCTCTAGAGGGTTAATAAACGCTCACCGGAATATTTTGTCCATGCAACTTGTAATATCACACAAAGACCTGCGAGTCGTCAATTTTTCTTGAAAACCTACAGGATGTTTTAGAGAAATCAACAGAAAATAGGAATTTTAAGATTTTAAGGGGTCTCTCTCTTTAGCCTGTCCAAAATGGGTTAAGATTTCGACTTTTGAATACCCTTACTACTTACAAAAATGTTTGCCAATAGATTGTGCGCTCGATAAAAGAAGGCACATTTCTTTGAGGCGTACCAATTGGGTGCTGTTGGCGTCCAAAAACAGCCCATTTTATCACAATTTTGACTTTTAGCAGCCCGTGGAGGGTTAAAAATGCTCACCGCAGTATTTTGTCCATGCAACTTCTATTGCCACACCAAGGCCTGGGAGTGACAAATTTTTCTTGAAAATCTACAAGACTCGTTTAGAGAAATCCACGGAAAATACAAATTTTTGAGCTTTATGGGGGTATTGCTGTTTAACCAGCCCAAAACGGGTTAACGCTTGGTTTTTTGAACACCCTTATTACTGACAAAAATGATTTCAGGTGAATTCCCCGTCCAATAAAGAAAGTTATGTTTATCTCTCATGTATCGTTTGGGTGCTCTGGGGCCCTGAAACTGGCCCATTTAATCAAAATTTCGATGTTAGGCAGCCTGTGGAGGGTTACCATATGCATCGCCTGATATGTTGTGTGTATCAAAGGTCGTGTCACAGACAGGTCTAGCAATGATGAATGTTTAAAAAAAATCTACAAGACGTGTTTCGAGAAAGTGCCAATAAACCCCAATTTTGACAGTTTTTTGCCAATTCTGACGAAATAAGGGTTAAATCGAAAATTCCGCATCGGTACATTTTTAGATTTTGTGCCCTTCTATGCATGTGCAAAATTTTGTGAAAATCGGTCTGAAAATGGCTTCGGAATCGTGCGGACAAAATGTGTGGAAAAAAAAAAACACAAAAACACAAAAAACTACACTTTATGATTCTGGAGACACATGGCTTTTCCCGATGAGATTCCAGGATTTTTCATGACCCCACAGTGCCTGATGAATTGTTTTTAACTGTCTCACTGAAGTTCCTTCACTGATGTTATGAGAAAGGTGAGTATAGTAGTCTCAAATGACTCAGTTTGATAAAAAAAATTGTTTAGGTAAAAACCATCATTAACGGTGGAGTGGGTTAATGTGAATATCGGCGTCCAACAAGTTAATGACCGACAAAAGGAGTTATGTTTGTTTGACACATATCCACATAGTGCTGTGGCTATTTGAAAATGGTCCATTTTATCTCAAATGTATCCAAAATATTGATGTCTGGCAGCTTATAGAGGGTTAACAAGTGCTAACAGGAATATTCGTTCATGCAGCTTCTAATGTCACACCAAGAACTGCGAATGGCCATTTTTTCTTTAAAATCTACAAGATGTTTTCAGAGAAATCCAGGGAGAACAGGAATTTTAAGCTTTTGATGGGTATCATTGTTTATCCAGCCCAAAACGGGTTAAGTGTTGTTTTTTGAACCCTCTTGTTACTTCCAAAAGTAATTCTCAGTGAATCCTACTTCCACTTATTTTGATCTCCCCTCTCAAATTCGGGTGCTGTGGGTATGCAAACACAGCCCATTTTATAAACATTTTGATGTTTGAGAACCTGCATATAGTTAACAAATGCTTCCAGGAATATTTTGTACATGCAATTTGTAATGTCACGCTAAGATCTGAGAATGGCCATTTTTTCTTGAAAATCTACAAGATGTTTTTTGAGAAATCCTCAGAGAACATGAATAAAAGAAAGAGTCCTTTTGAGGGACTCTTTCTGTAATCAGCCCTAAACGGGTTAATGCTTGGTTTTGTGAATATCTTCATTACATACAAAAATGATCATCGGTGAATTTCACTTCCAATGAAGGGGTATGTTTATCTCACAGGTACACATTTGGTGTTATGGTTGCCCAAGAACAGCCCTTTTTCACCAAATGTCTATGCTTGGCAGCCTCTGGAGGGTTAACAAATACTTACCGAAATATTTTGTCCATGCAACTTGAACTATCACTCCAAGAACTGTGAAAGGTCAATTTTTCTTGAAATTTAGTTTTGAGAAATCCGCAGAAAACTTGAATTTTAAGCATTTAAGGTGTATATCTCTTTAACTAGTCAAAAATGAGTTAAGACCTCGATTTTTGAATACACTTATTACTTACAAAAATGTTTCCCTGTCAGTTTTGCGACCGCTAAAAGAAGTTATGCATCTCTGTTGCATTCCCATTTGATGTTGTTGGTGTCCAAAAACAGACTGTTTTTTTCAAAATTTTCACATTTAGCAGCCCATGGAGGGTTAACAAATGCTTCCCGGAATAATTTATCCTATCAGCTGGTAATGTGACACCAAGACCTATCAGTGGTCATTTTCTCTTGAAAACTCTACCAGATTTTTGTAAAGAAATCCAGGGAAAACATAATTTTTCAAGCTTTTGATGGGTATCACTATTGACAACCACAAAAGGGGTTAACGCTTGGTTTTTTGAATACTCTTATTACTTACAAAAATGGCCCTCGGTGAATTCCACTTCCAATAAAGGAGATTATGTTTATTTCTCAGGTATACATTGGGTGCTGTGTGTGTCCGAAAATAGCCCATTTCAACAAAATTCCGATGCTTGGCAGCCTCTAGAGGGTTAATAAACGCTCACCAGAATATTTTGCCCATGCAGCTTGTAATATCACACAAAGACCTGCGAGTAGTCAATTTTTCTTGAAAACTTACAGGATGTTTTTGGAGAAATGCACAGAAAATGGGAATTTTAAGATTTTAAGGGGTCTCTCTCTTTAGCCTGTCCAAAATGGGTTAAGACTTCGACTTTTGAATACCTTTACTACTTACAAAAATGTTTGCGTATAGATTGTGCACTCGATAAAAGAAGGCTCTTTTCCTTTTTTCGTACCCATTGGGTGCTGTTGGCGTCCAAAACAGCCCATTTTATCACAATTTTGAATTTTAGCAGTCCGTGGAGGGTTAACAAATGCTCACCGCAGTATTTTGTCCATGCAGCTTCTATTGCCACACAAAGGCCTGGGAGTGACAAATTTGTCTTGAAAATCTACAAGACTCGTTTAGAGAAATCCACGAAAAACATGAATTTTTTAGCATTATGGGGGTATTGCTGTTTAACCAGCCCAAAACGGGTTAACGCTTGGTTTTTTGAACACCCTTATTGCTTACAAAAATGATCCTCGGTGAATTCCACTTCCAATAAAGGAAGTTATGTTTTCCTCTCAGGTATCATGGCTTTTCCAGATGAGATTCCATGATTTTTCATGACCCCAGAGTGTCTGATGAATTGTTTTTGACTGTCTCAATGAAGTTCCCTTTTGATGTTATGACAAAGATGGGTGTAGTAGTCTCCACTGTCGCAGTTTGATAAAAAAAATGTTTAGGTAAAAAACATCATTAATGGTGGAGAGGGTTAATATCAATATGGTTGTCCGACAGGTTAATGACCGAGTTACATTTGTTTGACATCTACTGACCGAGTGCTGTGGCTATTTGAAAATGGTCCATTTTAACTTGAATATATCCAGAATATTGATGTCTGTCAGTTTGTAGAGGGTTAACAAGTGCTAACAGGAATATTTTTCCATGCAACTTGTAATGTCACACCAAGAATTGCGAATGGCCATTTTTTTTCTAAAAAAATCTACAAGTTGTTTTCAGGGAAATCCAGGGTGAACACAAGATTCCATGATTTTTTATGGCCCTGGAGTGTCTGAAGAATTGTTTTTAATTGCATCATTAAAGTATTTTTATTGATGCCTTGAGAAAAGTGGGTATAATAGTCTCAAATAACCCAGTGTGGTAAAAGAAAGTTTGGGTTAAATCATCATTGTTGTTAGAGAGGGTTAATATAAATATCAGCATCTGAGAATCTGCGTCTAATGCAAATAGCCCATTATATCTCAAATTTATCTAAAATTTTGATATTTGACAGTTTGTGGAGGGTTAATGAATACTTGCGAGAATAATTCTTCTCCAGAGTTTATTTGTTCTTGTTCTCTCTAAGAACCACTTGAAGATATCCACAGAAAATGTGAACTTTAAGTTCTTGAGCATGTCATGTGTAGTCCCTGTATCAATTATCTCCTATTCGACTACAGTTGTTATGCATCATTACCTCATCTTTTCACACCTCAGAACTACAGTTAATACAATGAGAAACATGAAGTTATATATAGACAACAATAATTATATATACAAATAGGAAGCGTTGTTCGTACATCTGTGTAAATAAAATATAGGCTGTGATGGAGGATGGGCAGTATAGCCGTCTTACAAACTAGTATATACCTAGCCCCACTGCCGGGGAAATGTTAGCGCCACCACTGCATTTGATAACCGCCTAACAGCATATTAAATATACCTGCATCCCTTCCCATCATGGGGAACTCCCCCGTTTATTGTAAGGTTCCTTAGGCACAACACAGAGTCTGTAAGATGGCTATACACTGCCACGTCGCCACCTTGGGGTGGAGGATGGGCAGTGTATAGCTGTTTTACAGACTAATATATACCTGGACCCACTGTCGGGGAAATGCTATAGTGTCAATACTGTATTTGATATTATAAGTAAATGATCCCATTGTAGCTAACGTTATTTACTGTTTTCTTATCATGCAGTGGTGGGGCACAGTGGCGTTGTGGTAAACAGTTCTCGTCAGATCACCGAAGTTAAGACACATCGAGCCCAGGCGACCGTCTGAGCGATCAATTCCGACTCCTGCGCTGTGTCAGTGGACAAGGCACTTAACGCCGATTATCCACATGGGCGCCACGATGCCGCCGCGTACTAAGGCATACTGCACGTCGATGGTACACATGTCTTCAACCAATCTAACCCTTCCTGTGCTGCAGTGCAGTTTTACGATGTTGGGGAGCTGGCAGCTGCTCTTCGTTGCCTGGAGGTTCTCCCGGGGTACTCCGGCTTCCTCCATCAGTAGACCTGTCACGGTCATGATTAGCCACTGTGCATAAGTATATGACCTTAAACACCAATAAATAAATAAACAATATCGTGCAGTGCAGTGTGGAATATGATGTGTGTTTGGTTGGAGAAAGAGACAGGGGGAAGGGGTGGGGTGGTAAGATCGGTAATTTTGTTGGGATAAATCGACCGATTGCGTGGGACACTATGGAATTGACCGATGAAACGGGACACAGTGAGTGTGGAACTTATGGGCCGTTATTCTTGATAATAAATAAATATACACTTACTTTTGAGATCATGTTGGAGAGGATTCACTGGAAATCATATATGTCCGATGCTTCTCAGTTATGCTCTGCTCCCCATCCTATGAATTGCACTTCAGACTTCTCAAATCTAGCACCCACCCCACATCATACTCCGCCAGAATTTTTGCTCGCTAAAAACTTATTTTTAATTTATTCTCCCAACATCTAACATAACGACAACTAGAGGTGCTTTGCAGGCCCACCGGGAGCACAAGCGGGCAGGGCAACCCATATATTCGGGGCTCGTTCCCAAGGCAGTATGCCAGCTATGCTCGCAACAACGGCCTCTCCCCGTCGGCTCGGGTGCTTCTAAGGATAGAGAGGTCAATGGGAAGGGGCCCGTTAGCAAACAAACTTAGTGAAAAAAAACAGCAGGGGGGCACGTGTCCTAGGTAAAAAAAAACAGCAGGGCGATGGGGGTGGGGGATGGGGGGGGGCAGATGTCCCCTCTAATTAATTTGAATAGGAGGCAGTTGTTCGTGGGGCAGGTGTCCATATCCCATTGTCCAGTATTCCAAATTTTCAATGGCACTTGGCCTTGACGGAAACATTTTAACAAGAACGAACGGGAAACCTGTTTGCAGTAACGCTGCAAATATAAACTTGATTTTAGGACCTTTCCATGGACAGTTTAAAGCCTACTTCGATATCAGCGTTCCTTACTCTTGTTCTTTCAGTGCATCGTCACAGTATTTCACCCCAATCGAGTTCTGACGTCATGCAAGTTTGGCCGACATGCTTTCAATTTTGTTATTGCCAACTACATATTTATAATTTCATGATTACTGATCAGAATTTTGAAAATGACACATGCAATCGCGACAGAGTTTTCTGAAAAAAACTCGATTCTGCAAAAGGTTTTAGTGAAACTGGATTATTTTTTTTCATTTTCAATTTCGATGGCTCTTGATGAAAAGGTGTTAGTTACCGATCATCCCAAACAAGATCAAATATTAACGCCGAAGATTAATAACTGAGAATCTTCTAAAAATATACATGTGCATTCCTAAAATGCAATAAATCAAGTCTTGTTCACGTTTTATGAGAGGAATATGTCCAATCGTATCACTGAATTATTCTTAAGTGTGTGTGGGTGAGAAATTCTGTATACGGACAAAATACACACTAAATAAAATATTTGGCATTATTTTCAGATGACGTATTTTTATCTTTGCTTCTTGGAGAAATCCATGCTGCTAAATGCGACGAAGGAGTGTTATCTAATAAGGTCAGGTGGTGGGGTTTGACACCCCATCTCGAAGTAGATTTAGTGGGGGTGTCGATTTTGCACGTAATGTAGGCAGCATACAAGGCATGGGCTGTCTGTCTTTAATCCGACAAAAACAGGGTTATGGCTTGGTTTTTTGAATACCCTTAATACTTTCAAACATTATCCCTCGTGAATTCTGATTCTGATAAAAGAGGATATTTTTTTCTATTACATACGCATTTGGTGCCCGAAAACAGCCAACTTTATCAAAATTATTACGTTTAGCAGTCTGTAAAGGGGTTATAGCAAATGATTATCGGAATATTCTATCCACGCAACTTGTAATACCACACCAAGACCTGCCAATGTCCAATTGTTCTTGAATATTGCCAACAAGCAGTTGGCGAACTCCACGGAAAATATAAATTTTATGCTTCTAAGGGGCATCTCTCCTGATCCAGTCCAAAATGGGTTAACCTTCATTCTTTTAAATACCCTTACTACATACAAAACGGATCCTCTGTGAATTCTTTACGCAGTAAAAGAAGTTTTGTTTAGCCTTCACATACCCATTGGGTGCTGTTGGTGTCACAAAGCAGCCCATTTTATCAAACTTTTGATGTTTAGCAGCTGGTGGAGAGCTAACAAATACTCACCAGAATATTTTGTCCATGCAACTTGTAATGGCACACTAAGACCTATGGATGACCATTTTTTCTTGAAATCTATAAGATGTTTTTAAAGAAATCCAGGAAATACATGAATTTTTAAGCCTTTCATGGGTATCGCTGTTTAACCAGCCCAAAACGGGTTAAGGCTTGGTTTTTTGAATACCCTTATTACTTACAAAAATTATCCTCGATGATTTCCACTTCCAACAGAGGAAGCTATGTTTATTTGCCAGCTACAGGTTGGGTGCTGTGGGGGCTGAAAACAGCCTATTTTATCAAAGTGTAGATATTTGAGGGTCTGTAGAGGGTTAACAAATGCTTATCAGAAAATTTTGTCCATGCAGTTTATAATGTTACACCAACATCTGCGATGAACCAGTTTTTTCTTGAAAATCTACTTGTCATTTTTAGAGAAATTCACGTAATACATGATTATTGAAGCATTTGAGGGAATCACTCTTAAACCACCCCAAAACGGGTTAACTCTTGGTTTCTTGAATACCCTAATTACTTACAAAAATGGTCCTCGGTGAATTCCCCTTCCAACAAAGGAGATTATGTTTATTTTTCAGGAACACATTGGGTGCTGTGCGTGTCTGAAAACAGCCCTTTTCAACAAAATTACAATGCTTGGCAGCCTGTGGAGGGTTAATAAACGCTCACCAAAATATTTTGTCCACGCAACGTGTAATGTAACCCAAAGACCTGCGAGTAGTCATTTTTTCTTGAAAACCTACAGGATGTTTATAGAGAAATCCACAGAAAATGGGAATTTTAAGATTTTAAGGGGTCTCTCTGTTTACCCTCCCAAAATGGGTTAAGACTTCGACTTTTGAATACCCTTACTACTTACAAAAATCTTTCCGTATAGACTGTGCGCTCGATAAATGAAGGCACTTTTCTTTGTGGCGTACCCATTGGGTGCTGTTGGCGTCCAAAAACAGCCCATTTTATCACAATTTTGAGTTTTATCAGCCCGTGGAGGGTTAACAAATGCTCATCGCAGTATTTTGTCCATGCAACTTCTATTGTCACACCAAAGCCTGGGAGTGACAAATTTTTCTTGAAAATCTACAAGACTCGTTCAAATGTATCCAAAATATTGATGTCTGGCAGTTTGTTAAGGGTTAACAAGTGCTAACAGGAATATTTATTCATGCAACTTGCAATTTCACACCAAAAACTGTGAATGGCCATTTTTACTTAAAAATCTACAAGATGTTTTCAGAGAAATCCAGGGAGAACATGAATTTTAAGCTGTTGATGGGTATAATTGTTTATCCAGTCCAAAACGGGTTAAGGGTTGTTTTTTTTAATACGCTTGTTACTTATAAAAATAATTCTCAGTGAATTCTACTTCCACTTATGTTGATTTCTCCTCTTAACTTTGGGTGCTGTGGGTATGCAAGCACAGCCCACTTTTTCAACATTTTGATGTTTGAGAACCAGCATAGGGTTAACAAATGCTTACTGGAATATTTTCTACATGCAACTTGTAATTCACACTAAGATCTGAGAATGGCCAATTTTTTCTTGAACATCTACGGGATGTTTTTAGAGAAATCCTCGGATAACATGAATTTTTAACCTTTTGAGGGGTATCACCCTATAACCATTCTAAACGGGTTAATGCTTGGTTTTATGAATACCTTCATTACTTACAAAAATGATCTTAGGTGAATCCAACTTCCAATGAATGTGGTTATGTTCATCTCGCAGGTACACACTGGGTATAATGGGTGGCCAAGTACAGCCCATTTTCTCAAAATTTGCTGCCTCTGGAGGGTTAACAAACGCTTACCGGAATCTTTTGTTCATGCAACTTATAATGTCACTCCAAGACCTGCAAATGGTTAATTTCTCTTGCATACTTACCAGATTTTTTTGAGAAATCTATAGAAAATGGGAATTTTAAGCTTTTAAGGGTTACATCTCCTTAACCGGGCGAAAATGGGTTAAGACCTCAATTTTTGAATACCCTTACTACTTATTAAAAATTTTCCCTATCAGTTTTGAGTCCAGTAAAAGAAGTTATGTTTCTCTGCAGCATTCCCATTTGATGCTGTTGGTGTCCAAAAACAGACTATTTTTTCGAAATTTTGACATTTATCAGCCCATGGAGGGTTACCAAATGCTTATCTGAATATTTTATCCATGCATCTGGTAATGTGACTCTAAGACCTATCAACAACCATTTTCTCTTGAAACCCTATGAGACGTTTCTTAAGAAATTCAGGGAAACATGATTTTTTAAGCTTTTGATGGGTATTGCTATTAACCATCCCAAAAGGGGTTAATGCTTGGTTTTTTTTAATACCCTTATTACTAACAAATTTGGTCCTCGGTGAATTCCACTTCCAACAAAGTAGATTATGTTTATCTCTCGGGTATGCATTGGGTGTTGTGCGCGTCTGAAAACAGCCTATTTCAACAAAATTACGATGCTTAGCAGTCTGTAGAGGGTTAATAAATGCTCACCGGAATATTTTGTCCATGCAACTTGTAATGTCACACAAGGACCTGCGAATAGTCAATTTTTCCTGAAAACCTACAAGTTGCTTTTAGAGAAATCCACAGAAAATGGGAATTTTAAGCTTTTAAGGTGTATCTCTCTTTAACCAGCCCAAAATGGGTTAAGACTTCGACTTTTGAATACCCTTACCACTATCAAAAATGTTTCCCCATCAATTTTGCGTCCGATAAAAGAAGGAACCTTTCTCGGTGGTACACCAAGTGGGTGCTGTTGGCGTTCAAAAACAGCCCATTTTATCACAGTTTTGACTTTTAGCAGCCCGTGGAGGGTTAACAAATGCTCACGGCAGTATTTTGTGCATGCAGATTCTATTGTCACACCAAGGCCTGGGAGTGACAAATTTTTCTTGAAAATCTACAAGACGCGTTTAGAGAAATCCACGGAAAATACGAATTTTTGAGCTTTATGGGGGTATTGCTGTTTAACCTGCCCAAAACGGGTTAATGCTTGGTTTTTCGAACACCCTTATTACTGACAAAAATAATCCTCGGTGAATTCCACTCACAATAAAGGAAGTTATGATTATCTCTCCTGTATTGTTTGGGTGCAGTGTTGGCCTGAAACTGGCCTATTTCATCACGATTTCGATGTTTGGCAGCCTGTGGATGGTTACCATATGCATCGCCTGATATGTCGTGTGTATCAAAGGGCGTGTCACAGACAGGTCTAGCAATGATGAATGTATAAAAAAAATCTACAAGATGTGTTTCGAGAAAGTGCCGATAAACCCCAATTTTTGCAGTTTTTTGCCAATTCTGACAAAATAAGGGTGAAATCGAGAATTCCGCTTTTGGTGCATTTTTAGATTTTGTGCCCCTCTATGCATGTGCAAAATTTCGTAAAAATGCAAAATTTCGTTCGAAAATGGCTTCTGAATCGTACGGACAAAATGTGTGGAAACCCCCCCCCCCCCCCCCCCCAAAAAAAAAAAAAATAATAATCCGTACAAAAACAATAGTCTTTTCCAGAGGGAAAAGCCTAACTAGACTTTATGATTCTGGAGAATCATGGCTTTTCCTCGATGAGATTCCATGATTTTTCATGACCCCACAGTGTCTGATGAATTATTTTTAACTGTCTCACTGAAGTTCATTCATTGATGTTATGAGAAAGGTGAAGATAGTAGTCTCAAATGACACAGTTTGATAAAATATTGTTTAGGTAAAAACCATCATTAGCGGTGGAGTGGGTTAATATCAATATCGTCGTCCAACAATTCAATGACCGATAAAAGGAGTTATGTTTGTTTGACACATACCCACTGAGTGCTGTGTCAATTTAAAAATGGTCCATTTTATCTCAAATGTATCCAAAATATTGATGTCTGGCATTTTGTAGAGGGTTAACAAGTGCTAATAGGAATATTTATTCATGCAACTTGTAATGTCACACGAATAACTGTGTGAATGGCCATTCTTTCTTTAAAATCTACAAGCTGTTTTCAGAAAATCCAGGGAGAACAGGAATTTTAAGCTTTTGATGTGTATCATTGTTTATCCAGCCCAAAACGGGTTAAGTGTTTTTTTCGAATACTCTTATTACTTCCAAAAATAATTCTCAGTGAATTCTACTTCCACTTATTTTGATCTCTGCTCCCAACTTCGGGTGCTGTGGGAACACAAACACAGCCCATTTTATCAACATTTTGATGTTTGAGAACCTGCATAGGGTTAACAAATGCTTACAGGAATATTTTGTACATGCAACTTGTAATGTCACACTAAGATCTGAGAATGGCCATTTTTCCTTGAAAATCTACGAGATGTTTTTAAAGAAATCCTCAGATAACACGAATTTTTAACCTTTTGAGGGGTATCTCTCTGTAACCAGCTCTAAAGGATAAATGCTTGGTTTTGTGAATACCTTCATTACTTACAAAAATGATCGACGGTGAATTCCACTTCCAATGAAGGCAGTTATGTTTATCTCATAGGTACACATTTGGTGTTATGGTTGCCCAAGAACAGCCCATTTTCTCCAAATGTCTATGCTTGGCAGCCTGTGGAGGGTTAACAAAACGAAACATTTTGTTCATGCAACTTGTAATGTCACTCGAAGACCTAAGAATGGTCAATTGTTCTTGAAATTTTTTTTTGAGAAATCCACAGAAAACTGGAATTTTAAGCTTTTAAGGGGTATATCTCCTTAACTAGTCAAAAATGGGTTAAGACCTCGATTTTTGAATACATTTACTGCTTACAAAAATGTTTCCCTGTCAGTTTTGCGTCCGGTAAAAGAAGTTATGCTTCTCTGTTGCATCCCCATTTGATGTTGTTGTTGTCGAAAAACAGACTATTTTTTTAAAAATTTTGTCAGTTAGCAGCCCATGGAGGGTTAACATATGCTTACCGGAATAATTTATCCAATCAGCTGGTAATGTGACACCAAGACCTATCAACGGCTATTTTCTCTTTAAAACCCCACCAAATGTTTGTAAAGATCTCCAGGGAAAACATAAATTTTTAAGCCTTTGATGGGTATCACTATTAACAACCACAAAACAGGTTAACGCTTGGTTTTTTGAATACCCTTTTTACTTACAAAAATGGTCCTCGGTGAATTCCACTTCCAGCAAAGGAGATTATGTTTAGTTCTCAGGTACACGTTGGGTGCTGTGCGTGTCTGAAAACAGCCCATTTCAACAAGATTAATGTGCTTGGCAGCCTCTAGAGGGTTAATAAATGACCACCGGAATATTTTGTCCATGCAACTTATAATGTCACACAAAGACCTGCGGGTAGTCAAGTTTTCTTGAAAACCTTCAGGATGTATTTAGAGAAATCCACAGAAAATGGGAATTTTAAGATTTTAAGGGGTCTCTCTCGTTAGCCTGCCCAAAATGGGTTAAGACTTCGACTTTTGAATACCTTTAGTACTTACAAATATGTTTCCATATAGATTGTGCGCTCGATAAAAGATGGCACTTTTCTTTGTGGCGTACCCATTGGGTGCTGTTGGCGTCCAAAAACAGCCCATTTTATCACAATTTTGACTTTTAGCAGCCCGTGGAGGGTTAATATTTGGTCCATGCAACTTCTAATGCCACACCAAGGCCTGGGAGTGACAAAGTTTTCTTGAAAATCTACAAGACTCGTTTAGAGAAATCCACGGAAAACACGATTTTTTCAGCTTTATGGGGGTATTGCTGTTTAACCTGCCCAAAACGGGTTAATGCTTGGTTTTTCGAACACCCTTATTACTGACAAAAATAATCCTCGGTGAATTCCACTCACAATAAAGGAAGTTATGTTTATCTCTCGTGTATTGTTTGGGTGCAGTGGGGCACTGAATCCGGCCTATTTCATCAAAATTTCGAAGTTTGGCAATCTGTGGAGGGTTACCATATGCATCGCCTGATATGTCCTGTGTATCAAAGAGGGTGTCACAGACAGGTCTAGCAATGACGAATGTATAAAAAAAATCTACAAGACGTGTTTCGAGAAATGCCAATAAACCCCAATTTTGGCAGTTTTTTGCCAATTCTGACGAAATAAGGGTTCAATCGAAAAATCCGCTTCGGTACATTTTAGATTTTGTGCCCCTCTATGCGTGTGAAAATTTGGTGAAAATGGCTTCGGAATCGTACAGACAAAATGTGTGGAAAAAAAAAAAAAAAAAAAAAAAAAACCTCAAAAAACTAGACTTTATGATTCTGGAGAATCGTGGCTTTTCCCGATGAGATTCCATGATTTTTCATGACCCCACAGTGTCTGATGAATTGTTTTTAACTGTCTCACTGAAGTTCCTTCATTGATGTTATGAGAAAGGTGAGTATAGTAGTCTCAAATGACTCAGTTTGATAAAAGAAATTGTTTAGGTAAAAACCTTCATTAACAGTGGAGTGGGTTAATGTCAATATCGTCGTCCAACAAGTTAATTACCGACAAAAGGAGTTATGTTTGTTTGACACATACCCACGTAGTGCTGTGGCTATTGAAAATGGTCCATTTTATCTCAAGTGTATCCAAAATATTGATGTCTGGCAGTTTGTAGAGGGTTAACAAGTGCTAAAAGGAATATTCATTCATGCAACTTGTAATGTCACACCAAGAACTGCGAATGGCCATTTTTTCTTTAAAATCTACAAGATGTTTTCAGAGAGATCCAGGGAGAACATGAATTTTAAGCTTTTGATGGGTATCATTGTTTATCCAGCTCAAAACGGGTTAAGTGTTGTTTTTTAACACTCTTATTACTTCCAAAAATAATTCTCAGTGAATTCTACTTCCACTTATTTTGATCTCACCTCTCAAATTCGGGTGCTGTGGGTATGCAAACAAAGCCCATTTTATCAACATTTTGATGTTTGAGAACCTGCATAGGGTTAACAAATGCTTCCAGGAATATTTTGTACATGCAATTTGTAATGTCAACCTAAGATCTGAGAATGGCCATTTTTTCTTGAAAATCTACGAGATGTTTTTAGGGAAATCCTCGGATAACATGAATTTTTAACCTTTTGACGGGTATCTTTCTGTAATCAGCCCTAAACCGTTTAATGCCTGGTTTTGTGAATACCTTCATTACATACAAAAATGATCATAGGTGAATTCCACTTCCAATGAAGGGGGTTATGTTTATCTCGCAGGTACACATTTGGTGTTATGGTTGCCCAAGAACAGCCCATTTTCTCCAAATGTCTATGCTTGGCAGCCTCTGGAGGGTTAACAAATGCTTACCAAAATATTTTGTCCATGCAACTTGAACTGTCAATCCAAGACCTGCGAAAGGTCATTTTTTCTTGAAATTTTGTTTTGAGAAATCCACAGAAAACTGGAATTTTAAGCTTTTAAGGGGTATATCTCTTTAACTAGTCAAAAATGGTTAAGACCTCGATTTTTGAATACACTTACTACTTACAAAAATGTTTTCCTTTCAGTTTTGCGTCCGCTAAAAAAGTTATGCATCTCTGTTCCATTCCCATTTGATGTTGTTGGGGTCCAAAAACAGACTATTTTTTCAAAATTTTCACATTTAGCACCCCATGGAGGGTTAACAAATGCTTCCCGGAATAATTTATCCCATCAACTGGTAATGTGACACCAAGACCTATCAGTGGCCATTTTCTCTTGAAAACTCTACCAGATGTTTGTAAAGAAATCCAGGGAAAACATAAATTTTTAAGCTTTTGATGGGTATCAGTATTGACTACCACAAAAGGGGTTAACGCTTGTTTTTTTTTAATAATCTTATTACTTACAAAAATGGCCCTCGATAAATTCCACTTCCAACAAAGGAAATTATGTTTATTTCTCAGGTACACATTGGGTGCTGTGCATGTCCGAAAACAGCCCATTTCAACAAAATTACGATGCTTGGCAGCCTCTAGAGGGTTAATAAACGCTCACTGGAATATTTTGTCCATGCAACTTGTAATATCACACAAAGACCTGCGAGTAGCCAATTTTTCTTGAAAACCTACAGGAAGTTTTTTGAGAAATCCACAAAAATGGGAATTTTAAGATTTTAAAGGGTCTCTCTCTTTAGCCTGTCCAAAATGGGTTAAGACTTCGAGTTTTGAATACACGTACTACTTACAAAAATGTTTGCGTATAGATTGTGCGCTCGATAAAGGAAGGCACTTTTCTTTGTGGCGTACCCATTGGGTGCTGTTGGCGCCCCAAAACAGCCCTTTTTATCACAATTTTGACATTTAGCAGCCCGTGGAGGGTTAACAAATGCTCACCGCAGTATTTTGTCCATGCAACTTCTATTGTCACCCCAAGGCCTGGGAGTGACAAATTTTTCTTGAAAATCTACAAGACTCGTTCAGAGAAATCCACGAAAAACATGAATTTTTTAGCTTTATGGGGGTAGTGCTGTTTAACCAGCTCAAAACGGGTTAACGCTTGGTGTTTTTAACACCCTTTTTACTTACAAAAATGATCCTCGGTGAATTCCACTTCCAATAAAGGAAGTTATGTTTACCTCTCGGGTATCGTTTGGGTGCTGTGGGGGTCTGAAACCGGTCCATTTCATCAAAATATCGATGTTTGACAGCCTGTGGAGGGTTACCATATGCATCGCCTAATCTGTCGTGTGTATCAAAGGTCGTGTTATGGGCAGGTCTAGCAATGATGAATGTTTAAAAAAAATCTATAAGACGTGTTTCGAGAAAGTGCCAATAAACCCCAATTTTGGCAGTTTTTTGCCAATTCTGGCGAAATAAGGGTTAAATCGAAAATTCCGCTTTGGAACATTTTTAGATTTTTTGCCCCTCTATGCGTGTGCCAAATTGTGTGAAAATCGGTTCGAAAATGGCTTCTGAATCGTACGGACAAAAATGTGTGGAAAAAAAAAAAACAAACAAAAAAAAACAACCAAAAACTAGACTTTATGATTCTGGAGAATCATGGCTTTTCCTGATGAGATTCCATGATTTTTCATGACCCCACAGTGTCTGATGAATTGTTTTTAACTGTCTCACTGAAGTTCCTTCATTGTTATGAGAAAGGCGAGTATAGTAGTCTCAAATGACTCAGTTTGATAAAAAAATTGTTTAGGTGAAAACCATCATTAACGGTGGAGTGGGTTAATGTCAATATCGTCGTCCAACAAGTTAATGACCGACAAAAGGAGTTATGTTTGTTTAACACATACCCATGTAGAGCTGTGGCTATTTGAAAATGGTCCTTTTTATCTCAAATGCATCCATAATATTGATGTCTGGCAGCTTGTAGAGGGTTAACAAGTGCAAACAGGAATATTCATTCATGCAACTTGTAATGTCACGCCAAGAACTGCGAATGGTCATTTTTTCTTTAAAATCTGCAAGATGTTTTCAGAGAAATCCAGGGAGAACGTGAATTTTAAGCTTTTGATGGGTATCATTGTTTATCCAGCCCAAAACGGGTTAAGTGTTGTTTTTTTGAATACTCTTATTACTTCCAAAAATAATTCTCAGTGAATTCTACTTCCACTTATTTTGATCTCTCGTCTCGAATTCGGGTGCTGTGGGTATGCAAACACAGCACATTTTATCAACACTTTGATGTTTGAGAACCTGCATAGGGTTAACAAATGCCTCCAGGAATATTTTGTACATGCAATCTGTAATGTCACACTAAGATCTGAGAATGGCCATTTTTTCTTGAAAATCTATGAGATGTTTTTAGAGAAATCCTTGGATAACATGAATTTTTAACCTTTCGAGGGGTATCTTTCTGTAATCAGCCCTAAATGGGTTAACGCTTGGTTTTGTGAATACCTTCCTTACATACAAAAATGATCATTGGTGAATTCCACTTCCAATGAAAGGGGTTATGTTTATCTCGCAGGTACACATTTGGTGTTATGGTTGCCCAAAGAACAGCCCATTTTTTCAATATGTCTATGCTTGGCAGCCTCTGGAGGGTTAACAAATGCTTACCGAAATATTTTGTCCATGCAACTTGAACTGTCACTCCAAGACCTGCAAAGGGTCAATCTTTCTTAAAATTGTTTCCCTGTCAGTTTTGCGTCCGGTAAAAGAAGTTATGCATTTCTGTTGCATTCCCATTTGATGTTGTTGGTTTCCAAAAACAGACTATTTTTTCAAAATTTTCACATTTAGCCGCCCATGGAGGGTTAATAAATGCTTCCCGGAATAATTTATCCTATCAGCTGGTAATGTGACACCAAGACCTATCAGTGGCCATTTTCTCTTGAAAACTCTACCAGATGTTTGTAAAGAAATCCAGGGAAAACATAAATGTTTAAGCGTTCGATGGGTAGCACTATTGACAACCACAAAAGGGGTTAACGCTTGGTTTTTTGAATAACAAATGCTTACCAAAATATTTTGTCCATGCAACTTGAACTGTCACTCCAAGACCTGCAAAAGGTCAATTTTTCTTGAAATTTTTTTTGGAGAAATCCACAGAAAACTGGAATTTTGACTTTTAGCACCCCGTGGAGGGTTAACAAATGTTCACCACAGTATTTTGTCCATGTAACTTCTATTGTCACCCCAAGGCCTGGGAGTGACAAATTTTTCTTGAAAATCTACAAGATTTGTTTAGAGAAATCCACGAAAAACATGAATGTTTGAGCTTTATGGGTGTATTGCTGTTTAACCAGCCCAAAACGGGTTAACACCTGGTTTTTTGAACACCCTTATTACTTACAAAAATGATCCTCAGTGAATTCCACTTCCAATAAAGGAAGTTATGTTTACATCTCCAGTATAATTTGGGTGCTGTGGGGATCTAAAACTGGCCCATTTCATCAAAATTTCGATGTTTGGCAGCCTGTGGAGGGTTACCATATGCATCGCCTAATATGTCGTGTGCATCAAAGGTCGTGTCATGGGGAGATCTAGCAATGATGAATGTTTAAAAAAATCTATAAGACGTGTTTCGAGAAAGTGCCGATAAACCCCAATTTTGGCAGTTTTTTGCCAATTCTGACGAAATAAGGGTTCAATCGAAAATTCCGCTTCGGTACATTTTTAGATTTTGTGCCCCTCTATGCGTGTGAAAATTTGGTGAAAATCGGTTTGAAAATGGCTTCTGAATCGTACGGACAAAATGTGTGGAAGAAAAAAAAAAAAAAAAAAAAAAACCCTCAAAAATCTAGACTTTATGATTCTGGAGAATCGTGGCTTTTCCCGATGTGATTCCATGATTTTTCATGACCCCACAGTGTCTGATGAATTGTTTTTAACTGTCTCACTGAAGTTCCTTCATTGATGTTATGAGAAAGGTGAGTATAGTAGTCTCAAATGACTCAGTTTGATAAAAGAAATTGTTTAGGTAAAAACCTTCATTAACAGTGGAGTGGGTTAATGTCAATATCGTCGTCCAACAAGTTAATTACCGACAAAAGGAGTTATGTTTGTTTGACACATACCCACGTAGTGCTGTGGCTATTGAAAATGGTCCATTTTATCTCAAATGTATCCAAAATATTGATGTCTGGCAGTTTGTAGAGGGTTAACAAGTGCTAAAAGGAATATTCATTCATGCAACTTGTGATGTCACACCAAGAACTGCGAATGGCCATTTTTTCTTTAAAATCTACAAGATGTTTTCAGAGAAATCCAGGGAGAACATGAATTTTAAGCATTTGATGGTATCATTGTTTATCCAGCCCAAAATGGGTTAAGTGTTGTTTTTTAACACTCTTATTACTTCCAAAAATAATTCTCAGTGAATTCTACTTCCACTTATTTTGATCTCACCTCTCAAATTCGGGTGCTGTGGGTATGCAAACAAAGCCCATTTTATCAACATTTTGATGTTTGAGAACCTGCATAGGGTTAACAAATGCTTCCAGGAATATTTTGTACATGCAATTTGTAATGTCAACCTAAGATCTGAGAATGGCCATTCTTTTCTTGAAAATCTACGAGATGTTTTTAGGGAAATCCTCGGATAACATGAATTTTTAACCTTTTGACCGGTATCTTTCTGTAATCAGCACTAAACTGGTTAATGCTTGGTTTTGTGAATACCTTCATTACATACAAAAATGATCATCAGTGAATTCCACTTCCAATGAAGGGGTTATGTTTATCTCGCAGGTACACATTTGGAGTTATGGTTGCCCAAGAATAGTCCATTTTCTCCAAATGTCTATGCTTGGCAGCCTCTGGAGGGTTAACAAATGCTTACCAAAATATTTTGTCCATGCAACCTGAACTGTCAATCCAAGACCTGCGAAAGGTCAATTTTTCTTGAAATTTTGTTTTGAGAAATCCACAGAAAACTGGAATTTTAAGCTTTTAAGGGGTATATCTCTTTAACTAGTCAAAAATGGTTAAGACCTCGATTATTGAATACACTTACTACTTACAAAAATGTTTTCCTGTCAGTTTTGCGTCCGCTAAAAAAGTTATGCATCTCTGTTCCATTCCCATTTGATGTTGTTGGGGTCCAAATACAGACTATTTTTTCAAAATTTTCACATTTAGCAGCCCATGGAGGGTTAACAAATGCTTCCCAGAATAATTTATCCCATCAACTGGTAATGTGACACCAAGACCTATCAGTGGCCATTTTCTCTTGAAAACTCTACCAGATGTTTGTAAAGAAATCCAGGGAAAACATAAATTTTTAAGCTTTTGATGGGTATCAGTATTGACTACCACAAAAGGGGTTAACTCTTGGTTTTTTTTAATAATCTTATTACTTACAAAAATGGCCCTCGATAAATTCCACTTCCAACAAAGGAAATTATGTTTATTTCTCAGGTACACATTGGGTGCTGTGCATGTCCGAAAACAGCCCATTTCAACCAAATTTCGATGCTTGGCAGCCTCTAGAGGGTTAATAAACGCTCACTGGAATATTTTGTCCATGCAACTTGTAATATCACACAAAGACCTGCGAGTAGCCAATTTTTCTTGAAAACCTACAGGAAGTTTTTTGAGAAATCCACAAAAATGGGAATTTTAAGATTTTAAAGGGTCTCTCTCTTTAGCCTGTCCAAAATGGGTTAAGACTTCGAGTTTTGAATACACGTACTACTTACAAAAATGTTTGCGTATAGATTGTGCGCTCGATAAAGGAAGGCACTTTTCTTTGTGGCATACCCATTGGGTGCTGTTGGCGCCCAAAAACAGCCCTTTTTATCACAATTTTGACATTTAGCAGTCCGTGGAGGGTTAACAAATGCTCACCGCAGTATTTTGTCCATGCAACTTCTATTGTCACCCCAAGGCCTGGGAGTGACAAATTTTTCTTGAAAATCTACAAGACTCGTTCAGAGAAATCCACGAAAAACATGAATTTTTGAGCTTTATGGGAGTAGTGCTGTTTAACCAGCCTAAAACGGGTTAACGCTTGGTTTTTTTAACACCCTTATTACTTACAAAAATTATCCTCGGTGAATTCCACTTCCAATAAAGGAAGTTATGTTTACCTCTCGGGTATCGTTTGGGTGCTGTGGGGGTCTGAAACCGGTCCATTTCATCAAAATATCGATGTTTGACAGCCTGTGGAGGGTTACCATATGCATCGCCTAATATGTCGTGTGTATCAAAGGTCGTGTCATGGGCAGGTCTAGCAATGATGAATGTTTAAAAAAAATCTATAAGACGTGTTTCGAGAAAGTGCCAATAAACCCCAATTTTGGCAGTTTTTTGCCAATTCTGGCGAAATAAGGGTTAAATCGAAAATTCCGCTTTGGAACATTTTTAGATTTTTTGCCCCTCTATGCGTGTGCCAAATTGTGTGAAAATCGGTTCGAAAATGGCTTCTGAATCGTACGGACAAAAATGTGTGGAAAAAAAAAAAAAAAACAAAAAAAACCCAAAAACTAGACTTTATGATTCTGGAGAATCATGGCTTTTCCCGATGAGATTCCATGATTTTTCATGACCCCACAGTGTCTGATGAATTGTTTTTAACTGTCTCACTGAAGTTCCTTCATTGTTATGAGAAAGGTGAGTATAGTAGTCTCAAATGACTCAGTTTGATAAAAAAATTGTTTAGGTGAAAACCATCATTAACGGTGGAGTGAGTTAATGTCAATATCGTCGTCCAACAAGTTAATGACCGACAAAAGGAGTTATGTTTGTTTAACACATACCCATGTAGAGCTGTGGCTATTTGAAAATGGTCCTTTTTATCTCAAATGCATCCATAATATTGATGTCTGGCAGCTTGTAGAGGGTTAACAAGTGCTATCAGGAATATTCATTCATGCAACTTGTAATGTCACACCAAGAACTGCGAGTGGTCATTTTTTCTTTAAAATCTGCAAGATGTTTTCAGAGAAATCCAGGGAGAACGTGAATTTTAAGCTTTTGATGGGTATCATTGTTTATCCAGCCCAAAACGGGTTAAGTGTTGTTTTTTTGAATACTCTTATTACTTCCAAAAATAATTCTCAGTGAATTCTACTTCCACTTATTTTGATCTCTCGTCTCAAATTCGGGTGCTGTGGGTATGCAAACACAGCACATTTTATCAACACTTTGATGTTTGAGAACCTGCATAGGGTTAACAAATGCCTCCAGGAATATTTTGTACATGCAATCTGTAATGTCACACTAAGATCTGAGAATGGCCATTTTTTCTTGAAAATCTATGCGATGTTTTTAGAGGAATCCTTGGATAACATGAATTTTTAACCTTTCGAGGGGTATCTTTCTGTAAATGGGTTAACGCTTGGTTTTGTGAATACCTTCCTTACATACAAAAATGATCATCGGTGAATTCCACTTCCAATGAAGGGGGTTATGTTTATCTCGCAGGTACACATTTGGTGTTATGGTTGCCCAAAGAACAGCCCATTTTTTCAATATGTCTATGCTTGGCAGCCTCTGGAGGGTTAACAAATGCTTACCGAAATATTTTGTCCATGCAACTTGAACTGTCACTCCAAGACCTGCAAAGGGTCAATCTTTCTTAAAATTGTTTCCCTGTCAGTTTTGCGTCCGGTAAAAGAAGTTATGCATTTCTGTTGCATTCCCATTTGATGTTGTTGGTGTCCAAAAACAGACTATTTTTTCAAAATTTTCACATTTAGCCGCCCATGGAGGGTTAATAAATGCTTCCCGGAATAATTTATCCTATCAGCTGGTAATGTGACACCAAGACCTATCAGTGGCCATTTTCTCTTGAAAACTCTACCAGATGTTTGTAAAGAAATCCAGGGAAAACATAAATGTTTAAGCGTTCGATGGGTAGCACTATTGACAACTACAAAAGGGGTTAACGCTTGGTTTTTTTAATAACAAATGCTTACCAAAATATTTTGTCCATGCAACTTGAACTGTCACTCCAAGACCTGCAAAAGGTCAATTTTTCTTGAAATTCTTTTTGGAGAAATCCACAGAAAACTGGAATTTTGACTTTTAGCACCCCGTGGAGGGTTAACAAATGTTCACCGCAATATTTTGTCCATGTAACTTCTATTGTTACCCCAAGGCCTGGGAGTGACAAATTTTTCTTGAAAATCTACAAGATTTGTTTAGAGAAATCCATGAAAAACATGAATGTTTGAGCTTTATGGGTGTATTGCTGTTTAACCAGCCCAAAACGGGTTAACACCTGGTTTTTTGAACACCCTTATTACTTACAAAAATGATCCTCGGTGAATTCCACTTCCAATAAAGGAAGTTATGTTTACATCTCCAGTATAATTTGGGTGCTGTGGGGATCTAACACTGGCCCATTTCATCAAAATTTCGATGTTTGGCAGCCTGTGGAGGGTTACCATATGCATCGCCTAATATGTCGTGTGCATCAAAGGTCGTGCCATGGGGAGGTCTAGCAATGATGAATGTTTAAAAAAAATCTATAAGACGTGTTTCGAGAAAGTGCCGATAAACCCCAATTTTGGCAGTTTTTTGCCAATTCTGGCGAAATAAGGGGTAAATCGAAAATTCCGCTTTGGTACATTTTTAGATTTTTTGCCCCTCTATGCGTGTGCCAAATTGTGTGAAAATCGGTTCGAAAATGGCTTCTGAATCGTACGGACAAAAATGTGTGGAACCCCCCACCCCCCAAACACCCCCCCCCCCCCCCAAAAAAAAAAAATTATTATAATCCGTAGAAAAACAATAGTCTTTTCCAGAGGGAAAAGCCTAAAAGAAAGAAAAAAACAATAATAATAATCTGTAGAAAAACAATAGTCTTTTCCAGAGGGAAAAGCCTAATAATAATCCGTAGAAAAACAATAGTCTTTTCCAGAGGGAAAAGCCTAATAATCCGTAGAAAGACAATAGTCTTTTCCAGAGGGAAAGCCTAACTAGATTTTATGATTCTGGAGAATCATGGCTTT
This sequence comes from Pictodentalium vernedei, assembly GCA_031216915.1. Taxonomy (NCBI): domain Eukaryota; kingdom Metazoa; phylum Mollusca; class Scaphopoda; order Dentaliida; family Dentaliidae; genus Pictodentalium; species Pictodentalium vernedei. Next base: position 564,055,685 of record CM062297.1, read on the forward strand.
TCCCGATGAGATTCCATGATTGGTCATAACCCCACAGTGTCTGATAAATTGTTTTTACCTGTCTCACTGTAGTTCCTTGATTGATGTTATGAGAAAGGTGAGTATAGTAGTCTCAAATGACTCAGTTTGATAAAAAAAATTGTTTAGGTAAAAACCATCATTAACGGTGGAGTGGGTTAATGTGAATATCGTCGTCCAACAAGTTAATGACCGACAAAAGGAGTTATGTTTGTTTGACACATACCCACGTAGTGCTGTGGCTATTTGAAAATGGTCCATTTTATCTCAAATGTATCCAAAATATTGATGTCTGGCAGCTTATAGAGGATTAACAAGTGCTAACAGGAATATTTATTCATGCAACTGGTAATGTCACACCAAGAACTCTGAATGGTCATTTTTTCTTTAAAATCTACAAGATGTTTTCAGAGAAATCCAGGGAGAACATGAATTTTAAGCTTTTGATGCGTATAATTGTTTATCCAGCCCAAAACGGGTTAAGTGTTGTTTTTTGAATACTCTTATTACTTCCAAAAATTATTCTCAGTGAATTCTACTTCCACTTATTTTGATCTCTCCTTTCAACTTTGGGTGCTGTGGGTACGCAAACACAGCCCATTTTATCAGCATTTTGATGTTTGAGAACCAGCATAGGGTTAACAACTGCTTACAGGAATATTTTGTACATGCAACTTGTATTGTCACATTAAGATCTGAGCATGGCCATTTTTTCTTGAAAATATACGAGATGTTTTTAGAGAAATCCTCGGATGAATTTTTAACCTTTTGAGGAGTATGGATCTGTAACCAGCCCTAAACGGGTTAATGCTTGGATTGATGAATACCTTCATTACTTACAAAAATGATCCCCGGGGAATTCCACTTCCAAAGGAGGATGTTATGTTTATCTCGTGCGTCCAATGGGTGCGCAAGAACAGCCCATTTTCTCAAAATTTCTATGCTTTGCAGCCTCTGGAGGGTTAACTAACACTTACCGGAATATTTTGTCTATGCAACTTGTAATGTCACTCCAAGACCTGCAAATGGTCAATTTTTCTTGAATACTTACTAGATTTTTTGGAGAAATCCACAGAAAACTGGAATTTTAAGCTTTTAAGGGGTACATCTTAACCAGGCGAAAATGGGTTAAGACCACGATTTTTAGAATACCCTTACTACTTACTCAATTTTCCCTATCAGTTTTGCATCCAGTAAAAGAAGTTATGTTTCTCTGTGGCATTCCCATTTGTTGTTGTTGGTGTCCAAAAACAGACTATTTTTTTCAAAATGTTGACATTTAGCAGCCCATGGAGGGTTAACAAATGCTTACTGGAAAATTTTATCTATGCAGCCGGTAATGTGACTCCAAGACCTATCAATGGCCATTTTCTGTTGAAAACTTACAAGATGTTTGTAACGAAATCTATGGAAAACATGATTTTTCTTAGCTTTTGATGGGTATCGCTATTAACCACCCCAAAAGGGGTTAATGCTTGGGTTCTTGAATACCCTTATTACTTACAAAAATGGTCCTCAGTGAATTCCACTTCCAACAAAGGAGATTATGTGTAACTCTCGGGCATACATTGCGTGCTGTGTGTGTCCGAAAACAGCCCATTTCAACAAAATTATGATGCTTGGCAGTCTGTAGAGGGTTAATAAACGCTCAGCGGAATATTTTGTCCATGCAACTTGTAATGTCACACGAAGACCTGCAAGTAGTCAATTTTTCTTGAAAACCTATGGAATGTATTTAGAGAAATCCACAGAAAATGGGAATTTTTAGATTTTAAGGGGTCTCTCTCTGTAGCCTGCCAAAATGGGTTAAGACTTCGTTTTTTGAATACCCTTACTACTTACAAAAATGTTTCCGTATAGATTGTGCGCTCGATTAAAGAAAGCGCTTTTCTTTGTGGCGTACCCGTTGGGTGCTGATGGCGTCCAAAAACAGCCCATTTTATCACAATTTTGACTTTTAGCAGCCGGTGGAGGGTTAACAAATGCTCACCGCAGTATTTTGTCCATGCAACTTCTATTGTTACATCAAGGCCTGGGAGTGACAATTTTTTCTTGAAAATCTACAAGACTTGTTTAGAGAAATCCACGGAAAACCTGAATTTTTTAGCTTTATGGGGGTATTGCTGTTTAACCAGCCCAAAACGGGTTAACGCTTGGTTTTTTGAATACCCTTATTACTTACAGAAATGATCTCCGGTGAATTCCACTTCCAATAAAGGAAGTTATGCTTATTTCTCGTGTATCGTTTGGGTGCTCTGGGGGCCTGAAACCGGCCCATTTCATCAAAATTTCGAAGTTTGGCAGTCTGTGGAGGGTTACCATATGCATCGCCTGATATGTCGTGTGTATCAAAGGTCGTGGCACAGACAGGTCTAGCAATGATGAAGGCTTAAAAAAAAATCTACAAGACGTGTTTCGAGAAAGTGCCGATAAACCCCAATTTTGGCAGTTTTTTGCCAATCCTGACGAAATAAGGGTCAAATCGAAAATTCTACTACTTCGGTACATTTTTAGATTTTGTTCCCCTCTATGTGTGTGCAAAATTTTGTGAAAATCGGTCCGAAAATGGCTTCGGAATCTTGCGGGCAAACTGTGTGGAAACAAAAAACAACCCAAACTAGACTTTATGATTCTGGAGAATCATGGCTTTTTCCGATGAGATTCCATGATTTCTCATGACCCCACAGTGTCTGAGGAATTGTTTTTAACTGTCTCACTGAAGTTCCTTCATTGATGTTACGAGAAAGGTGAGCATAGTAGTCTCAAATGACTCAGTTTGATAAAAAAATTGTTTAGGTAAAACCCATCATTAACAGTGGAGTGGGTTAATGTCAATATCATCGTCCAACAAGTTAATGACCGACAAATGGAGTTATGTTTGTTTGACACATACCCACGTAGTGCTGTGGCTATTTGAAAATGGTCCATTTTATCTCAAATGTATCCGAAATATTGATGTCTGGCAGCTTGTAGAGGGTTAACAAGTGCTAACAGGAATATTCATTCATGCAACTTGTAATGTCACACCAAGAACTGCGAATGGCCATTTTTCTTTAAAATCTACAAGATGTTTTCAGAGAAATCCAGGGAGAACACGAATTTTAAGCTGTTGATGGGTATCATTGTTTATCCAGCCAAAAACGGGTTAAGTGTGGTTTTTTGAATACTCTTATTACTTCCAAAAATAATTCTCAGTGAATTCTACTTCCACTTATTTTGATCTCTCCTCTCAAATTCGGGTGCTGCAGGTATGCAAACACAGCACATTTTATCAACATTTTGAGAACCTGCATAGGGTTAACAAATGCTTCCAGGAATATTTTGTACATGCAATTTGTAATGTCACTCTAAGATCTGAGAATGGCCATTTTTTCTTGAAAATCTACGAGATGTTTTTTAAGAAATCCCCGGATAACATGTATTTTTAACATTTTGAGGGGAATCTTTCTGTAATCAGCCCTAAACGGGTTAATGCTTGGTTTTGTGAATACCTTCATTACATACAAAAATGATCATCAGTGAATTCCACTTCCAATGAAGGGGTTATGTTTATCTCGCAGGTACACATTTGGAGTTATGGTTGCCCAAGAACAGCCCATTTTCTCCAAATGTCTATGCTTGGCAGCCTCTGGAGGGTTAACAAATGCTTACCGAAATATTTCGTCCATGCAACTTGAACTGTCACTCCAAGACCTGCGTAAGGTCAATTTTTCTGGAAATTTAGTTTTGAGAAATCCACAAAAACTGGAAATTTAAGCTTTTAAGGGGTATATCTCTTTAACTAGTCAAAAATGGGTTAAGACCTCGATTTTTGAATGCACTTACTACTTACAAAAATGTTTCCCTGTCAGTTTTGCGTCCGGTAAAAGAAGTTATGCATCTCTGTTGCATTCCCATTTGATGTTGTTGGTGTCCAAAAACAGACTATTTTTTCAAAATTTTCACATTTAGCAGCCCATGGATGGTTAACAAATGCTTCCCGGAATAATTTATCCTATCAACTGGTAATGTGACACCAAGCCCTATCAGTGGCCATTTTCTTTTGAAAAATCCACCAGATGTTTGTAAAGAAATCCAGGGAAAACCTAAATTTTTAAGCTTTTGATGGGTATCACTATTGACAACCACAAAAGGGGTTAACGCTTGGTATTCTGAATACTCTTATTACTTACAAAAATGGCCCTCGGTGAATTCCACTTCCAATAAAGGAGATTATATTTATTTCTCAGGTACACAATTGGTGCTGTGCGTGTCCGAAAACAGCCCATTTCAACAAAATTACGATGCTTGGCAGTCTTTAGAGGGTTAATAAACGCTCACCGGAATATTTTGCCCATGCAACTTGTAATATCACACAGAGACCTACGAGTAGTCAATTTTTCTTGAAAACCTACAGGATGTTTTTAGAGAAATCCACAGAAAATGGGAATTTTAAGATTTTAAGGGGTCTCTCTCTTTAGCCTGTCCAAAATGGGTTAAGACTTCGACTTTTGAATACCCTTACTACTTACAAAAATGTTTGCGTATAGATTGTGCGCTCGATAAAAGAAGGCTCCCTTCCTTTTTTCGTACCCGTTGGGTGCTGTTGGCATCCAAAAACAGCCCATTTTTATAACAATTTTGACTTTTAGCAGCCCGTGGAGGGTTAACAAATGCTCACCGCAGTATTTTGTCCATACAGCTTCTATTGCCACACCTAGTAGGCGATGAGCCAGGGGAGTCGGTCGGTACCAAATCAGGGGAATAATGCTCATAATGATTTTCGGCTAGGTATTGACATCTAGAATAAGAGGAAATGTGATAGCAATTCAGCAGTTACAGCTTTATGGGTGATATCACTCGTTTTTTTCAAAATGGCCGCCAAAATACAAGATTTTCATTAAAATGGCGTAAAACAACTTACAAAAACACTTTCTATCTGAATATGTCATTGGGAAATCCTATCTGGAGCAACAAAAAATACAGCCAGCTTGACATTTACAATTTTGTATGCTGCAGATTCAAAATGGACGCCAAAATTCCACCAAAATGGCGCCCAAATAGCTCCAAAATGCGCCAGAATAGCATATTTTCATTACAACTCATTAACAAACAACCCAAAAAGTGCTTAATATCGCGTATTGTCAATAGAAAGGGACATTTTATTATGGTTACAACAACAACATACTAACTGGCTCAAAATATATCATTAAAATGGTTCAAATCCAACATGGCGCCCATACTTATGTTCAAACTTGTCGCCATAAGTAAAGGAGCAGTAAATGTTTAAAATAATAAAGCAAATGTGACTGGGATTGCAAGACAATTTCTTCTCAAATTAGCTTTTAACATTGTTCAAATCCAAAATAATACCCGAAATGCAGTTCAAAATGGCCTCGAAATTTCTATTCTTCTTTAAAATTGGGTTTTTGCAATGAACGTTTTTTAAAAATTATTTTCAACGTATTTTAAATCAAGAGATTAAAAATAAAGAGATTAAAAATGCGCATCGTGAAGGAATTACTCATGGATGTAACTTCTATGTATTTTATTAATATCAACGTTTCGATACAGAACTAGTATCGTTATCAAGACATAATTATGTCTTGACAACGATACTAGTTCTGTATCGCAACGTTGATATTAATAAAATACATAGAAGTTACATCCATGAGTAATTCCTTCACTTTAGTTAATAACTTCTTAAAATGCCATTCAAACAACAAAATGCGCATCGTCCTCCAAAATACCATTTTTAGCCCAAAAAAATATAAAAAACAAAAATAATCAGTTAAAATAGCTCTGAAGGTTGTAATAATATGTTACAACCCACACATGGTACTTGTATTATAGGTTTGGGACATATGGACACCATTGATCTTATGTGATAACACTAATCGTTTCATACTTTTTCAGGTTGGTGGTTGTTTTTCGCAGTGAAGTTACAGTCAACTAGAGAATGGAATAGACTGTAGAGTAGAGAAAGAAATAGACAGTAGACTAGAGATTAGAATAGAACTATATCATAAGTAGTAGTCTAGCACCTCTTTCAAGATGGATAAAACAAAGCACAAAGAATCCCAAGGACCCCAGTGTATCATCCATAAAGCAGGGACTGATAATGACAACCATTTAGTAATGCCCCAAAGCTATGATTCTTGGATAACTTTACTAGAAGCAGCTAGAGTGAGAAACCATGAGCCCATATTAAATATTGCTAAAAAAACTAAAAGAGAGAGAGGTTCCTGAAATCTACTATCATCGACAATGTAGAAGCATTTTTACAATGAAAAGAGACCTACAGACCCTGAAGAGAAAAGCTGAGGAAAGTACCAGTGATATAACAGAAAGTAGTAGCTCTGCACAGAAAAGGTCAACCAGAAAGTCTTCGTCAGAAGCAAGAGTATATGAGCCAGTCTGCATGTTTTGTCACAAAGTTAAGTACCTTAAACGCTCTAGCACACGTGAAAAGATTGTTCAAGCTGTAGAACTTAGGGCTGATAAAAAATTACGAGAGTGTGCAATTGAAAAGAGAGACCAGGAAATGATAGCGCTGACCAGCAGAGACATCGTAGGTGCAGAAGCACACTATCATGTGTCATGTTACAAGAACTTTACCAGAAGGAATATAACAGAAAACGTGAATCAAGATCATGAAGTTGCCGCAGATGAATTTGAAACGTATCACAGGATCGAACGACTAGCATATGAAGAACTTTTTCAGTTCATTAGAACTGAAATCATACCAAACAAAACAATTGTACCTGTTATATCTCTGACTGCAAAACTAGAAGAATACATGTTCTCTAATGGAATCACGTGTCTGAAAACTTCCACAAGAAAACACATCCACAGGTCACTAGAATCCGAGTTCGGAAATTCAGTAGACATCTTTCTCGATGACAATGGAAAATTATTGCTGGTACCAAACAACATAACAATAAAGGATGTTGTTTTGCAAAATCAGTCTCTTCAAAGGGAGCTCAAAGTATGGAAGGGCAAGTCAAGTGACATCAATAAGATTATTGATCAAACATCTTCAAAGATTCGACCAGCCATCAAACGAGATAAGACGCCTACACCATGGCCATATCATCCAAATGATATTAAAGAAAGTGCACACATTGCCATCCCAAGTGAACTAGAATGGTTTCTTCTTGGACTGCTAACAGGTGATCCAGACAGAAAAAATCAGTCATACCGCATCACCACTTTGATCCAATCTTTCAGCCAGGATATGATATATGCTGTGACAGGTGGACAGCACAAACCTCCCAAACATATACTGCTTCCCTATGGAATTAAATCACTCACTGGAAACACAGAAATCATACGCACACTTAACAAACTAGGGCATGGGGTGTCTTACTCTCAACTTGAAGAGAATGAAACAGCTCTGTGCCTTCAAAAATTTGCAATGCATCTTAATCATGATGTTGTACTTCCAGCATCCATCAATCCTGGCATCTTCACCAACCTAGCATGGGATAACATCGATAGACTGGAGGAAACTCTTACTGGAAAGGGAACATCTCATAGAGTCAATGGCATAGCAGTTCAACCCAAGATTTATGGACCTCACCTCCCGAGACCCGATCTTCCTCTTATTGAGAAGCAAAAGCAAAGAACCATTAATATTGTGCAGCAGGAGTTAGAGCCTTATATATCTGGGGCACGAGTAGGCCCCCAGCCAATTTCAACTTTGGAAAACCTCATCCCCGAAGCCAAGAAAGCTGCTCAAGTATCCTGTAACAAAAACCTAGTTTGGACCCTTGCAAGACAATCAAGTCTAGACACCCAAAGAATACCAAGCTGGACGGGATTCAATATCAGAACAAGAGACCAAATGCAAGCGACAGAAGATGTTGTTGCATACTTGCCTACAATCAATGCACCAGCCACAGAGTTGACTACTGTATTTGAAATATTGAAACAATCGGAACAAATCAGGCATCATTTATCACTGAAAACACTTGTGGTGGTCATGGATCAAGCGCTATACGCAAAAGCTGTTGAAATAGCATGGAATCACAAAGATCGTTTTTCCAGTATTTTGCTTAGAATGGGTACATTTCACACCATCATGAACTTTTTGTCAATCCTAGGGAAGCGATTTCGTGATTCAGGATTAAAAGACATTTGTATTGAAGCAGGGCTAGTAGCTGAGGGATCCATCAATGGAGTTCTTGATGGTAAACAATACAACCGTGCTATACGAACTCACAAATGCATTTATGAAGCATTGATGCGTCTGGCATGAATTGAATTTACACAGTGGGTTGACAATATTCCACACAAGGCTACTGTGATTAGGTCAGTGATATCAGAGGTGAGCAGCATTACTGAGGACCTGAACCAACAGGCTCTTAACAACATCTTGCAAAGTCCATTATTTACTGAGCTAATAAGTTTGTGGACAGAATTTCTTGAACATCTCCGTCACAACAATGGTGAGCTTTCAGAGTATTGGATGTCTTATATAGATATGGTTGAAAGTGTTCTACTCGGGTTGTTGCGTGCTTCTCGTGAAGGAAACTGGGATTTGCACATCAGCACCATCAGAGCAATGATTCCGTGGTGTTTTGCCTATGATAAAGTGAACTACGCTAGGTGCCTATCTGCATATTTGGCAGAAATGACTAACCTACCACAGAAGAATCCCGATGTCTACAGAGCCTTCAAAGATGGCCAGTTTGCTGTACAGCTTTCCAGCAGTAACCCTTTTGGAAAACTCCCCGTAGACCAGACCATTGAAGTCACAGTAAATAAAGACACTCAAACCCCTGGGGGTACTATTAAGTTTAGCCTAAAAGCTGGAGCAATAAAAAGGCACTACATAACGGCTGAGTATAGAAGTGCTTTTTTGAGACTTCTAAGAGAAATGACTGAAGGTACAGAATCCAGACTTCATCATGCAGACCTACAACAACCAAGAATCCAGAAAGATGAGGAAGCGGTGTCATCAGTTATCAGTCTCATCCAAGGTTGGATCAACCCATTCGCAGAGAAGAGAGACATTGTTAGCATTTCAACAGCCAAGACTGCACCCAAAGAGATTTCCTCTGATTTGTTAAGGGCATGTGTGATTGGGGAGCAAAGCTATGCTACATTTAAGGAGGAACGACTAGAAAAAGACCCACCAGTTCAAAAATTTCATGACCCCATAAAAGCCAACAAACTCAAAACTTTCACTGATATGTGTAAGAAGAAGGCAGTAAAATCCAGTGGAAAGGAAATAATTCTCAAAGCAGACAGGTCACTCTACGGCCGTATTATAGTAATGGCACAAGTCCGAGATCTTCAGATGGAAGATGTCCTATGTCACCCCCTTGGACCATTGCCCTGGGCTCTAGCTACACCAGATGGGTTATTAAGAAAGACAAACAAGGCTTCTCTAGCGACAAATATACAAAAGAATGTAACAGTAGCAGAGAAAGTACCAGAAAAAAGTGCTTCCGTGATTGATGGAATGAATTTAGTCCAAAGAGTGAAAGGGGACCAAGAGACTTTTGGCGATATTGCCAGTACAATCCTGTCAATGGCTCTAAATGAAGGAAAGTCAAGTGACAGAATTGATGTTGTTTTCGACACATATCAAGAAAATTCCATAAAGAACACTGAAAGATCACTGAGAGGTGAAGACTCCGGGCACCAACTCCAGAGCATTACTAGCAAACAAATAGTTAGGCAGTGGAAACATTTTCTCACACGAGTCAGTAATAAAAACAGTCTTATCGCATTCATAGTTGATGAATGGAAGAAGCTAGAGTATTGTGAGAGACTAGAAAAAAAGATTCTGTATGTGACTGTGAATGATAAGTGCTATAGAATAGTATCACAGGATAGTCAACTGGTGCCAGAGCTAGAATGCCATCAAGAAGAAGCAGATGGGCGTTTACTTTTCCATGCTGTTCATGCTGCACGAGAGGGTTATCAAGCTGTAGTGATCTGTTCAGAAGACACGGATGTCTTCATCATGAGCCTTGCATTCCAAGACAAGATTGGAGTTCCAATATTTCAGAAATGTGGTACAAAAACCAGGAAAAGGCTGGTTGACATTAGGAAAGTTGCTGGTACTCTCGGCGTAAATGTTTGCAGGGCTCTTGTCGGAATGCATTCATACACAGGATGTGACACTACAAGTGCCTTTGCTGGCAAGGGTAAAGCAAGCGCTTTAAAGCTACTGACAAACAATAAAGAAGTCACAGATGTATTTGTAGAATTGGGTGAGGAGTGGGATCTCACTCCACAACTGCTAGACAAACTAGAGGCCTTTACATGCCTTCTCTATGCTCCAAAAGCATCGTTCACCAGGGTTAATAATCTAAGGTACAACTTGTTCTGTGCAAAGAAAGGTGAGATAGAGAGTCACCAGCTTCCTCCATGTAGAAACTGTCTGATAAAGCACGCAGGTAGGGCAAACTACCAGGCGGCAATATGGAAAAGGTGTCTAGAGAACGATCCGCAAGTGCCAAATCCAGTTGGAAGAGGGTGGAAGATCGAAACAGTAGAAGGAGTGGAACAATTGGTGGTAGATTGGATGGACGGTAAACCAGCACCTCAAGCAATTTTAGATCTGCTAGCTTGTAAATGTCCAAGAAGTTGTGTACTTCCGAACTGTGACTGCTCAGCTAATGGACTTAAATGTACAGATATGTGTAGATTGCAGGATTGCGAGAACAGACCATCAATATCTGAAGATGACGATATTTCACTAGAGGATGCCGAAGAGGATGAGGATGAGTTGGAAAACAGTTATGACTTCTAAATCTGGCTGACTTTAATAATGATGAATGAATTTTCATGAAAAACTTTAAAATGTAACACTTAAGGTAGAATGTTTGACCGCCATCTTGGAATCCGCCATCTTGACCGGTAAATCAAAATTTCTCTTTTAGATCATTCGCAAAAATATGAATGCATTTAGGATTCTTAAATCAATGGGAAGAGCATGAAATTGACATACTGCCATTTAAATACCATAATTGTCCATTTATATGTTATTTCGGGCATTTTGGCGGCCATCTTGGAAAATTAGCGATTTCACCCAAAAAGCTGTAACTCCTGAAATGCTATCACATATTTTCTTATTGTAGAGGTCAATACCTAGTCAAAAATCACTATGGGCATTATTCCCCTAATTTGGTACCGATGACCCCTATTATACAATGCTGGCTCATCGCCTATAGGAGCGACAAATTTATCTTGAAAATCTACAAGACTCGTTTAGAGAAATCCACGAAAAACATGAATTTTTTAGCATTATGGGGGTATTGCTGTTCAACCAGCCCAAAACGGGTTAACGTTTGGTTTTTTGAACACCCTTATTACTTACAAAAATGATCCTCTGTGAATTCCCAAACCAGCCTGTTTCATCAAAATTTCGATGTTTGGCAACCTGTGGAGGGTTACCATATGCATCGCCAAATATGTCGTGTGTATCAAATGTCGTATCATAGGCAGGTCTAGCAATGATGAATGTTTAAAAAAAACAAAAAAAACCTAGACTTAATGATTCTGGAGAATCATGGCTTTTCCCGATGAGATTCCTTGATTTTTCATGCCCCCATAGTGTCTGATGAATTGTTTTTAACTGTCTCACTGAAGTTCTTTCATTGATGTTATGAGAAAGGTGATTATAGTAGTCTCAAATGACTCAGTTTTATAAAAAAAATTGTTTAGGTAAAAACCATCATCAATGGTAGAGTGGGTTAATATCAATATCGTCGTCCCACAAGTTAATGACCGACAGAAGGAGTAATGTTTGTTTGACACATGCCCTTTGAGTGCTCTGTCTATTTGAAAATGGTCCATTTTATCTCAAATGTACCAAAATATTGATGTCTGGCAGATTGTAGAGGGTTAACATGTGCTAACAGGCATATGTATTCATGCAACTTGCAATTTCAAACCAAAAAGTGCGAATGGCCATTTTTACTTAAAATCTATAAGATGTTTTCAGAGAAATCCATGCGCATGCGCTCTTTTCGAATTCGACGTGACGAAATGTGAAATTCGTATCGCTCTTCATGGAAAGTGATGCTGCAACTATCCATGAACAACGAGTGAAAATTTCATGGAAATCTGCCTAGAATTGGTTGGGATATAGCGTTTTGAAGAGAGGAGGTAACTGTCTGAATTTGGTCCTTCCTTTTCAAGCCAGTTCGAAAAAAGACGTCGTGAATGGGCGCAGACTCCTTTAGAGCCCCCCCCCCCCCCTCTCTCTGTAAATGGAAGTTGCTTCTTTAAGACCGCCACCCAGGGATCCCAACACAACCTTTAAACCTAAGAGAACCGTCAGAAGTTTAAAGTGAAAAGAAATTGGCGGTGATTGGGTTTCTGGCAGGCAGGAAAAGATTGACGAAGATTTGCATATTGGACATTAAAATAGCACTTCTGACATACACGAACCGTGTCCAGACCGCTGGAGGCAGCGACTTGAAATTTTCAGAACTTGTTCTACGAACCCTGGCCGACATTTTGAGATCTGTTTGGAGCGTCCGAGCTGCCTGGAAAACACCACGCATCGCTTGGAATGAGAGAGCACTATTCGTCCCGACTCTATCAGTTCAGAATGGACATGGGCAGTGTTGTAGACGACTGTGGAGCTGCGATTGAGCATAAAGTCCCAGGTTTCGGTGCCTCATTGCCTAAGCGGCTCCATTGTATGATTGTTTGTCTCAATATCGTCCTTACTACTCGTAGTTTATACCGCTGCCGTACGTTAATGTAGCCTCTTGCCATTTTCGAGACTTTCAACCCAGAACGCCGCCAAAGTGAGGAAGTGCGGGGGGGGGGGGTGGGGGGGGGGGGGGGCTGTAGGGGCCGGGGGGGGCGGGGGGGGGGGGTATCCTGACACTATCTTTAAACCTTAGATAATTGGAAGAAGTTGCAGTGAAAAGAAATCGGCGGTGAGTTGGTGTTTTGGCGGGAAACGATTAACGAAAATTTGCCAATTTGACATTAAAATTGCACTTCTCACAAACACGAACCGTGTCCAGACCGCCGAAGGCAGCGACTTCTAATTTTCAGAACTTGTTCTACGCACCCTGGCCGACATTTTGGCATCTGTTGCAAGTGTCGAGACTGCGTGGAGAACACCACGCATCGCGTGGAAAGTGAGAGTACTATTCGTCCCGACTCTATCAGTTTGGAATGGAATTGGGCACTATTGTAGACTATTGTAGAGCAGCGATTGAGCATAAAATCAGAGTTTTTTTTGTGCCAAATTACCTAACCGGCTCCAAGGTATGATCTTTCGTCTGTACATCGCCCAGATCGTCTGAAGTTTATACCGTTACCATACGTTGAAGTAGCCTTTTGTCATTTTCGCCACTTTCGACCCAGATTTGAGGGTACCTTCCTTCAGCGAAATCTAGCCATGCTCACAACCACGCCCTCTCCCCGTCGGCGGGGGTGCTTCTAAAGATAGAAAGGTCAATGGGGAGGGGCCGGTTAGCAAACAAACAGGGGCAGGTGCAGTTGGTGAAAAACAGCAGGGGGGGGGGGGGGGGGCACGTGTCCTAGGTAAAAGAAACAATAGGGGGCAGGTGTCCTAGGTAAAAAAAAACAGCAGGAAGGGGGGGGGGGGGCAGATGTCCCCGCTAATTAATTTTAATAACAGGCAGGTGTTCATGGGGCAGGCCCACTGCTCGGTGTTCCAAATTTTCTATGGTACTTGGCCTTGACGGAAACAACACTTCAACAAGAAACAACGGGAAACCTATTTGCAGTAAAGCTGCAAATATAAACATGATTTTAGGACCATTCCATGGACAGTTTAAAACCTACTGCGATATCAGCGTTTATTACTCTCGACCTTTCACTGCATCACTGCAGTATTTCACCCGAGTCGAGTTCTGACGTCATGCAAGTTTGACGGACATGCTTTCAGTTTTGTTATTGACAACAACATATTTATAATTTCGTGATTACTGATCGAAATTTTCAAAACGACACATGCAATCGCGAAAGAGTTTTCTGAAAAACACGATTCTGCAAAAGGTTTTAGTGAAATTTGATTATTTTTTTTTATTTTCAATTTCGATGGCTCTTGTCGAAAAGGTGTTAATCACTGGTCGTCCCAAACGAGATCAAAGACTGACGCTGTATATTAATAACACACAGAGAATCTTCTAAGAATATACACGCGCAATCCTAAAATGAAATAAATCAAGTCTTTTTCAGGTTTTATGAGAGAAATATGTCAAATTGTATCATTGAATCATGTTTAGGTATATGTGGGCGAGACATTTTCTATACGGACAAAATACAGACTAAACTAGACTTTATGATTCTGGAGAATCATGGCTTTTCCCGATGAGATTCCATGATTTTTCATGACCCCACAGTGTCTGATGAATTGTTTATAACTGTCTCACTGAAGTTCCTTCATTGATGTTATGAGAAAGGTGAAGATAGTAATCTCAAATGACAGAGTTTGATAAAAAATTGTTTAGGTAAAAACCATTATTAACGGTGGAGTGGGTTAATGTCAATATCGTCGTCCAACAAGTCAATGACCCACAAAAGGAGTTATGTTTGTTTGACACATACTCACTGAGTGCTGTGTCAGTTTAAAAATGGTCCATTTTATCTCAAATGTATCCAAAATATTGATGTCTGGAAGCTTGTAGAGGGTTAACAAGTGCCAACAGGAATATTTATTCATGCAACTTGTAATGTCACACCAAGAACTGTGAATGGCCATTTTTTCTTTAAAATCTACAAGATGTTTTCAGAGAAATCCAGGGAGAAGAGGAATTTTGAGCTTTTGATGGGTATCATTGTTTTTTCAGCCCAAAACGGGATAAGTGTTGTTTTTGGAATACTCTTATTACTTCCAAAAATAATTCTCAGTGAATTCTACTTCCACTTATTTTGATCTCTCCTCCCAACTTCGGGTGCTGTGGGTACGCAAACACAGCCTATTTTATCATCATTTTGATGTTTGAGAACCTGTATAGGGTTAACAAATGCTTACAGGAATATTTTGTACATGCATCTTGTAATGTCACACTAAGATATGAGAATGGCCATTTTTTCCTGAAAATCTACGGGATGTTTTTAAAAAAATCCTCAGATAACATGAATTTTTAACATTTTGAGGGGTATCTCTCTTTAACCAGCTCTAAAGGGTTAATGCTTGGTTTTGTGAATATCTTCATTACTTACAAAAATGATCGACGGTGAATTCCACTTCCAATGAAGGAGGATATGTTTATCTCGTAGGTACACATTTGGTGTTGTGGTTGCCCAAGAACAGCCCATTTTCTCCAAATGTCAATGCTTGGCAGCCTCTGGGGGGTTAACAAATGCTTACCGAAACATTTTGTTCATGCAACTTGTAATGTCACTCGAAGACCTGCGAATGATCAATTGCTCTTGAATTTTTTTTTTGAGAAATCGAGAAATCCACATAAAACTGGAATTTTAAGCTTTTAAGGTGTATATCTCCTTAACCAGTCAAAAATGGGTTAAGACCTCGATCTTTGAATACATTTACTACTTACAAAAATGTTTCCCTGTCAGTTTTGCGCCCGGTAAAAGAAGTTACGTTCCTCTGTTATATTCCCATTTGATGATGTTGTTGTTCAAAAACAGACTATTTTTTTCAAAATTTTGACATTTAACAGCCCATGGAGGGTTAACAAATGCTTAGAGGAATAATTTATCCAATCAACTGGTAATGTGACACCATGACCTATCAATGGCCATTTTCTCTTGAAAACCCTACCAGCCGTTTGTAAAGAAATCCAGGGAAAACTTAAATTTTTAAGCCTTTGATGGGTATCACTATTAACAACCACAAAATGGGTTAACGCTTGGTTTTTTGCATACCCTTATTACTTACAAAAATTATCTTCGGTAAATTCCACTTCCAACAAAGCAGATTATGTTTATTTCTCAGGTACACGTTGGGTGATGTGCGTGCCTGAAAACAGCCCATTTCAACAAAATTACGATACTTGGCAGTCTCTAGAGGGTTAATGAACACTCACCGGAATATTTTGTCCATGCAACTTGTAATATCACACAAAGACCAGCGAGTAGTCAATTTTTCTTGAAAACCTACAGGATGTTTTTAGAGAAATCCACAGAAAATGGGAATTTTAAGATTTTAAGGGGTCCTCGATGTTTAGCCTGTCCAAAATGGGTTAAGACTTCGACTTTTGAATACCCTTACTACTTACAAAAATGTTTGCGTATAGATTGTGCGCTCGATAAAAGAAGACACGTTTCTTTGTGGCGTACCCATTGGGAGCTGTTGGCGTCCAAAAACAGCCCATTTTATCACAATTTTGACTTTTAGCAGCCCGTGGAGGGTTAACAAATGCTCACCGCAGTATTTTGTCCATGCAACTTCTATTGTCACACCAAGGCCTGGGAGTGACAAATTTTTCTTGAAAATCTACAAGACTCGTTTAGAGAAATCCACGGAAAACACACATTTTTGAGCTTTATAGGGGCATTGCTGTTTAACCAGCCCAAAGCGGGTTAACGCTTGGTTTTTTGAACACCCTTATTACTGACAAAAATGATCCTCGGTGAATTCCACTCCCAATAAAGGAAGTTATGTTTATCTCTCGTGTATTGTTTGGGTGCAGTGGGGGCCTGAAACCGGCCTATTTCATCAAAATTTCGATGTTTGGCAGCCTGTGGAGGGTTACCATATGCATCGCCTGATATGTCGTGTGTATCAAGGGCGTGTCACAGACAGGTCTAGCAATGACGAATGTATAAAAAAAATCTACAAGACGTGTTTCGAGTAAGTGCCGATAAACCCCAATTTCTGCAGTTTTTTGCCAATTCTGACGAATTAAGGGTTAAATCGAAAATTCCGCTTCGGTACATTTTTAGATTTTGTGCTCCTCTATGCGTGTGCAAAATTTCGTGAAAATCGGTTCGAAAATGGCTTCTGAATCGTACGGACAAAATGTGTGGAAAAAAAAAAAAAAACCCCCAAAAAAAAAACCCCAAACTAGACTTTATGATTCTGGAGAATCATGGCTTTTCCCGATGAGATTCCTTGATTTTTCATGCCCCTACAGTGTCTGATGAATTGTTTTTAACTGTCTCACTGAAGTTCTTTCATTGATGTTATGAGAAAGGTGGTTATAGTAGTCTCAAATGACTCAGTTTTATAAAAAAAATTGTTTAGGTAAAAACCATCATTAATGGTAGAGTGGGTTAATATCAATATCGTCGTCCCACAAGTTAATGACCGACAAAAGGAGTTATGTTTGTTTGACACATACCCTTTGAGTGCTCTGTCTATTTGAAAATGGTCAATTTTATCTCAAATGTATCCAAAATATTGATGTCTGGCCAATTGTAGAGGGTTAACATGTGCTAACAGGCATATTTATTCATGCAACTTGCAATTTCAAACCAAAAAGTGCGAATGGCCATTTTTACTTAAAATCTATAAGATGTTTTCAGAGAAATCCATGCGCATGCGCTCTTTTCGAATTCGAAGTGACGAAATGCGAAATTCGTATCGCTCTTCATGGAAAGTGATGCCGCAACTATCCATGAACAACGAGTGAAAATTTCATGGAAATCTGCCTAGATTGGTTGGGATATAGCGTTTTGAAGAGAGGAGGTAACTGTCTGAATTTGGTCCTTCCTTTTCAAGCCAGTTCGAAAAAAAGACGTCGTGAATGGGCGCAGACTCCTTTAGAGCCCCCTCCCCACCCCTCTCTCTCTGTAAATGGAAGTTGCTTCTTTAAGACCGCCACCCAGGGATCCCAACACAACCTTTAAACCTAAGAGAATCGTCAGAAGTTTAAAGTGAAAAGAAATTGGCGGTGATTGGGTTTCTGGCAGGCAGGAAAAGATTGACGAAGATTTGCATATTGGACATTAAAATAGCACTTCTGACATACACGAACCGTGTCCAGACCACTGGAGGCAGCGACTTGAAATTTTCAGAACTTGTTCTACGAACCCTGGCCGACATTTTGGGATCTGTTTGGAGCGTCCGAGCCGCCTGGAAAACACCACACATCGCTTGGAAGGAGAGAGTACTATTCGTCCCGACTCTATCAGTTCAGAATGGAAATGGGCAGTGTTGTAGACGACTGTGGAGCTGCGATTGAGCTTAAAGTCCCAGGTTTCGGTGCGGGGGAGGGGGGGGGGGGGTGTATCCTGACACTATCTTTAAACCATAGATAATCGGAAGAAGTTGCAGTGAAAAGAAATCGGCGGTGAGTAGGTGTTTTGGTAGGAAACGATTAACGAAAATTTGCCAATTTGCCATTAAAATTGCACTTCTCACAAACACGAACCGTGTCCAGACCGCCGAAGGCAGCGACTTCTAATTTTCAGAACTTGTTTTACGCACCCTGGCCGACATTTTGGCATCTGTTGCAAGTGTCGAGACCGCGTGGAGAACACCACGCATCGCGTGGAAAGTGAGAGTACTATTCGTCCCGACTCTATCAGTTTGGAATGGAATTGGGCACTATTGTAGACTACTGTAGAGTAGCGATTGAGCATAAAATCGGAGTTTTTTGTGCCAAATTACCTAACCGGCTCCAAGGTATGATCTTTCGTCTGTACATCGCCCAGATCGTCTGAAGTTTATACCGTTACCATACGTTGAAGTAGCCTTTTGTCATTTTCGCCACTTTCGACCCAGATTTGAGGGTACCTTCCTTCAGCGAAATCTAGCCATGCTCACAACCACGCCCTCTCCCCGTCGGCCCGGGTGCTTCTAAAGATAGAAAGGTCAATGGGGAGGGGCCCGTTAGCAAACAAACGGGGGCAGGCGTAGTTGGTGAAAAACAGCAGGGGGGGGGGGGGGGGCACGTGGCCTAGGTAAAAGAAACAATAGGGGGCAGGTGTCCTCGGTAAAAAAACAGCAGGAAGGGGGGGGGGGGGGCGCAGATGTCCCCGCTAATTAATTTTAATAACAGGCAAGTGTTCATGGGGCAGGCCCACTGCTCGGTGTTCCAAATTTTCTATAGTACTTGGCCTTGACGGAAACAACACTTCAACAAGAAACAACGGGAAACCTATTTGCAGTAAAGCTGCAAATATAAACATGATTTTAGGACCATTCCATGGACAGTTTAAAGCCTACTGCGATATCAGCGTTTATTACTCTCGAACTTTCACTGCATCACTGCAGTATTTCACCCGAGTCGAGTTCTGACGTCATGCAAGTTTGACGGACATGCTTTCAATTTTGTTATTGAAAACAACATATTTATAATTTCGTGATTACTGATCGGAATTTTGAAAACGACACATGCAATCGCGAAAGAGTTTTCTGAAAAACACGATTCTGCAAAAGGTTTTAGTGAAATTTGATTATTTTTTTTATTTTCAATTTCGATGGCTCTTTTCGAAAAGGTGTTAATCACTGATCGTCCCAAACGAGATCAAAGACTGACGCTGTATATTAATAACACACAGAGAATCTTCTAAGAATATACACGCGCAATCCTAAAATGAAATAAATCAAGTCTTTTTCAGGTTTTACGAGAGAAATATGTCCAATTGTATCATTGAATCATGTTTAGGTATATGCGGGCGAGACATTTTCTATACGGACAAAATACAGACTAAATAAAATATTTGCCATTATTTTCCGCAGACGTATTTTTGTCTTTGCTTCTTGGGGAAATCCATGCTGCTAAATACAACGAAGGAGTGTTATCTAATGAGGTCAGAACCGTCAGGTGGTCGGGTCCGACACCGCACCTCGAAGTAGATTTAGTGGGGGTGTCGATTTTACAAGTAATGTAGGCAGCGTACACGGCATGGGCTGTCTGTCTTTAATCCTATAAACAGGGTTAAGGCTTGATTTTTTGAATACCCTTATTTATTTATTTATTTATTTATTTATTTATTTATTTATTTATTTATTTATTTATTTATTTATTGGTGTTTAAGGTCACATACTTATGCACAATGGCTAATCGTGACCGTGACAGTTTTATAGGTGGAGGAAGCCGGAGTACACGGAGAGAACCACCAAGCAACGACGAGCAACTGTCAGCTGCTCGACATTCTAACTCTGTTCAAGCTCCGCTCAAGCAGGGTTACAGAGGGTGAAGACATATGTTCCATCGACGTGCAGTATGCCTTAGTACACGGCGTCATCGTGCCCCCATGTCGGCAACCGGGCTAAAGTGCCTTGCCCAAGGACACAACGTGAGTCGTCCCGGACGGGGATCGGACTCGGGACCTCTAGCATAGAAGTACAACAGTCTACCACTGAGCCACCACGCTCCCTTGAATACCCTTAACACTATCATACATTATCCCTCATGAATTCTGAGTCTGATAAAAGAGGTTATGTTTACCTATTACATACCCATTTGCTGCCCGAAAACAGCCGATTTTATCAAAATTTTGACGTTTAGCAGCCTGTAGCGGGATTAACAAACGACTAGCGGAATATTCTATCTATGCACTTTGTAAGACCTGCCAATGTCCAATTGTTCTTGAAAATCGCCAACAAGCAGTTAGCGAAATCCACAGAAAATGTAAATTTTAAGCTTTTAAGGGGTATCTCTCCTTATCCAGTCTAAAATAGGTTAAGTTTCATTCTTTTAAATACCCTTACTACTTACAAAACTGATCCTCTGTGAATTCTACGCGAGTAAAAGAAGTTATATTTCTCTGTTACATATCCATTGGGTGCTCTTGGTGTCTGAAAACAATCCATTTTATCAACATTTTGATGTTTAGCAGCTCGTGGAGAGTTAACGAATGCTCAACGGAATATTTTGTCCATGTAACTTGTAATGTCACATGAAGACCCGTGAATGGCCATTTTTTCTTGAAATCTACAAGATGTTTTTAAAGAAATCCAGGGAAAACATGAAATTTTCAGTCTTTGATGGGTACCGCTGTTTAACCAGCCCAAAACGGGTTAAGACCAGCACTAAATGGGTTAATGCTTGGTCTGATGAATTCCACTTCCAAAGAAGGAGGTTATGGTTATCTCGCAGGTACACATTGCGTGCAATGGGTGCCCAAGAACAGTCCATTTTCTCAAAATTTCTATGCTTTGCCATCTCTGGAGAGTTAACAAACGCTTACCGGAATATTTTGTCTATGTAACTTGTAATGTCACTCCAAGACCTGCAAATGGTCAATTTTTCTTGAATACTTACTAGATTTTTTGGAGAAATCCACAGAAAACTGGAATTTTAAGCTTTTAAGGGGTACATCTTAACCAGGCGAAAATGGGTTAAGACCTCGATTTTTTGAATACCCTTACTACTTACTAAATTTTTCTCTGTCAGATTTGCATCCGGTAAAAGAAGTTATGTATCTCTGTGGCATTCCCATTTGTTGTTGTTGGTGTCCAAAAACAGACTATTTTTTCAAAATGTTGACATTTAGCAGCCCATGGAGGGTTAACAAATGCTTACTGGAATATTTTATCCATGCAACCGGTAATGTGACTCCAAGACCTATCAATGGCCATTTTCTGTTGAAAACTTACAAGATGTTTGTAACGAAATCCACGCAAAACATAATTTTTTTTTGGCTTTTGATGGGTATCGCTAATAACAACCCCAAAAGGGTTTAATGCTTGGGTTTTTGAATACCCTTATTACTTACAAAAATGGTCCTCAGTGAATTCCACTTCCAACAAAGGAGATTATGTGTAACTCTCGGACAAACATTGCGTGGTGTGTGTGTCCGAAAACAGCCCATTTCAACAAAATTATGATGCTTGGCATTCTGTAGAGGGTTAATAAACGCTCAACGGAATATTTTGTCCATGCCACTTGTAATGTCACACAAAGACCTGCAAGTAGTCAATTTTTCTTGAAAACCTATGGAATGTATTTAGAGAAATCCACAGAAAATGGAAATTTTTAGATTTTAAGGGGTCTCTCTCTTTAGCCTGCCCCAAATGGGTTAAGACTTCGTTTTTTGAATACCCTTACTACTTACAAAAATGTTTCCCTATAGATTGTGCGCTCGATGAAAGAAATCACTTTTCTTTGTGGCGTACCCATTGGGTGCCGTTGGCGTCCAAAAACAGCCCAGTTTATCACAATTTTGAGTTTTAGTAGCCCGTGGAGGGTTAACAAATGCTCACCGAAGTATTTTGTCCATGCAACTTCTATTGTCACATCAAGGCCTGGGAGTGACAATTTTTTCATGAAAATCTACAAGACTCGTTTAGAGAAATCCACGGAAAACCTGAATTTTTTAGCTTTTTGGGGGTATTGCTGTTTAACCAGCCCAAAACGGGTTAATGCTTGGTTTTCTGAACACCATTATTACTTACAAAAATGATCTCCGGTGAATTCCACTTCAAATAAAGGAAGTTATGTTTATCTATCTTGTATCGTTTGGGTGCTCTGGGGGCCTGAAACCGGCCCATTTCATCAAAATTTCGATGTTTGGCAGCCTGTGGAGGGTTACCATATGCATCTCCTAATATGTCGTGTGTATCAAAGGTCGTGACATGGGCAGGTCTAGAAATGATGAATGTTTAAAAAAAATCCTAAAGACGTGTTTCGAGAAAGTGCCGATAAACCCCAATTTTGGCAGTTTTTTGCCAATTCTGGCGAAATAAGGGTTAAATCGAAAATTCCGCTTCGGTACATTTTTAGATTTTTTGCCCCTCTACGCGTGTGCCAAATTGTGTGAAAATCGGTTCGAAAATGGCTTCTGAATCGTACGGACAAAAATGTGTGGAAAAAAAAAAAAAAAAAAAAAACCCCAAAAAAAAAAAAAAAAAAAATAATAATCCGTACAAAAACAATAGTCTTTTCCAGAGGGAAAAGCCTAATAAAATATTTTCCATTATTTTCCGCAGACGTATTTTTTTGTCTTTGCTTCTTGGGGAAATCCGTGCTGCTAAATACAACGAAGGAGTGTTATCTAATGAGGTCAGAACCGTCAGGTGGTCGGGTCTGACACCGCACCTCGAAGTAGATTTAGTGGGGGTGTCGATTTTACAAGTAATGTAGGCAGCGTACACGGCATGAGCTGTCTGTCTTTAATCCTATAAACAGGGTTAAGGCTTGGCTTTTTGAATACCCTTATTTATTTATTTATTTATTTGTTTATTGGTGTTTAAGGTCACATACTTATGCACAATGGCTAATCATGACCGTGACAGTTTTATAGGTGGAGGAAGCCAGAGTACACGGAGAGAACCACCAAGCATCGACGAGCAACTGTCAGCTCCTCAACATTCTAACTCTGTTCAAGCTCCGCTCAAGCAGGGTTAAAGAGGGTGAAGACATATGTACCATCGACGTGCAGTATGCCTTAGTACACGGCGTCATCGTGCCCCCATGTCGGCAACCGGGCTAAAGTGCCTTGCCCAAGGACACAACGTGAGTCGTCCCGGACGGGGATCGGACTCGGGACCTCTAGCATAGAAGTACAACAGTCTACCACTGAGCCACCACGCTCCCTTGAATACCCTTAACACTATCATACATTATCCCTCATGAATTCTGAGTCTGATAAAAGAGGTTATGTTTACCTATTACATACCCATTTGCTGCCCGAAAACAGCCGATTTTATCAAAATTTTGACGTTTAGCAGCCTGTAGCGGGATTAACAAACGACTAGCGGAATATTCTATCTATGCAATTTGTAAGACCTGCCAATGTCCAATTGTTCTTGAAAATCGCCAACAAGCAGTTAGCGAAATCCACAGAAAATGTAAATTTTAAGGGTTTAAGGGGTATCTCTCCTTATCCAGTCTAAAGTAGGTTAAGTTTCATTCTTTTAAATACCCTTACTACTTACAAAACTGACCCTCTGTGAATTCTACGCGCAGTAAACGAAGTTATATTTCTCTGTTACATATCCATTGGGTGCTCTTGGTGTCTGAAAACAATTCATTTTATCAACATTTTGATGTTTAGCAGCTCGTGGAGAGTTAACGAATGCTCAACGGAATATTTTGTCCATGTAACTTGTAATGTCACATGAAGACCCGTGAATGGCCATTTTTTCTTGAAATCTACAAGATGTTTTTAAAGAAATCCAGGGAAAGCATGAAATTTTAAGTCTTTGATGGGTACCGCTGTTTAACCAGCCCAAAACGGGTTAAGACCAGCCCTAAATGGGTTAATGCTTGGTCTGATGAATTTCACTTCCAAAGAAGGAGGTTATGTTTATCTCGCACGTACACATTGCGTGCAATGGGTGCCCAAGAACAGTCCATTTTCTCAAAATTTCTATGCTTTGCAGCCTCTGGAGAGTTAACTAACGCTTACCGGAATATTTTGTCTAATTAACTTGTAATGTCACTCCAAGACCTGCAAATGGTCAATTTTTCTTGAATACTTACTAGATTTTTTGGAGAAATCCACAGAAAACTGGAATTTTAAGCTTTTAAGGGGTACATCTTAACCAGGCGAAAATGGGTTAAGACCTCGATTTTTTGAATACCCTTACTACTTACTAAATCTTTCTCTGTCAGTTTTGCATCCGGTAAAAGAAGTTATGTATCTCTGTGGCATTCCCATTTGTTGTTGTTGGTGTCCAAAAACAGACTATTTTTTCAAAATGTTGACATTTAGCAGCCCATGGAGGGTTAACAAATGCTTACTGGAATATTTTATCCATGCAACCGGTAATGTGACTCCAAGACCTATCAATGGCCATTTTCTGTTGAAAACTTACAAGATTTTGTAACGAAATCTACGGAAAACATAATTTTTTTTAGCTTTTGATGGGTATCGCTAATAACCACCCCAAAAGGGGTTAACGCTTGGGGTTTTGAATACCCTTATTACTTACAAAAATGGTCCTCAGTGAATTCCACTTCCAACAAAGGAGATTATGTGTAACTCTCGGACATACATTGCGTGCTGTGTATGTCCGAAAACAGCCCATTTCAACAAAATTATGATGCTTGGCAGTCTGTAGAGGGTTAATAAACGCTCAGCGGAATATTTAGTCCATGCCACTTGTAGTGTCACACAAAGACCTGCAAGTAGTCAATTTTTCTTGAAAACCTATGGAATGTATTTAGAGAAATCCACAGAAAATGGGAATTTTTAGATTTTAAGGGGTCTCTCTCTTTAGCCTGCCCAAAATGGGTTAAGACTTCGTTTTTTGAATACCCTTACAAAAATGTTTCCCTATAGATTGTGCGCTCGATAAAAGAAATCACTTTTCTTTGTGGCGTACCCGTTGGGTGCCGTTGGCGTCCAAAAACAGCCCAGTTTATCACAATTTTGACTTTTAGCAGCCCGTGGAGGGTTAACAAATGCTAACCGAAGTATTTTGTCCATGCAACTTCTATTGTCACATCAAGGCCTGGGAGTGACAATTTTTTCATGAAAATCTACAAGACTCGTTTAGAGAAATCCACGGAAAACCTGAATTTTTTTAGCTTTTTGGGGGTATTGCTGTTTAACCAGCCCAAAACGGGTTAATGCTTGGTTTTTTGAACACCATTATTACTTACAAAAATGATCTCCGGTGAATTCCACTTCAAATAAAGGAAGTTATGTTTACCTCTCGGGTATCGTTGGGGCGTTGTGGGGGTCTGAAACCGGCCCATTTCATCAAAATTTCGATGTTTGGCAACCTGTGGAGGGTTACCATATGCATCGCCAAATATGTCGTGTGTATCAAAGGTTGTGTCATAGGCAGGTCTAGTAATGATGGATGTTTAAAAAAATCCTAAAGACGTGTTTCGAGAAAGTGCCGATAAACCCCAATTTTTGCAGTTTTTTGCCAATTCTGGCGAAATAAGGGTTAAATCGAAAATTCCGCTTTGGTACATTTTTAGATTTTTTGCCACTCTATGCGTGTGCCAAATTGTGTGAAAATCGGTTCGAAAATGGCTTCTGAGTCGTACGGACAAAAATGTTTGGAAAAAAAAAAAAAAAACCCAAAAAACTAGACTTTATGATTCTGGAGAATCATGGCTTTTCCCGATTAGATTCCATGATTTTTCTTGACACCACAGTGTCTGATGAATTGTTTTTAACTGTCTCACTAAAGTTCCTTCATTGATGTTATGAGAAAGATGAGTATAGTAGTCTCAAATGACTCGGTGTGGGTTTGATAAAAAAATGTTTGGGTAAAACCCATCATTAATGGTAGAATGGGTTAATATCAATATCAATGTTTCCCTATCAGTTTTGCGTCTGGTAAAAGAAGTTACGTTTCTCTGTGGCATTTCCATTTGATGTTGTTGGTGTCCAAAAACAGACTATTTCCTCAATTTTTTTTACATTTAGCAGCCCATGAAGGGTTAACAAATGCCTACCAGAATAATTGATCCATGCAACTGGTTATATGACACCAAGACCTATCAACGGCCATTTTCTCTTGAAAACCCACAAAATGTTTGTAGAAATCCAGGGAAAACGATTTTTTAAGCTTTTGATGGGTATCCCTGTTAAACCTCCCCAACAGGGGTTAACGCTTGGCTTTTTGAATACCTTTATTACTTACAAAAATGGTCCTCTGTGAATTCCACTTCAAACAAAGGAGATTATGTTTATCTCTCATGTATACATTAGGTGCTGTGCGTGTCTGAAAACAGTCCCATGTTAACAACATTACGATGCTTGGCAGCTTGTAGATGGTTAAAAAATGCTCACCAGAGTATTTTGTCCATGCAACTTGTAATGTCACATAAAGACCTACGAATAGTCAATTTGTCTTGAAACCCTACAAGTTACCGTTAGGGAAATTCACAGAAAATGGGAATTTAAAGCTTTCAAGGGATATCTCTCTTTAGCCTGCCCAAAATGGGTTAAGACGTCGACTTTTGAATACCCTTACTACTTACAAAACTGTTTCCGTATAAATTGTACGCTCGATAAAAGCAGGCACTTTTCTTTGTGGTGTACCCTTTGGGTGCTGTTGGTGTGCAAAAACAGCCCATTTTATCGCAATTTTGACCTTCAGCAGCCCGGGGAGGGTTAACTAATGCTGACCGGAATATTTTGTTCATGCGACTTGTAATGTCACACCAAGACCTGCAAATAGCCGATTTTTCTTGAAAACCTACAAGATGTTGTTAGAGAAATCCACAGAAAACGGGTATTTCAAGATTTTATTGGGTACCTCTCCTTAACCAGCCCAAAATGGGTTAAGACGTCAAATTTTGAATACCCTTACCACTTTCAAAAATATTTTTCGATCAATTTTGCGTCCGATAAATGAAGGCCCCTTTCTCTGTGGTATATCGTTTGGGTGCTGTTGGTGTCTAAAAACAGCCCATTTTATCACAATTTTTACGTTTAGCAGCTCGGGGAGGGTTAACTAATGCTGACCGGAATATTTTATCCATGCAACTTGTAATGTCACACCAAGGCCTGAGAGTGACCAATTTTTCTTGAAAATCTACAAGACTTGTTTAGAGAAATCCACGGAAAACATGAAGTTTTGAGCTTTTTTGGGGTATTGCTGTTTAACCAGCCCAAAACGGGTTAACACTTGGTTTTCTGAACACCCTTATTACTTACAAAAATGATCCTCGGTGAATTCCACTTCCAATAAAGGACGTTACGTTTACCTCTCGGGTGTCGTTTGGGTGCTGTGGGGGTCCGAATCCGGCCCCTTTCATCAAAATTTCGATGTTTGGCAGCCTGTGGAGGGTTACCATATGTATCGCCTAATATGGCGTGTGTATCAAAAGTTGTGTCATAGGCAGGTCTAGTAATTATGAATATTTAAAAAAAATCCTAAAGATGTGTTTCGAGAAAGTGCCGATAAACCCCAATTTTGGCAGTTTTTTGCCAATTCTGGCGAAATAAGGGTTAAATCGAAAATTCCGCTTCGGAACATTTTTAGATTTTTTGCCACTCTATGCGTGTGCCAAATTGTGTGAAAATCGGTTCGAAAATGGCTTCTGAATCGTACGGACAAAAATGTGTGGAAACCCCCCCCCCCCCCCCCCCCCAAAAAAAAAAAAAAAAATAATAATCCGTAGAAAAACAATAGTCTTTTCCAGAGGGATAAGCCTAAAAAAAAAAAAGAAAAAAATAATAATAATCCGTAGAAAAACAATAGTCTTTTCCAGAGGGAAAAGCCTAAAAAACGCAAAAAACTAGACTTTATGATTCTGGAGAATCATGGCTTTTCCCGATGAGATTCAATGAGTTGTCATGACCCCACAGTGTATGATGAATTGCTTTTGACTGTCTCACTGAAGTTCCTTCATTGATGTCATGAAAAAGGTGAGTATAGAAGTCTCAAATGACTCAGTTTGATAAAAAAAAAAATGTTTAGGTAAAAACCATCATTAACGGTGGAGAGGGTTTTTATCAATATCGTCGTCCAATAAGTTAATGACCGACAAAAGGAGTTATGTTTGTTTGACACATACCCACTGAGTGCTGCATTTATTTGAAAATGGCCCGTTTTATCTCAAATGTATCCAAAATATTGATGTCTGGCAGCTTGTTAAGGGTTAACAAGTGCTAACAGGAATATTTATTCATGCAACTTGTAATTTTACACCAAAAACTGTGAATGGCCATTTTTACTTAAAAATCTACGAGATGTTTTCAGAGAAATCCAGGGAGAGCACCCAGTAACCAGCTCTAAACGGGTCAATGCTTGGTTTTATGAATACCTTCATTACTTACAAAAATGATCCTTGGTGAATTCCACTTCCAATAAAGGAAGTTATGTTTACCTCTCTGGTATCGGGTGCTGTGGTGGTCTGAAACCGGCCCATTTCATCAAAATTTCGATGTTTGGCAGCCTGTGGAGGGTTACCATATGCATCGCCTAATATGTCGTGTGTATCAAAGGTCGTGTCATAGGCAGGTCTAGCAATGATGAATGTTTAAAAAAAATCTACAAGTTGTGTTTCGAGAAAGTGCCGATAAACCCCAATTTTGGCAGTTTTTTGCCAATTCTGGCGAAATAATGGTTAAATCAAAAATTCCGCTTTGGTACATTTTTAGATTTTTTACCCCTCTATGCATGTGCCAAATTGTGTGAAAATCGGTTCGAAAAAGGCTTCTGAATCGTACAGACAAAAATGTGTGGGGAAAAAAACAAAAAAAACCCCAAAAAACTAAACTTTATGATTCCGGAGAATCATGGCTTTTCCCAATGAGATTCCATGATTTGTGATGACCCCACAGTGTATGATGAATTGTTTTTGACTCTCTCCCTGAAGTTCCTTCATTGATGTCATGAAAAAGGTGAGTATAGAAGTCTCAAATGACTCAGTTTGATAAAAAAAAATTGTTTAGGTAAAAACCATCATTAACGGTGGAGAGGGTTAATATCAATATCGTCGTCCAACAAGTTAATGACCGACAAAAGGAGTTATGTTTGTTTGACACATACCCACTGAGTGCTGTATTTATTTGAAAATGGTCCGTTTTATCTCAAATGTATCCAAAATATTGATGTCTGGCAGCTTGTTAAGGGTTAACAAGTGCTAACAGGAATATTTATTCATGCAACTTGTAATTTTACACCACAAACTGTGAATGGCCATTTTTACTTAAAAATCTACGATTGTTTTCCGAGAAATCCAGGGAGAACATCACTTTTAAGCTGTTGATGGGTATAATTGTTTATCCAGTCCAAAACGCGTTAAGAATTGTTTTTTTTTAATATGCTTATTACTTATAAAAATAATTCTCAGTGAATTCTACTTCCACTTATGTTGATTTCTCCTCTTAACTTTGGGTGCTGCGGGTTTGCAAACACAGCCCACTTTTTCAACATTTTGAATTTTGAGAACCAGCATAGGGTTAACAAATGCTTACTGGAATATTTTCTACATGCAACTTGTAATTCACACTAAGATCTGAGAATATTCAATTTTTCTTGATAATCTATGTGATGTTTTTAGAGAAATCCTCGGAAAACATGAATTTTTAACCTTTTGAGGGGTATCACCCAGTAACCAGCTCTAAACGGTTTAATGCTTGGTTTTATGAATACCTTCATTACTTACAAAAATGATCCTCGGTGAATCCCACTTCCAATGAAGTGGTTATGTTCATCTCGCAGGTACACGTTGGGTGTAATGGGTGGCCAAGTACATCCCATTTTCTCAAAATTTGTTGCCTCTGGAGGGTTAACAAACACTTACCGGAATCTTTTGTTCATGCAACTTGTAATGTCACTCCAAGGCCTGCAAATGGTCAATTTCTCTTGAATACTTACTAGATGTTTTGGAGAAATCCACAGAAAATGGGAATTTTAAGCTTTTAAGGGGTACATCTTAACCGGACGAAAATGGCTTAAGACCCCAATTTTTGAATACCCATACTACTTACTAAAAATTTTCTCTATCAATTTTGCGTTCGTAAGAGAAGTTAGGTTTCTCTGCAGCATTCCCATTTGATGTTGTTGGCGTCCAAAGACAGGCTATTTTTTTCGAAATTTTGACATTTAGCAGCCCATTGAGGGTTAACAAATGCTTATCTGAATATTTTATCTATGCAACTGGTAATGTGACTCTAAGACCTGTCAACGGCCATTTTCTCTTGAAACCCTACGAGACGTTTGTAAAGAAATTCAGGGAAAACATGATTTTTTAAGCTTTTGATGGGTATTGCTATTAACCATCTCAAAAGGGGTTAATGCTTGGTTTTTTGAATACCCTTATTACCAACAAATTTGGTCCTCGGTGAATTCCACTTCCAATAAAGTAGATGATGTTTATCTCCCGTTATGCATTGGGTGCTGTGCGCATCTGAAAACAGCCTATTTCAACAAAATTACGATGCTTAGCAGCCTGTAGAGGGTTAATAAATGCTCACCGGAATATTTTTCCATGCAACGTGTAATGTCAAACAAAGACCTGCGAATAGTCAATTTTTCCTGAAAACCTACAAGTTGCTTTTAGAGAAATCCACAGAAAATGGGAATTTTAAGCTTTTAAGGGGTATCTCTCTTTAACCAGTCCAAAATGGGTTAAGCCTTCGACTTTTGAATACCCTTACCACTATCAAAAATGTTTCCCCTTCAATTTTGCGTCCGATAAAAGAAGAAACCTTTCTCGGTGGTATACCAAGTGGGTGCTGTTGGCATCCAAAAACAGCCCATTTTATCACAATTTTGACTTTTAGCAGCCCGTGGAGGGTTAACAAATGCTCACCGGAGTATTTTGTCCATGCAACTTCTATTGTCACACCAAGGCCTGGGAGTGACAAATTTTTCTTGAAAATCTACAACACTTGTTTAGAGAAACCAGCCCAAAACGGGTTAACGCTTGGTTTTTTGAACACCCTTATTATTGACAAAAATGATCCTCAGTGAATTCCACTCCCAATAAAGGAAGTTATGTTTATATCTCGTGTATTGTTTGGGTGCAGTGGGGGCCTGAAAAAGGCCCATTTCATCAACATTTCGATGTTTGGCAGCCTGTGCAGGGTTACCATATGCATCGCCTGATATGTCGTGTGTACCAAAGGGCGTGCCACAGACAGGTCTAGCAATGACGAATGTATAAAAACAATCTACAAGACGTGTTTTGAGAAAGTGCTGATAAACCCCAATTTTGGCAGTTTTTTGCCAATTCTGATGACGTAAGGGTTAAATCGAAAATTCCGCTTCGGTACATTTTTAGATTTTGTGCAAAATTTCGTGAAAATCGGTTCGAAAATGGCTTCTGAATCGTACGGACAAAATGTGTGGAACCCCCCCCCCCCCCCCCCCCCCCAAAAAAAAAAACAAAAAAAAAAACAAACTAATATTCCGTAGAAAAACAATAGTCTTTTCCAGAAGGAAAAGCCTAAAAGAAAAAAAAAATAATAATCTGTAGAAAAACAATAGTCTTTTCCAGAGGGAAAAGCCTTATAAAATATTTGCCATTATTTTCCGACACCGCACCTCGAAGTAGATTTAGTGGGGCTGTCAATTTTACAAGTAATGTAGGCAGCGTACACGGCATGGGCTGTCTGTTGTCTTTAATCCTATAAACAGGGTTATGGCTTGGGTTTTTGAATACCCTTATTTATTTATTTATTTATTTATTTATTTATTTAATTTATTTATTTATTTATTTATTTATTGGTGTTTAAGGTCACATACTTATGCACAATGGCTAATCATGACCGTGACAGTTTTATAGGTGGAGGAAGCCAGAGTACCCAGAGAGAACCACCAAGCATTGATGAGCAACTGTCAGCTCCTCAACAGTCTAACTCTGTTCAAGCTCTGCTCAAGCAGGGTTACAGAGGTTGAAGACATATGTACCATCGACGTGCAGTATGCCTTAGTACACGGCGTCATCGTGCCCCCATGTCGGCAATCGGGCTAAAGTGCCTTGCCCAAGGACACAGCGTGAGTCGTCCCGGATGGGGATCGAACTCGGGACCTCTAGCATAGAAGTACAACAGTCTACCACTGAGCCACCACGCTCCCTTGAATACCCTTAACACTATCATACATTATCACTCATGAATTCTGAGTCTGATAAAAGAGGTTATGTTTACCTATTACATACCCATTTGCTGCCCGAAAACAGCCGATTTTATCAAAATTTTGACGTTTAGCAGCCTGTAGTGGGATTAACAAACGACTAACGGAATATTCTATCTATGCAATTTGTAAGACCTGCCAATGTCCAATTGTTCTTGAAAATCGCCAACAAGCAGTTAGCGAAATCCACAGAAAATGTAAATTTTAAGCTTTTAAGGGGCATCTCTCCTTATCCAGTCAAAAAAGGGTTAAGTTTCATTCTTTTAAATACCCTTACTACTTACAAAACTGATCCTCTGTGAATTCTACGCGCAGTAAAAGAAGTTATGTTTCTCTGTTACATATCCATTGGGTGCTCTTGGTGTCTGAAAACAGTCCATTTTGATGTTTAGCAAGTCGTAGAGTGTTAACGAATGCTCAACGGAATATTTTGTCCATGTAACTTGTAATGTCACATGAAGACCCGTGAATGGCCATTTTTTCTTGAAATCTACAAGATGTTTTTAAAGAAATCCAGGGAAAGCATGAAATTTTAAGCCTTTGATGGGTACCGCTGTTTAACCAGTCCAAAACGGGTTAAGGCTTGATTTTTTGAATACCCTTATTACCAACAAAAATGATCACCGTTCAATTCCACTTCCAATAAAAGAAGTTATGTTTATTTACCAGCTACAAGTTGGGTGCTGTGAGGGGCTGAAAATGCCCTATTTTATCAGAGTGTTGATTTTTGAGAGCCCGGGGAGGGTTAACAAACGCTTATTTTGTCCTTGCAGTTTCTAATGTCTCTCGAAGACCTGCGAATGACTACTTTTCTCTTGAAAATCTACACGACATTTTTTGAGAAATCCACGTAAAACACGATTATTTAAGCATTTGATGGGAGTCATCTTAAACCAGTCCAAAACGGGTTAACACTTGGTTTCCTGAATAACCTTATTACTTACAAAAATGGTCCTCGGTGAATTCCACTTCCAGCAAAGGAGATTATGTTTATCTCTCAGGTACACAGTGGGTGCTGTGGGTGCCCAAAAACGGCACATTTTCTGAAAATTACGATGCTTGGCAGGCTGTAGAGGGTTAATTAAAGCTCACTGGAATATTTTGACCATGCAACTTACAATGTCATACCAAGACCTGCGAATAGGCAATTTTTCTTGAAAACCTACGGGATGTTTTGAGAGAAATCCACAGAAAATGGGAATTTCAAGATTTTAAGGGGTCTCTCTGTTTAGCCTGTCCAAAATGGGTTAAGACTTCGACTTTTGAATACCCTAACTACTTACAAAAATGTTTATGTATAGATTGTGCTCTCGATAAAAGAAGGCACTTTTCTTTGTGGCGTACCCATTGGGTGCCGTTGGCGTCCAAAACAGCCCATTTTATCACAATTTTTCCTTTTAGCAGCTCGCGGAGGGTTAACAAATGCCCACCGCAGTATTTTGTCCATGCAACTTCTATTGTCACACCAAGGCCTGGGAGTGATAAATGTTTCTTGAAAATCTACAAGACTCGTTTAGAGAAATCCATGGAAAACATGAATTTTTTAGCTTTATGGGGGTATTTCTGTTTAACCAGCCCAAAACGGGTTAACGCTTGGTTTTGTGAACACCCTTATTACTTACAAAAATTATCCTCGGTGAATTCCACTTCCAATATAAAGGAAGTTATGTTTATCTCTCGTGTATCGTTTGGGTGCTGTGAGGGCCTGAAGCCGGCCCATTTCATCAAAATTTCGATGTTAGGCAGCCTGTGGAGGGTTACCATATGCATCGCCTGATATGTCGTGTGTACCAAAGGTCGTGTCACAGGAAGGTCTAGCAATGATGAATGTTTAAAAAAAAATCTACAAGACGTGTTTCGAGAAAGTGCCGATAAACCCCAATTTTGACAGTTTTTTGCCAATTCTGACGAAATAAGGGTTAAATCGAAAAATCCGCTTTGGTACATTTTTAGATTTTGTGCCCCTCTATGTGTGTGCAAAATTTTCTGAAAATCGGTTCGAAAATGGCTTCTGAATCGTACGGACAAAATGTGTGGGAAAAAAAAAAAGGAAAAAAAAAAAAACCCAAAAATAATAATCCGTAGAAAAACAATAGTCTTTTCCAGAGGGAAAAGCCTAACGAGAGATGTCACACTTTGCTTGCCGCATGCTGCCGTGGAAAACATTCAACGCTCAATCAATTAGAAATGGAGTACATTGTCACTTAAACTTACAAAATTCTGAAAAATGGAGTTATTTTTGACGGCACCTATCTTTATGCAACCGAAACAGGAATTGGGTTAAACTTTACAGCTACATTATCACAGAAAATCTTCTTGAACTTCAACCATGAATCTGAATGTCAACAGAATTTTCAGATATTCTTTTCCAAACTACCACTGCACGCTTACCAATGTTCGGTGATTTTGTGGAAATCACAATTATTCAGACAGTTCCCATTTGGGAGTATCAAATCTGCCAAGGGTTAAACTTTTAATATTCACATATAAAACCAAAGTTTTCATACTATGACTGCTGCATGCAGCCATTGAAAACATTCAGCACTCAATCAATTTCGAATGGAGTAAATTGTCACTTAATCGTACCAAATTCTGAAAAAGCGAGAGTTTTTTGGACAGCATCTATCTTTATGCAAACAGAATGGGCATATGGTTAAACTTTGCAACCAAACGTACAACAGAAAATATGCTCGATAGGTAATTGTGAATACGAACATGTAAATCATTTTTCGATATACCATTCGTAAATGGAAGAAAACTAATCTAAAAATGAGCCAAGTTTATGAAGAAGTTTAAGGTACTCGAATTCAAAGCCCGAAAACGGGGGGAAGGTTAAAACTTTGAATAAAATATATAACAGCCAAATTATTCTTGGACGAATGCCCAAACTTCTCGTGGGAAATGTTTTGAAAAAATGTGGCCGCAGTGCTGAGAAATCACATGTGAAAATTGGCCAGTTTTGCCAAAATTGCACTTTGCTCGGAATATTGAGGTCAAAAGGGAGCAACGTAGGTAATGGAACTTATGTAGTCAGATGTAGTAAGTCATGCTGCAAATATTACGAAAGCTCCAGCCAAACCGTCCACGGTCTTGTTTGAGAATTGTGGCAAAACGTAACATTGTGACAACATTTTGCACGGTTTTGGCAGAAAACGAAAAACTTCAGAAATGCCATGACCCAGGTGAGAAACTTCCAATGAAGCTCTATATATGTGCCAAATTTCAGTAGAATAGTATGGAATCCATCAGACAAAAATCATTGAAATAAAAAATAATGTTAATACTATAGAAATAGAATTTACTGCATCCAGTAAATTCAAGCTTGTAAGAATAGGGTTAAAAAATCTATCGGGAAAAAACTATATAGAAAGAGAATTTAGGGAGGGCTATTTTCGGTGTTAACATATTTTTAAACAAATCAGGAGGGGATTTTCGTAAACAGTATTTACCGATATTCATAAAGGAATCAGACCACTTTTTCTAAAAAGCCAGAAAAGGCATATATGTGCGCAGCAATCAAAATGTTTGGTCAAGAGAATGCATGAGAGGTCCAAAAAATGTGATTTCCAGCAATGCTAAAAAATGCACTCAATTATCCCTGGGCGACTTCAGTGACCTTGACCATATTGTGAACCTCTACGGAGTGATGACTCATTTGGTGTTGGTCCCATGTCTATGTGTCATACCATGCTTGAGATATGAGTGTGACCCACTCTTAATAATTTTACCCACACCCACTTTTTTCTTGTTAAAATGCATGTGTGAACTTCGGGAATGCATTAGGAGGGTCAGAAAATGTGATTTCCATTAATTCTGAAAAATTATCTCAATGACCCCTAGGTGACCTCGATGATCGTGATCCATATTTTGAACCTCTATCGAGTGTTGACTCATTTAGTGTTAGTTTCAGGTCCATTCATCATATCATGCTTCAGATATGAGCATAATCCACTTTCAAAACTTTTGGGCATGACTACTTTTTTACGTAAAAATTCATGTATGGACTTCGGGAATGCTTTAGGGATAAAAAAAAATGTGATTTCCAGCCATTCCGATAAATGCATTTAATGACCCCCAGATGACCTTGACCCATATTTTGAACCTCTATCGAGTTTCGACTCATTTGGTGTTAGGCCCAGGTCCATTTGTCATACCATACTTGAGATATGAGCATGACCCACTTTCAAAAAATTTGGCCATGCCCACTTTTTGTATGTAAAAATGCATGTATGGACTTTGGGAATGCTTTAGGGGGTCAAAAAATGTGATTTCCAGAGATTCTGAAAAATGCACTCAATGACCCCTAGGCAACCTCCATGACCTTGACCAATATTTTGAACCTCTATCGAGTTTCGACTCATTTGGTGTTAGTTCCAGGTCCATTTGTCATACTATGCTTGAGATATGAGCATGACCCACTTTCTAAAATTTTGGCCATGCCCACTTTTTATGTAAAAAATTCATGTATGGACTTTGGGAATGCTTTAAGGGCTCAGAAAATGTGATTTCCAGAAATCCCGAAATATGCACTCAATGACCCCTAGACAACCTCCATGACCTTGACCCATATTTTGAACATCTATCAAGTTTCGACTCATTTGATGTTAGTTTCAGGTCCATTCGTCATACCAAGCTTGAGAGATGAGCATGACCCACTTTTAAAAATTTTGGCCACACTTACTTTTTTACATAAAAAAAATCATGTATGGACTTTGGGAATGCTTTAGGAGGTCGAAAGGTGATTTCCAGTGATTCTGAAAAATGTGCTCAATGACCCCTAGGTGACATCCGTGACCTTGACCCATATTTTAAACCTCCATCGAATGTCGACTCATTTGGTGTTAGTCCCAGTTCCATGCATCGTACCATGCTTGAGTTATGAGCGTGACCCACTTTCAAAAATTTTGGCCATGCCCACTTTTTTTTACGTCAAAATGCATGTATGGACGCTAGGAATGCTTTAGTGGGTCAAAAAATGTGATTTCCAGCAATTATGAAAAATGCACTTAATGACCCCTGGGTGACCTCAGTGACCTTGATCCATATTTTGAATCTCCATCAAGTTTTGACTCATTTGGTGTTAGTTCCAGGTCCATTCGTTATACCATGCTTGAGATATGAGCGTGACCCACTTTCAAAAATGTTGGCCACGCCCACTTTTTACGGCAGAATGCATGTATGGATGCTATGAATGCTTTAGTGGATCAAAAAATGTGATTTCCATCGATTCTGAAAAATGCACTCAATGACCCCTATGTGACCTCCGTGACCTTGACCCATATTTTGAACCACCATCGAGTGTCAACTCATTTGGTGTTAGTCCCAGGTCCACGCATCGTACCATGCTTGAGTTATGAGCGTGAACCACTTTCAAAAATATTGGCCACGCCCACTTTTTTACGTCAGAATGCATGTATCGACGCTAGGAATGCTTTAGTGGGTCAAAAAATGTGATTTCCAGCAATTATGAAAAATGCACTTAATTTACCCCTGGGTGACCTCAGTGAACATGACCCATATTTTGAATCTCAATCAAGTTTCTTCGACTCATTTGTTGTTGGTCCGAGGTCCATATGTCATACTACGCCTGAGATATGGGCGTGATCCACTTTCAAAACACCCTTACAGACACCACTGATGCCCCAGGAATCTGAAAAATATTGGTGGCCGAGAACTTGTGACTGTCTATCATCATGCCAAAAATCAACGAGATAGGGCAATTCGTTTTCGAGTTATCATGCGGACAAGGAAGTGCATAGAAGACAAGAGAAGAAGAAGAAGAAGAAGAAGAAGAAGAAGAAGAAGAAGAAGAAAAAGAAAAAGAAGAAAGAAGAAGAAGAAACCGTACAAAAACAATAGTCTGTGTGTTTCACACAGACTAAATGTAGCGTATACTTTATTTGATTTTGTCAAGACTAATAATTTACTTGCAGATTTCATTATCCCTGCTTGCGATAACTGAGACAGTAAATCGGAAATCGCGCTGTACATTAAACGTGTAATTTAGGGGGTAAAATCAAAATATCAGCATCAAAGTTGAATATATACATTGAATATACTCCAGATCATCCGGCAGTGTTCATTCGTTGTTTTGGGGACCAGACGTTTACTTGCGGTCTCTCTGTCTTTAGTTGCGGAAAAGTGAGATCGCAAGTCGGATATCGCGCTTCAAGTAGTAGGAGAGTGATGGATCGTGCCTGTTTGGCCGGACCCCGGAAGTGACGTGATGTAACGCGACCCAGTGGCGCCATGTTGTGTTGTCATGAGCGACCATCTTGTGATGTCCTTACCATAGTGATGCGTGGTCCTAGCACGCATGCGCAGCGCGTGTTGTTAGGGTGGCTCATGTTTCCGTCGACCATTTTGTATACTGGAGGCCGGCATCTTGGTTTCTATGGTAGCACGTGATTGCTATGTTACCTAGAGGCCTACAATAGGACAGGGGCATGTTCGGAGGGTATGTTCCTTTGTACAAGAGCAATTCCCCGATTCGTAGAATTACCACAAACAACCCGACAATCCCAAAACATGGCGCCACTGGGTCACGTGACATGATGTCACTTCCGGGGTCCGGCCAAACAGACAAACTCCATCGCTTTCCAACTACTGATTGGCATTAAAAGTACAATTTTATGGTTAAAATTAAAAAAAATATCTGTACCAAACTTCGGATATATATTTGATATACCCGATATAACCAGATAGTGTTTGTTTGGGGGCTCTAACCCCTGTACTTCGCCTCATTTTCTACAGGGGTATTATTTTAGCACGATCGGTCTCATTGTTTTCTACCTACAGTCTATTTTAGTTCGACCGGGTATTCAATGTCACCCGCAAAAAAATGTGGGTCGGACTTTCTAGTCGGATTGTTTTCGTTTCACTGTTGCTAAAACACTATAGCAGAGGGCATGAAAGTCTATATATGTATTACAGATTGCGTTGCTTGTATGGTTTAAAAACAGTGCACGGAAATAAAAATAAAGCAAAACCAAATAAAGGAAAATTACAAATATTCATTTCAGATTTTTGCAGAGGTCCGTTTTCCATCAACTCAATCGTCCCCATTGTTGTGATAAACTGCGAACTGTTTAAAAAATCGCCCCAGATATAACGCGCGCTAAACAAGGTCTGAAACCCCTCAGGTCCGAATTCTCCAGTATTGTCCCACCTGTATTAGATCAAAACTAATTACCACAAATCTTGCAAAACCTGAGACTGCGAGTCGGCCTTCTCGCAATTAATTAAAAGGTAAATTGAGTGTTTAAATTCCTAGTATCGCCACCAACCGTCGGACACATTAAATATAATTGAACCGACCAGAGAGTGCTTATTTGAATTTTTGAAAAGTATGTGGTTCACTTGCGGTCTCTCTGTCTCGTATTGCAAAATTTGAGTTCATAAGTTTGAATACGCGCTATACATTAATTGTGAAACTTCATGGGTTAAAGTTTGAATATCGTTACCGAACTTCGGGGATGTATTAGTTTAACTATTCTCAACCAGAAACCGTTCATTTGGTATTTTTGGGATTAGTAGTTCAGTTGCGGACTCTTAGTCCGTAAGTTTGAATACGCGCTATGGAGTCAACAGTGAAATTTTAGAGGTTAAGGTTGAAATATCAACACCAAACTTCGGATATGTATTATCCATACTGTTTTCAATGAGAAACCGATCATTTGATATTTTTAGGACGAGTAGTTCATTTGCGGC
Organism: Pictodentalium vernedei; assembly: GCA_031216915.1. Lineage (NCBI taxonomy): Eukaryota > Metazoa > Mollusca > Scaphopoda > Dentaliida > Dentaliidae > Pictodentalium > Pictodentalium vernedei. Next base: position 564,095,760 of record CM062297.1, read on the forward strand.
TCTTCATGTCTATTAACACCTCTCCCAGGGGTGTGATTTTCATTTGCGGACTCTTTGTCCCGTCTTGCGAAAAATGAGTCTGTAAGTTTGAAAACGCGCTAAGGGCCTACATTCATTAATAGAGAAATTTTAGGGGTTAAAGTTGGAATATCGATACCACACTTCGGATATGTATTATTTATAACCCAAAGAAGCAGAAACCATTCATTTCATAACATTAACCCCCATAGTTTACTTGTGGTCTCTTACGGACTCTTACGGTCTCTTTTTCTACTTGCGGACTCATTTTAGAACTACCGCCCCAAATAACACCCGGAAGCGAAGAAAGACAGGTAATTGTGATATTAACCACTGATCTCAATATATTGAGATCAGTAGATATTAATAACCACGTTTCCAACAGTGAATACAACGTGATAGTGCAGAGTTAGTAATAGAATAGTAATAACACTTTGTTCGGCCGCTGATTTGTCGCAAGTTCAGGTGAGAAGGCCTTGATTAGCCAATCTCCCAAAGGTAACAGGTCGAAGGTCGAAACGGCCCACGGCCCACATTGAATATTTTGGCCAGAACGGCCCAGGTTTTGAGACGGAACGGCTCGGATTTCGAGACAAACCAACCGGGACTCCAAAACATCGATGGCTACCGATGATGGTAAAGCTGAAGAATAGGGGACTTTTCCATTTACGTAAAAACAACGCACTTTTCTCGCCTTTTTTTACATTTTCCTATTACTGGTCATGTTTTCGATAAAATGACCTAAAGATATTCACTTTTACTGACAATTATATCCGCCCAACGTACGTTTTTTTTTAAAATAACAGAAAACTGTTCAAAATTTGTGAAATTCGCATTCATCTTCTTACCTCCATGTTTTTTTGTGTTTTTCGGCGTCTGCTCTGTGTATTGGTTGTTTTTGGTACACTTGTTTGTTTAGTCCAATAATATTAGCCTTCGCCTGTGCTCCGAATTTATTATTTTTTGATTTTTAATATGTCGCACCGTCGAAGTCTAATCTGATCTTTCGTTTTTCCAGCAGCAAAGTTCAGCGAGAGACTCTCGCTGAACGGTTGGACCTCGATTAAAGATCAAATTTCCCCACCTGGTTCCTCCTTCCGACTGACAGTTGTGTAAAACACATTTTTCTTCATTCTGGTGGTTATTTTCTTGCAAATAAATCGATATTTTGAATTATTTAGGCGTCATTTGCACTGCAATTTTTTCAACTCGAAACAAACTGTTGAACCTGAAGATGGGTTGATAGGAAAACGCGGAGTGAAAAACGGAATACCGATAATGTAGTGCACACCAAGTCAAACGACGTGGCAGTCGTTGCAATACCGCTGATGTCCGTTCCCGGAAATGGGATACGATTTTTAACAATTTTCCAACCGCTGTAACTTTACCGCTTGAAAAAATGTTTTTATTTAATTATTGGTATTTAATACGTAATTAGACAGTAAGTATAGGAAATTTATACATCTAATATGAATGTGAAGGCATATTATTCTTGTCGAATGTGGGAACATGTATGGAGAATGAGTATTCATCATATTAGTGTTATGTCGCCTAATTTCGTACTTTGCTGCTGGAAAAACGAAAGATCAGATTAGACTTCGACGGTGCGACATATTAAAAATCAAAAAATAATAAATTCGGAGCACAGGCGAAGGCTAATATTATTGGACTATTGTTTGTTCTGTTCTCGACATGGTCTAGGGTCAGTATAGTGAGGGTTAGGGTTAGCTTACCGGTAAGCTACCCCTAACCCTCACTACACTGACCCTAGACCTACAATCGCCAGCCAAAGAGAAAACGAAAGTTATGCAAACGCGTAGTTCAGCTATCCGGACGTTGTGGCTGCCCACTACGTTCAGATTCGGTACAGTGAAATAACTGGAAGTTTCCCCGGTGCTATCACCGGGAGTACTACGGCCGATGTTCAAATGCGAAATTAGGTAAATGAATCGGTCGTGGGGCTTTTCTATCGACTGTTTTCTAAAGATGAACTATTTTTGTACACCTGTGCGTGGTATTTTCAACCGAGTCGGGTTTTATTCATTTGATACACTCAAACGAACACGACGAAACGTAAATTTCCATCAACACTCCGCCATGATTGTAGCGCACTTCTTAAAACAATAATCCGGCAATCCGCTGAAACGAAACTTGTCGACGCTGAAACGGAAACTCAGAATGCGTTCAACTCGCGTACAAAACATTGATTCTCAACCAGGTAAGCAGCTCTTATTTACTTGGGGTTAATGTTACCTTTAACAGGCAGAGTTATATTGAGTCTTATAATGTTACGGTGGAGGATATTTGATTATCTGGAAACAGCCAACAAGGTGCTGCAAGTAAGTGTTAGACTCTCCCGACTTTCGTACCCAACGGCGGATCCGGGGGTGGGGGGGGGGGGGGGGTGGGGGCAGCGTACGCCTCCCTTTTTTCCAGAGTTGTTAACGATTTCCGGCGGATTAGGCAACGATCCCCTGGTGAATTATTACCCTGATCGGCCCTGTGCGTTAGTAAGCCCCCCCCCCCCTAATTTCAAATTCTGGATCCGCCCCTGTAATACTCGACACAATCATGCAGGTGAAGACATGAGTACCATCGACATGCAGTACACGTTATCACGCTGCAAAGACTGAACCACTGTGCTCCAACCTGGACGAACTTGAATTGCGTGTTCTGCCATTGGAAGACCTCTTTCCAACGAGGGGCCATAAGCTATGTTTCTGAGACACACAAAAAGAAAAGAATATTCAAGTTTTCAAGATTTTTTCCGACAAAACTCGTAAAAGGGCCAAGTCACTCAACACCGCTTTCAAGAATGATATGCTATTCAATACTACTGGCGTGCATATCTTGTATATGTGGACAGGTGAATTGGTAGTTTAATCCAACACCCCCCCCCCCCCCTCTCCCACTCCACCCCATGATCGGAGGATTAAATTATTGCTGATACTCGTGTCGTGGGGTCTCTTCGTGGAGTGTTAACTTTTTCGTGTTACACAAAAATGTTTGAACATTGGGGTAATAGAGTTAACAATCTAATACGGCGTGTCAGAAATTACATGATGCATTGTTGAATCACAACGAAGTACGCTCCAAAGTTGAGATAACCCCGCTTTAGCTGGTGTCGCAATACCAAGTGAATGAAACGAAACCATCAGCACAAAAATGTGGACAAATTGAGAATACAAAACTGCCTACTAACAGGTAACACAGATTCCTCTCTTTATTCTTGCAGATCTTTCCACATAAGAGACACACTGCTTTTGTAATATCGTCTTTACTCAGTCTGATGAAAGACCAAGTCAACTTTTTACAGTCACATGGGATACCAGCTGCTTTCATAACCAAGAAGGAAGATATGGGGCAAAAGCTGTTTGAAAGTAAGTTTCCTCAATAAAATATTCAACTTTGATTTCTGCGCGAGCGCTGGATGTGTGTGTGAAGGTGTAAGCGCGCGTGTGTGTGTGGATGGGGGGGGGGGGGGGGGGGGGGGGTAAGCGTGAATGTAAGAGTTTTGTGTTTTTTCATGTGTATGCAATTAAAATGTGTGTTAACACGGTTGACATGTTGAATAATAATTTACTTCGGACCGGCAAAAGTTCGTGCCCCCCCCCCCCTTGAGGGTTGAGTGTATGTGTGTGTGTGGGGGGGGGGGGGGGGGGGGGTGCTTCAGAAAATTATCGAATTGTAATATCCAGTCATGGCCCTACAGCTGCATCCTGTGATATTTCCGCTTCATAAATGCGATCTTAAATTGGGTTACGGGCTGTCTATAGTGTGTATGTAGCATAGGTAGCAGGGTAGGTATATAACATATTCGTAGAGCTTCGCTCTATATTTGGAACGCGGTAATGTTATAGCCGTGGATGACGAAAATTAAATAATCGTATATTTCATTCACGCAAAAAATTATTTTGCCCTATTGCAGATGTGCAGAATGGTCGGTTTGATATTGTGTTCTGCTCACCAGAATCTGCTGTCAACAAGATATGGACAAGATGCTTCAAGGAGGATGTATGGCAAACGCAAGTTTGTTTGTTGGCTGTCGACGAGAGTCACTGCATATCAGAATGGTAAGTCTGTTTATCTGATGAACTTAAATTATATTCGATTTGCATAAGATGAGTACTCGCAATTTTCCAAGGTGTGCGTGAGGGAACACGACTGTGTGGGATCATAAAAAATGTATAACAACCCACCCGCTACCTTGTAACACACTACAGGAAAGTGGGTGGGGGGGGGGGGGGGTGGGTTGCGTGGGTGGGGGAATGGCCTGTCATACCAATTTTGTGACAAGTGTTTGCAATGTCACAGGGATTTCCTTTGTTTTCGCTATGTCCTCACAATGAAAACAATTGTTTAGAGTCGGTCTTCCCGTTTTGTGGGAGTTATTTCTCATTGTTTGTCATCGAGAATAAAAGAAAAACCAACACGTCCTCACAACAAATGCAGAAGAAGTTGGGTGCACGTGATAGTGTGTGTGAGAGGTGTGTGTATAGGCGAGCTCGCTGGGTGGGTGTGTGTCCTATTGTGGGGGATAGATATACGCGTCTTTGTTTGATGGTGGTGGTGTTGCTTTGCATAGGCAGATCCGGGGGTGCCCCCCCCCCCCCCCCCTATGGGCCAGACAGAACCTTTGGGCATTCCCTTTCGTGGTTGCCACTGAGGGCCTTTCGGCGTTTTGCGGCTCAGATGTTGCTTCACATCAAGTTGGCGCCCCCCCCCCCCCCCCTTGACAAAATCCTGCTTTGTGTGCAAGATGTCACCGTGACGCTACACAACCAGGATCAGGAACGAGAGAGAAGGAGAGAGGAGGGAGGGGGTGTCGCTGGATATGGACAAAACAATTACATGTGACTGTCCCAGATTGAATTTACCTTTGTGTTTGTGATTTTTATCCCCATTTAACTGCTTAAACTTTGCAGACAAAGAGTGGGTACACGGGGTGGGAGGTGGGAGGAGTGTGTGCCTTTAGATGTGTTTGTGTTTGAAGTGGTATTTTTACAGAAATTCATGCATTTCCTTTGCAGGGGCGAGTGTTTCAGACCCGAATATAGAACCTTGTCAATTCTACGAAGTATATTTCATGTACCAGTTCTGGCATTGACCGCTACTGTCACCAAAGCCGTTTATACAGATATAAAGAAATATCTAGTTATATCAGACGATTCACCGTGTGTTTCAGTCTTACCAGACAGGTAAAGTAACTTAAATTTATGACAAACTTTCGCTGTACTTTCATCTGCCAGGTCAAGTGAAAAACTGCATGGGTGCAAAATTGTCCCCCACCTGAGCCACCTCCACCCCCATCGTATGGCGATACCACGCCAGATAAGCCCTGTTGTCTGTGTTGTAAAACAACACACAACCAGTGTGAAACTTTAGTTGCTAAGGGCAAAGTGACATTACTGATGTCATCCTTGAAACACGAGTAATTCATTCGAAGTTCTTTCATCGCGGTATTCGCTAAGAAACTTCGTGTGAGGGGATGGATCGGTGTCCTCGACTCCTCGTGCTAGTAACAGAACTGCACCTCACCGTAGGTGGTCATAACTTCTCTAACGCCTGTTATTTTCTCCGGACCAAACTCTTTAGGAGATACTTTCCGGTACCTTAGAATTTATAATTTTTCAAAAGTGAAACCCGGCAATTAACTGCAGTGATATTTTGGATCTTCTCATTGAAAAATGGGTGATAACACCTTCTCACCACTTGTCAACTTGCCCCTATCTGCTGTGTATGAAGCTGTTTTTCTCAAGCGAGCTCGCTATGTTATTGTCACTTTTATGTAAATTTCAGGCCAAATATCTACCTTCAGCTTTCGAAATGCAAAAGTGATTACGAGGACAAAATTCGGTGGATTGCAGAAGATATAAAAAAGAATGGATTGAAAGCAAAGAAGACTCTGATATTTTGCAGGTAGTGTACGATTATTCCAATTTCAGGCGATATCGTCGTTCAAAAGTCTAACCTCTCCGATTGGGCTGTAGAACACCCAAAGAAAATGCACCATGCGCCCTAAGCTTACAAAAATGTGTTTGGTGGGCATATTTATTCGCCCATTCTGTTGAAAGAGCTTTCAAAGGTAAGTAAAAACCATTTTTACAACACACCGCCAAAGCCAAATGATACGCTTGTGGTAAATGATTGACTCACCTGATTACAACCATCTTGCAATTTCTAAAATAAATTTCCCTTTCCCTTTCTACTGGCGTCCGAGTAATTTAGTGCATCATGCTCATACCTTTGAAATACATTTAATGCAGTTAGTAATTTTAATTAATATTACATTTTGCAGATCAATACCCATGGTTTCTGGCATTTACTTATTCCTATGTGATGAACTACTTGTGTCTGAAGCGGAACACCTGAAGTCCCCGGTAGAAAGGTATCATGCATCGCTGGATACTGATTCAAAGGAAAGAATTATGGAAGAATATCCCAAATTAGACAGCAAAATAAGATGCGTGGTATCTACAATTGCTTTTGGGATGGGAATTCACATTCCGGACATTGATGTTGTAATACACTGGGGAGCCCCGAAAAGCATTTTGTCTTACTGGCAAGAAGTGGGCCGATGTGCTAGGGATGGTAGGGCCGGAGAGGCAATTCTCTTCGCTTATGGGCACAGCCTTTCGCCGTTGAGAACATCGGACGATATGAGGGAAATGTTCAGCAGTGAAGACAGCTGCTTTCGGAGAAAAGTTCTGAAAAACTTCGTAGCTAATGGCATGGACACTTCCTTACTCTCCAAAGAAAAAGAAACTTGCAATGAACCATGCGCACAGAACGTGTGTGGATGCCAACTCTGCTGTTGGCAGTTTTGTATTCTCAATTTGTCCACATTTTTGTGCTGATGGTTTCGTTTCATTCACTTGGTATTGCGACACCAGCTAAAGCGGGGTTATCTCAACTTTGGAGCGTACTTCGTTGTGATTCAACAATGCATCATGTAATTTCTGACACGCCGTATTAGATTGTTAACTCTATTACCCCAATGTTCAAACATTTTTGTGTAACACGAAAAAGTTAACACTCCACGAAGAGACCCCACGACACGAGTATCAGCAATAATTTAATCCTCCGATCATGGGGTGGAGTGGGAGAGGGGGGGGGGGGTGTTGGATTAAACTGCCTTCACCTGCATGATTGTGTCGGGTATTACAGGGGCGGATCCAGAATTTGAAATTAGGGGGGGGGGGGGGCTTACTAACGCACAGGGCCGATCAGGGTACTAATTCACCAGGGGATCGTTGCCTAATCCGCCGGAAATTGTTAACTCTGGAAAAAATAGGGAGGCGTACGCTGCCCCACCCCCCCACCCCCACCCCCGGATCCGCCGTTGGGTACGAAAGTCGGGAGAGTCCAACACTTACTTGCAGCACCTTGTTGGCTGTTTCCAGATAATCAAATATCCTCCACCGTAACATTATAAGACTCAATATAACTCTGCCTGTTAAAGGTAACATTAACCCCAAGTAAATAAGAGCTACTTACCTGGTTGAGAATCAATGTTTTGTGCGCGAGTTGAACGCATTCTGAGTTTCCGTTTCAGCGTCGACAAGTTTCGTTTCAGCGGATTGCCGGATTATTGTTTTGAAAAGTGCGCTACAATCATGGCGGAGTGTTGATGGAAATTTACGTTTCGTCGTGTTCGTTTGAGTGTGTCAAATGAATAAAACCCGACTCGGTTGAAAATACCACGCACAGGTGTACAAAAATAGTTCATCTTTAGAAAACAGTCGATAGAAAAGCCCCACGACCGATTCATTTACCTAATTTCGCATTTGAACATCGGCCGTAGTACTCCCGGTGATAGCACCGGGGAAACTTCCAGTTATTTCACTGTACCGAATCTGAACGTAGTGGGCAGCCACAACGTTCGGATAGCTGAACTATGCAAACGCGCACTTCAAAATGGCGAGAATGCAGAAGAATCTCCGGCACCGTGACATTAAAAGAGTTCAAATTATCTCTAATCTTAGTCATAAGTGAATATCTTTCGGTCATTGTATCGAAAACATGACTAGTAATAGGAAAATGTAGAAAAAAGATGAGAAATACGCGTTGTTTTTAAATAAAATGAAAAGTCCCCTATTCTTCAGCTTTACCCCGATGATCACCGATTTAACCACAATTATCACGTTTAAAAACATAATTCCAATTAAATAATCTCTATTTGGTACAGTCATTCGGTAAAGCCTCAAGGTGTAGAATAGGGGACTTTTCGTTTTTTTTTTTTTTTAAAAATAATGCCTTTCTCGCTATTTTTTCTCTGTTTTCTTAAAGTAAACTATATTTTGAACAAAATGACACAAAATCACATACTTTTATCGTTTTTTTTCAAGAAATTTAAAATATTAACGATTTTATTGCGACAGCGCAGTCGAACTCACTGCAATCGCTCCGTTTCATTATCGATATCATAGGGGAGAGTTTAGTAATTGAAATGTCGGCTGACAAACCCTGCCCCCTCACTAAACTGACCCTAGATCAAATTTTAGGGTCAGTCTAGTGAGGGCCAGGGTTAGTTTACCGATGAACTCACCCTGGTCCTAACTGACCTGACCTTAAATCGAGGAACACGCACACAAGCGAAGCGCACCTGCTAACACGCACACAAGCGAAGCGCACCTGCTATCATACAGAATGATTTCTCCCCTATGACGTCACTCGTAACAACGAATGAAAACAACTGACCCTGCGAAATTTTCAGCGGGTAATACTTTTTGCCGGTAAAAAAGACGGTAAGTGTATAAAAACTACGTTTTAAAGTACTAAATGTACCTCTGAAAGTGTGAAAAGTTATTATTTAAGGAAGCTAACGCAATAATAAATATGTAGAAGGAAAATTAGGTATTGTTTGTTTTATTGCAGACTATTTTCAAGACAAAATAGATCATTTCGCCATCGACACTGGTCGACATGCCATTTTTGGTTTCTAGACAACTCGTACCCACGGCAACTCGTACCAGTCAAGTCGTACCCAAAATTGGACGACTCGTACCCATTTTCGGCTGGACAACTCGTACCCACAATTGGACAACTCGTACCCATGGTTGGACAACTCGTACCCATGGCTGGTCAACCTGTACTTGGCGTTTAATTGTATGGGCGAAGGCCGTTAATGGCCTAAGAACTATAGAAGCGGGGTTTTTGCTTTTGTTTCATCCGTTTAAGGTGCTATAATAGTAATGGAAATCAGTTTACTTTGAAATTCCTTCGTCAGATATTCCACGAATATGAATGAAATATACACAAAGTTTACGTCTAAATGACGGCTGTGATACACAGAACAGGAAACATATATTCATTGGCCGTACTTTGTTGATAGCAGGCACCAGTGGTTCCTGAAAGTCTGCAATCGTATTCGTTCGAGAACTGGCGTGAATGACACCCCCCCCCCCCCTCCAACCTCGACACCCGGTTTCTGTGCTTCACTTTTGGGAAATAGAGTACTGGAAAAAACTAAAAGGCCTCGCATCTAGGCCTAGGCTCTGCAAGTTATCAGGGTGAAAACCATAGCCTTCGTGGCATTAACTCTTGCCTTTCCTAATTAATAATGCCACTCTCCACCTTTACATTATTTTTCGTGTGGCAAAGTTACATCACTGGTGAGGCGCCACTCCGGTCATGCGAGAAAGGATTTCATTGTAAATTGAGAGTCCAGCCGGATTTTGTACTTGAAGCGTAGCACATTTACCCACTGGGAAGAAAAACAGCAAACAATGACCAGTGATAGACTGAATCAAGAAGATCACAAATGATATTCATTTAAAAAAAAAATCTAATTAAAAAGCTCTAATACATCTCTCTCTCTCTGAGTCCACCAGCTCGCATCAACTGATTTCTGTCGGAAATTTTATGGTCAATACCGACACACCTGAAAACTCGACAGTCATTTAATTTAGACTTACCCGGCAGTGCCAGGTGTGAGATCACGAAGAATTATCCCGAAATGATGATTTCGCGCGCCGAAGGGACACACTAAAAAGTGTAGTCCGTGTCCGTGTCCGTGTCGGAGAAAAAGTGTAGTCGGGAATTAAATTATCATTTCCTCCTTTATTTGTCGGTTGTTTTCTATGAAATTTGGAAAGTATACTCAGGGGACGATACGAAATATATATGCCAAAAGAGAAGTTTGTACGATGTTATTTTACGATGTTAGAAGACATTTTCTCTTTAAACACACTAAAAAGTGTAGCTGACTCGGCGCCGTGTTAGCTAATTAATTGGTTTACGCTGTGTTGACACATGATAATGAGGAGATTGGTGGGGTGTTGATTGGATTAATAGATTTTCTTTCATTACTTGTTTTTCCATTTACATGGAGTAAAGTACAAGAGTAAGAGTATAATAATAAGTGATATCTGGTTATCCTTCTGGAATTTCAAATACCCCCACCCGCTCCCCGGCAAAAAAAATAAAATGAAATAAAGCCCTTAAAGGGGCTGTTTGTTGGCAGGATTGTTTCATTCGGTTCCAAATCGGTTGCAATAATAAGCAGCAATATAAATTGATTGCGTGTTTTGATTGACAAAATCTCAATATAAATTGTATCAGGGGGTCGGATACAATCACGTTCCTTTTGCGCAAGTTCCATTTTTTCTTTTTGTTCATCCATAAGAATAAATAGTTCGTTATATATTTGTCTACATTCTTGACTTATCCCCAATATATTGTAAATTGAGGGTCGGGTGTCACTGTAACATGTATATGTAAACTGAACACAATGTGATAAGTGGTTTTCCACTCAATGAGAATGTTTTCTTTTTTAAAAAACACAATTAACACTTGGGAAGGTTTCAGCTCATGGACCATCGCTTCACACCTGATGGTCCAAGAGCTGAAACTTTGCTAATTGATCATGGGCTTCTCCTGCATTTTCCTGAAATTTGTTGGTAATCGCGACACTTGACATCATTTGTAAGGTAGGTCTCCATGCTTGAGACCTTCCCAAGAAATGATGTCAAATGCTGGAATTATAAATAGTTAGGTGAAAAAAAATCTTGTTCTTATTTTGTTTTCAAACACGATCGACACCTTTATCCACTGTCGCAGGAAATCCAACCACAAAACACTCGAAACGACATACCAACTAAGTTTACTTTTGCTTTTTATATACATGTTTGTTATTTGTTCATGTTTGTGCTGTATCTCTATATCTTTGTGCTATGCTATATCCATTATGTCCTGTAGGCCCTATTTATGCAATAAAATACTGAAAATTAAATTAATCGTTCTTTCTTTCATCTACACTCCACTAATCTCCTCATAATCATAAAAAGAACCAGGATAATCAGCCCGCCTCGCTGTGTCAACACAGCCTAAACCAATCAATTAGCTAACACGGCGCCGAGTCAGCTACACTTTTTAGTGTGTTTGAAAGAGAAAATGTCTTCCAACATCGTAAAATAACATCGTACAAACTCCTCTTTTGGCATATATATTTCGTATCGTCCCCTGAGTATACTTTCCAAATTTCATAGAAAACAACCGACAAATAAAGGAGGAAATGATAATTTAATTCCCGACTACACTTTTTCTCCGACACGGACTACACTTTTTAGTGTGTCCCGTGCCGAAGGCGCGCAGGGACGGTATGGGGGACAAGCCCCTTTCTACCCTCTGTGGCTGTATAGGATGGCTCTCACATGTCAAGGCGTGTTGAAGGAGGAAAAGGATCCGGTACTCGGCAGGTGTCTTCGGTAGTGTCCAATTGTGGATGGGTAGTATCATTGGCAGATGTCGGTTGAACCCTCGAGTGAGGGCCAGTGTGGGAGGTTGGGTCCTCTCACAAGGAATTATTTTCTATCGTCTATTACCTTATAGTCGATTGGTGTTTAATTTTCTTCCAATTATCTGTGCATATTATTATCGCCAATTAAGTTAATCTTCCAGTTGGGAGGTGTGTTTTTCTAACAATTATCTTCCATGACAATCATGAAAATTAAATGGTAATTATCATTTTTGTAAGGTTTGCAATTAGACTATACATGTGATTAAAAGTGAATCTCTCTCTCTCTCTCTTCTCCACGAAGGTCATTCATTCATTTTTTGATTTCGCACCTCTGAACTCAGAGTGCGAGCATCCTAATCAACACCTTCATTATGGAAACACTGGAACTACCAGCGCGACTGAAGAGAACAATAGCAGCTCTGGGCATCTCTTGCCCAGTCACCTGGACTGTCCAGGAGACGGGGGCAAGAGAGTCCATCTGAACTTGGAGTTTGATATTGAAGAGCACAACACCACCACACCTTCTTCGGGGAGAGGTAGCACCTTTGATGAGAGGATCCCCTCTCACACTGGTCCTCACCCGAGTAGGTCAGGAGGCCCTGAAAAGAAGAACAAAAGAAGAAAGAAGAGCCCGTCCACCAAGCGGAGGGATGCCCGCCGCATGGAGACTTTTCTGGAGAAGAAGAGAGAGAAGGGTGAGGAAAGGGAAGAGCAGGAGACAGCCACCATTTCCGCTCCCACTTCCATAGAGGCACCCATCCTGCCTCCAGCCCCACAGCTGGAGACGTCGGATGTGGAAACCTCAGTGGAGACTGAGGTGGAAATGGAAGCAGCCTTCTCGCCTCTTCCTGACCCCCACTCGCCTCTTCCTTCTAATCCAGAATGCCAGGACGCGGACGACAGGATAAAGAACATCTTACGGGAAAACAAGATACAAGGGGACCTTCACAGACAACAGATGGACAGGCAATATGAATTATTTATGCAAAAAGTCGAAGAAACCAAAAAACTAATAGACGCCAGAAATCTACAACAACAAAAGACTCAGCAATCACCCACAACCACTCCAGACTCGGCTACGACCAGACCCTACAAAACTCAGCAACCACCATCAGGCAGCCCACCAAAAACACCAACTACCACTGTCTCTCCTTCCAAACCTCCACCTCTGAAAAAGAAGCTGAAAAGACACAAGCGCCGCTAACAACCCGCAACTTCTCCTTTACCACGGTCTGACACTTTCAAATTCTACAGCTAATGGGGGTCGAAAGGGGCTTGCTCCCCATATCGTCCCTGCGCGCCTTCGGCGCGCAAAACCATTTGATTCGGCATCTCTCTTCTCTCTCTCTCTCTCTAGGCACCTGACTCTCGTTCCTCGACTGATCGAAACAAAAATTGGCACAGGTCTATATAGATGTAATTTGACCAGGCGCCCGACATCGCGTTAATCCTTCAACTAATGAAGGGGTGGGTTACGGTGGGGGAATGAGCCCCGATCGCATCTGATTTTGCATTAACCCTGCAACACGTGAACTGCTGGGTATGACTACCAGTACAACAAAATATTACGTAGAAAAGCCCTCAGAAGTTTAACGAAGAGCCAAAGATTACCCGATTTTGGGGAGGGGGTGGGGGGGAAGGGGGGGGGGTCGTATCCCGTATCTACACCACTGTATTAATATATAATTTAAACATTTCCTCTTTCCTTCGAATTGCTCTCTTGATGAAATGCCCATACCAGCGAAGTCTGTTCAGACTGTTCTGCTGAGATAAATGCTAAAAATGGAAAGTTTTTGCCTTTCTGCACACCCATTGAAAAGAGACACAAATCTTATCAAGTCCTTCGGCCAATATTCGCCTTCGCCCATACAGTTAAAGACCAGGTACATGTTGACCAACCGTGGGTACGAGTTGTCCAACCTTGGGTACGAGTTGTCCAACTGTGGGTACGAGCTGTCCAGCCGAAATTGGGTACGAGTCGTCCAATTTTGGGTACGACTTGACTGGTACGAGTTGCCGTGGGTACGAGTTGTCCTGATACCCCATTTTTTGCAAGGGAACCAACGAATTCGCTGAGGTGCACGACGGGGTGAATATTATCATACTTGCTCGACGGAGGTGTAACTAATTCATGTGCGTAACATTCAGATGTTTCTGTTCACTACGAGGGGATTTAACAGAAAGGTTTTGGGAGAGAAACCATTTATAATTTGAAAATAGTCTACAATAAAACAAGCAATACTTAATCTTCGTTGTATATATTTATTATTGCCTACGCTTCATTAAATTATCACTTTTCACACATTCCGCTGTACACTTAGTACTTTAAAACATAGTTTTATACACTCTCCGTCTTTTTTACCTGCAAAAAGTTGTGTTCAAGCTATTTTTTTAAACGGGGGTCCATAACTTATTTTCAGTTAGCGTTTCGCCAAACACATGCCGAGGTGACAATAAATATTAAAACCAACCACACATCAGTGGATACTAGTTCTAGATTCCTGTATGTCCTACCCCATTGATACTCACAGGTGCCTATTAAGACCGGAGCGCCTTGTTCTAACTCCACCAATCCCTACGTGTGAGCTCCCAGTTGTGGGCCGGAGGGGGGTGCCTGAAGGCCCCCAAATGCAAACCATAATTAACTGTTTTTAACCCCCACGTTTCCCTAGGAGCCACCAGAATCGATCTCAGAGATTCAGAATTTGAAGAAAAAAAATATCCTGGGAAGGGCTCATAATCGTGGGAGGGAATACGCACAATTTCTTAGTTCGAGCGTTATATCGATCTAGTCCCGCCCCCACCCCATTTCGAAGATATGAAATGGATTTTTTTTTATCTAGTAGCGGCGCCGTCAGGAATGTATAATGAGAGGGGGGTAGCCATTTGGGGAGGGGGGGGGGTCAATCATGATATTTGGAAGGTCGTTGTGGGGTTTGCCCCCCCCCCCCCCACAAAAAAAAAATGCAAATTGTCACATACTGTTTTGACTTTTGTTAACTCGTACCTTTCTTCGGGAAGCATCAGGATCGATCTCCCCCAGAGTGTAGCAACTTAACTTTCTTCCCAGTGGTGGGCGGGGTGGGGATGGGCTCCCAAATGCAAACTGTCACTTATTGTTTTTAACTCTCACCCAGGCCTTCAATTGGGGTAATTGGAAGCATTCCAAATCTATTGCTTGTTAATCCCAGTCGCCCATTATACATATTGTGTATGATAGACACTAATGTGTATAACGGGCGATTGGAATTAATAACTAATGAATTGTTTACGATAATTTGTTTCTGGGGAGGTCTAGCCCTAGTTAGGCCTGGGGGACTCCACAGCTACCTTCCAAATATCATGATTGCCCCCCCCTCCCAATTACAGAATCCTGGCTACGCCCCGCTACATATATATAATCCATTTCCCATATGTACGAAATGGTTGGGGGCGGGGGCAAGATCGACATAACGCTGGCATATTTCAATGGCTTGAACTTTGGAATTGGGCTTATTCCCTCCCACGGTTGTGGCCCCTTTCCCGGATATTTTTTTCTTCAAATTCTGAAGCTCTGAGATCGATTCTGGTGCCTCCTGAGGAAACGTGGGGGTTAAAAACAGTAAGTTACGGTCTGCATTTGGAACTCCTCGGCCCCCCCCCACCTCCGGGCCCACCACTGTGAGCTCATTCATAGGGATTGGTGGAGTGAGAACAAGGGGCCCAAGTCTTAATAGGCTCATGTGAGTATCGCTGAGGTGGGACTTACAGGAATCTAGAACTAGTATCCACTGATGTATTGTTGGTTTTAATATTTATTATCACTCGGCATGTGTTTGGCGAAACGCTAACTGAAAATAAACTAGATGGTGTCACTTGTGTGCAAAGCACACTATAGTGTATCCCCGCATTTGCATCCTTGACTTTGTATGAATGCTTGATACAAAGAAGAAATGTATTATATGACACACTAAAATCATATTGAGTGGCACAGGTGACACAGCTTCGTGCGCACCCACAGACTCCACTGCAACATTTGGGCATGGTTTTAGCGTTTCGAATTACATACATGTACCCTGGGAGCCTTTCGCCGGAAACGGTCTAAGAAAACATGAAAGTGCCAACGGTGGCACCCCAAAAATCTGAAACCTTCGTGCACATCTACAGACCCTACTGCAACTTTTGAGCATAGTTTTAGCATTTCAAATTACATACTCTGGGAGCTTTTCGCCGGAAATGATCTAAGAAAACACGAAAGAAAAACGGTGGCACCGCCACGTGGCATCTGAAAAATCTGAAACCTTTGTATGCATCTACAGACCTTACTGCAACATTTGAGCATGTGTTAAGCATTTCGAATTACTTACCCTAGGAGCCTTTCGCTGGAAACGGTCTAAGAAAACACAAAAGTGGAAACGGTGACACAGCCACTTAGCACCCAAAAAATCCAAAACCTTCCTACGCATTTACAGACTCTACTGCAACATCTCAGCATGGTTTTAGCGTTTCGAATTACATACTCTAGGAGACTTTCGCCGGAAACGGTCTAAGAAAACACGAAAGTGGCAATGGTGGCACAGCCACGTGGCTCCTGAACAATCCGAAATCTTTGTGCACATCTACAGACCCCACTGCAACATTTGAGCATGGTTTTAGGATTTCGAATTACATACCCTAGGAGCCTTTCACCGGAAACGGTCTAAGAAAATGTGAAAGTGGCAACAGCACAGCCACTAGGCAGCTGAAAAATCTGAAACCTTCGTGCACATCTACAGACCCCACTGAAACATTTGAGCATGGTTTTAGCGTTTCGAATTACATACCCTAGGAGCCTTTCGCCGGAAACGGTCTAAGAAAACACAAAAGTGGCAACGGTGCCACAGCCACGTGGCACCTGAAAAATCTGAAACCTTCGTGCGCATCTACAGACCCCACTGCAACATTTGAGCATGGTTTTAGCGTTTCGAATTACATACCCTAGGAGCCTTTCGCCGGAAACGGTCTAAGAAAACACAAAAGTGGCAATGGTGGCACAGCCACGTGGCACCTGAAAAGTTAAAAAATTTATAGTAATTTATATATTTTTTATACTTACCAATGACCCAGACTTAGCTGGTGCTAACTCTAACAAAACCAGGGCCAAACAGAAATTTTGCCCCCCAATCCCCAAAATTTGCATCCAAAACCAAAAGAAATCATGTCCTATAGGACCTCCATACTTCGCCCCTACTGCGCATGCGCAGTGTCAAGGACGTTCCGAAATTGGCGCCAATTATCATTCTTACTGGCAGTGCCTGGTCAGCGCTATGTACTCAGCGGGGAGGCAAGAGTTCCCAAACTCCTGGGAGGGCCATCCCCGTCTGGGTCATTGGTAAGTATAAAAAATATATAAATTACTATAAATTTTTTAACATTTTTATACTGTACCAATGACCCAGACTTAGCTGAATAGTAAAGAGGCTGGAGGGCCTAGGACATAGAGGAAAATCCAGTAAGCTCAACTATATAATACAGAGGCAACCCCTTAAGGAGAAAAGGAGTATTAGGCTTTACATGTATCTTTCTTATTTAATATTAAATTAGAAAGATACAAAACCCTTTATAATTGAGCACAATAACATTCATGTTCTCTATTAACATCCAGTATAACCCTTATACTAATTATTTTTAAAGTAAGCCAATAAATAAAGTTAGTCCAGAGAATTGAGACTCTTTATAATCTTTTAAAAGTGTCCGAGTATTGTATATTAAAGCCCGTTTGACACTTGACATATACAAATGCTTCACACCGAGCTACACTTTAAAAATATGACATGAATGAATTTTAACATTAATATTACATTTTAAAACCATCCCGGAAGCGACTCAGAAATACTGACTTTGGAGGAGGCATTCCTTGCTTTTCACTATAAAGCAGGTGACCTAAGGGAACACCCCCCCCCTTCCCCTTGCTCTGGGTCAAATAGCCCAGAGCGAAGAGGGCAGCCGGACGGAGTCACTGCCGGAATAGAAAGCCTGCATAACTATAGTTGCAACTGTTTAGTGAACGACATTCTGAGCAACAGATAACGGACCTAAACAATGCAGGTCTCCAGAAATGGACTCAATATTTCTGAGATAAAAATTCGTGAATTGGATGGCTGAGACCAATAAGCAGCCTTCATTAAATCTGTAATAGCAATACTATTAGCATAAGCCCAAGAAGTAGCAAGAGCTCTTACTTCATGAGCGGAAATCTTAAGCACAGACTGCTGAGAAGAAGATAAACTCTCATAAGCAGTACGGATAGTTAATTGAATCCATCTAGCAATAGAATGGACCGAAATGTCCCTTCTATTAGGCATCAAAGACAGAAAGAAACGTTTACGTCTCTTTCTGATAAACTGAGATCTCTGTTTATAGATACGTAACGCTCTAACAGGACAGAGTAAAGGCCTATGCCCGTCTGAAGACGGAAGAGCCTTAATAACAATAGGTTCCGGATATTTATTAGGAGCCTGATTCTTAGCTAAAAAAACCCACATTAGTAGTGAAGGTGATAGTGTTCCCGACACTACGATAGTGAGAATCATCCACCGACAGTGCATGAAGCTCACTGACTCTTCTAGCAGAAGAGAAAGCTAAGAGAAAAGCTGTCTTATAAGATAAGAATTTGAAATCTACTGTCCCAAGAGGTTCAAATGGCTTTTCCTTCAATTTAAGAAGAACCCAAGCTAAATTCCATTTAGGAATTAACCTAAGAGTTCTGGGTCTGTTTATCGAGAAGTTTCTAACCAACTTAGATAAAGAGACGTTAGATCCAATTTGTAAACTATCATGATGTGCATAGGTATCAGATAACATAGACCTATAACCCTTAATAGTAACAGGCTGCAGTTTGATTTCGTCAAACAAGTATACTAGAAAGTTTGCAATGTCTGGTATAGAGGGATCGAAAATATCTACAGAATGATCCCTACACCAACGACGAAAAACCTTCCACTTAGCCGCATAGTTTAGCGAAGAGGAGGTCCTCCTACAGTTAGAAATCGCGTCCACTGCTCGTCCTGTAAAGTGCTTGCCATGCAAGAAGGACCGCACAACGGAAAAACGTGAAGGTTGAGACCTTGCGGGTTGTGATGGAGTTGACGCGATTTCCTCTGCGAAAGAAGATCCTCCCGCGGAGGAAGCTTTCGCGGTAGGTCCCACAACAGACACCTGAGTAGATTTATCCACGGTCTCTGTGGAGACAGAGATGCTACCAACAGAATCTTGCATTGAGATTGTTTTATCTTTAGCAATACTTGCTGAATTAACGGCGCTGGAGGATACGCATATCCTATCATTCCGTCCCAAGGGATCGACAGAGCGTCTACTGCAAATGCTCTTGGATCCGGACACGGAGACACATACGTCTGTAACTGATTGTTGAGATGTGTCGCAAATAAGTCTATCATTGGCCGTTCCCATTGGTAGCAAATCTGATTGAATACTTGTCTGTTGAGAGTCCACTCCGACGGCAACAAGCGACCCTTTCGTGAAAGGGAGTCTGCTAGCACATTCAGACGACCCGGTATGTGACGGACCGAAAGAAGAACCTGCTGTTCTAGCGCAAACAGAAGGGTTCTTTCCGTTAGAATGAACAACGGAACTGAATGAGTGCCTCCCTGATTCCGTATATACGCCACTACTGTCGTATTGTCGGATAGGATTTGGACATGAGCATTGTGAATAATGTCCATCCAATGACGTAACGCAAGCCAAATGTACATCATTTCCTTGATGTTTATGTGCTTGCCCAGGAATTGCGGATCCCAAAGACCCTGGCATCTCGAATCCGTTGGGATCAATGATGCACCCCAACCTGTTTGACTGGCATCCGTCATAATGGTAAAACTCGGATCCGGCAACTGCAGCGGAACTCCCTGAGTTAACCACTGAATGTTTGCCCAAGTCTGAATCTCTTGTTTCACTTGATCTGACAAGAGAACGTCTATGTCGAGCGAATGAATTTTCACACTCCAATTCTGAGTCAAGAAAATTTGGAGAGGACGCGTGCGTAACCGCCCCATCGGAATGAGATCCGCAGCGGCTCCGCACAGACCTATCAGTCTCATAAATTCTCTCGCTGTGACTTTGTCTGCGTGCAGACAATAGCGAGCGTAACAACTGACTAATTTCGCTCTGGTTAACGGCAGACGAACGAGATTGTTGTGCGTCTCGAAGCTCATTTCCAGATGTGTGAATGACTTGGACGGCACCAGATCCGACTTCTCCTCGTTTACTATAAAACCGAGACGTCGGAGCAATAGAAGTAGATTCTGAACATCGTTCTGAAGCGTTAACTCGTTGCCGTACCTCTGAAGAATGTCGTCCAGGTAGGCCGACGTTACCGCAGACGAATGAGCTCGGAAATAGATCATTACCGAGTTCATTACCCGAGTGAAAGCCTAGGGTGCTAGATTCAATCCGAAGCACATCGCCCGGAATTGATACACCACTCCTAGGACTGCGAAGCGTAGATACTTTCTGAATGTCGGATGTACCATGACGTGAAAGTACGCATCTTTGAGATCTATGCTTGTTGCATAATCGTTCACCCGAATACTCGCTCTGACCGACCGAATCGTCTCCATATAAAACTTCGGAGCGACGATCAGCTTGTTTATCCAGCTCAAATCTATGACTGGACGGAACGAGCCGTCTGGTTTCGGAACCAGAAACAGATGGCTGTAGAATCCCGGAGTCTCCTGGTTTTCTACGACCTCTACCGCGTTCTTCATTAAAAGAGACTGCACCTCTGATAATAAAGCATCTCTTTTCTGCGGATTTGACGGAAGTTGAGTCCACTTTGGACTTCGAGTTAATGGAGGCTTTCGTTTGAAGGATATCTTTAGACCTTCCGAAGTCACTCCTCTCACCCAAGGGTCGTCCGTAATCGACGCCCATTCTTGTGAAAAGCTCGACAACCTTCCGCCAACCGGTACGCGATAGAGGTTTAAGCCATCACCTCCTGGACCTGCGAGGCCTGCGGTAGGAGAAACCACGTCCTCCACGACCCGCACTTCGTCCCGTCGACCTCGGGGCGTCCGACCGGTTGTCCCGGCCCGAAGGACGTCCCGAACGTGAGTCGCTACCTTGACGGTCTCTCGAATAAGACCAAGAGGACGCACCGGAACCTCTATAGGAACCTCTCTTGGGCGCATTAGACCCAGAAGTGCCTGTCTTATTCTTGTCTGCCGTATCCGACTTCTTAGAAGCAGATTTGAACAACAGAGAATCCGAAGCTTTCTTTGTAATTTTATCATAAATAGCAGAAAGCTTGCCGTCAAAGAGAAGTTCTCCGGAGACCGAAGCGACTCTGAGAGAGTTCTTCACCTTAGTATCCACGGGTGTGGATGTAGCTAGGGCTGCGTCACGTCTAACCAACTCCAGGTTTGCCACTGAAAGGGCGGAGTTACACGTGGAATAAGCTACTGCCCTTGAAAGAAGTCTTAAAGAGGATTGTATATCCTGAAATTCTTTCCCTTGAAGGCGCCGTGATAACGCCTTAGTAAGGTGATCTGCGTAAGATAAGGCATCTAAACTGGCTCTGTTAGACGAAATAGCTGTTTCCAACACCGCGGTTGGAATAGAAGCCGACGACGGTAATGATAGCTCTAAGTCTTCCGCCTCGTCGTCCATACGCAGAGGAACTCTCGGAATACCCTGTCCTGCCGTGTCGAATTTATTCCTTGCATTAATGAAAGGCAGGTTGAGAGTATTGGCGGACAAGAAACCTGCTTTCCCCGTCTTGGAAGCAAGTTTAAATATAGCGTCGTTCAATAATTCAAATGTTCTTGCAACATTATTGGACTGCGACGGAAACTCGGGAGCGATGTCCCTGAACCGCTCAAAAAATTCAGTCCAATGACGCTATAATCCTCTTGTCCGGAACCGCAGCAGTCTGGCCCGACGGAACAACTTGAGGGAGAAAGTGCCGGATGAAGTCCACGGCAGCTTTATGTTGTTCCGAAAGGGATAGCTCCAAATCATCCGTATCCCTTTCACCATCCGGTCGGACCTCATGATGCTCCCGGTCGTCCGCTCCCGATGCTTCGGCGGAGCGTACCGACCCAGCGCCGTTGGATAATTCCCGATCCGACACCGTTTCTGTCGGCTGCTGGGATGCTGCGATAAGTTGTGCTATCTGCACAAGTACGCCCGGCATCGAGACCTGCGGAGGCGCAGTCTTTCGCTGCTTCGCCGAGGGCAGCTCCGCATCTGATGGCTACCGCATACTTTTTCTATGCGAACGTCCGGAGTCCATCGGCCTCGTGTCCCTGGCTGCCGGATGGTGTGACCTGGTCGCCGAAGAATCCTTGATCGGCGAAGCTGGTAAGATATCGGCGGTCACGCAGCCAAGGTGCGGTCGTGTGCGCTGACGAGAAGAAGAAGCCTGAGCAGTCTCCGCGGACTGCCTATACAACGGAGCGTCCCGAGCGACGGACGTATGCTCCGCTTGCGACACATTTTGTACCACAACATCTGGTCCCAGATGTTGTTGTACGAGAGAGGGGCCTCTCTCGCTCGCGGCCCGGAACCGGACTCAAAGGCTTCCTCCGATCTCGCCTACTATCCGCCGTCACTGGGTGTGCACGTAGAATGTTTATAGTGCTCGCATCACCCAACATTTCCTCCTGGACCGCATCGGACGAACCCGGCTGCCGAACCATTCGGTGAATGGACGCTACACCGGGCGAGCTAGCGGACGACATTTGTTTAATCTCCATGAGCACTTTTGCCGCTAGCTCTGTATTGATTTGTGACGACGGAAGCGCACTTGCGGAAGATAACATGGACACATCACCCTGTTCTTGTTCCTCTGAAATAGAAACTGAGAGAGTAGAGTGACCTTGCGGAGAAAGAGCCGGCATAGCCCTTTCTCCAGTAACAACATACCGTGACACACGTTTCCAATGTTTGTCATTCCAAAATTGACATATAGAACAGGGATTAGTGCGAGAACACTGACTACAATTAATACAATGATCATGAAAGTCAGAGGAAGATTTCTTCCTATTACAATTTGAACAATATCCTTTCATTGTGAAAAGTCAACAACAAGTCCTAGTTACTCGCACAAACCCCTGACACAAAGATACATAATAACATGATCCATTAATAATGAAAAAACAATTGCAAATCAAAATAAGTTTTGAAAAATATTTTTTCAGCGAAGCCCAAGTTTCTGAAAAGTAACGTTGAGCCCCGATGGATCCGATGGCTAAGTGTGGTCAAAGATTTTAAATTTATATTAAATAATTAATGCGACACTTACGGATAATAGAAATGTATCTTATAGTGAGATAAACTACACCAAAGGCAAACAGCCCCCCTCAAAAAAGGCTGTTGCCAATGTAAACAAACAGTGTAAAACACCAGAAAACATGACTCCAGGCACTGAAAAAACTGGCCCGAAATCAGTCATCAAAATTACACTCTATCTGATGCAAGACAGAGACTCCCAGGGGAGAATCTGCAGAACATCAGATGGAAGATGCAGAACACAACGTTTATACACCCATGGGTGAAAACGTAACTATGGGGAAAATAACAGAAAACATTCTGTAACCAAGCAACTCTCCCAAGAGAATTTTAGAAATGAACTTTCTCAAAAATATGCCAAAAGCATGGGAGAATTGCAAGGGGGGACTTAGAAGGCCAGGGGAGAGGAAACACTGAATAAGCAGTGCAACTTTTTAGCAAGAATGACAAGAGGCCCATGCCTCGAAAATAGGCAACTTAACATAATTTCATAAAAAATTTTAAGTACAGCCCTGATTATTTTTTGTCACTCCTTTTTCCTCTCCTCCTTCTATATCCTCCTTAGAATCACCATTTCTCCAATAATTACGCGTCTGGCATCCTTTAAACTGAGATTTACAAGCACAAAGATCAGTGAGATGGTGACTGATGAAGGGCCAAACAGAGAATGAAAATTGGCGCCAATTTCGGAACGTCCTTGACACTGCGCATGCGCAGTAGGGGCGAAGTATGGAGGTCCTATAGGACATGATTTCTTTTGGTTTTGGATGCAAATTTTGGGGATTGGGGGGCAAAATTTGTGTTTGGCCCTGGTTTTGTTAGAGTTAGCACCAGCTAAGTCTGGGTCATTGGTACAGTATAAAAATATCGGAAACCTTCGTGCACATCTACAGACCCTACTGCAACATTTGAGCATGGTTTTAGCATTTCGAATTACATACCCTTGCAGCCTTTCGCCGGAAACGGTCTAAGAAAACACGAAAGTGGCAATGGTGTCGCAGCCAGGTGGCAGCTGAAAAATCTGAAATCTCCGTGCGCATCTACAGACCCCACTGCAACATTTGAGCATGGTTTTAGCATTTCAAATTACATACCCCAGGAGCCTTTCGCCGGAAACGGTCTAAGAAAACACAAAAGTGGCAACGGTGGCACAGCCACGTGGCACCTGAAATATCCAAAACCTTTGTGCGCATCTACAGACCCCACTGCAACATTTGAGCATGGTTTTAGCGTTTCGAATTACATACCCTAGGAGCCTTTCGCCGGAAACGGTCTAAGAAAACACAAAAGTGGCAACGGTGGCACAGCCACGTGGCACCTGAAAAATCCGAAACCTTCGTGCGCATCTACAGACCCTACTGCAACATCTGAGCGTGCTTTTAGCATTTCGAATTACATACCCTAGGAGCCTTTCGCCGGAAACGGTCTAAGAAAACACAAAAGTGGCAATGGTGGCGCAGCCACATGGCAGCTGAAAAATCTGAAACCTTCGTGCTCATCTACAGACTCCAATGCAACATTTGAGAATGGTTTTAGCGTTTCGAATTACATACCCTAGGAGCCTTTCGCCGGAAACGGTCTAAGAAAACACAAAAGTGGCAACGGTGGCACAGCCACGTGGTACCTGAAAAATCGGAAACCTTCGTGCGCATCTACAGACCCCACTACAACATTTGAGCATGGTTTTAGTGTTTCGAATTACATACCCTAGGAGCCTTTCGACGGAAACGGTCCAAGAAAACACGAAAGTGGCAATGGTTGCGCAGCCACATGGCAGCTGAAAAATCTGAAACCTTCGTGCGCATCTACAGACCCCACTGCAACATTTGAGCATGGTTTTAGCATTTCGAATTACATACCCTAGGAGCCTTTCGTCGGAAACGGTCTAAGAAAACACAAAAGCGGCAACGGTGGCACAGCCACGTGGCACCTGAAAAATCTGAAACCTTTGTGCGCATCTACAGACCCCACTGCAACATTTGAGCATGGTTTTAGCATTTCGAATTACATACCCTAGGAGCCTTTCGCCGGAAACGGTCTAAGAAAACACAAAAGTGGCAACGGTGGCACAGCCACGTGGCACCTGAAAAATCCGAAACCTTTGTGCGCATCTACAGACCCTACTGCAACATTTGAGCATGGTTTTAGCATTTCGAATTACATACCCTAGGAGCATTTTGCCGCAAACGGGCTAAGAAAACACAAAAGTGGCAATGGTGGCACAGCCACGTGGCACCTGAAAAATCCGAAACCTTCGTGCGCATCTACAGACCCTACTGCAACATTTGAGCATGGTTTTTAGCATTTCGAATTACATACCCTAGGAGCCTTTCGTCGGAAACGGTCTAAGAAAACACAAAAGCGGCAACGGTGGCACAGCCACGTGGCACCTGAAAAATCTGAAACCTTTGTGCGCATCTACAGACCCCACTGCAACATTTGAGCATGGTTTTAGCATTTCGAATTACATACCCTAGGAGCCTTTCGTCGGAAACGGTCTAAGAAAACACAAAAGTGGCAACGGTGGCACAGCCACGTGGCACCTGAAAAATCCGAAACCTTTGTGCGCATCTACAGACCCTACTGCAACATTTGAGCATGGTTTTAGCATTTCGAATTACATACCCTAGGAGCATTTTGCCGCAAACGGGCTAAGAAAACACAAAAGTGGCAATGGTGGCACAGCCACGTGGCACCTGAAAAATCTGAAACCTTTGTGCGCATCTACAGACCCCACTGCAACATTTGAGCATGGTTTTAGCATTTCGAATTACATACCCTAGGAGCCTTTCGCCGGAAACGGTCTAAGAAAACACAAAAGTGGCAACGGTGGCACAGCCACGTGGCACCTGAAAAATCCGAAACCTTTGTGCGCATCTACAGACCCTACTGCAACATTTGAGCATGGTTTTAGCATTTCGAATTACATACCCTAGGAGCATTTTGCCGCAAACGGGCTAAGAAAACACAAAAGTGGCAATGGTGGCACAGCCACGTGGCACCTGAAAAATCGGAAACCTTTGTGCACATCTACAGACCCTACTGCAACATTTGAGCATGGTTTTAGCATTTCGAATTACATACCCTAGGAGCCTTTCGCCGGAAACGGTCTAAGAAAACACGAAAGTGGCAATGGTGGCGCAGCCAGGTGGCAGCTGAAAAATCCGAAACCTTCGTGCACATCTACAGATCCCACTGCAACATTTGAGCATGGTTTTAGCGTTTCGAATTACATACCCTAGGAACCTATCGCCGGAAACGGTCTAAGAAAACACAAAAGTGGCAACGGTGGCACAGCCACGTGGCACCTGAAAAATCTGAAACCTTCGTGCGCATCTACAGACCCCACTGCAACATTTGAGCATGGTTTTAGCGTTTCGAATTACATACCCTAGGAGCCTTTCGCCGGAAACGGTCTAAGAAAACACAAAAGTGGCAATGGTGGCACAGCCACGTGGCACCTGAAAAATCTGAAACCTTCGTGCACATCTACAGACCCTACTGCAACATTTGAGCATGGTTTTAGCGTTTCGAATTACATACCCTAGGTGCCTTTTGCCGGAAACGGTCTAAGAAAACACGAAAGTGGCTACGGTGGCACAGCCACGTGGCACCTGAAAAATCCGAAACCTTCGTGCGCATCTATAGACCCTACTGCAACATCTGAGCGTGGATATAGCATTTCGAATTACATATCCTACAAGCCTTTTGCCGGAAACGGTCTAAGAAAACACAAAAGTGGCTACGGTGGCACAGCCACGTGGCACCCGAAAAATCCGAAACCTTCCTACATATCTACAGATCATTTAGCAACACCCTAGTCTAATTTTAGAACTCCGAATTACATAGGTTGGGACTATTCAGCAAAAAAGGGAAAAAATAACGCATTTTTTAAGTGGCTCCACAGAAGCCACCTGGTGGCACAAAAATTTAAAAGTTGTATTTTTGGGTTGCACAGACCCTATCGAACAACTGTAGAAAGTTACAGCGTTTCGAATTACAAAACCGGACGTACGGAAGTACGGACGTACGGACGTACGGGCGTACAGACGTACGGACGGAGATCATGACAATATCCCCGAATTTTTTAAAATGCGGGGATAAATATGAACCCCCGTTTAAAAAAAAAGCTTGAACAACTTTTTGCCGGTAAAAAGGACGGTAAGCGTATAAAAACGGTTTTAAAGAATTAAATGTACCTCTGAAAGTGTGAAGTGACAATTTAATGAAGCGTGCGCAATATAAAACGAAGATTAAGCATTGTTTGTTTTATTGTAGACTATAAAATTATAAATAGTTTCTCTCCAAAAAAAACTTTCTGTTAAATCCCCCCCCCCCCCCCCCCCCGTAGTGAACAGAAACATCTAAAATTAGCTACACCTCCGTCGAGCAAGTATGATAATATTCACCCCGTCGAGCACCTCGGCGAATTTGTTGTTTTCCTTGCACACAATGGCGTGTCGATCAGTGTCGATGGCAAAATGATCTATTTTGTCTTGAAAATAGTCTAAAATAAAACAAACAATACTTAATCTTCCTTCCATATATTTATTACTTCGTATAAGCTTCCTTAAATAATCACTTTTCTCACATTCAGAGGTACATTTAGTACTTCAAAACGTAGTTTTTATACACTTACCGTCCTTTTTACCGGCAAAAAGTATTATCCTTTTCAGCGGATGAAACAAATGGCAATTGAAAAACTCGCAATTCAACGGGATTTAAAATCTGTTCTCTTACATGTTAAAACATGATAGAGGTACCTAATTTTGTGTCATTTTGTTCAAAATATAGTTTACTTTAAGAAAACAGAGGAAAAATAGCGAGAAAATCGTTATTTAAAAAAAACCCCGAAAAGTCCCCGCTTCTACACCGATTCAGGCAATAACGGGCCACAGGCAGTAACGCCTAACGGGTCGGGTAGAAATTACCAGAATCTGACGATATGGTGTTCTGGTCCTCCTAAACACCGGAATTACCCATACTGTACCGGAATTACTCAATATAAAACAACTTTGACCTTGAATTTGTCTGTGGGATGTACCTTTTTTATAATGCCTCCATCATTGGTAAGCAGTTCGACAGTTAGTAACAAATGAAAAGGTCTCATGGCAGATGACGGCATGTCTACTTGAAAATGTAGGTTCAATTATAATATTATTGTGATATTATAGTCAATACAATGGGCACCTCCAACAGTAATGTCGTTTGTTCGACAAAGTGTGGTTTGATGAAAAAAAAACACCTCTGGAATTCTCAACAGTCTCTGTCGTACAAAGAGTATCGGAGCTGACCCAGGCGAATTGGTGGGAGGGTAGGAATACAATGCAAAAATGTACAGTTGGGACTGGCCAAGCTTGTGCACCCCCAAGGTTTCCAAAATTGCAAACCTTCACATGTCCGAAACACTTTCGTTATATCACCTCGTGAGAGATAAATGGTGCCAACTGCAATGCTTTTGCATTGCTTGCACTTTTTTCCTTCCAAGGGGCGAAAAGCTTGCACTTTTTTCCTTTCAAGGGGCGATATTATGCTAAACAAAAGAACCCAGTGTAATTTCCTTGACTTTGGAGGCAATCCTGACTCCGTGAAGAAAATATTTCTGGAACTCCTGTATGTTAATGTCCAGTAAGAATGCAGTGACGGGGAACGACTGAGCCAGAAAGATATGTGTTTAGGTGTAGGGAATTTCCCCTCCCCACGCTTACCCAATTGCCTTATTGCCACGTTTGGGATTTCAAGCATGAACATATATAAAATTGATATTTTTTAGGAGAAAATCTGGGTGGAAAATTTGGTAAAATCTTGGTGGATGGCGGACGCTCTGTGATTTATTTATTTAGTGATGTTTAACGTAATTGTCAGCATCTGGGCTATATCATGACACAAAGTAAGTATAAAGTCAAGTTTTGCCCATCGTTTATGCTTATATTTCCCACTTACTGAGGAATTGCACCTATGCGGTGCTTGGGGGGGGGGGGGGGGGGGGGGGGGGCTGTGATCCCTGAAACGAAAGAAGAAGTGTTGGGACAAATAACAAAGTACGCTCAGTCCAATTTAATTTTTTTATTCAAACTCTTTTTAATAAGACTTTTTACATCATAAACATAGTATATCATAACAGATTAACAAACAAACTCAAGTCGGACGAGCAGTCGTTACTCTGATCTACTGAAATACCCAACCTACTGGTTCCTCCCTTTCAACAATGAAGTAGAATGACAATCGCGTAAAATTGCATTGTGAATATTCAATATGAAATCAAACTTAACTATGACAACCAATGGGATATCCATGAATCGATTTTTAGATGTTGAAAAATAAATTATTGACATCCACAAATATCTAGTGATATCTATAATTGCATTTACGGATATCCATAAATCATTTATAGATATCTATAACAAGCCTTTCTAAGTGAACTTCGACAAGGTTTCTAGGAAAGGCTTCCGAAACGGAAAATGAAAGTTTATAACTACGTGGGCAAACAACACATCGAAATGATGGCTCAGGGCACAGGCGTATACGACGCTCTGATTATGATTATAATATCAAATAATAGATATTTTATTTTATTAAATATATGTAATAAGAAAGACTGTCTTATTACATATATTTAATAAAATATCTATTATTTGATATTATAATCATAATCAGAGCGTCGTATTCGTATAACCGGCGAGGTCTTCTGGTCGTGAGAGGGGTGGGGATTAAGTTGATTCCACTTGAACTAATCGTGAATGGTAATCCTTTCCAACTGATGAGTATTATTCATGCGACACCCATGGGTATCGCGGGGGGAATACTCACCAATTAGAGAAGGCAGCTTAGAGAGGTCACAAAAACATGAGTTACCGACACATCAGGCTGAAGAGTTGATTAAAAACAATAAGACTGGATAACGCTCTATTGCTTATGTATAATTATGTCCAAAGATGGTTAATTAATATTTACAAAGATCAAGTATTTTTCATAGACTATATATACAATGTATTTCAAATCACATGGCCGGCCATACCCCATAAATAATACACAAATGTGAGAAATATGATGAACCTGCAGTTCCCGGATTAGTACTTGTAGAAAATGTCGAGGCCGGAATGGAGTGGGGTGTTTGCTCATGAATATTCATACGGCTATCAGCTCATTTAATTGTTCTCCCTTATCAATTGTGTCTAAATAAAATTGCACTGCTTTACCTCAGTAATACTTAATTCCTCGACTGATATATGCTATTCGTAACGTCGCCCTGTGAAGGTGGCGCTGAACCTCATTAGTAAATAAACATGATACTTGCTTAGCTCGAATCCGCCATTCGACTGATATGTTATTCGTAACGTCGCCCTGTGAAAGTGGAGCCGAACCTCATTAGTAAATATGATATATTCTAGTACTTAGCTTGAATCTTGAATCTGCCAGTCTTCTACTCACACGATCCTCATAACCGTGTGCATGATGCCCAAATGGCAATCCTACCGGAAATATACTACTCTGTAAGAGCTATGTGGAAGCGTTCTGCATAACCTCTTGAATCTCTGTTCTCTGTACCAAGGGTACCGTTTCTTATCTCTCTTATATAAGAATTTGGTTCATCAATTTCCATTGTTTAGTGAAGGCTATTAGCTTACTGTTCACTCACGCAAAAGGTGCTAATTCAATATATTATATATCAATACATGTTCAATTATGAGGGACTCTTAGCCCAATCAAAGGCTGTTTGACAGGCTTTGAAAGGATTCAGCTTTCCTCATGATTAAACCATGCACGCTTTGTACTCTGATTACGGATTAGTGAGTTAATTAAATTACTTCGAAAAAGGCTCGTTATTTAAAATTTGGAACGGATAGATTATTTCTTCTGTTTTGTGTTCTGCATTATTGCTTCTTATTATAAATGGGTTTGGGGTGGTCCTGGGGGGTAGCCGCGGTTATATATGCTTCCCGCCGCGATGAAATAGCTCTGCTATTTTCTACAAATATTGTATTCGGGAATGAATAATATAAATTATAACATAAACGTGGATAAAAAAAATGAAATGAAATGTTTATGGTTGTCTTCTTCTGTTTTCTTCTTCCACCGCGTCCCTTTTAAGAATTATTGAAACAGTCACTTTTATAAATAAGTTTGCACGAATTAACCAGTTGTAAGTTCTTCCATTGTTGTCTGTAAAGCGTTTAATGTCATTATGTTTACGTTGTTGAAAATTTGGATTGATTCTGTCCCAGATGGCTTCCTTTTGTGTTTTCTCTCGTTCCGTTGTTGTCCAGTTGTTTCGTCTTCTATAAATTCCGTGGTTGTTGTTACGTGTTGCTGTTGTTCTGTTGTTGCTGTTGTTCGCGTTGTTCGTCTGTTCTTCTGTTATAGTTGATGTTCTAGATTTTCTTTTTTTCTGTAATATTGACTTCCTGTTTGTTGTACCAATCTTGTATACTCTTGTCCCCATTACCAATTCCCGTTAAACCAATTACCATGTTAAATACAATCTGAAATTAGAAACTAAAAAGACTTCTTGAGAAACGGTAAATTAATCATTTTTTTCATTGGATTTGTCCTGAAAGGAGATATGAATTATACCCTCGGGGAGCCTTGCCAGAGCCCTACGATGGTGTATTCTATGCAGCTTGAATGCAAGTGGCAAGATTGCATTCAGGCGTCAGTTTCAAAAAGTGGGGACAGATGTGAGCATTGACACTATTTCCTCTTAGTATTTTGAAATTACTATTAATTTGATTAGTTTGTTTATTATTATTATTATTATTATTATTATTTGTATTAGCATTATTATTATGATTATTATTTTCATTTTACGCTTGTTAGTTTATATTATTATTCATCATTAAACGCAGTTGTGTCAGACGTTACCATTCGACTGACGGGTGCGATTCCTTGTTGATGGCCTAAACATGTAATGTGCAGCAAGTAACGGGTCCGCTGCGCGGCGATTAATACGTTAACGCTTATGGGTGCGAGCGACGCGGGTTTAGAAAATAATAAGCACGTGATTATGTCATGCGCACTCACGTGTGTGTGCAGGCCGGCGGCACTGCAGTGTAACTATAACTATTGAATAAATTTCGACATAGAAATTACATAATATTGATTAAATTTTATAAAATTTCCCATTCATCTAAATCTGGAATACTTACTGAGTCTGAAATTGTCGCGACATCCTTTTTTAGTTTTCTTTTTCTTTTCTTTCCTTTTGCTGTTTTTGAAATATGAAACGCCTGGATTAATTCCTCGGGTACATTTTCTCTGGGTTCCCATGTGGTTGTTCTCGACTCAAGCCACTTAATTTTATAATGCTTTCTTCCATTTATTTGTTTACACGCCAGAATTTTTTCTACCAAGTATGTTTTTTCATCCTCGTTTTCCGCGCAGTCATTTGTTGTGGGATTCGCGTCGTCTGCTGATGCACCCGGTGTGCTATTTTCTGGCTGGATTTGGGTGTCTTGTGGCGTTGTTTGTTCCTCGAGAATATTTGTTGGGCGATCTTTCGGATTTATGAAGGGTTTCAATCTGTCCGCGTGCACCGGTGACTTCAGTTGCATATCGTCCGAACATCGGCGGATGGTATAAGTTGGATTACTGTCGTGGGTAATATAATATGGTCCGTTCCAGCGATGACATAGCTTAGGTGAAAGTCCAATGGGTGTCTTGTTGTTGTACAGCCAAACCTTGTCGCCAACGGAGAACTTCGGGATTTTTGCTTTCTTGTCGTGCTGATGTTTATATTTTTGTTGAGCGTCACCAATATTCTGCTTTACAATCTCCCTTGTTATCTCGATTTTTTTTTAATATGGCATCTAGATGTTTGCTTGCCTCGGTTCCTACGTTGTTTGATGGTATTAGCTCGTTGTCTATTGGTAGCTGACAGTCTTGGCCAAATAACACGCGAAAAGGGCTGTATTGGGTTGATTCTGTACACGGCGACGCTCTGTACGCGAACATTACGCTGGGAAGCAGTTCTGGCCAATTTGATTGTTTGTCGTCGATGTACATCCGTAGCGTTTTCGTGATTGTGGAGTTCATTCTTTCACACGCGGCATTCGTCTGGGGGTGATAAATGCTGGTCGCGACTTTGGTGATCTGAAAAAGATTGCAAAGTTCCTTGATTAATTTAGATAGAAAATTTTGTCCCCTGTCCGATAAAAGTGTTTTAGGGGCACCATATCTGCAAATTATTTCTGAGTATAAAATTTTAGCGATTTCTGATGCTCCCATCGTCTTAAGTGGAAATGCCTCGGGCCATTTTGAGAAAGCATCAACAAAACATATTTATATCCTGATGGGGATGTTTTAAGAGGGCCTAAAATATCTATGTGCAACCGACTGAATGGTCCTTCCACTGGTAATGGTTTCAATGGCGCTGGGTGTTTGTGAGTTACATTTTTGTTTTTCTGACAAGATATACAGGATTTTACATAAAACTGGATGTCGGTGTACATACCTGGCCAAAAATATTTGTACCTGATTGATTGATAAGTTCTATCAATACCTTGGTGTCCGCCCAGCAAAGAGTCATGATATGATAATAGGATGTCATTCCTCAAACTGAGTGACACCACTAACTGTTTTATTAATCTATCAAGACGATGTCCCTTACCTGACGGATAGTAGAGGTGATATAAAATTCCATCTTCCAGGATGTAGTCATTTGCTGCTAAAATTATTCTTCTGGCTTCTCTGTTGTCTTCCGGTAATTTTCTTTTCTCCAGATATTCAATAAAAACATTAACGTCCACGTCCGTTGTTTGCGCGAGTCTGATGTCAGCCTCCGATATAGGAAAAATTCTTTGTCAAAATCTGGGAAAGCCAATATGGGTGAAGTCGTCAAGGCTTCCTTCAGGGTTTTGAAGGCATGTTCACATTCTGTATTCCACTGAAAAAATACATTCTTTTTAAGAAGATAAGTGAGGGGCGCTGCCTTTTTGCAAAGTTGAACACGAAGCGCCTATAATAATTGGAAAGACCTAAAAAGGCTCGAATATCCTTGACATTTTGCGGCCTAGGAAACGAGGACGCAGCGTCCGTTTTCGAAGTATCAACTGAAATGCCATTCTTAGAAAGAACATGTCCCGAATAGTGTATTTTCTTTGCTGCGAACTCACATTTAGAGGGCTTCAACTTAAGATTTGCGTTGCGTAAAGCTTCAAACAATTGAGATAAGTGCTGGAGATGTTCCTCGAAAGACTTGGAAAATACCAGTAGGTCGTCTACATAACATAAACATGAGTGCCATTGTAAATCTCGAAGAACCTCGGCCATGACTAACTGAAAACTCGATGCGCTATTCATTAACCCCATAGGAAGACGTTTAAATTGATGGACACCTCGATGGGTAACAAATGCAGTTTTGGGTCTAGAATCCCGGTCTAAATCTATTTGAAAA
This sequence comes from Pictodentalium vernedei, assembly GCA_031216915.1. NCBI lineage: Eukaryota > Metazoa > Mollusca > Scaphopoda > Dentaliida > Dentaliidae > Pictodentalium > Pictodentalium vernedei. Next base: position 564,130,175 of record CM062297.1, read on the forward strand.
TATCCCGAAAACATGTCAAGACAAGAGAATATTGTGGCCTTTGATTTCCCAATTGTGTCCGTGATATCCTCCACGCGAGGCAGGGGGTACGAGATGGGCTTAGTCAAGGCATTCAGTTGCCGATAATCCACAGTGAACCTGAAAGAGTTATCCTTCTTCCTAACCATAACAACTGGAAACATCCATTCTGAAACTGACGGCTCAATAATACCATGTTTCTCAAGTTCGTCTATCTGCTTGCTAATTTCAGCCTTCATTGCTGGGGACGCCCTATAAAATCGACGCATCACTGTGGAAGCATTACCTGTATCTATTTTATGGCTGTAAATGCTAGTTTTACCAAGTTCCGAGAAATCCTTAGCGAAACAATCCCTATTCCTACCAAGAAGTACCATTAGTTCCTGTTTCTGAAGTTCTGATAAATCTGAATTCGAAAAATCGATCCCAAGAGACTCAGCCTCAGCAAGATATTTTTCACAATTACCAGGGCCATTTCGACCTATATAATTCACCGAAGCTTCAGAACTGACATTACTTTTATCAACAGTGTGTAAAATATCCTCAGGGCCGACGTGCTGAAAACAACCGAGAACATGTGAAGACTTCAATGTAACATGGGAATTAGTTGGGTTAAGCACCTTGGAAACAGCCTTATTATTAATCACTTCAACGAGCGTTCGTGCGCTCATGATATGCAAGTTGCTCACTAAATTCACATCGGGCTCTATAATACCTATTGAAGTAGCAATGCTGTCTGGACCTACACCCACTGGCACAATTGTTTCACTACGGGTGCCAAAGTGATGTCCTCCAGCACTCTGACGTTATATGTACAACTAGTTTGTTTTTCAACATTGTTTACTGGAGCGTGTGTCATACCATCCTGCAATATGATAGTTTTGTGAGGAATATCAATATTGGCTTTGTTTTGTGTAAGAAAATCCATACCTAGAATAATATTTGCAAGCATTTTCTCCAAAATCAGAAAATCTTGAACTAAATCTAATATCTAATCTACCCAGAGAGAGGTGCAAAGTAGTTTCCCCTAAAACTCTGAGTAAGTTTCCATTTACACCTGACAATAGCTTAATGCTGGGAGGGCGAATTTCTACTTTGTTCCACAGACCAGTTGATTGTAATATATCTTGGGATATGCACGATCGACTTGCACCTGTGTCGACCAATGCAGAAATTCGTGTGTAAACGTTCTGTAGCCTAACATCTACCCTATTTCCAGTTAACTCAGTACTTACAGAAGTGGTTAGGACGGGTACCGTGTTAAATTTGCATGTAGCACTAACGTGACCAATTCGTTTACAACTATATTGCACCTGTAATGTCTGACGTGGCATTTTGATGAATCGTGGAAATATATTCCACATCTATGACATAATGGAAACCGGCGCCTTCTACCTCGATATGTGCGATGCTTTGGACGTCTACAATTCATTTCGATGTCTAGTCTTTCACGGTTACTCATGGGCCTGCAATTTCGATGTTCAGGAGTGGGTGAGTGTGCTGGAACGCTTGTCACCTGGGAGTGGGAAACTGAGTGGACATGTGGACAATCATTACGAAAAGGGGCTGCGTGCATTAGTATGCCCAATAAAATATCTAGGTAGACAGCCATGCCCTTTCTGTGTTTTACTTCTATTTCCAGGATAGCGCTTCTCATGGATTCAGGTTGGTATCGACGTTCCATGTCACCCAAAATGTTGGAGTATTTATGTATGATACATTGTTCGTCATATTTCGGTAATTCGTGATATATTGCGTCCCAGGTGGCATCTTTTCCTATCCGATTATAATTTTCCTGCAACAGGATTAGTGTTTTGATATAAGTATTTCCAAGAAGAGTGGTATCACTGATCGATCCCATTGTGAATATTTTAATTTTAAAAATTCAGTCGGGACTACAGAAATTCAAGCTAAAAAGTTGAATGAAGCCGGATTTTCTCCACCAAATATAACCGGCGAGGTCTTCTGCTCGTGAGAGGGGTGGGGATTAAGTTGATTCCACTTGAACTAATCGTGAATGGTAATCCTTTCCAACTGATGAGTATTATTCATGCGACACCCATGGATATCGCGGGAGGAATACTCACCAATTAGAGAAGGCAGCTTAGAGAGGTCACAAAAACATGAGTTACCGACTAACCGGCGAGGTCTTCTGCTCTTGAGAGGGGTGGGGATTAAGTTGATTCCACTTGAACTAATCGTGAATGGTAATCCTTTCCAACTGATGAGTATTATTCATGCGACACCCATGGATATCGCGGGAGGAATACTCATCAATTAGAGAAGGCAGCTTAGAGAGGTCACAAAAACATGAGTTACCGACACATCAGGCTGAAGAGTTGATTAAAAACAATAAGACTGGATAACGCTCTATTGGTTATGTATAATTATGTCCAAAGATGGTTAATTAATATTTACAAAGATCAAGTATTTTTCATAGACTATATATACAATGTATTTCAAATCACATGGCCGGCCATACCCCATAAATAATACACAAATGTGAGAAATATGATGAACCTGCAGTTCCCGGATTAGTACTTGTAGAAAATGTCGGGGCCGGAATGGAGTGGGGTGTTTACTCATGAATATTCATACGGCTATCAGCTCATTTAATTGTTCTCCCTTAAAAATTGTTTCTAAATAAAATTGCACTGCTTTACCTCAGTAATACTTAATTCCTCGACTGATATATGCTATTCGTAACGTCGCCCTGTGAAGGTGGCGCTGAACCTCATTAGTAAATAAACATGATACATGCTTAGCTCGAATCCGCCATTCGACTGATATGTTATTCGTAACGTCGCCCTGTGAAAGTGGAGCCGAACCTCATTTGTAAATATGATATATTCTAGAACTTAGCTTGAATCTTGAATCTGCCAGTCTTCTACTCACACGATCCTCTTAACCGTGTGCATGATGCCCAAATGGCAATCCTACCGGAAATATACTGCTCTGTAAGAGCTATGTGGAAGCGTTCTGCATAACCTCTTGAATCTCTGTTCTCTGTACCAAGGGTACCGTTTCTTATCTCTCTTATATAAGAACTTGGTTCATCAATTTCCATTGTTAAGTGAAGGCTATTAGCATACTGTTCACTCACGCAAAAGGTGCTAATTCAATATATTATATTTCAATACATGTTCAATTATGAGGGACTCTTAGCCCAATCAAAGGCTGTTTGACAGGCTTTGAAAGGATTCAGCTTTCCTCATGATTAAACCATGCATGCTTTGTACTCTGATTACGGATTAGTGAGTTAATTAAATTACTTCGAAAAAGGCTCGTTATTTAAAATTTGGAACGGATAGATTATTTCTTCTGTTTTGTGTTCTACATTATTGCTTCTTATTATAAATGGGTTTGGGGTGGTCCTAGGGGTAGCCACGGTTATATATGCTCCCCGCCCTCTCTAAGCTGCCTTCTCTAATTGATGAGTATTCCTCCCGTGATATCCATGGGTGTCGCGTGAATAATACTCATCAGTTGGAAAGGATTACCATTCACGATTAGTTCAAGAGGAATCAACTTAATCCCCACCCCTCTCACGAGCAGAAGACCTCGCCGGTTATATACGCCTGTGCTTAGGGAATGCACACAATATAGTGTTAGTCTTTCGAAGAGTCGCAGAAGATAGATAACTTTTATTGCTCTACAACAGTAGCCCACGCCCCCCCTCCTCCCCTCCATCTAAGCGCACGTGCCTTAGGCTTCTGAGGTCAGGATTTCTCCATGCTTATGCTACTAGTCCCGCGCTACCTTAATTCGACACCACCTGCATTGTATCCTCGGGCCAAATACTTAATCCCAATTGTCCACAAAGGGGCGCGTTGGCAATATTTGCTAAAGTGTACAATTTGCACGTCGATGTTTTCAAACACTGCTTATGACTCATTTCAAATTAGTAAGCTGAAAAGAAGGCAGTTGCTCGCCATTCTGCGATGGTTCTCTCGTGGTATTTCGGCTACCCCATCCGTGAAACTGTCTCTCACGATATGACCTTGACTGAAAGTTTTATTAAACTCCAACAAACAAACAAACAAACAAACAAACCAAATCCGTCCAAACAAAGATCTGGTACCTTCGTCCACGTGTACAAATATTCCAGGACATTCAAGCTCAACGTTTTGTAGACGATGGGGTACTAGGCGGCTTCAATGATGTTGTTACCACGCACTGCATGTGACCGTGTGTATACAAAGGTGTGTGCAGAATGGTATGGGACTTTTCGTTGGGCACCAATGTTTCGTCAGAGACGCTTGCGTAATAATAATATGCCTAATAGTTTGGCCAGCCGCTGATTCATGCCTCGGTCCTCTGGCGAGGAGGCCAACATCATTCACATCCTCCACGAGGCATCCCAGCCTCCTCATTGTGCTCCTAACCTCTCAGCATTCAGACACATACTGTTTTATCATATCCCTCATTCTGGGTTTCTGCATCTCCCAAACTAAAATATCGACTCTCTCATGTCCTCCCTTGCCCATCTATCTATCGTGTTTTCATCCCATTCTTCCAATAGTTTCTCAAGAAAACCCCACCTCTGCTCCATTGGCTTTGATCTCAGTTTAAACAACAAAGATCCCCAAAATGATCCATTGAATTAGTGTTGAAAATGACGTTTGGAACACAGGACACAAATAGGGTACATTAAAGCAAAGGGCGACACGATTATGTTGATTCTTTCAAAGCAAAAATACCGGCAACACTCAACTTCCCCACGAGAACCCTGGAAGTGAACCAGCACTTGTTTACTGAAATAAACCATGTTCTGTTTTACTGGTAAAATAAGACCCTGCTACCAATGCCTGGGGTGGAAGTCCTCTAAAAATGGCCGGCTTAGGCGTAAAGATTAGCTGAACTTGACTTCACACCTTGGTTGCGTTCACAGTGAGCCATAGCGGCACAAAAGCGACCTTAAACATTTATAAACAATAAATAACATACAACAATTGAATATCATTTACTTATTTGTATAGAACAGGTGGGATTTGACTGCTCTGAGTTAATGCACTTGTTAATAAAAATGGATCAAAGGGATGCCAATTGACAAAGATTGTCTAAAATTTAAGACAATGAGCCGACTGGGTGACGCGTATGGTTGGTTAATGCAAAGAAGCAACGAAAGTGTTGCACAAACAAATTTTGATATAACAAATCTGTTCGCAGTTCTGTGGATGATATGAGAAATTGAGAATGGCGACCGGGTACATCACTTGGCATGTTTTGAGGTTCGATTTAAACAGTTCCACATATAATTATCTTAGTGAAAGCAAGTTTGTAACAAAAAAAAATCGAACATCTGTTGTGAAATGCAATGCATGGTCTGTGTGCAGTATTACTTCAAAGGTGGCTCAGTACAGAGCATGTTCAATTGAGCGTTATCGTTTTATAGGCTACTTACTACACAAGCCATACACTAACATAAATATCACCGGAGATCATTGAAATTTCAGTTCAAAATGGACAGGATGCCCTCGAATAAGTTGCCTGTAAAAGAAGGCGGCATAGACTTTGTGGAACAGGCATGAACAGAGAAACTTATTGGAAACTGATGAAAGACCAACGTGATGGAAGCAAGTACCTACTAAAACAGATGATATTCCAATGGACACAGTCACACAGAAGAGACTTCAGTAGGGGCATCGGGATCTTTCAATGTATGTCTACCTGTCGCCGATGTACACGCTGTTCAATGGAGCAGTCGCTTGAGGAAGAAGAACTACCCACAAACACAATAGAAGATGAGGAACCAAGCCATCAGATAATAAAGAATGGCAAAAAAAGTTGGAGATCTGCTCATGAATAGACAATCATGGATTCACTTACACGTTCAAACGGCAAACTTATGTGAGCACAACTTGGATATGCAGTAGTAGGGGTAAAAAGTGTTATGCGACGGTGATCCCATGTGCAAGTTTTGTTTCATATAATTCATGAGATTTTGAAATTTTTCATTAAAACGCACCAAGTGGTGCATTTTAATAAATAATTACAAAATAACAATTACTTTACGCAAATTAAGTCAGTCGTCCTTCTTTTATTTTTGTCCTCCCTCTGTCCCATGTGCAAGTTTTGTTTCTTGTAATTCATGATATTTTGAAATTTTTCATTAAAACGTGCCAAGTGGTGCGTTTTAATAAATAATTACAAAATAACAAGAATTACTTTACGCAAATTAAGTCATTCGTCCTTCTTTTATTTTCGTCCTCCCTCTATCCCATGTGCAAGTTTTGTTTCATGTACATGTACAATACTGCGCAAGTGACCGTTACATGAATATCCCAGGTCCACGATATCTTCACTCAAGATCTAATAGTCCAGGCACATTAGACATAAAAATGAGAAAGTAAGGAAAAAAATCGGAGAAAGCTGATTTTTTTATATGTTTCCGGGACACACATTGCGGATAAAGTGTGAAAAGTCCCCGCGAATCCGAGTTGAGCTTTTTTAGTTATAGCGTTTTTTTGATGAAAAAAAAAAATTAAAAAAAAATTCGACCCAGCTCCATATTTCTCATTCTTATTCGCCTTAGTAGGGTGAGAATCATAAATATCGTGCTGAATTATATTGAGAATACGTATCCCCAACAGAAAATGCCAACTTTGTACCAATCCTCACACTCAATGGTGAAATATTCACGAAAATGTACAAAATTACGAAAAAAAATTTATTGTTTTCATACACACAACGGTACACAACGTCCATTAAATCAAATCTACGACTACTTTGGGAGTTAAATTATATATCAAAAATTGTAGAAAAGCAGTGGCTTTATAATGATATATAACAATAGTCATTTATTCCATAATGAACTGGTGAAACGTGTGAAATATTAACCATACCCCCTAAACTCAAATTCAAACGGCATCGACTTTTCTCATTCAAATACCGTATTATAGCATCATTGTTTCAATTTCCATGTTCGATTAAATCACATAGGTCTTCTCCAGTTGTTCTTGAGAGCAGAGCGCACAGGCGACTGGGAACTCCACACATATTGTGTTCGCAATATGATTCCAGTATTTCACGCAGGTGGTCATTTTGCATACGCAAAAAGTTCTCATCTCTATTTGCAGCAGATGAATGAGCTAACAGAAATAATGCAACAGGATGATTTGAAGTTGTTCACTGAGAAAGGTTACTTTACCATAAGGCGCTCAGATAAATTCTGGGACGGGATATATTCTGATCAGACCATAGAGCAGTGTTTAATGAGAATGTTCAAGCTCCCTGGTGGTCTCACACATGGCAGGGGAATAACCGATAGCACTGTTGCGAAATGGGTACATGGACTACCTCTTTGCCTTCCGATATGTAATGCTCTCGAAAATTTTGTTCATGTTCACACTGGTCATGGCGAACAACATCGGGATCTCCGTCAAAGTTCACAATTGACTGATCCCAATGATATCACCAAATTATTGAACTGGCTCAGAGTGCATTCCCCCTTTCAGAATAGAGATCCACTACAATTAGTCTTTATAGCGACCGGGCTTGTGGCCGACGAAACTGTGAACTGTGACCAAGTTCGCAAAATTGGTGAATGTTGCGTATCGAATGTTGTAAGCAAAACGTTCAACAGCATCAAACTACGACGTGTTGACACTGTGAAGTCTTTCGCATCGATGGCAAATAGCATCAAAGTCCGTGGAAGTAAGGTAGTGATTGACCCCACAATTCTGTTCAACCGCATCACATGTGTTATTCAGTCACAAGCAGAGATGGAAGAGTATCTCAAATATGAACTCGCCCCGAAACCACCAGCATTGTTTGATTCTGCTGGAATGAGGAAGACACAGAAAAGCACGCTCGGTAAGATCCTCAAAACATACGGTTCCGAGCAAACTAAAATCCCAGAACATTCTCTGTTTGTTGCAGATGGTGGATTTTTATTGAGGGCAGTTGTATGGCCTAAAACAGTCGTCATATAAGGACATATGTACATCATATTCCAATTATCTGGTGAGACATTTTGGGGCGAACGTCGTGGTTGTTTTTGATGGTTATGCTTGTACAATGTCGACAAAGGGCATGGAACAAGCCCGTAGATCTAAAGACAGGTATTCCATTGATATCAATATCTCACCCGAGTTACCAGCCACCACACCCCAATCCGATTTCCTTGCAAATGCCAAGAACAAAACCCAACTGATCGATCTTCTAATGCAGGAGCTATCTGCTATCAATATTCAGTCCAAGCAGGCCGAGGCTGATGCTGATGTACTGATAGCCGAAACTGCACTTGACATCGCTCAAGATGACAACAATGTTGTCGTTGTGGTTGTGGTTGTGGGAACAGACACAGACTTGTTAGTCATTCTTATCTCTCGAGTTCAACCGGGATGTAATATTCACATGATGTATTCCATTACCCCAAACTTACTAGTTTCAGTTAGTGAAATAGCAACCAAAATGGGTGACCATAGAAGCAACCTCCTTGTAGCACATTCTATAAGTGGTTGTGACACTACTTCTGCACTCTTTCGAGTTGGTAAGAAGAAAGTATTCAGTACAATTGTCTCCGATGTTACTAGCGACTCACAACAGTATGTCAACACAATTTTGGCGGATGACAGTACACCAAGTGCAGTAGCCGCTGCCGGGGAACAACTTCTCCTGATCTTATACGGGAGTAAAACTGTTTCCTCTCTCGACCAATATAGATATGTCACTTACAAGCGTTATGTAGCAAAATCTAAACTGAATAAACCCATCGACCTAGCCTCACTCCCACCAAGCAGCGATGCTGCACAACAACATGTCTACAGATGTTATCTCCAGGTCCAACAATGGCTGGGCACTTCGCTTCCTCCGACGGATTGGGGGTGGTCGCTAGACAATGGACTTCTTGTACCGACTGCAGCCACAAAGCCATGTGCCCCCGATAACCTACTGAATCTGATCAGTTGTGGTTGCAAGAGTGCGTGTCTGTTCGGTCCCAAGCCCGAAAATAGTTGAGTTCTCATGCTGACGAATTTTATGCCAAAAGGGGAACTCGGCCAGAAGCAGAGGGGGTCTTCCATAATGTCTATTTTGTAAGCAATGATAAAAGTCTTCAAATGGTGGTGAATTTTTTATCGTCTGTCCAACTAACATCCCGTTCTGTACTACGACCCTTTGGGCAAATCCGTTAGGAAAATCGTCATTTTTTGCGTAAATCCGATACTTTTTTGTGAATTTTCAATAATTTTTCGCAGAAATTGTCACAGAATGCACATTTTCCTCTAGGTAAATGTATATTAGACATTATGTAGCTCTAAATAGGCGTAAACAAAAAATACAGTTGGATCAATTCGAGGTTACAAAGTTCGTGCGATTTTTTTTGATTTTTTTCAAACGCGTTTTCGAAAAAAGGCTGTAGAAAAAAAAGCTCAACTGGGATTTTAGGGGACTTTTGTCTAATCGTTCAGTGACATGTACTCGACATTCCCTGAAAAAATCAGCTTTCTCCGATTTTTTTCCCTAGTGAAACCTAATGTTCTTGGGCTATAAGAGAAGTCGCCGACTAATATTGGCGATTGTTTCTCGAGTCAATGTCCGACACGATATTAAAATCGCCGTGATTCTCAGTCAAACAGATTACAGCAGTAATTAATTTCTAGGGCACCTGAGCAAAAAGGATGTACTTATTGTCATATTTTACACGACTCTCACAATTTTGTGGTCAAAATACTTGTATAACTCAACAATCTCAACTCGACGAAATGACGTTGGCCTTACCATTACCAACACTCATAAAATATTTACATTTTTAATCAGTTAGAATATTTTTTTTTAATTTTGACAAATTGCAACACTCCGACACAAATGTACATAAATTTGATTCAGAAAATTATTGATGACTGGTTATCATTCTGTGACATCAACATGCTGTAGTTTATTTGGTCTAATCTATTTCACAATTAACCCTTTACCCAACGCAGACGATATCAATTTTTTTAATTATGTCTCCCCTTCCCAGAAGGGAGACATATTGTTTTAGTGCATATTCTTCTTCTTCTCCTCCTTCTTCTTCTTCTTCTTCTTCTTCTTCTCATACAAACTTTGTCCGGGCCATAACTTTTTTGTCTTGTGACCTACACCTTAGATACTTGGCATGTGGATGAATCACCATGAGCCGATGTGCAGTGTACCATAGCGACCTTCATGTGACTTTGACCTTTGACCTGAAGGTCAGATTTATGTTTTTTTTTAAAGGAAACATCACACAAACTTTGTCCGGGCCATAACTTTTTTGTCTTGTGACCTACATCTTAGATACTTGGCATGTGGATGTATCACCATGAACCGGTGTGCAGTGTACCATAGTGACCTTCATGTGACCTTGACCTTTGATCTGAAGGTCAGATTTATGCGCTTTTTTAAGGGAAACTGTCTGGACCAGAACTTTTTTGTATTTCGTAGTCAGGCTTTAGATATTTGGCATGTGGATGTATCACCATGAGCCGGTGTGTAGCATACCATTGTGACCTTCGTGTGACCTTGACCTTTGATCTGAAGGTCAGATTTGTGCTTTTTTCAAGGAAACTTTGTCCGGACCAAAACTTGTTTGTCTTTTGAACCAGGCCTTAGATATTTAGCACATGGATGTATCACCATAAGCCGGTGTGTTGCATACCATTGTGACCTTCATGTGACCTTGACCTCAAGGTCAAATTTATGTACTTCAAATAGGGAGTAATTGTCCAGACCAGAATTTTTTGTTTTTTGTTTTTTGACCTAGGACTTGGTTATTTGACATGTGGATGTGTCACCATGAGTCTACCTCGATGACCTTCATGTGACCTTGACCTCTGACCTTAAGGTCAAATTTATGTACTTCAAATAGGGAATAATTATCCAGACCAGAACTTTTTTTGTTTTTTGACCTAGCACTTAGATATTTGCCATGTGGATGTATCGCTATTAGACCGCATGTCATATGTAATCATGATCTTCATGTGACCTTGACCTCAAGGTCAAATTTATGTACTTCAAATAGGGAGTAATTGTCCAGACCAGATTTTTTTTTGTGGACATGTTGATGTTTCACCATGAAACCACATGTCCGCTGCCTTGATAAACTGCATGTGACCTTGACCTCTGACCTCCAGGTCAAATTTATGTACTTCAAATAGGGAATAATTGTCCAGATCAGAACTTTTTTGTTTTTTGACCTAGGACTTAGATGATTGACATGTGGATGTATCACAATGAGACCACATGTCATCATGACCTTCATGTGACCTTGTCCTCAAGGTCAAATTTATGTACTTTAAATAGGGAGTAATTGTCCAGACCAGATCATTTGTAGTGCATAAAATAGAAAGGAAGGGGAGACATATGTTTAGTGTGCTAAAACACTTTCTAGTTTAAATATCTTTTTAAGTTTTTTTCGAAAAATTTACAAAACCATATCATGTGACCCCTCATTGGAACGAGCTCATTCCAAAGAGGGGTCACATGATATGGTTTTGTTAACATTTTCCGAAAAAAAATATTTTTTTCAGCTGCTGAATCTGCAGATTAGGTGGGCGGATGCGGGAGATTCGTTGTTTAAAGGGTTAATGCCGCGATTATGCTCTCTGGAGTCAATACCTTTCACTCCAAATGTCTTGTCCAATTTAATTTCATTGTCCGCATAATCTCGTGTGGGTTTATACTTTTGTCTCACCTCGGACCTAGGATATTCATGTAACAGTCGCTTGCGCAGTAGTGAAATTCAAGATATTTTGAAATTTTTCAATAAAATGTACCAAGTTGTGCGTTTTAATAAATAATTACAAAATAACAAGAATTACATTACGCAACCAGCGTTACAATAAATAAATACGAAAAAAACATGAATTATTAATGTAAATAAATTAAATCTTCACCAAATGTTATTTTGAAATTAATGACTAAAAATCACGCAGTGGTGAGTTTTAATAACTGGTTACAAAATAAGAAGTATTTTTGTAGGTAAATCATAAGTTACTCATCTTTTCCATCATCCCCGAAAACAAATTGATAAATGAATACTTGTATGTAATTGACTGTTCTCTTGTGTTACTTCATTTTTGACACTTGTCACGTCAATGAAAGTTTCATTTTGTGATTAAGGAGCTTAACAGTGCTATTCATTTTAAAGATATCTCGTCTTAATAAGCAGGCCTTTAAATTCTTCCCAATTATCGATGTAAACGCTGTACCCAAATAAGATAATTGCGCCCAAATTATGCGGAGTTTGAAACTTTTTCCAAAATTTAGCAGAGTTTCGGCAAGATATAGTTTGGTCAGGTTTCCTTGATGCTTGCAATATAGCCTAGAGCTTACCTTCACATAAAACAAAGCAACAGATAAATAAATTTTTAAAACTCCACAGAGTTCGCCATAGAAAAGCAATTGGCTGACACTGTCGACACCGATTGCTTTTCTTTGGCAAATTCTGTATGATCATGCACTTAATGCTGGAGATCTATTTTTAGTCCCCTACCGGCATCGCCGGAGGGGACTATAGGTATGCACTCTGTCCATCCGTCAGCCTGTCGGTCTGTCAGTCACACTTTAGTTTTCCGGAGTTTTTTTGGAAACTCTTCAACAGAATGATTTTATTTTTGGGAAACTACTATAGAACGATGACTTACAGATCAAGTTTGAATTTCATGCTGATTGCATTATTCTTGTGTGAGTTACGGCCCTTGGAAATATGGGAAAAAGCACCAAAATATCAGTTTTCCGGAGTTTTTTTGGAAACGCTTCAACGGAATAATTTCATTTTTGGTAAACTACTATAGAACGATGACTTACAGATCAAGTTTGAGTTTCATGCTGATTACATTATTCTTGTGTGAGTTACGGCCCTTAGAAATATGGAAAAGCACCAAAATATCAGTTTTCCGGAGTTTTTTTGGAAACACTCCAACGGAATGTTTTCATTTTTGGTAAACTACTATAGAACGATGACTTACAGATCAAGTTTGAGTTTCATGCTGATTGCCTTATTCTTGTGTGAGTTATGGCCCTTGGAAATATGGAAAAGCACCAAAATATCAGTTTTCCGGACTTTTTCTGGAAACGCTTCAACGGAATGATTTCATTTTTGGTAACCTACTATAGAACGATGACTTATAGATCAAGTTTCATTTACACTCTGTCCATCCATCCGTCAGTCTGTCAGTCAGTCTGTCGGTCATACTTTAGTTTTCCAGACTTTTTTTGGAAACGCTTCAACGGAATGATTTCATTTTTGGTAACCTACTATAGAACGATGACTTAAAGATCAAGTTTCATTTACACTCTGTCCATCCATCCGTCAGTCTGTCAGTCAGTCTGTCGGTCATACTTTAGTTTTCCGGACTTTTTTTGGAAATGCTTCAGCGGAATGATTTCATTTTTGGTAACCTACTATAGAACGATAACTTACAAATCAAGTTTCATTTGCACTCTGTCCATCCGTCAGTCTGTCAGTCATACTTTAGTTTTCCGGACTTTTTTTGGAAATGCTTCAACCGAATGATTTCATTCTTGGTAACCTACTATAGAACGATGACGTACAGATCAAGTTTGAGTTTCATGCTGATTGCATTATTCTTGTGTGAGTTATGGCCCTTGGGAATATGGAAAAGCGCCAACATATCAGTTTTCTGGACTTTTTTTGGAAATGGTTCAACGGAATTCATGCTGATCACATCTAGGTTATAACATTTGTATAATTATTAATGCTCATTAGTCCGGTAGGGGACATTGTATTGCTTCAGCGATACGTGCGCTCTTGTATATATTTATGTTTGTGGCATTTTCTATTAAACGTCATGCGTAATTTACATTCAAATAAGACTTTGGCTCGACACTGGGAAACTTACGAAGCCTTCTTTAGTAAACTTACGTCAAGGGGTGGTGGGAACCAGTGGTAATTCTGAAGACCTATAATAAGGGGTTGTAAACTATCATTTTAAGAGGGGGACCTGAAACCTAAAACAGACGCCAAGAAGAAGAAAATACCGGCGCTTTTTTCTCCAACCATGCAAGCCACAATACGGCTGCTCCATATTTGCCGTTGTGCTCAAATTAGACTGATCTAAAGGTCTATTAATAAGCATCAACACCAAGTAAGATTGCTGGATTTCCTTTGTGGAAATAGGTTGGCGCCACAAACGACATTTCATGTTCTACAACTATTTATTGCTCACATTGCTATATCTATTGAAGTATATCTTTATTACGTTTTATTCATATATTAAATAAAAAATAAAAACATTGGTTTAGTTGTTTTTGATGAAAATTCTGATCCCGACATCTCCATCTCCCGCCCCCTCCATAACGTGAATAATACAAACTATGAACCAAAGTCTGAAAAATAATTCTTGATGTGTTTTGTACCACAAAGAGTAATTATATTACAAATTTTGGGTCGATTCCATTAATGGTACATACTTTCTTCATGGTACATATCAACTTTTTAGGTGGTACATATCAACTTTCTTCATGGTACATATCGACCGACGGTTGGTACATATCAACCGTGGTACATATCAACCATTCCCCCATTTCAAACTAAAATTTTACTCTGGATTTGTGAAGTAATATGTTGCCCATCGTCTTTGAAAGTTTTGCGAGTTCATTGTTGTTTTTAGCTCATCTTGACAAAGTCCAGTTGAGCTAATCTCATTGCTCTCCGTCCGTCGTCTGCCAACACCATGTTTTGCTCTTCTCCTCCAAAGCCACTAGGCCAATTCAAGTGAAAGTTTGTGTGAGTGATGGTCCCAAAGGGGCATTTCATTTTTGTCCATCTCAACATGCACAGCCCCATAGGGAGGGAGTGGGGGAAAATGCTCCAAAATATTTTTAAAATCTTCTTCTCAAGAACCAGTGTGTACAATGACTTGATATTTGCTATGGAGCTTCCATATGAGGTGTAGAATCAAGTTGTTCAAACGAAGTTCGTGAAGTAATATTTGGCTTTGTAATAGAGAGGTAGGATTTTTGGCCCCGCCCAAAATTTCTATTTTCTGAACTGATGGTCCGGTATGAACCAAATTTGGTTTGTGGTATTATTGGGTCATAAGTACTTGACCCATGCAAAAAAAAAAAAAAATTCTCGCATCCCCATGGGAACCCTGGGAGCTAAAAATAGAAATATTTTCAAACGCCCATATTTCCCAAACCACACGGAACAGAGAGCTGTTATTTGGTTTGAAGTATCCTTAGGACCAGTAGAATTGAATGGTAAAAAAAAAATAATTTCCATCGGTTATGTTAGGGTGTTCTGTAATGGGCATCGAAAAAATGCTGAGTCAGCATATTTGCAAAAATTTTAAAAAATCTTTTCTCCAGAACCAATCATCAGAATATTTATTTATTTATTGATGCTTAAGGTCACATATTGATGCACAATGGCTAATCAGGACCGTGACAGTTTTACGGGTGGAGGAAGCCGGAGTACCCGGAGAGAACCACCGAGCAACGACGAGCAGCTGCCAGCTCCCCAACATTGTAACTCCGCACTGCAGCACAGGCAGGGTTAGATTGGTTGAAGACATGCGTACCATCGACGTGCAGTATGCCTTAGTACACGGCATCATCGTGCCCCCACGCGGGCAATGGAGATGAAGTGTCTTGCCCAAGGACACAACGTGGTTGCCGCAAATCATCAGAATCTTTTGATATTCGGTATACAGCATTCATAGGGGTGTCAGATACAAATTTGTTAAAATAAAGTGCATTGGTTCATATTTGGGCCCAATACATGAGCCCAAATTTTTTACATAGGGTAATATGGGGGATATTCTTTAAAAATATTCTTCTTCAGAACCACCAGTCAGAATCTTTTAATGTTTGGTATACATCATTGTTATGAGGGTCAGATTCAAGATTGTTCAGGTTATGGAAGCCCAAATTTTATCTTTGTTCAATATGGAGGGTTATTTAAAAAAATCTTCTTCTTCAGATCCACCAGTCAGAATGCTTTGATATTTGGTATGCAACATCTCTAAGGGGGTCAGATTCAAATTTGTTCAAATCAGATCCCTAGGTATATATTTGGGCTCACTATGGTAGCCCAAATTTTTACTTAGTGCAATGTGAGGAAATTTCTTTAAAATCTTCTTCAGATCCACCAGTCAGAATGCTTTTATATTTGGTATACAACATCTCTCGGGGGAGGGGGGGGGGGGGGTCAGATTCCAGGTTGTTCAATTCGAGTGGCTAGGTTAATATTTGGGCTCCATATGGGAACATGAAATTTAACTTAGTACAATATGAGGGAATTTCTTCAAAAATCTTCTTCAGATCCACTCGTCAGAATGCTTTCACATTTGGTATACAACATCTCTAGGGGTGGGGGTGGGGGTGGGGTGGGGGGGGGTCAGATTCAAGTTTGTTCAAATTGGATCCATAGGTTAATATTTGGGCTCGCTATAGTAGCCCAGATTTGAACTTGGTGCAATTCGAAGAAATTTCTTTACAATTTCTCTTCTTCAGATCCAACAGTCAGAATGCTTTTATATTCGGTACACAACATCTCTAGGGAAGTCAGATTCAACTGTGTTCAAATCAAGAGCCTGGGTTAATATTTGGGCTCGGAGCCGGAATTAGCCATTTTGCTGAAGAATTACAAATTTTGTATTCAGTACCCTCTAGAGGTGTGTAACTAAGATTAATCCACATAGGTTGTACCAAGGGGCTTCATAGTGGAGCTCTACATTTCACTTCATGATCAACTGAAGAAAAGGCATGATGCCCAGATTATTTTTGTGACTCCTGAGGGACTCAAGGATTGACAATGTAGTTTATGGAGATGGCTTGCTTAATGTAGACTCATTCTTGGACTCTGTTTAAATTGTGTTCTGTTCAAGATGAGCACTTCAGGCCCCTTGTTGACAAAAGCGATTTTTTTTAAAAAAAGACTGAATGTGCGGCGGAAGAAAATTTCGACACGCGAACCGCAAAAAACGTTTTCGTCTCAACTACGGGAAGAAAAATATAAAGAGTGTGAATGCTAGTATCATTGTTTGAACAGGTTTGTATCCGCTTCAAATTGCCGATAATATAATTGGGATAAATATCGGGCATCATGATATATTTATTCTATTTCAACAGCGAGTCGAGTTGTCAATATTGGGTCACTGTCAGGCATGCGTAGTAAAATCTATTGAAACACTGCTCAAGTTGATCTATTTTTAGAAAATTAACGCAAAACAGCTGTATTTGATCCACTTCATTTTCACTTCTTTCCGCTGTAAAGGTCATGACTGGTGTGGTGAAATTAATTCAGAGAAGACACAAAAGACTTTTTGTGTCCAATAAATACATATAAATTGAGAAAATAGATCGCCAGTGGGAGCCAAAGAGGGTGATTCTTTATAGACACAAGCGACCCATTACTGACCAAATTGCGACAGTCAAACGATCTAATTTTATAAAATAAACAGAAGCTTTATCTGAGTGTCAGATACCTGTCTGTCAATAACAAAAAACAAAATTTTGATAACTTATTTTATTTGAGAGAAATAAATGAAAATATGAAAGGTGACCTGTTATATCCCGAATAACTGTATGGGGTGTCCGCTTTCAACAATAAGTTTTGTAAATTAATCGCTTTTTTTTCAGCAAAAACTGCCAAAAAGCGATGTCACTAAATACCGAATCTGACCCCAGAAAAGGGTGCTCCTAAAGATTACCTAGTGATTTCGATCCACTACTATTTCGACTCAGGTGATTTTGACCCACTTTGGTGATTTCGACCTAGTTTTGGTGAAATCGACCCAAAGTGAATTCGACCCACAATTAGTGATTTCAACCCACTGTTGGTTTAATTCGACCCAGTCAAACTTTTAATAAATAACATACATTTGCATTGCGTTACTCACTGTTATTTTATTTTATTTCTCAATGGAAAGGCATAAATAACATAACAAAAGAAGAGAGAATCATAATAATAGGGCGAGATCACATACATCTTCAGTTTGCATATAAAAGAAAACAAGACAAGAGAGGAATTGTTTTATGTTTCCCTCGCCGATAATTCCAGTCTCGGACAATGATATTGTGATTAGTTTCAGAAGCCAGCACATGCCTTTGATATATACGGTACCTTGTGAAACTGACTGTAATATCATTGCCCTAGTCTGACATTATCGGCGGGGAGGATAAAACAGACATTTTACTGCTTACTTTCAGGCTGTTGGACCATTCAAATGTGAACATTTCTTAAGTAATTGTCTTGTTGAAATTTCATTATTGACATATTGTTCCCATAACTCCAAATCTTTCTTTTGCAAGTTTCTGTATTTGTTTTTTTGCTCACGTTTTAATGTGTTTTCTGAAATTAGCTTCACATTTATATTGACAAAACAACTTTTTCTATATAAAACATTCACTAAAACATAAAACTGAGTGTTAATATTTGTATTTGTGTTTAGACGGTTATGCCACCCTTCCTCGTTATTATTTGTTCTTACACTTTGATTAAAAACACTTATGACTTTCACACTCCACACAGGATTATTAATCCATGTTGACTGTACATAATCTGTGAAGTCTCTCAGTGGGTCACTCTCCGCCTCTTCAAAAAGTGTTTCAAAACTATTTTCTATTTTTAAGTGAGATAAAAATGGCAAGGCCTTTAACTTTTTCAGATATTTATTCATCGACAAGTCATTTTTATATTTAATGGATAAGCCCAAATCATTTCAGCGACTGATTCGCACTCCTGCGTTGTGTCCTTGGGCAAGGCACTTAACCTCGATTGCCTACATGGGGGCACGATGGCACTGTGCACTAAGGCGTACTGCACGTCGACGGTTCGCATGTCTTCAACCACTCTAACCCTGCCTGTGCTGCGGTGCAGAGTTCAGAGTTACAATGTTGGAGAGCTGACAGCACAGCTGCTCATTGTTGCTCGGTGGTTCTCCCCGGGTACCCCAGCATCCTCCACCCGTAAAACTGTCACCGACATGATATGACCCTGGCTGTTAATGTGTCGTTAAACCCTAATATAAAAAACAAAACAAAAAAAAACCCGCCCCAAGTCCTGTATTTTACGCCACAAGGCCTGGAAAAAATGGAAACAACAGCCTTTAATCTCAACCTGAGGAAATATGTGTCTGGTTGCCCACCACATGGCCACTTCAAAATCAATAACAACTTTCCGAACCCTGGGAACATCCTGAAATAAGTTGCCGAGTTCCTTTAAAACTTCTACATAGTCTTGATGCCTCTTCCCAGACATTACTGCGAATGCTAGAGGCACTTGTTTGATGTCGTCTCCTTGTTTGATAAAAGCATGCACAGAGAAAAGTTGTGTAAAATCTCCCCATTTATATATGTTATGTTTTTATTTCTGCGACAATAAGTTGGTGCATATTTTAAAACAGGTTACGGTAAATAATTCTGGTGTTCCATATTAATTTAAGATCGTTATTTTTCGGAATATGCAGAAAAATGGACACTGAAGGCGGGTTTCAAAGACCTGGGTGTTTATGTTGTGAAAACATCGAGAAACCATTAAGATACAAGTAAGTTGCCGCGACAAAGCAATTGAGAAGTTCTCAATCAATAAACAAGGAAACGCACATGGAAAAAAAAAAGGATTCGCGAGATTAACTGAGTTTTTAGTTTTAGTTTTACTTCGTTACTTTTTAGCCCAACTGTTTACAGTAAGGGGTATAGTAATGACTTTTGTCCGTCCATCTGTCCGTCTGTCCGTCTGTTAACATTTAGAGTTTTTGGTTAAAGTTTGTGGTTAAAGTTTTTTACCGAAGGTTCAGATGGGGTTTTTTTTCTCTCTCTTTCCTGTTTAGTTGACATTTGGAGTTTTGGTTAAAGTTTGTGGTTAAAGTTTTTTATTCAACCTTCAAGTACAGGCTATACCCGGTAGTTCTTGTCTGATTGTCACAAAATTTCATATGCAGGTTTTAGGTCGTGTCTTCATGAGAACGACCCCTTTTGGTCGTGATCGGTCAACCGGTATGGCTGCCCGAGCCCAAAACCCGAAAACCATTAGCAAAGTCTACAGGTCGTATTTATGAAGGGATTTCATTGCAACTTCATAGAATGCCTCTGTATAATGCCTAGATGAGAACGTCCCTGTTTGGGCATGATCTGTCAACCGTGATGGCTGCCCAAGCCCGAAACCCAAAAACTTTTAGCACAGTCTGCAGATCATGTTTAATATGGATGCATTTCGTTGTAACTTGATACGATGACTCCGTATGATGTCTAAATGAGAATTTCCCCATTTGGATGTGATCTATCAACCGTCACAACTGCCCGAGCCCAAAACCCAAAAACCTTTAGCACAGTCTACAGGTCATATTTATGGAGGGATTTCATTGTAACTTGATAGGTTGACTTCATATAATGTCAACATGAGAAAGTCCCCTTTTGGACGCGATTGGGCAACTTTGACGGCTACAGGTGCCCGAAACCCGAAAACCTTCAGCACAGTCTACAGTCATATTTATGAAGGGATTTCATTGTAACTTCATATGATCAATCCACATGATGCCCAGATGAGAATGTCCCCTTTTGGTTGCGATCATTCAACCATGATGGCTGCCCGAGCCCGAAGCCCAAAAAAACTTTGACACAGTCTACACGTCATATTTCTGGAGGGATTTCATTGTAACTTGATAGGTTGACTTCATATAATGTCTAGATGAGAACGTCCCCTTTTGGGCAACTGTGACGGCAACAGGGGCCCGAAGCCCGAATACCTTTAGCACAGTCTACAGGTCATATTTATGGAGGGATTTCATTGTAACTTGATAGGTTGACTTCATATAATGTCAACATGAGAAAGTCCCCTTTTGGACGTGATTATGCTACTTTGACGGCCACAGGTGCCCAAAACCCAAAAAACTTCAGCACAGTCTACAGTCATATTTATGAAGGGATTTCATTGTAACTTCATAGCATCAATCCACATGATGCCCAGATGAGAATGTCCCGTTTTGGTTGCGATCATTCAACCATGATGGCTGCCCGAGCCCGAAGCCCAAAAACCTTTGGCACAGTCTACACGTCATATTTATGGAGGGATTTCATTGTAACTTGATAGGTTGACTTTTTATAATGTCTAGATGAGAATGTCCCCTTTTGGGCAACTGTGACGGCAACAGGGGCCCGAAGCCCGAATACCTTTAGCACAGTCTACAGGTCATATTCATGGAGGGATTTCATTGTAGCTTGATAGGTTGACTTCATATAATGTCAACATGAGAAAGTCCCCTTTTGGATGTGATGGGGCAACTTTGACGGCTACAGGTGCCCGAAACCCGAAAACCTTCAGCACAGCCTACAGTCATATTTATGAAGGGATTTCATTGTAACTTCATAGGATCAATCCACATGATGCCCAGATGAGAATGTCCCCTTTTGGTTGCGATCATTCAACCATGATGGCTGCCCGAGCCCGAAGCCCAAAAACATTTGGCACAGTCTACACGTCATATTTATGGAGGGATTTCATTGTAACTTGATAGGTTGACTTCATATAATGTCTAGATGAGAACGTCCCCTTTTGGGCAACTGTGACGGCAACAGGGGCCCGAAGCCCAAATACCTTTAGCACAGTCTACAGGTCATATTTATGGAGGAATGTCATTGTAACTTGATAGGTTGACTTCATATAATGTCAACATGAGAAAGTCCCCTTTTGGACGTGATTATGCTACTTTGACGGCTACAGGTGCCCAAAACCCAAAAAACTTCAGCACAGTCTACAGTCATATTTATGAAGGGATTTCATTGTAACTTCATAGGATCAATTCACATGATGCCCAGATGAGAATGTCCCGTTTTGGTTGCGATCATTCAACCATGATGGCTGCCCGAGCCCGAAGCCCAAAAACCTTTGGCACAGTCTACAGGTCATATTTATGGAGGAATTTCATTGTAACTTGATAGGTTGACTTCATATAATGTCAACATGAGAAAGTCCCCTTTTGGACGTGATTATGCTACTTTGACGGCTACAGGTGCCCAAAACCCAAAAAACTTCAGCACAGTCTACAGTCATATTTATGAAGGGATTTCATTGTAACTTCATAGGATCAATCCACATGATGCCCAGATGAGAATGTCCCCTTTTGGTTGCGATCATTCAACCATGATGGCTGCCCGAGCCCGAAGCCCAAAAACCTTTGGCACAGTCTACACGTCATATTTATGGAGGGATTTCATTGAAACTAGATGGGTTGACTTCATATAATGTCTAGATGAGAACATTTGGACAACTGTGACGGCAACAGGGGCCCGAAGCCCGAATACCTTTAGCACAGTCTACAGGTCATATTTATGGAGGGATTTCATTGTAACGTGATAGGTTGACTTCATATAATGTCTAGATGAGAATGTCCCCTTTTGGACAACTGTGACGGCAACAGAGGCCCGAAGCCCGAAAATCTTTAGAATATTCCACAGGCCATAATTATGAAGGGATTTCATTGTAGCTTGGTAGGGTGACTCCAAGTTTGTGGTTAAAAACCCAAACAAACACCACCACCCCCTACCCCCACCCCCAATTAGGCTTTTTAGCTCACCTGACTTTCAGTCAGGAGAGCTATAGTGATCACTCACCGTCCGTCGTCCGGCGTCCGTCGTCCGTCGTCCGTCGTCCGTGAACATGGTGTTTGCGTCTTCTCCTCCCAAACCGCTGAACCAATTTAATTGATATCTGAGATAATAGTTTGTTATGACATCGCAATTTGATTTTGTTCAAATCAAGTTGCCTCGCCCGTGGGTAGGGCCACACCCAAAAAGTGTGCTGAAATCTTAAAAAATCTTCTTCTCATAACCAGCAGTAGCAGAGACTTGATATTTGGTGTGCAGCTTCCTTTTGAGGTGTAGACTCAGATTTGTTCAAGAGAAGTTTGTGGGGCTATACTTGGCGTCGTTATGGGAGGGGCAAAATTTTTGGTCCCGCCCAAAATTTCTATTTTCCAAACCGAGAGGCTGATTTGAACCAAATTTTATGTGAGGGCTTATTGGGTCATAAGTACCTAATTTATGCTGATTTTTTTTTTCCCGTAGCCCCATGGGAACCGCAGGAGCTAAAAATAGAAAAAAATTAAAACGCCCATATCTCCAAAACTGCACGGCACCGAGAATTTTTATTTTGTGTGAAGCTTCCTTAGGACCAACAGAAAGAATTGGTAAAAAAAATTGCCATCGGTTTTATCATAGGGTACAGTTTCGGGACTTTGAAAAAGTGCTGAGTCAGCACTTTTTAACACTGTAGGCAATGGGAAAAACATTAAAAAATCTTCTTCTCCAGATCCAGCAGGCAGAATCTTTTGATATTTGGTATGCAACATTGGAGGGTGGATCTGATTCAAGTTTGTTCAAATCGGCCCCCTGGGTTCATATTTGGGCTCAGTATAGGAGCCCGATTTCGAACTTAGTGCATTTCAGGCAAATTTCTTAAAAAATCTTCTTCTCCAGATCCAGCAGGCAGAATCTTTTGATATTTGGTATGCAACATTGTGGGGTGGATCTGATTCAAGTTTGTTCAAATCGGCCCCTTGGGTTTATATTTGGGCTCAGTATAGGAGCCCAAATTTGAACTTACTGCATTTCAGGCAAAATTTCTTTGAAAATCTTCTTCTCCAGATCCAGCTGGCAGAATCTTTTGATATTTGGTATGCAACATTGTGGGGTGGATCTGATTCAAGTTTGTTCAAATCGGCCCCTTGGGTTTATATTTGGGCTCAGTATAGGAGCCCAAATTTGAACTTAGTGCATTTCAGGCAAATTTCTTTGAAAATCTTCTTCTCAAGATCCAGCAGGCAGAATCTTTTCATATCGGGTATGCAACATTGTGGGGTGGATCTGATTCAAGTTTGTTCAAATCGGCTCCCTGGGTTTATATTTGGGCTCAGTATAGGAGCCCAAATTTGAACTTAGTGATTTTCAGGCAAATTTCTTAAAAAATCTTCTTCCCCAGATCCAGCAGGCAGAATCTTTTGATATTTGGTATGCAACATTGTGGGGTGGATCTGATTCTATTTTGTTCAAATCGGCCACCTGGATTCATATTTGGGCTCACTATAGAAGCCCAAATTCGAACTTAGTGCATTTCAGGCAAATTTCTTTGAATATCTTCTTCTCAAGATCCAGCAGGCAGAGTCTTGTGGTATTTGGTATGCAACATTGTGGGGTGGATCTGATTCCAGTTTGTTCAAATCGGCCACCTGGATTCATATTTGGGCTCACTATAGAAGCCCAAATTCGAACTTAGTGCATTTCAGGCAAATTTCTTTGAATATCTTCTTCTCAAGATCCAGTAGGCAGAGTCTTGTGATATTTGGTATGCAGCATCCTTAGGGGGGTGAGATTCAAGTTTGTTCAAGCCATGTCCCTAGGTCCATATTTGGGCTCACTGTGGGAGCTTGAATTGTAACTTTGTTAGAAATGAGGAATTTTCTTAAAAAATCTTCTTCTTCAGATCCAGCAGTCGGAATGGTTTGATATGTGGTGAGTAGCATCCTTGGAGGGGAGGGGGGGATTCAAGTGTGTTAAAGCCAAGTCCATGGGTCCATATTTGGGCTCCCTGTAGGAGCCCAAATTATAACTTAGTCAATATGAGGAATTTTTCTTTAAAAATCTTCTTCTTCAGATTCAGCAGTTGGAACGTTTTGATATTTGGCATGGAGCAACCTTATGGGGCTGAGATTCAAGTTTGTTCAAGCCAAGTCCCTTGGTTCATATTTGGGCTCACTATGGGAGCCTGAATGACAACTTAGTTCAAAATGAGGAATTTTCTTTAAAAATCTTCAGATCCAGCAGATGAATGCTTTTGATATTTTTTATGCAGCATCCTTAGGGGGCTAAGATTCAAGTTTGTTCAAGCCATGTCCCTAGGTCCATATTTGGGCTGATTGTGGAGCTCGAATTGTAACTTGGTTCAAAATGAGGAATTTTCTTTAAAAATTTTCTTCTTCAGATCCAGCAGTCGGAATGTTTTGATATTTGATGTGCAGAATCCTTAGGGGTGTGAGATTCAGGTTTGTTAAAGCCAAGTCCCTGGGTTCATATATGGGCTCCCTGTGAGAGCCCGAATTATGACTTAGTTCAATATGAGGAATATTCTTTAAAAATCTTTTTTTAGATCCACTGGTCAGAATATTTGGATATTTGGTTTCAGCTTTTCTTAAGAGGAGCAGATGCAACTTGTGGAAATCAATTCTCTGGGTTGATATGTAGGCTACCATGTCAGGTGAGCGCCCTCAGGCCCCCCCTGGGGCCTCTTGTTTATGTATTGTTTTCTGGTAGGGGTAGCTGAAGAGTTAACTGAATCTTTCATTGTATTTTGAACATACATTTGATAGTTATCGCCTCGTAAGAAATGCCACTCAGAGACAATTTTGCAAGTAATAACTCTCTTAATGCAGTATTCTACAATTGATGACTTTATGAACACAAGAACCCAGTGGTGTTGTCAGGCTTAATGAAGTGGTTGGGGGGAGGGGTGGGTGGGGGCTGGGGGAGGAGTATAAAAATTCAGTTTACTTCGTGCTAGGTAACAGTTCAACTTCATGCCAACAGCAGCACAGAGTACATTTTAAGGTTGAAGTTCCCACTAAGTGAAATATAACTGTATGTGTACCAAAATGACCCAAAAAATCTGAGGGCGAGGGTCAGGTGCTATGTAACTGTGTAAGGAACTTGACCCTGTTATGGCCTGGAACCAGTCTAACCCTTGAATAGTCCATCGCCTATCTTTAGATTAAATAGTCTGGAAAATTTCATTTGGTCGGCAAAGTGACGATTTAATCTAAAAAATACCATAAAGATTAATTTTCTTTGAGTCAGTGCAAGAAATGTTTCTCTATTGAGACTTCATTTGTTGGAATCTTGAATGACTTTGTTAATACTGTTAGGCATGCTTGTTAATTAAATGACTGTGTGTGAAGACTTACCATAGCTGTAGTTTTGTGATAATGTCGGAAAGTTCCACCAATTGTGCTAATAGCTTGATGTTTTCAAGGTGAATTAAATACTTGTTTTACTGTGGTAAACAAGCTTGGTTTTTACTGGTAAAATAGGACCAGTCACCAATGCTTGGGTGGAAGTAATTGAATGGATGACCGGCTAGCGAAAAATTGCATCGTCAAGATTTATTCACACATTTTCATCTTGTTACAGTTCATTAAAGAGTGCCAATAGGAACTCTCCCATAAATTGTGTAATAAAGCAAATCAATGGAAATGAAGTAATTTTACTTTCAAGATAATAAGCACATCCACAGAATATGAAGTCTTTAACTTTAGGTGCCTGCATTTAAGAATAAAGCCCAAATATGGGCTTCTAACACCCTACCAGTTAAGCAAAGTCAAGCTGAGCTATTGCCATCACTTCTCATTCGTCGGTGTATGTACGTACAATTAAATTTGTTAAGTGTTTCTTAAAGAAACAGTTAACAAATTTACAATCATTTACTAAGCGAATAAACATGATGGCATTTTCAGTATGCAAGTACGTGCATCTGTACGCACATCCACAATTTCCTTTGGCACACTGCACAGGTCACATTTACGATCAGATCACTTTGAAACTTGATCTGCTTGTTTGGGGTGACCTCTAGATGGGAGCTAATAGTTTTCCTCCATTTCTGTAAAAAAATGTTGCCGCTGACAGCGGCCTTTGGACTTAGTTCAGTCAGACTTCAATATTTCCCTTTGACACACCCTACAGGGGGCACATTTATAATCGGATTGCTTTGAAACCTGGTATGCTTATTTGGGGTGGCCTCTGAGCTGTCAATTTTCTTCCATTTCTGTCAAAAAATTTTGCCACTGGCAACGACTTTTGAATTTAGTTTATTCAGGTATCATTATATTCCTTTGGCACGAGGGGCATAAAAATAATAACAATACATACAAAATATACTTTTTGAACAATTGAATAGTTTCATTTTTTGCCAAAAAATATATGTTGTGACACTGCCCCTCCCCCCCTCCCCCCCCCTCTCTCCACACTCATTGAAATGAGCTGAATCAGCTTGTTTCAATGAGGGGTTGTTAGCTCATCTTGACAAAGTCAAGCTGAGCTAATCTCATCGCTCTCCGTCCATCGTCCATCCGTCGTCTGTCCGTCGCCCATCAACACCATGTTTTGGTCTTCTCCAAAAGCACTGGGCTAATTCAAGTGAAAGTTTGTGTGAGTGATGGTCCTGAAGGGGCATTGCAATTTTGTTCAACTCAACATGCACTGCCCCATAGGGAGGGAGTGGGGGAAAATGCTCCAAAATATTTTAAAAAATCTTCTTCTCATGAACCAGTGTGTACAGTCACTTAATATTTGTTATAGAGCTTCCTTTTGAGGTGCAGAATCAAGTTTGTTCAAACGAAGTTCGTGAAGCAATATTTGGCTTTGTAATGGGAGGGGTAAGAAAGTGGCCCCCACCCAAAATTTGTATTTTCTGAACCGATAGTCCAGTTTGAACCAAATTTGGTATGTGGTATTATTGGGTCATATATACTTGACTCATGCAAAAAAAAATATTTTCTGCATCCCCATGGGAACCCTGGGAGCTAAAAATCGAAATATTTTCGAACGCCCATATTTCCCAAACCATACGGAACAGAGAGCTGTTATTTGGTACGAAGCATCCTTAGGACCAGTAGAAATGCATGGTAAAAAAAAATTGCCATCGGTTATGTTAGGGTGTTCTGTAATGGGCATCGAAAAAATGCTGAGTCAGCATATTTGCAAAAATTTTAAAAAATCGTTTCTCCAGATTCAATCATCAGAATTTTTTGATATTCGGTATACAACATTCATAGGGGTGTCAGATACACGTTTGTTAAAATAAAGCCCATTGGTTCATATTTGGGCTCAATACATGAGCCCAAATTTTTAACTTATGGTAATATGGGGAATATTCTTTAAAGATCTACTTCGTCAGAACCACCAGTCAGAATCTTTTAGTGTTTGGTATACATCATTGTTATGAGGGCCAGATTGAAGGTTGTTCAAACCAAGTCCCTAGGTTAATATTTGAGCTTCCTACGGAAGCCCAAATTTGAACTTTTTTCAATATGGGGGATAATTTCTAAAATTCTTCTTCGTCAGATCCACCAGTCAGAATACTTTCATATTTGGTATGCAACATCTCTAGGGCGGTCAGATTCAAGTTTGTTCAAATCGGATCCCAAGGTATATAATCAGATCACTTTGAAACTTGGTCTGCTTGTTTGGGGTGACCTCTAGATGGGAGCTATTGGTTTTCCTCCATTTCTGTCAAAAAATGTTGCCGCTGACAGCGGCCTTTGAACTTAGTTCAGTCAGACTTCTCTCTGTGGTAGCCCAAATTTTTAGCTCACCTGACTGAAAGTCAGGGTGAGCTTTTCTGATCACTTTTCGTCCGTCGT
Source organism: Pictodentalium vernedei (assembly GCA_031216915.1). NCBI lineage: Eukaryota > Metazoa > Mollusca > Scaphopoda > Dentaliida > Dentaliidae > Pictodentalium > Pictodentalium vernedei. Next base: position 564,158,530 of record CM062297.1, read on the forward strand.
TCGCCGTCCGTCTTCCGTCATGAAGGTGGTGTTTGGGCCTTTTTCTCCCAAACCATTGGCCGCATATTAATGAAATTTCATGTGAGTAGGGGTTATATAAGGGCATTTTGATTTTTTGTCAAATTAGGTTTTGGCTCATATTGAGCAGAGGGATGGGGCAAAAATGCTCCAATTTTTAAAAAATCTTCTTCTCAAGAACCAGCAATAGCAGAGACTTGATATTTAGTATGCAGCTTCCTTTTGAGGTGTAGACTCAAGTTTGTTCAAGAGAAGTTTGTCGGGCATTATTTGCCTTCGTTATGGGAGGGGCAAAAATTTTGGCCACGCCTAAAACTTATATTTTCAGAACCGTCAGGTCGATTTGAACCAAATTTGATATGAGATGATAATGGGTCATAAGTAGTTGATTGATACAAAAAAAATTTTCTCATTGCCCCGTGGGAACCTTGGGAGCTAAATATAGGAAAAACCTTAAAACTGCCATATCTCCAAAACTACACGGCACAGAGAATTCTTATTTTGTATAACGCTTACTTTTATCCAGTAGAATAGAATGGTTTAAAAAATCCCTATCGGTTTGATCACAAGGTACTTTTTTTCAGGTCTTTGAAAAAGTACTGAATCAGCACTTTTTAATACTGTAGGCAATGGGAAAAAGATTAAAAAATCTTCTTCTCCAGATCCAGCAGGCAGAATCTTTTGATATTTGGTATGCAGCATTGTAGGGAGGATCTGATTCAAGTTTGTTCAAATCGGCACCCTGGGTTCATATTTGGGCTCAGTAAAGGAGCCCGATTTCGAACTTAGTGCATTTCAGGCAAATTTCTTCAAAAATCTTCTTCTCCAGATCCAGCAGGCAGAATCTTTTGATATTTGCTATGCATCATTGTGGGGTGGATCTGATTCAAGTTTGTTCAAATCGGCCCCCTGGGTTTATATTTGGGCTCGGTATAGAAGCTCGAATTCGAACTTAGTGCATTTCAGGCAAATTCCTTAAAAAATCTTCTTCTCCAGATCCAGCAGGCAGAATCTTTTGATATTTAGTATGCAACATTGTGGGGTGGATCTGATTGAAGTTTGTTCAAATCGGTCCCCTGGATTCATATGTTGGCACACTATAGAAGCCCGAATTCGAACTTAGTGCATTTCAGGCAAATTTCTTAAAAAATCATCTTCTCCAGATCCAGCAGGCGGAATCTTTTGATATTTGGTATGCATCATTGTGGGGTGGATCTGATTCAAGTTTGTTCAAATCGGCCCCCTGGGTTTATATTTGGGCTCGGTATAGAAGCTCGAATTCGAACTTAGTGCATTTCAGGCAAATTTCTTAAAAAAATCTTCTTCTCCAGATCCAGCAGGCAGAATGTTTCGATATTTGGTATGCAACATTGTGGGGTGGATCTGATTCAAGTTTGTTCAAATCGGCTCCCTGGGTTTATATTTGGGCTCAGTATAGAAGCTCGAATTCGAACTTAGTGCATTTCAGGCAAATTTCTTAAAAAAATCTTCTTCTCCAGATTCAGCAGGCAGAATCTTTTGATATTTGGTATGCAACATTGTGGGGTGGATCTGATTCAAGTTTGTTCAAATCGGCTACCTAGATTCATATTTGGGTTCACTATAGAAGCCCAAATTCGAACTTAGTGCATTTCAGGCAAATTTCTTTGAATATCTTCTTCTCAAGATCCAGTAGGCAGAGTCTTGTGATATTTGGTATGCAGCATCCTTAGGGGGGTGAGATTCAAGTTTGTTCAAGCCATGTCCCTAGGTCCATATTTGGGCTCACTGTGGGAGCTTGAATTGTAACTTTGTTAGAAATGAGGAATTTTCTTAAAAAATCTTCTTCTTCAGATCCAGCAGTCAAAATGTTTTGATATTTGGTGTGCAGCATCTTTAGGGGGATGAGATTCAAGTTTTTTAAAGCCAAGTCCCTGTGGGATCCTGAATTATAACTTAGTTCAATATGAGGAATATTCTTTAAAAATCTATTTTTTTTTAGATCCACTGGTCAGAATCTTTGGATATTTGGTATAAGCTTTTCTTAGGAGGAGCAGATGCAACTTGTTGAAATCAATTCTCTGGGTTGATATTTAGGCTACCATGTCAGGTGAGCGCCCTCAGGCCCCTTGGGGCCTCTTGTTTTTTCTTTTCTCCAAGATGCATTTTGAACTATTTACAGTCACTGCATGCAGAACCTTTTTTTAAACTTACGTACCCCCCCCCCCCCCCCCCACCGGGGGCCAATTAGGCACTTTTCTTTCCTTTCGTCAAAAATGTTAAAAACCCAGACAAGCACCACAGCCCTCCCCCCCCCCCCCCCTAAAATTAAGCATTTTTTTTTCTTTCCTCGAATATGCATTTGAACTATTTACAGTCACTACATGCGGAACCTTTTTTAAACTCACGTAACCCTCCCTCCACCCCCCCCCCCCACCCCCACCCACCGGTTGGCCAATTAGGCACTTTTTTTTTCTTTCGTCAAAAATGCAGTTTTACAGTTTTGGTTCAAGTTTGTGGTTAAAAACCCAGACAAACACCACCCCCACCCCCATGGTGCCAGTTAGGTATTTTTTTTCTCTGCTCAAAATGCATTCTGAAGGATTTAGACTGACCACATGTGGAAAAAAAACTGGACTCCCCTAACACACCCCCACTCTCACTCACCCCTCACCCTCCACCCCACCTCCTCACCCAGGGCCATTCATGCAATATTTTTTCCTTGGTACAAAATGCATTTTTAGCCTGACAATAGTCAGGGCTATAGTCATGACTTTTGACCGTCCATCTGTCTTCAAACAGTTGGTTTCCAACTGATTACTCCAGTTTGGATTATTTTATTTGTTTTCAACCAAAGTTGATATGTGTATTTTCCAGCTACTAATACAGGTCAGGTTTCAATATAGGTTCCACAACTCCCCCCCTCCCCCCCCCCCCCCCCCCCCCACACACACACACACACACAAACGTGTCACTTAGGCAATTATTCCCAAAATGCATTTTGAAGGATTGGGAGTTATTACATGCAAAAAAGAAAATTGACTCATATAGCCCAACATTGCTTTATGTACTGCGTCTTTAATCCTTTACCTAACACAAGTGGAAGCCAACAGTACAAATTATTTTTCTGAAACATCAGATTTTTTCATTTTTTATTTACTTCTAACCATGGCTTATTAGTCCTTATTGGAACAAGCTCATCGAGTTTGTTCCATTAATAGGTCATGAGGTATGTTTTGAAGTAGAGAAATGAAAAAATAAAATTTGAATAGCAAATTTTGTATATCACGAGTGCAGATATGGCAGATTCTTTAGGTAAATAGTTAACAAAAAATGGCTCCGACTGTTTTGTGTCGAAGCATTGCCATTGCTGGGACAGTCGGGCTGCATGCGTGACATCACTCTAGTTTCCATTTTCATGGAGTACAGTACCAGAGATAAATACAGTAAACATAATTTCATAGTACATGTCCGTGGTGGGTATTTACAAATTCACAGTGCTCTCTCTCTCTCTCTCTCTCTCTCTCTCTCTCTCTCTCTCTCAATACAAAGCACCAAGTGAGAATAAACCAAATACTTCTAGTGTCTATTAAATATTTCTATCTACCAATAACACAAAATACAGAATTTTTTTTTTAGTGAGTCGAATTCACCAAAACTGGGTCAAATTCACTTTGAGTCGAAATCACCAAACTGGGTTGAATTCACCAAAGTGGGTCGAAGTCACTTCGGGTCGAAATGGTTGTGGGTTGAAATCACCAGGAATCCTCCTAAACACGGGAATTACCCGGAATTACTCCAAATAAGGCCATTCTGATTATGAGACTGACATGATGGGTCTAATTATTAGTACACTAGAGCCTCAATAAAACAAATTCCCGTGTACAGGACATGCAACTGGAATGCTTGTCCATTCTTAGGAATGACTGCACACGAAACGGAATAGAGTATTGTGCCTACTGAATGCAACCTGAGAAGTGCGTGCAAGGCGATAAATAATAACCAAATACAGAAAAAACCGATGACCATTGTGTTTATCACTCCTCTCATAGCTGGTGTTGCATACTTATAAAATAAAGTTTATACAGTATATTGAAAGGTTTGCCGAAAAAGGCAATGACAATGACAATAAGCCAGTTGGGTTATACTTATGGCGGGTTCCACTAAATACCGAATCTGATTTGAAATACCGAATCTGACCCTCCAAAATGTAATTAATATCTATCACTTAATTTCTTGCTATTATTGGTGTTCAGTAATGATAAAAAATATTTTAAATGAAAAAGTCCCAGAAAATATTTGTTTTTAGGTAATAAGTTCCATTACTGAGGTCGTTCTAACGTTCATTTTGTGCTCCCACTACTTCTCTATTCCCACGCTTGTTCTCTCCTCCCAACACTCGGAGACGAACTGCTTGATGACATCCCTTGCCCCATTCTTTTCAATCTCTCTGATTAGCATATTAACCCTGTACTTTGAATCACTAATTAACCACATGTCTTTCATTCTCCCATCCCACTTCCCCATTACACTGCTAGTGAATCGTGTTCTTTTAGACTGGTATTTTGGGCATTCTAGTAGAAAGTGTTCCAGGGTCTCCTCCACGTCTAAATTACACATCTGGCACTCCTGTTCACTGTTGTGCCCAATTTTTTCCCTCAGCTCCAGGGACCGCGACCTCAGCTTGAACAACAGTGAACCCCAAAGGTGTCATTAAGGTACTCTTCAAAACCAGGCTTCTCTTTATCACACATGCCACCCCTAGGTTGCCCCTACGTCTAGGTCCGTGATCTCCAATGAGTTGTACACTATTAACTCCCTCACTTGGACCATCTACCCTGTCTTTGAATTTGAGTTGAAAATACTCTGGAATAATAAACGTTGTTGTGCCGTCATGCAAACTGCCTCTGTAAGGCCATAAGTTAGCTATCTTCAATGAGTTCCCAGTTTATAGTGAAAGTTACAGAATGAGTGCAGTAAATTAGGACTGGTGACTCTGGTCCGAGTTTTTAGTGAGATCCAGACCTACTTTATGGGACGCATTTCGTAAATTTCACTATAAACTGTGAACGAGTTGAAGATTTTTGTAATCCATTCATCCCTACTCTTTCTCTCGCTCTCTCTCTAATTTTCTAAGAAATTTCGAAAATGAACTCGATACTGCTCAGAAAACAGTTGACAATGCATTGAAGTGTAGCTGTTAATTGACACTAATCCTTTCCACAAATATCGTCAAAAAATATGCTTTCCCTTTTGAGTTGATTGCTCACTGAAACAACTTGATGCAGCCCCTGTTGCTGAACAAACACTGATCGGTGATAATCTGATGTATGTTAAAACAAGTCACATGCCAATTAACAGCTACTCTTCAATGTATTGTCAACTGTTTTCTAAGCAGTATCGAGTTCAGTTTCGAAATTTCTTAGAAAAATTAGAGAGAGAGAGAAAGAGAGTGACAGAGAGAGTAGGGATGGATGTGTGGATTACAAAAATCTTCAACTCGTTCACATGTTATAGTGAAATTTTCGAAAGCGTCTCGTAAAGTAGGTCTGGAACTCACTAAAGACTCGGACCAGAGTCACCAGTCCTAATATACTGAACTCATTCCGTAACTTTCACTATACATGTAAACTGGAAACTCATTGAAGATGGTTAACTTATGGCCTTACTGCTGCAGTTTGCATTACGGCACAATAACGTTTATTGCTCCAGATTATTTTCAACTCAATACCAGGACAGGGTGGATGGTCCAAGTGAGGGAGTTAATAGTGAACTACTCATTGGAGATCACAGACCTAGACGTAGGGGCAACCTGGGGGCATGCGTGATAAAGAGAAGCCTGGTTTTGAAGAGTACCTTAATGACACCTTTGGGATTCACTGTTGTTCAGGCTGAGGACGCGGTCCCTGGAGCTGAGGGGAGAAATTGGGCACAACAGTGAACAGGAGTTCCAGATGTGTAATTTAGGCGTGATGGAAACCCTGGAATACTTTCTACTAGAATGCCCAAAATACCTGTCTGAAAGAACAATATTCACTATCAGTGTAATGGGGAAGTGGGACGGGAGTATGAAGGACATGTGGTTAGTGAGTGATTCAAAGGAGAGGATTAATATGCTAATCCGAGAGATTGAAAAGAATGGGGCAACGGATGTCATCAAGCCGTTCGTCACAGAGTGTTGGGAGGAGAGAAGAAGCGTGTGAATAGGAAGGCAGTTGGGAGCAGAAAATGAACGTTAGAACGACCCCAATAATGGAACTTATTACCTAAAAACAAATATTTTCCGGGAATTTTTCATTTTTTTTTTTTTAATTTAAAATACTTTTTATCATTACTGAAAATCCATAATATCAAGAAATTAAGTGAGAAATATATATAATTACATTTTGGAGGGTCAGATTCGGTATTCTGTGCCCCCCCCCCCCAAAAAAAAAAAAAAAACAAAACAAAAAAAAAACAAAACATATATATAATGGGTCAAAGCCCATCTCCTCATCCATTGAGTGAAAGTGATCATCCCTGATGGTGACTCAGTTAAGCCGTTTGAAACATACTTGCCGACTGTAATTGACTGTAAAAGTATAATTCCCATAATTTATCTTATTTAAGGTGCTATATAGGTAATAGAATTATGTTTATTTTGAAATTTCCACCTCTCATATTCCTTAAATTCAAATTAAATATACACAAATTATACATCAAAATGAAGGTTCAGATGTATAGAACACAAAACACATATGTGATCAACTCATAGAGTTGACAACAGGCCCCACTGGTTCCTGGAAGTCTGCAACCGTATTCATACCAGAACTGATAATAAAATAATATTTAACGAAAACAGCTTGTGACCAAATATGCTTCAGATATCCAAGAACAAAGCTTGGCATTCAAAACACTTTTGAATACAGCGATAGGCCTGCATTTGGGGAAAGGACAGCACTGTCTGCATTTTTTATTGAAGATGGATTCCATGTTCGACAGACATGCGCAAATCACTTGACACCACGAATTTCCATCGAAAAACAAAATCGTAATTCTAAGAAATGTCAACAGGTGTCATGATACCTTACATAGAATATGGCAAATGTGCAGCCTTCATATAATAATAGTATGCAGTATCAAGGCGATCTTTCTCATTATTTGATGTTAGATGGCATTGTATATCGATGCTTTTTTCCGTCCGATGACGTTGACCAAAAATCGAAAGTACATTTGAATGTAAACAAAAGCGAAGATTTTGGAATTTATCCCATGCAGCTCTGCCACTGTGTTATGAAGAATTTTGATTCGAGATGGGCAGTTAATTGAATATTTGGTTCAGTTTCGGTTTTGTTATCAAAATCGAAACAGTAACAGAAAACCTGTAATCAGGTCTTCACTTCTCAGAATAAAGAGAGAAACAACTTAAAGTTAACCTTGTTTATAGACTTCAGAGTCGTGATACCCCGTGTTCAGAACAGCTGCACTAATTGGTATTGCATCCGAGCGTGGCATTTAGAGTGAAAATAGGTGATAGAATTACTTCTTATGCATTGTGGTTTAAATGTTCATCTGTTTATCAAATGCGATTTCCTTTGCTGAACTGGAACTTGTCACTTGTTCCGCATTTATAATGACAAATATATTTATTAGGCTTTTCCCTCTGGAAAATACTATTGTTTTTCTATGGATTATCAGGCTTTTCCCTCTGGAAAATACTATTGTTTTTCTATGGATTATCAGGCTTTTCCCTCTGGAAAAGACTATTGTTTTTCTACGTATTATTATTATTTTTTTTTTTTAGGCTTTTCCCTCTGGAAAAGACTCTTGTTATTCTATGGATTATTATTTTATTATTTTTTTGTGGGGGAGGGGGGGAGTTTGGGGTTTTTTTTCCACACATTTTGTCTGTACGATTCATAAGCCATTTTCGAACCGATTTTCACAAAATTTTGCACACGGACAGAGGAGCACAAAATCTAAAAATGTCCCGAAGCGGAATTTCGATTTAACCCTTATTTCGTCAGAATTGGCCAAAAACTGCCAAAATTGGGGGTTTATCGGTACTTTCACGAAACACGTCTTGTTGATTTTTTTTTAAACCTTCATCATCGCTAGACCTGCCTGTGACGCGACCTTTGATACACACAACATATCAGGCGATGCATATGGTAACCCTCCACATGCTGCCAAATATCGAAATTTTGATGAAATAGGCCGGTTTCAGGCCTCCACTGCACCCAAACAATACACAAGAGATAAAGATAACTTCCTTTATTGGAAGTGGAATTCACCAAGGATCATTTTTGTAAGTAATAGGGGTGTTCACAAAACCAAGCGTTAACCCGTTTTGGGCTGGTTAAACAGCAATACCCCCATAAAGCTGAAAAAAATCATGTTTTCCGTGGATTTCTCTAAACGAGTCTTATAGATTTTCAAGAAATATTTGTCACTCCCAGGCCTTGGCGTGACAATAGAAGTTGCATGGACAAAATACTGCGGTGAGCATTTGTTAACCCTCCGCAAGCTGCTAAAAGTCAAAATTGTGATAAAATGGGCTGTTTTGGGGCGTCAACAGCACTCAATGGGTACGCCACAAAAAAGTGCCTTCTTTTATCGATCGCACAATCTATACAGAAACATTTTTGTAAGTAGTAAGGGTATTCAAAAGTCGAGGTCTTAACCCATTTTGGGCAGGCTAAAGAGAGAGACTCCTTAAAATCTAAAAATTCCCATTTTCTGTGGATTTCTCTAAATACATCCTGTAAGTTTTCAAGAAAAATTGACTACTCGCAGGTCTTTGTATGACATTACAAGTTGCATGGACAAAATATTCCGGTCAGCGTTTATTAACCCTCTACAGGCTGCCAAGCATCGTAATTTTGTTGAAATGGACTGTTTTCAGACACGCACAGCACCCAACCTGTACCTGAGAAATAAACATAATCTCCGTTGTTGGAAGTGGAATTCACCGAGGACCTTTTTTGTAAGTAATAAGGGTATTTAAAAAGACAAGCGTTAACCCCTTTTGTGGTTGTTAATAGTGATACCCATCAAAAGTTTTCCCTGGATTTCTTTACAAACACCTGGTAGGGTTTTCAGGAGAAAATGGCAATTGATAGGTCTTGGTGTCGCATTACCAGTTGATTGGATAAATTATTCCGGTAAGCATTTGTTAACCCTCCATGCGCTGCTAAATGTCAAAATTAAAAAAAAAATAGTTTGTTTTTGGACAACAACTACATCAAATGGGATGGAACAGAGAAACGTAACTTCTTTTACCAGACGCAAAAATGACAGGGAAACATTTTTGTAAGTAGTAAGTGTATTCAAAAATCGAGGTCTTAACCCATTTTTGACTAGTTAAGGAGATATACCCCTTGAAAGATTAAAATTCCAGTTTTCTGTGGATTTCTCAAAAAAAAAAATTCAAGAGAAATTGACCATTCGCAGGTCTTGGAGTGACATTACAAGTTGCATGCAAAGCATAGAAATTTTGAGAAAATGGGCTGTTCTTGGGCACCCATTGCACCCAATGTGTACCTAAGAGATAAACATAACCTCCTTCATTGGAAGTGGAATTCCCCGAGGATCATTTTCAAAAGGTTAAAAATTCATGTTATCCGAGGATTTCTCTAAAAACTTCAGGTAGATTTTCAAGAAAAAATGGCCATTCTCAGATCTTAGTGTGACATTACAAACTGCATGTTCAAAATATTCTAGTAAGCATTTGTTAACCCTATGCAGGTTCTCAAACATCTAAATTTTTAGTCCCCTACCCACATCGCCGGAAGGGACTATAGGTTTGCACTCTGTCCATCCGTCAGTCTGTTAGTCTGTATGTCTGTCAGTCTGTCGGTCACACTTTAGTTTTCCGGAGTGTTTTTGGAAACGCTTCAGCGGAATGATTTCATTTTTGGTAAACTACTATAGAACGATGACTTACAGATCAAGTTTGAGTTTCATGCTGATTGCATTATTCTTGTGTGAGTTACGGCCCTTGGAAATATGGGAAAAAGCACCAAAATATCAGTTTTCTGGAGTTTTTTTGGAAACGCTTCAACGGAATGATTTCATTTTTGGTAAACTACTATAGAACGATGACTTACAGATCAAGTTTGAGTTTCATGCTGATTGCAGTATTCTTGTGTGAGTTATGGTCCTTGGAAATATGGAAAAGCACCAAAATGTCAGTTTTTCCGGAGTTTTTTTGGAAACGCTTCAACGGAATGATTTTATTTTCGGTAACCTACTATAGAACGATGACTTACAGATCAGGTTTGAGTTTCATGTTAATTGCCTTATTCTTGTGTGAGTTATTGCCCTTGGAAATATGGAAAAGCGCCAAAATATCAGTTTTCCGGACTTTTTCTGGAAACGCTTCAACGGAATGATTTTATTTTTGGTTACCTACTATAGAACGATGACTTACAGATCACGTTTCATTTACACTCTGTCCATCCATCCGTCAGTCAGGCTGTCGGTCATACTTTAGTTTTCCACACTTTTCTTGGAAATGCTTCAATGGAATGATTTCATTTTTGGTAATCTACTATAGAATGATGACTTACAGATCAAGTTTCATTTACACTCTGTCCATCCATCCGTCAGTCAGTCTGTCGGTCATACTTTAGTTTTCCGGACTTTTTTTGGAAACGCTTCAACGGAATGATTTCATTTTTGGTAACCTACTATAGAACGATGACTTACAGATCAAGTTTCATTTACACTCTGTCCATGCATCCGTCAGTCTGTTAGTCAGTCTGTCAGTCATACTTTAGTTTTCCAGACTTTTTTTGGAAATGCTTCAACCGAATGATTTCATTCTTGGTAACCTACTATAGAACGATGACTTACAGATCAAGTTTGAGTTTCATGCTGATTACATTATTCTTGTGTGAGTTATGGCCCTTGGAAATATGGAAAAGCGCCAAAATATCAGTTTTCTGGACTTTTTTTGGAAATGCTTCAACGGAATTCATGCTGATCACATCTAGGTTATAACATTTGTATAATTATTAATGCTCATTAGTCTGGTAGGGGACATTGTATTGCTTCAGAGATACGTGCGCTCTTGTTATAAAATGGGCTGTGTTTGCGTACCCGCAGCACCCAAAGTTAAGAGGAGCAATCAACATAAGTGGAAGTAGAATTCACTAAGAATTATTTTTGTAAGTAATAAGCGTATTCGAAAAAAACCCAAACCTTAACCCGTTTTGGAATGGATAAACAATGATACCCATCAGAAGCTTAAAATTCATGTTCTCCCTGGATTTCTCTTAAAACATCTCGTAGATTTTAAGTAAAAATGGCCATTCGCAGTTTTTGGTGTGAAATTACAAGTTGCATGAATAAATATTCCTGTTAGCACTTGTTAACCCTCTACAAGCTGCCAGACATCTATATTTTGGATACATTTGAAATAAAATGGACCATTTTCAAATAGACACAGCATTCAGTGCGTATATGTCAAACAAACATAACTCCTTTTGTTGGTCATTAACTTGTCGGATGACGATATTGATATTAACCCACTCCACTGTTAATGATGGTTTTTACCCAAGCAGTTTTTTTTATCAAACTGAGTCATTTGAGACTCCTATAGTCGCCTTTCACATAACATCAATGAAGGAACTTCAGTGAGACAGTTAAAAACAATTCTTCAGACACTGTGGGGTCATGGAATTTCATCTGGAAAAGCCATGATTCTCCAGAATCATAAAGTCTAGTTTTTTAGAAAAATTTTTTTCCACACATTTTGTCCGTACGATTCAGAAGCCATTTTCGAACCGATTTTCACAAAATTTTGCACACTCATAGAGAGGCACAAAATCTAAAAATGTACCGAAACGGAATTTTAGATTTAACCCTTATTTTGTCAGAATTGGCAAAAAACTGCCAAAATTGGGGTTTATCGGCACTTTCTCGAAACACGTCTTGTAGACTTTTTTTTAAACATTCATCGTTGCTAGAACTGCCTGTGACACGACCATTGATACACATGACATATTAGGCGATGCATATAGTAACCCTCCACAGGCTGCCAAACATTGGAATTTTGATGAAATGGGCTGTTTTCGGGCCCCCACAGCACCCAAACGATACACAAGAGATACACATAACTTCCTTTATTGGAAGTGGAATTCACCGAGGATCATTTTTGTAAGACATAAGGGTGTTCAGAAAACCAAGCGTTAACCCGTTTTGGGCTGGTTAAACAGCAATACCCCAAAAAAGCTCAAAACTTCATGTTTTCCGTGGATTTCTCTAAACGAGTCTTGTAGATTTTCAAGAAAAAATTGTCACTCCCAGGTCTTGGGGTGACATTACAAGTTGCATGGACAAAATATTCCGGTCAGCATTAGTTAACCCTCCCCGAGCTGCTAAACGTAAAAATTGTGATAAAATGGGCTGTTTTTTGGACACCAACAGCACCCAAACGGACGGTATACCACAGAGAAAGCCGCCTTCATTTATAGGACGCAAAATTGATCAGAAAATATTTTTGAAAGTGGTAAGGGAATTAAAAATTTGACGTCTTAAACCACTTTGGGCTGGTTAAAGAGAGATGCCCATTAACTCTCTGCACACTGATGTAAAAATCTCAAAATTTCAGACTGCTAATTTTTATACGCCCGTTTATAAAAATGGTCGTATTATGTTATCAGTCTGTCTGTCTGTCCGTCTGTCCATCTGTCTGTCTGTAAACAATTTGGTTTCCGTTCATTTAAAGTCGAACGCCTTGACGGATCGACATCAAACTTTCAGAAGTTGTTTTTAGCAATAAAATACAGGTCAAGTTCGATATTGGTGTTTCTCAGTCTATCTGCTGCAGAGATATGGCCCTTTGAAAACACAATTTTTCTAAGAAAATTGGTTTCCGTTCATTTAAAGTCGAACGCCTTGACGGATCGACATTAAACTTTCAGATGTTGTTTGTAGCAATAAAATACAGGTCAAGTACGATATTGGTGTTTCTCAGTCCATCTGCAGCAGAGTTATGGTCCTTTGAATACACAATTTTTGAAAAAAAATTGGTTTCAGTTCATTTAAAGCTGAACGCCTTGACGGATTGACACCTAATTTTTTCAGATGTTGTTTTTATACGCCCGTTTGAAAAACGGGACGTATTATGTGAATGGTCTCTCCACCCGTCTGTCTGTCTGTCCGTCCATGGACACATTTCGTTTCCGACGATAACTTTAGTTGTAATGGTTTGAGCTGAGTTAAATTTGGCATGTGGATTTAGTATGACAAAATACAGGATGGGTTTGATTTCCATTTTTAGCGGCCCATTTGCAGTAGAGTTATGGCTCTTTATTTATGGGAATTTAGCCCAACGTTTTGTTTCTGGACGATAACTTTAGTTTGCCTTGACCGATTTATTTCAAATTTTCAGTTTTTTTGTTTTTGACCACAAAATACAGCTCAAGTTCACTTTTGACAACAATCGCATATACCTTTCCAGAGTTATTCGCCTTGAATGATTGCAAATTTGTGGATTTTGTGGTTTCCGTATGATAACTTTAGTTTGCCTTGACCGATTTTTTTCAAATTTTCAGATTTCGTTTTTGACCACAAGCAGAGCTCAAGTTCACCTTTGCCCATAATCGCCTGTACCGTTCCATAGTTATTCCCCTTGAATGATTGCAAATTTGTGAATTATGTGGTTTCCGGATGATAACTTTAGTTTGCCTTGACTAATTTGTTTCAAATTCTCAGATTTTGTTTATGACCACAAAACACAGCTCAAGTTTACTTTCGGCCAAAATCGCATGTACCTTTCCAGAGTTATTCCTCTTCATTTTGTGTTTTCCAGATTATAACTTTAGTATGGCCTGACTGATTTTTTTATACGCCTATTGAAAAACCGTCGAATTATGGAATCAGTCTGTCTGTCCATTTGTCCATCCATCTGTCAGTCTATCCGTTCGTCAACATTTGGTTTCCAGATGATAACTTTAGTATTTTTTTTTCGATTGACTCCTAAACTTGGTATGTGGTTTAATCAAAACAAAAGACAGGTCAAGTTCGAATATGGGGTCAGTTCGAACTTCGAAGTTTCCATGAATTATAGCCCTTGTTGCACATAGAATGCATCAGATATTTAAATTCCGGATGATAACTTTTATTATTTGTTTTCCGATTGGTTCCAAACTTGGTATGTTGTTTAATCACAACAAAATACAGGTCAAGTTCGAATATGGGGTTGGTCCGAAGAATTTTCACCTCACCCCCATCCTTACCCCAACCCTCCAAAAATACAAAACGGGCGTATAATATCCCGCTAAGCGGTGCTCTTGTTCCCATGATGTAACTAGAAATTTAATCAATTCAGTCTTGTTTGACAGAGCTCATTGAGCTCTGTCAAACAAGACTGAATTGATTAAATTTCTAGTTGCATTATGGGAATAACGGCTACTTGAAATTCTGGTATTTTGACATCAGTGTGCAGGGGGTTAAAATCTTAAAATACCCTGTTTTCTGTGGATTTCTTTAAAAACATCTTGTAGGTTTTCAAGAAAAAAATTGGAGGTCTTGGTGTGACATTACAAGTTGCATGGACAAAATATTCCGGTGAGCATTAGTTAACCCTGCCAGGGCTGCTAAACGTCAAAATTGTGATAAAATGGGCTGTTTCTGGACACCAACAGCACCCAATGGGTACACCACAAAGAAAAGTGCCTCCTTTTGTCGAGCGCACAATTTATACGGAAACATTTTTGTAAGTAGTAAGGGTATTCAAATGTCTGAGTCTTAACCCATTTTGGACAGGCTAAAGAGAGATATCCTTTAAAAGCTTTAAATTCCCATTTTCTGTGAAATTCCCTAACAGTATCTTGTAGGGTTTCAACAAAAATTGACTATTCGTAGGTCTTTATGTGACATTACAAGTTGCAGGGACAAAATACTCCGGTGAGCGTTTATTAACCATCTACAAACTGCCAAGCATCATAATTTTGTTGACAAGGGCTGTTTCCGGACACGCACAGCACCCAATGTATACACGAGAGATAAACATAATCTCCTTTGTTGGAAGTGGAATTCACAGAAGACCATTTTTGTAAGTAATAAAGGTATTCAAAAAACCAAGCGTTTACCCCTGTTGGGAAGGTTAACAGGGATACCCATCGAAAGCTTAAAAAATTGTTTTTCCTGGATTTCTTTATAAACATCTTGTAGGGTTTTCAAAAGAAAATGGCCATTGATAGGTCTTGGTATCACATTAAATTATTCTGGTAGGTATTTGTTAACCCTCCATGGGCTACTAAATGTCAAAAATTTTGAAGAAGTGGTCTGTTTTTGGACACTAACAACATCAAATGGAAATGCCAAAGAGAAACGTTACTTCTTTTACCGGACGCAAAACTGATAGGGAAACATTTTTGTAAGTAGTAAGGGTATTAAAAAATCGAGGTCTTAACCCATTGTCGACGGTTATGGAGAAATATCCCCCAAAAGCTTAAAATTCCCGTTTTCTGTGGATTTCTCCAAACAATCTAGCAAGTTTTCAAGAAAAATTGACCATTTGCAGGTCTTTGAGTGACATTACATGTTTCATGGACAAAATATTCCGGTAAGCATTTATTAACCCCCCAGAGCCTGCAAAGTATAGACATTTTGAGAAAATGGGCTGTTTTTGGGCACCCATAACACCCAACGTGTACCTGCGTGATAAACATAACCTTCCTCATTGGAAGTGAAATTCACTGAGGATCATTTTTGTAAGTAATGAAGGTATTCACAAAACCAAGCATTAACCCGTTTAGGGCTGGTTACAGAGCGATACCCCTCAAAAGGTTAAAAATTCATATTTTCCGAGGATTTCTCTAAAAGCCTCTCGTAGTTTTTCAAGACAAATATTGGCCATCCTCAGATCTTAGTGTGACATTACAAGTTGCATGAACAAGATATTTCAGTAAGTATTTGTTAACCCTATGTAGGTTCTCAAGCATCACAATTTTGATAAAATGGCCTGTGTTTGCATGCCCAAAGCGCCCAAAGTTAAGAGGAGAGATGAACATAAGTAGAAGTAGAATTCACTGAGAATTATTTTTGTGAGTAATAAGGGTATTCAAAAAACAACCCTTAACCCGTTTTTGACTGGATAAACAATGATACCATCAAAAGTGTAAAATTCATGTTCTCCCTGGATTTCTCTGAAAATATCTTATAGATTTTTAAGAAAAAATGGCCATTTGCAGTTCTTGGTGTGACATTAGAAGTTGCATGGAAAAATATTCCTGTTAGCACTTGTTAACCCTCTAAAGCTGCCAGACATATATATTTTGGATATATTTGAGATAAAATGGACCATTTTCAAATAGACACAGCACTCAGTGGGTATGTGTCAAACAAACATAACTCCTTTTGTCGGTCATTAACTTGTCGGACGACGATATTGATATTAACCCTCTCCACCGTTAATGATGGTTTTTACCTAAACAATTTTTTTTATCACACTCAGTCATTTGAGACTACTATACTCACCTTGCATGAACTCAAAAGTAAGTGTATATCTATTATCAAGAATAACCGCCCATAAGTTCCACTCTCACTGTGTCCCGTTTCATCGGTCAATTCCACGGTGTCCTACGCCAGTGGTCGATTTATCCCAACAAAATTACCAAGCTTACCACCTCCTCCCTGCCACTTTCTCCAACCAAACACACATTGAAAGGTACGCCTCATCTCGTATTCCACACTGCCCTGCATGATATTATTTATTATTTATTTATTGGTGTTTAAGGGCATATATTTATGCACAATGGCTAATCATGACCATGACACTTCTACGGGTGGAGGAAGCCGCAGTACCAGGAGAGAACCACCGAGCAACGACGAGCAGCTGTCAGCTTCCCAACATCATAACTACGAACTGCAGCACAGGCAGGGTTAGTTTGGTTGAAGACATGCGTACCATCGACGTGCAGTACGCCTTAGTACATGGCGGCATCGTGCCCCCATATGGACAATCGTAGTTAAGCGCCTTGCCCAAGGACACAACATGGGAGTTCGAATTGATCGCTCAGACGGTCACCCATCCAATGATTAACCAGGCTCAACGTTGCTTAACTTCGGTGATCTGACGAGAACCGGCTACCACAATGCCACCGCGCCCCGCCACTGCATGATAAAAAAGCAGTAAATAACGTTAGCTACAATGGGATTAGTTACTTATAATATCAAATAGTGTTGACACTATAATATTTCCCCGACAGTGGGTCCAAGTACATACTAGTCTGTAAAACGGCTATACACTGCCCCTCCTCCGCGCCAGGGTGGCGACGTGGCAGTATATAGCCATCGTACCGACGCTATGGTGTGCCTAAGGAACCTTACAATAAAAGATGGGGGGTCCCCAACATGGGAAGGGGGGGGGGGCAGGTATATTTACTACTCGGCGGTTATCAAATGCAGTGGTGCATGGCACCAACATTTCCCCAGCAGTGGGGCTAGATATATACTAGTTTGTAAGACGGCTGTACTCTCCCTTCTCCATCCCAGGGTATATTTTATCTACACATATGTACAAACAACACTTCCTATTTACGTATGTAATTATTGTTGTCTATAACTGCATGCTTGTCGTTGTACGTATGGATATCTTCATTTTTAATAAATAAAACTAATCCTACTGGGAAAATCCTATTAGAGAGAAATGTAGTTGTGCTATTAATAGACAGGTGATAGGTGAGCTCTACACGGTGTGAAAAAATGACATAATCACGCATAACAACTGTGGTCTAATAGGAGATAATTGATACAGGGACTTTTCATGACATGCTTAAGAATTTAAAGTTCACATTTTCCGTGGATATCTTACAGAAGTGGTTCTTACAGATTTTCAAGAACAAATACACCCTGGAGAAGAATTATTCTTGCAAGCCTTCATTAACCTTCCACAAACCGTCAAATATCGAAATTTTAGATAAATTTGAGATACAATGGGCTATTTGCATTAGACGCTGATTCTCAGACGCTGATATTGTTATTAACCCTCTCCACAAACAATAATGATTTAACCAAAACGTTCTTTTATCACACTGGGTCATTTGAGACTATTACACCCACTTTTCTCAAGACATCAATAAAAATACTTTAATGATAGAATTAAAAACAATTCTTCAGACACTCCAGGGACATAAAAAATCCTGGAATCTTGTTTAGTCTGTATTTTGTCCGTAGAGAAAATTTCTCACCCACATATACCTAAAAATGATTCAATGATACAATTGGACATATTTCTCTCATAAAACGTGAAAAAAGACTTGATTTATTGCATTTTAGGATTGCGCATGTATATTCTTAGAAGATTCTCTGTCTGTTATTAATCTACGGCATCAGTCTTTGATCTCGTTTGGGACGATCAGTGATTTGCACCTTTTCGACAAGAGCCATCGAAATTGAAAATAAAAAAAAATAATCAAATTTCACCAAAACGTTTTGCAGAACATGTTTTTCGTTTTTCAGAAAACGCTTTCGCGATTGCATGTGTCGTTTTCTGAATTCCGATCAGTAATCACGAAATTATAAATATGTTGTCAATAATTTTGCAATTTTAATGTCTAATTGGCAAATTTTTGTTAATCGTTTTCCGCCAAAAAAAACCATACTCACCGCCAATTTCTTTTCACTTCAACTTCTGACGATTATCTAAGGTTTAAAGATAGTGTCAGGACCCCCCCCCCCTGCCGCTCCAGCCCCCCCCCCCTGCACTTCCCCACCTTGGCGGCGTTCTGGGTCGAAAGTCTCGAAAATACCAAGAGGCTACATTAATGTATGGCAACGGTATAAACTATAAGTAGTAAGGACGATATTGAGACAAACAATCATACCTTGGAGCCGGTTAGGCAATGTGGCACCGAAACCTGGGACTTTATGCTCAATCGCAGCTCTACAGTCGTCTACAACACTGACCAGGTCCATTCTAAACTGATAGAGTCGGGATGAATAGTACTCTCACATTCCAAGCGATGCGTGGTGTTTTCCACGCGGTCCGGACACTCCAAACAGATCCCAAAATGTCAGCCAGGGTTCGTAGAACAAGTTCTGAAAATTTCAAGTCGCTGCCTCCAGTGGTCTGGACACAGTTCGTGTATGTCAGAAGTGCTATTTTAATGTCCAATATGCAATCTTCGTCAATCTTTTCCTGCCTGCCTGAAACCCAATTACCGCCAATTTCTTTTGACTTTAAACATCTGACGATTCTCTTAGGTTTAGGTGTTGTGTTGGGATCCCTGGGTGGCGGTCTTAAAGAAGCAACTTCCATTTACAGCCAACTCTCTATCAGTCACACACAATTGTAACATTTAAGTGGACTTACTCCAGAGAGGGTGCAGGCACTAAAGGAGTCTGCGCCCATTCCCGACGTCTTTTTTCGAACTGGCTTGAAAAGGAAGGACCAAATTCAAACAATTACCTCCTCTCTTCAGGATGCTATATCTCAGCCAATTCAGGCAGATTTCCAAGAAATTTTCACTCCTTGTTCAGTTGCGGCATCACTTTCCATGAAGAGCAACACGAATTTCGCATTTCGTCACGTCGAATTCGAAAAGAGCGTATGCGCATGGATTTCTCTGAAAACAATTTGTAGATTTTTAAGAAAAAAATACCATTCGCAGTTCTTGGTGTGACATTAAAAGTTGCATGGAAAAATATTCCTGTTAGCACTTGTTAACTCTCTACAAACTGCCAGACATCAATATTTTGGATATATAAGTTAAAATGGACCATTTTCAAATAGCCACAGCACACGATGGGTATGTGTCAAACAATCATAACTCCTTTTGTTGGTCATTAACTTGTCAGACGACGATATTGATATTAACCCTCTCCACCATTAATGATGGTTTGTCCCTAAACATTTTTTTTTTATCAAACTGAGTCATTTGAGACTACGATACCCATCTTTCTCATAACATCAATAAAGGAACTTCAGTGAGACAGTTAAAACAAATCATCAGACACACTGGCGCCATGAAAAATCAGGAAAAGCCATGGTTCTCCAGAATCATAAAGTCTAGTTATGTGTGGGTTTTTGTTTTTTTTTTTGTTCCACACAATTTGTCCGTATGATTCAGAAGCCATTTTCGAACCGATTTTCACAAAATTTTTCACACGCATAGAGGGGCACAAAATCTAAAAATGTTCCAAAACGGAATTTTCGATTTAGCCCTTATTTCGTAAGAATTGGCAAAAAACTGTCAAAATTAGGGTTTATAGGCACTTTCTCGAAATGCGTCTTGCAGATTTTTTTAAACATTCATCATTGTTAGATCTGTCTGTGACACGACCATTCATATACAAGAGATATTAGGCAATGCATATGTTAACCCTCCACAGGCTGCCAAACATCGATATTTTGATGAAATGGGCGATTTTCGGGCCCCCACAGCGCCCAAACGATACACGACAGATGAACATAATTTCATTTATTGGAAGTGGGATTCACCTTGGATCATTTTTGCAAGTAATAAGGATGTTAACCTTTTTGGGACTGGTTAAACTGCTATGCCCCTCAAAAGCTCAAAAATTCATGTTTTCTGTGGATTTCTCTAAGCGAGTCTTGTAGATTTTCAAGAAAAATTGGGCACGCTCAGGTCTTGGTGTGACAATACAAGTTGCATGGACAAAATAGTCTTGGGAGCAGTTGTTAACCCTCCCTGGGCTGCTAAAAGTCAAAATTCTGTTAAAATGGGCTGTTTTTGGACACCAACAGCACCCAATGGGTACGCCACAAAGAAAAGGGCCTTCTTTTATCAAGCGCAAAATTTATACAGAAACATTTTTGTAAATAGTAAGGGTATTCAAAAGTCGAAGTCTTAACCCATTTTGGGCAGGCTAAAGAGAGATACCCCTTAAAAGCTTAAAATTCCTATTTTCTGTGGATTTCTCTAAAAGCAACTTGTAGGTTTTCAAGAAAAATGGATTATTCGCAGGCCTTTGTGTGACATTACAAGTTGCATGGACAAAATATTTCACTGAGTGTTTATTAACCCTCTACAGGCTGCCAGGCATCGTAATTTTGTTTAATTGGACTGTTTTCGGACACGCACAGCACCCAATGTATACCCGTGAGATAAACATAATCTTCTTTGTTGGAAGTGGAATTCATCGAGAACTGTTTTTGTAAGTAATAAGGGTATTCAAAAAACCAAGTGTTAACCCCTTTTGGGGTGTTAACAGCGATATCCATGAAAAGCTTAAAAAAACTCCTGTTTTCCCTGGATTTCTTTACAAACTCCTTGTAGGTTTTCAAGAGAAAATGGCCATTGATAGGTCTTGGTGTCACATTACCAGTTACATGGATAAAATATTCCGGTAAGCATTTGTTAACCCTCCATGGGCTGCTAAATGTCAAAATTTTGAAAAAATAGTCTGTTTTTGGGCACCAACAACATCAAATGGGAATGCCACAGAGAATCGTAACTTCTTTTACCGGACACAAAACTGATAGAGAAAAATTTTGTAAGTAGTAATGGTATTCAAAAATCGAGGTCTTAACCCATTTTCGACTGGTTAAGGAGATGTACCCCTTAAAAGCTTAAAATTCCCGTTTTTTGTGGATTTCTCCCCAAAAAATCTGGTAAGTTTTCAAGAAAAATTGACCACTTGCAAGTCTTGGAGTGACATTACAAGTTGCATGGACAAAATATTCCAGTAAAAGTTTGTTAATCCTCCAGAGGCTGCCAAGCATTGACATTTTGAGAAAATGGGCTGTTCTTGGGCACCCATAGCACCCAATGTGTACCTGTGAGATAAACATAACCTCATTCATTGGAAGTGGAATTTACCGAGGATCATTTTTTGTAAGTAATGAAGGTATTAACAAAACCAAGCAGTAACCCATTTAGGGCTGGTTACAGAGCGATTCCCCTCAAAAGGTTAAAAATTCATCTTAATTGAGGATTTGTTTTTACTCGTAGATTTTCAAGAAGAAATTGGCCATTCTGAGATCTTAGTGTGACATTACAAGTTGTATGTACAAAATATTCCAGTAAGCATTTGCTAACCCTATGCATGTTCTCAAACATCAAAATTTTGATAAAATGGGCTGTGTTTGCGTACCCACAGCACCCAAAGTTAAGAGGAGAGATCCACATAAGTGGAAGTAGAATTTACTGAGAATTATTTTTGTAAGTAATAAGGGTATTCAAAAAACACCCCTTAACCTGTTTTGGGGTGAATAAACAATGATACCCATCAAAAGCTTAAAATTCATGTTCTCCCTGGATTTCTCTGAAAACATCTTGTTGATTTTTAAGAAAAAATGGCCATTCGCAGTTCTTGGTGTGAAGTTACAAGCTGCATGGAAAAATATTCCTGTTAGCACTTGTTAACCCTCAACAAGCTGCCAGACATCAATATTTTGGAAACATTTGAGATAAAATGGACTGTTTTCAAATAGCCACAGCACTCAGTGGGTATGTATCAAAGAAACATAACTCCTTTTGTCGGTCATTAACTTGTCGGACGACGATACTGATATTAACCCTCTCCACCATTAATGATGGTTTTTACCTAAACATTTTTTTTTATCAAATTGAGTCATTTGAGCCAACTATACCCACCTTTCTCATAACATCAATAACAGAACTTCAGTGAGACAGTTAAAAACAATTCATCAGACACTCTGGGGGTCACGAAAAATCATGCAAGCTCATCTGAAAAAGCCATGATTCTCCAGAATCATAAAGTCTAGTTTCGACACGTAATTTTGAAACTCCAAAGCCAGCGTCAAAATCACAGTTGAAGTTGGATGGAAATTTAGAGTTTCAATGACCTGTATGTATAAGTGACTTTTACTCGATAAAATTTTTATCGTCTGCATAATACTTCAGGGTGTGTCGGGTTACCCTAAACACAGGTAATTGTTGGGGGGGGGGGGGGTATGGGGGGTGCTAATTTAGAAACAGACTCAAGGCACAAATTATTTTTATTAGCTCAGCTTTGACGTAGGCAAATTTGAGGTTATGTCATGGCCCGATCTTTACGAAACTTCACGGGTACCTTTGTTATCACTGGGATGAGAATGACAAGAACGAGTGTTTTGGGGTGTGGTCCGAAATTCAAGGTGGCTGTCGGCAGCCATTTTCTACCGAAATTAGTGCAATCAGTTTTTTGTACAGAACTTCTGTATGAAAGTTACGATTTGAATAAATATTTGTATGAATGTTTAGTAACATGGAATAAGTCACATATAATACAGGTTTTTTTTCTCGTGCAGAAATTATGCAAATTAGATGCACTTTGATTTATTCAGTGCTACTTCTACACAGTAAGTACACATGCCAATACAGCTTGGGCTAGGGGCTGTACTTATGAACTGATTTTCACGAAACTTCTTGTGTACCTTTGTTATCATCTTGGGACGAGAACAGGTGTTTTGGGGTGCACTCCAAAATTCAAGATGGCTGCCATCGGCCATTTTGTACCGAAATTAGGTACAATCAGTGTTTTGTACAGAACTTCTATATGAAGGTTCTGAGTTGAAAAATGTTTGAATGAATGTGTAGTAACATGGAATACATCACATAAAATACAGGGTTTTTTTATCGTGCAGAAATTATGCAAATTAGATGAACTTTGAGGTAAGTAAGTAAGTAAGTATATCTTTATTTTTGTTACATGTGCTAAGATTTACATAGGTTAAAGCAAAAATGTACATGTTTAAAGCACCCGGCCCTTTGGACCTATATGTCACACAGAATTTACTGGGTGTATTTACTGTGCCTCTGTTGTTCACCCTCCTCTCATTCTCTATTTTCTCTACCTTTCATATAACCATTCACGCTCACATACATACATCCATACTCACCCATGCGCGCAATACACCCACGCATCCTCACGCACACCCTCAAACCCATTTCCATACGTATACGCACCTCGTCGCCCTGGAACCATCATGTCTCAGGTGCACTTTATAATAGAGTGAATCTAGGACAAAATGGCTCCAAGGCAGTGACATACCCACACAAGCGTCACTCCTGGTCATAAACATAGTATCCAGACCTCAAACACAATCCTCATCAGGCTATCGCACTTACACACCTGCACACATCGACACATTACCATACACCCTTTTTCAATTCCACGAGCACATACTCAGGCATACCTGGTGTTTAAGTAGGGAGTGATCGACTTTAACAGCTGACAGTAAATTAATACCTACGAATACTAGCTATAGGAAGATGCATTACGTAGTGAATATTATACAGCTCCAGTGGCTATGGTAATACTACTTATTCCAATTTGAACGGTTCACCAAAGCACACATACCTCATGGTCGTTGGGAAATCCACCAATAACCCAAATTATTTATTTATTGATTTTTAAGGTCACACAATTCTACGCAAAAAGGACTAAACATGACCACAAAACTATTTTTGCAATATCACCATTTCACCCAAACACATACGCCCCATATCCATGGCCATTATGTTGTTCGATAATAATCCGGGTTATTTATCTATTTATTGGTATTTAAGGCCCGGAATATATTAGTCCTATGCTACCAACACAAGGGGTCTGTCTACCACAGGTGACAATCACTGATTCATTTACCGGGATCTACTGGAGAGACCAACCAAAATCTTACTTACATTTGAATAGCATGGTGCACTTATTTCACAATGATTAACCTTTAAAGGCAGATTATTGTTTGGAATAGAAGAAGAATTTGCGTTTCTCAAAGGCTTTTGTCAGATAGTTTGCACACTGACGGGGGTATTTTTGAATTAGAGTAACAAACAATTCATCAGATGTAGTCGAATGTTCCGTGGTAATTTCACTTATCACAGGATGTAAAATTTCCATTCTTAGATTTTTGTAATAATCACATTCCAAGAGAAAATGATATTCATTTTCTATCGAATTTTTCGTACAAAGCAAACATAATCTTTCATTTACTTGTTCATTTTTGAAGCGCCCAGTTTCAATTCGAATTGGAAACACCCCACAGCGAAATTGAGCTAAGACTGAGCGTTGTTTTCGGGGTAAATTGATTTTCACATAACTCTCGGTTTCATATATACTTTTAAATAATTTGTATGTTCTGAGTTTAGGTACATACTGTATACTGTCCGTCCACTTTGTTGAGAAGTATTCATTCAGTAATACTTTTATTTCGTCTAAATTGCACGTTAATTGGCTTTCAAAAATATCATTTCTATCAATTTGACAAAAAATATTTTTATATCCGAGCACCATCCATTTTGACAATTATTATAATCCCATTGAAAAACCCTATTTACCAGTCTATCATTACCAGTTGCTATTAAAAAATTCCAAAGTCGTATAATATTGAGCCAGTTACGTTCTTTACTAGTTTTAATCCCCATATCTCCATTTACAGCTAACAGTGGAGTAAAACGGTGAACACCTAGATAATAACGTAACGCTTTGTTTTGTACAGCATCAATACACGTATAAGATTTATAACCCCACACCCCGAATGCATAATCTAAAACGGGACAGACGCAGCTGTTATACAATTTCTTGAAAGTTTGGAACCCTACGTCCTTAAAGGGGTGTATTTTTGATATTATGGCCCCAAGGGCCCTACCTCCCGATTTTCCTAGATTTTCAGCTGTATGGATAAAAGATTTAAATTCATGTAATATTACGCCCAGATATTTGTATTTATCAACAATTTCGATTGCCTTGCCATTGAATATAAAATCACGAGAAGTTCGTTTAGCCCGGTTTTCTCTAAAGTGAACAATTTTAGTTTTATTTTGATTTATTAGCATGCGCCATTTTTTACACCAGCCATGCACAATATTCAACATATCTTGCATATCTTGCTCGTTTTCCGCCAAAAGAACAATATCATCGGCGTACAGTAAAATGGATACGGTATCATCATTTATATTCACGCCCAATTGCGAGTCTTTAATTTCCTTAGCCAAATCATTGATAAAAAGGACAAAAAGTGTTGGCGATAAATTATCTCCCTGTTTTACGCCATTATTACACGGGAAACAATTAGTGAGATAACCGTTTACTCTTACACTCGACATAGTGCCTTCATACATATTCTTAATTGATTTATACATATTACCGTCGATACCAAGCTTCAGCAATTTATACAACAGCATTTCTCGATTTACACGGTCAAATGCTTTTTGAAAGTCGATAAACGTGCCAAAAAGTTCGTGTTTTCCCCTGATTAGAGAGGCAACTGTATAAACATTGTCAATACATGACCTCTGTGACCTAAATCCGTTTTGTTCGTCAACAAACAAATTGTTTTCTTCAGAGAAGTTAACCATTCTATTATTCAGTACAGTACAATACAACTTACTACAGGTGGGGGTTAGGGAGATACCACGGTAATTACTGGGAAGTCGAGGATCATTTAAAGGATCTTTAGGTATTGGGCAAATTATTGAAGTCTTCCACAAAGATGGAATAATGCTAGTTTCAAATATTAATTCAAACAATCTATGTAGTAAACATATTACCTGTCTGAATTTAAACGCCTCATAAGGTACATTATCACATCCCGAGGCCTTCCCATTTTTTGCCTTACAAAGGTGTGAATGATCAGCCGGAATTCTTGAATTCGACCCTCAAAACACAGATTGATAACTTTGCCCCTAAACAAAAGAGAACCATTACTATTCGTCCAAATACACCATGGTTTACGGACGAAATCAGTTTTGCCAGAAAAGAGCGTCACCGACTGGAAAACCAGTGGCGCAAATCAAATCTTATGGTCCATAGAGAAATGTTCATCGCCTAGCGTAACCACGTCAATTGGCTGACATCCCACACAAAACAAAAATTTGTCACTGACAAAATCAGTGAAAGTGTAGGAAAACCCCAGGTGTTGTGGAATGTCATTGGCAGCCTTCTTCATCGTAAGAATGTCGCTGCCCTTCCCGACCATGAGTCATCCAAAGATTTGGCAGAACCTTTCTCTACTTTCTTGAAAGAAAAAATAGAAAAGATCAGAGACTCTCAACTTTAACAACGTCAACCCCCAATGAACCCAGTTTCCACGCTCAACTCCACTCCTTCGACATGGTTGATTGCTAAACGGTTTCCAAAATAATTGCAAATTCACCCTCAAAGCAGTGCACTCTGCATCCAATCCCAACCTGGCTACTAAAGGGGTTCCTGCCTAGTCTGATATACATCACAAAAATAGTTAACACCCCTCTTTTATGTGGGGTTTTCCCGACAACAATGAGGCATGCTCTTGTGATGCAGATTCTCAAAAAACCTGGCTAAGATTCGGAGGTATTGAAGAGCTACTGCCCGGTTTCTAACCTTTCTTTTCTACCAAAGGTTATTGAAAGGGTGGTTGCTGTCCAATTGAAATCCCACTTAACTTCACAGGGGCTCAGTGAATCTTATCAGTCTGCATATCGACCCTTCTGTAGTACTGAAATAGCTTTGCTACGTGTGCAGTCCGATATCCTAATGTCCATGGACAAGCATTTGGTATCTTGCCTTGTCCTGCTAGATCTAAGTGCAGCTTTTGACACCATAGATCACAATTTGCTTCTGCGCAGACTTGAAGAGAGCTGCGCATCACCGGAAATGCCCTGCAATGGTTCACCACCTACTCAGAAAACTGTACGCAGAGTGTCGTAATAAAGGAGGTTGCATCCAATAAAGTCACGCTGAGCTTTGGTGTTCCACAGGGATCAGTCCTTGGTCCCTTGTTGTATACAATATATGTTTTGCCACTTGGTGACATAATTCGTCAACACGGTTTGGAATACCATTTCTATGATGACGACACCCAATTGTACATTCATTTTCGACCATCTGCAGAGAGTGCTGCATGCAGCAAGCTTGGGGCTTGTGTAGCTGACATAAAAAAATTGGATGACCGAAAACTTTCTGAAGCTGAATGGAGACAAAACAGAAATAATTTACTTTGGAATGACAAAGCAAATATCTGAAATTTCAAAACTGCCCATAGTTGTGGATGGTGTGTCTACAACACCACGCTCATCTGTATGAAACCTGGGATTCTTCATGGATGAAACTCTGTCGACCGGGAGACATGTAAATCATGTCTGGCGATCGGCATTTTTTCATCTGTGGAGGATCGGTAAAATTAGAGCCTTTTTAGATGAGTCCACAATAGGAAAATTAGTTCATGCATCCATCACCAGTCGCCTAGATTACTGCAACTCCTTATCAATTGTCTGCTCTAAAACACAGGTTGAAAAAATGCAGCACGTGCAAAATTGTGCAGCACGCATGATCACAAAAAGTCGCAGATTCTGTCACATCACCCCAATTCTGTTCAAACGTCACTGGCTCCCAGTAGAAAAAAGAATCTAGTTCAAAATCATTCTACTCACATTCAAATGTCTGAATGCAATGGCACCATCCTATCTGTCTGAACTTGTATGTGCTTACAAAGCTGGAAGGCCGCTCCGCTCTCAAGATATTCTTAATCTTGTCCAACCGAGGTCTAAATTGGTTACGGCAGGCGATAGAGCTTTTTTGGTCATTGCCCGAAAATTGTGGAATGCTCTACCACCCCACTTAAAAACACAACAAACACTTGGCAAATTCTAAAAAAAGGCTTGAAGACACACATCTACCAACTAACTTTCCTCGATCAAAAAGACAAGAAACTTGATGACATAGGCGCTATAACCTTTAGCTCTCTACCTTTCAATTTGTACAGCCATAGAGCACTTCGTGTGGATATAAAGCTTATAAAAGTAATCTTATTCAGTGCTACTTATACACAGTTAGTACACATGTCAATACGACTCAGGCTAGAGGCTTTATTTATGAACCGATTTTCACGAAACTTCATGGGTATCTTTGTTATCACCTTGGGACTTGAATGAGTTTTTGGGTGCGATCCGAAATTTGAAGATAGCCGGCGTCAGCCAATTAGACAAACTTTGATTTATTCAGTGCTACTTATATCCAGTAAGTGCACATTTCAATATGGCTCTGGCTAGAGGCATCTGACTGTCACCCACCTTTACAATACTTTACCTGTACATTTGTTACAGGCTATGGTCAGCATTTATGTACAGACCTTTACAATACTTTACATGTACCTTTGTTATCAGGTCATTGCCTAGATGTGTGTCATTGCTGTGTCACATACTATACATGTAGATGTCTTACACAAGTTGAGCTACAGTATCAATGACACTTTCATCTAACTTGAAACTCTTGAGATAATTTATGCAAATACATTGTGCTCAGGAAATCAGAGTACTGGTATAGGCTATTACACAGGTGCATTGCCCTGGAAATGGAGTCCCAGTGACACTGACTGGCGCCAAATACATCTTCTTGTATGCAAATGCAATGTATTTTTATGTTTGTACAATGAAAACCGAAACCGAAAACCCGACTCTTTGAATGAAACCGGAACCGAAATGAAATCTGAAAACCACCCATCTCTAATTTTGATGCCCTAGCTTTGTTCTTGGATATAAGAAGCACATTTGACCACAAGTTGTTCTCGTGAAATATTATTTACTTATCAATTTTGGTCTGAATACGGTAGAAGACTTCCAGGAACCAGTGGTGCCTGCTGTCAACTCTATGAGTTAATTTCATATCTTTTTCGTATTCTGTACCTCCCAACCTTCATTTTGATGCATAATTTGTATTATTTAATTTGAATTTAAGGAATATCAGAGGTGGGAATTTCAAAATAAACAAAATTCCATCACCTATATAGCACCTTAAGCTTTGGATAATCATATTCATCCAACTTGTGAATAAATATTTGATGAATTCGGAGCAAAAACTGGGAATATGTTTCTGTTTGTTTTAAATCCAAACGGTCATGAGTGATGGCTACAATTCGAGTTGTCTTTTGAAAATACGATAATTGCTTTCACACCACCAACATGTACTGAACAAAACTGTACCTACGTGTATTTAGATACATGAAAGCGGCATCTGAGATAGGATTAGGAGAGGAGAGTATTGAAAAATGTTTTTATTAGTTTTACCGGTGAAATAGTGATTGAGCTGCTCATAGACCCTGCCCCCAACCCCTCCCCCTTTAGGAAATTTTGAAGTTTTCTGAAAGCGTATTCAAAATGCTACAATTTGCACCAATATTTGTCATTAGGGATTGGGGCGTTACAGAGTAATGCGCATGTAAATATCACAGCCTCAAATTTAACTGTAATGTGTTAAATTTGTCCTTGGTTTGTATTGTGGGTGTTTTTACCATGACAACACGACATGCACCACTGGATCATGTCATGATGTTACATGAGATCGACTAGATGAGAGCCAAAAGATGGTGTCGTCTGGTTACATGATATACTATTCCCCCCCCCCCCCCAAAAGGTACATTCCTATTAATATTTCATTTCGACGTCCATCTTGTGGATCTCGTGTGGTGATTGCATGTGACACCATTGACATGTGACCCAGCCGTGCCATGTTGAGTTGTCATAGTAGCCCCGTGAGCAACCATATTGTGATGTAATTACCATAGTGCTGCGTGGTCTTTGTGTGCGTGCGCATCGCGAGTTGTTAGGATGATACATGTTTCTGCCATCCATTTTATATATTGGAGGCCCCCATCTTGGTTTCTATTGTAACATATGGTTGGTATTTGGCCCCAAACTCCCAAATAGCAAAGGAGTATGGTTGGAGGGTATGTTCGATTGAATACAAATAATTTTAATTAACTATCCCCCCAAATCACCAAATCCCCCCAAATCACCAAAATCAACCCAAAATCACTTTATTTGGTACGGATTGACGGAGTCCCCCAGAATTCTCCCTTCTCCAATGATAGGTACGTTCCTTAATATAAGAAATTAAGTCTCAATCTAATTATGCAGAATGCTCGGGTAGAATTACCACAAACAACCTGACAAGTTGTGTAACAGGGTGGGGTGAACGACTCCCCAGGGGCTATAACCCTGGCCGAAATCTCCCTGTTGTTCTTCAGATTCGTGAGGATCTGGGTCAACTAGCCAACCATGGATAAAATATAACTCAACTCTAGAGGTAGAATAGCCATTAAGTTATGTGTTGTGGTCTGGATGAATACACAATAAAATAGGAAAACAGTTTATACGTGGTTTATTATGAAGCCAAAAATAGTATGATATGAAATGGACATGAATATGAATGACGGATCAAAAACCACGGGTCCACTCCACTTTTACCAAAAAGAGGGTTAAATTACACACAAAATATGTTCAGTAAATCTGGATGCTCGCCCAGAACTCGGACCTGGAGAGAATCACTGTCAGAAACGTTGATTCTCACCAGGGCCGAGTTGAACGGGTTCAAAAATTACGGCACCCCTTATGGTTAACCTTTTTACAGGTTACAAAATGTCCCCATAACTAAGCCAGTGTATAGGTTTATGTTTGGACAGCTAGTCAAAGCTTTACCCAAACACAAAGTGGACGACGAATTATGAGCGAGACCGCTCTTATATAGGATAATTTCGCGGGGAAAGATTTCAAACACTGCAATCTGATTGATTTCTCGCTTTCACCTCGACGAATGAAACAACATAACAATGCACCACGGCGTGAACCAATAAGGTACATCGATTCATTTCAAACATGGAAATGACTTGAAGCCAACAAAAATAGAATTAAACCTCCGTTATGTGCAGACGAATTATAACAGAGTAATTTAGAACTTCTCTTGTATATTATATTTCAACTGCTGTTACCAAATCCGTTACACTTCCCCCTCCTTAAAAAGAAAATGTGTAACATTTTCAGAACCATACAGCAGTTGTTAAATAGATTTATGGCAAATCTTTAATATTTTATAATTTTCATTTAAAATATGGCGTTCCACATAAAACATTCTCTATAATCACGAGACCCGGCTCACCATGCCAATTCCCATGAAAACATTATATGCAAAATTTAAATTGATAATATGAATGAGATGAACAAGGTGTTACAAAATTACACATGATTCCTCTACCGACTATTATATAGTTTAAGTTATTGTCTCTTTTTAGAAATTCTGTAAAGTCTTGATCTTGTCTCTCTGCTTCTTCGGAAGTAGTCCTCTAATGTTCACTGTTGGAATGTTTCCAATTCCTTTACACTACTCGACAACAATATAATCATCTTGTTCTTCGCAGCATGCTAAACCATACGCCGTTCTGTTTTGGAGAAGTGAAGTTCTTTTACATTACCACCCTCATCTCGGATCTGCTGCAACATGTTCATCAGATTCTGCTCTCTCCGCTAGCAACGAAAGGCATAGCAAAATTGCGTCAACAGAACCAAGAATTCTTTTCTGACACACTGCATGCTACATCGCCCTACTCCGCTGCCAGCTTCTTGTGATGGTGTGCACCCCGTTAATGTTAAACAGATATTCAATTTCTACTTGGTGGAGCAAACAAATTAAAATGTACAGCAGTAACAGCAATACTAATTGCTCCCCCTGCTTTATGATTTACTAAAATTCCCAAATACGAAATACTGGATATACTGGTTAATTTCCCAATAAGATAGATGAAATATCCAGAATACAATTAATGTAGATGAAATTCTGGATAAAATTATTTCTCTGGATGTTACAATTCCGCCAATAATTCTAAAACTATTCAAAATTTAATTGTAACGTTCTAAAGGTCAACAAGGCCACGTGGTTTCCACTAATCTAACACATGTGATAGCTCCCCGGCTCTTCCACTATCAACCATATATTACTATCAATGGGACATATCAATATTCGAGCAGAATAAGCGGCTGTATTCAGCCTTTTGATATATATAAACTGCTCACAATTGTGCCCCATTTTAAATTTAATGGTCAATTTGGAAATTACATTTTAGGCTATCCATGGACGGAGAACACAATTCTCAACAACCAACTATTTTGCACTACCATTCAAGAAACGTTTTTACATTTTAGTAAACGAACGAGAGACTGGCCATTACCCATAAAACAACAAGCCTCAGGATTGCAATATTTCCTCTACTATAAATTACTTGCCCTATATAAGACACTCCAAATGTACACCTCTAAGGTTAGTTCAATTTGACATATCAGTAACAGCTTCAGTTTTCGCCAGATCTAAATGATGTATCGCCATGACATCTACAAATATTATCTACGTAATATTAAAATAGCACCCAGACTACTGAAGACAAACCACCTATTATTAAAAGAACCCAAGATGCCGGAAGCATAGCTTAAAAGAGAAATATACAAATATTTAAAAACTCCTACGCGTCGCGATTACTGTTTAATAGAAAAGGTTCCACACTCGTCAATGCCTATTGCCAATAGAAGATCGGCATACCAACACACTGTGTACTATCTACTTTCAATAAGCAGACTACGAGGTCTTATTTCGCTTCCTAGGAAAAACATCCTTTCTGGTCACTATCGAGGGTTACCTACAGTAACACAAAATACATCCAAACTAATGAGCAATGCAATCATCTAGCATTTTAGCTTTCACTATCGACTTACTAAAAGATTCTTCCTTGAATCAAGTTTACGTAATAGCTAATAACTTAACGAACCTCTAACTTGGGACTGTTTATTAGATTTAAAGTTGACCTTAAACATTTTCAAAAGTTGAAAGAAAAATTGTGGGGTTAAATCCCGCAAGCACCCAGTGCTACTTTGTACTAAAGGGCATATAACTCGACTACCCTTCCTACTTGCCCATTTCTGAGTTGACTCATATGTCCGATAGATGGATTCACAAAATGTGTTATTTTCGCAATGAACCCGGAAAGTGGAGGTATTTCACACAACAGGTCAATAACTTTTCCTTTTGTTTGGACGTTAACTTATCTGACATTCCATCAGCCAAAGTTTGCAAATAATCAGGTAATTCTCCAATATCAGTCTCAAGCTTTTCCCCTTCCCCAGAAATCACTTCTACAGGGGATACCATTGCTATCACTGAATTGCCATGAATTTTCACACAATTTTTGCAAACATTAATTACTGACATCCAGATCTTCTTCTTACTCACGTCCACAACTGACCTTGCCATCAATAGACCCGTAGACTTAATAAAAGAGGAAGGCTCAACCAGTCCTTCTCCAAATTCAAATGAAACATCAACATTACCCTCCACAGTACACCCTGTATCAGGGGGTATCACGATTGACTCATCCAACCTTACTCTAGCACAATTATTTTCAAAACCAGAAATTAATCCAATTTCTTCTACAAATTTCTTCACCTTCCTTTCAAAACTTATATCAATTCCATACTTTGTTAGAAAATCCATTCCAAGAATTCCAGTTAAATTGCCCAAGTCGGCAACAATGACATTATGCTCAACAAACTGATTGTCAATTTCTAACCTCAAAGGTGTTTCACCAAGAACTGAAAGATTGTTACCAGAGGCCGAAATCAGTGTCACTGAGACACTTCCAAGACATGCCCGAGAAGCAATTTCCAGATCATTGAATACTTTCTTAGACAACAAAGTTACAGCAGAACCAGAATCCACAAGGAATTTCAATGGTTTTCCATAAATACCAATATTCACAAATAAACAACTGCAGACATTTTTACGACCAATACCACTCACAGCTTTTCACGAACAAGCTTTTTGAGCTACACTGGCACTTTCAATACCTTTACTAGTCTCAAAATAAATCCATCTATAACAAGATGCTAAAAAGCCTCTATCGGGTATTTTTCACATTCGTCTCATAAGTGTTTGGGCTGAGTTGACTGATCAGCTCAGAAACTCTCAAATTATCCGGCTCAAATTACTCCGATCGCCAACGAGAATACAAAATATGTATTGTGTGTGTGTAGGGGGGGGGGGGGGGGGGGTGATATTTCGGCCCCTGTTTATCCCAGTATCGTGACATCTTGGGAGTTTGGTGCAGAGTAAAATAAGACAACAGAATGAACAGTCTATAAACTTAGACTTCAACTCACTCATAGAATGACTTTGTCTATCAAACTTTAATTACACCAAGCTTATGAGCTTCCACTTCACCAGCAGTGGTATACATGGGCCCATCGTGCCACTTAAAACCACTAAGTTGGATTCCAAAAGTTTACAATTGCATCCATCTGGGGAGAAGCCCTTGCAATTGTAATAATACAACAAAAGCTACTGAAATTATGCATACCAATAATCAAGCTCTAATTTCCCCATGAATTAAATTCATTTTGATCGTTCAAAGAACACAGACCCTGTCGAGAAAATTACCCACAATGTAAGTAGCTGTAATAACCAGATCCTGGTAGCCTCGCCAATTTGTAACAGGGTGGGGTGAACGACTCCCCAGGGGCTATAACCCTGGCCGAAATCTCCCTGTTGTTCTTCAGATTCGTGAGGATCTGGGTCAACTAGCCAACCATGGATAAAATATAACTCAACTCTAGAGGTAGAATAGCCATTAAGTTATGTGTTGTGGTCTGGATGAATACACAATAAAATAGGAAAACAGTTTATACGTGGTTTATTATGAAGCCAAAAATAGTATGATATAAAATGGACATGAATATGAATGACGGATCAAAAACCATGGGTCCACTCCACTTTTACCAAAAAGAGGGTTAAATTACACACAAAATATGTTCAGTAAATCTGGATGCTCGCCCAGAACTCGGACCTGGAGAGAATCACTGTCAGAAACGTTGATTCTCACCAGGGCCGAGTTGAACGGGTCCAAAAATGACGGGACCCCTCACGGCTAACCTTTTTATAGGTTACAAAATGTCCCCATGACTAAGCTAGTGTATAGGTTTGTGTTTGGACAGCTAGTCAAAGCTTTACTCAAACACAAAGTGGACGACGAATTATGAGCGAGACCGCTCTTATATAGGATAATTTCGCGGGGAAAGATTTCAAATACTGCAATCTGATTGATCCCTCGCTTTCACCTCGACGAATGAAACAACATAACAATGCACCACGGCGTGAACCAATAAGGTACATCGATTCATTTCGAACATGGACTCCGTGCTTGAAGCCAACAATTAAACCTCCGTTATGTGCAGACGAATTATAACAGAGTAATTTAGAACTTCTCTTGTATATTATATTTCAACTGCTGTTACCAAATCCGTTACAGTTGAACTAGTTTGGATTCATTGAGAATTCTCATTTTAATAGGAATACATAATGCTATATGGGACCATGAAGCACAGGCGTCTGGGGACCTGATCTAGAGCGATAAATAGCGCCTAGAAGGTCTAAAATCACCCAACATCAAAATACCCCTACTGTATTATAAATATACACAAGGCTGGAAACTTCCAACGCTCGAAATTTTATACCACGAAATTAGAAACCACTCGTTTCAAATCAATGAAACGCGTTGACAGCCCGCATAGCACGTTTATCGATGCATAAATGAATACACTTCAATTCTGCAGTGCACCCCTTAGCATTTTCTTGCAGAGAATGCCTTTATTTTCACTCCAACTCGACAAAACACACACAAAATTCAGCTAGACGAACTTCCATTCCACGGGAATCTCCGCACTGAATTTTCTCTCTAGCGGGGATATCGGCTCAGGACGTTCAAAATTCGCATTTTTGTGTATCTTGCACTGTTAAAAAAAGTTAAAACATACATGGCTGTGGATAACATATTTGGGTCTCAAAATAATTAGTTTTGATTTTATGTTTGGTCGAAAATTGACAAGACTCACAAAGGGGTGCTGGACGTTTCGTACACTGCCGTATCGTACACAGCCATTTTGGACGTTTCGTACACAAGATTCTGGGACGTTTCGTACACAAGGTGGGACGTTTCGTACACGGGATTTAAATGGGATATATGAGTACATATACGATGAAAGACAACAACGCTCTTATTAAAATAATATATTTTATTGAACAATAAATATCTAAACTTAAAAAAAATGACGTTTTCAGACATAAATATATATATACCAAATGATAAAATACATTGTACATAAATGGTAAACAGTTTTAACCAGGTGGGGGCATGACATTTTGAAAGGGAAATACATGTAATGGTTTATCGCTCCGCCCACAGCAGTCATTGGTTATTACATGTACATTCAAATTGACATTTGACAAGCGTTTTCATTAAATTGGAAGAACATTTAAATTTCCGATTTTTCCCGTAATTTAAAGGAGAATTTGTTCAAGTTTTATTGCGTTACTGGGAAAAATTCAGAAATATAAGCAGAAAATCCTACCAGTACTCTATCAGTATTAACAAAGGAATACAAATTAATTTTTTCAGTAAAATTGAAGAAGATTTAAGTTGCGCTAAAATGCTTTAAATTCTATGTCGCCATGACTGACTAAAGATGAAATGTGAATCAAGTAAGTTTTGGGCCTGTTTTTATACAAATTTCAATTCTAGAAAAACACCGAAGATGAAATGGTTTAGTTTTAATACTAGAAATAACAAATCAATTAACAATGTTCACGTGTTGTTTGGAATAACAACACTGTTCAAGAGGTGATTGGTCCTCATTATTCTGGCATCAAAGCATTGAGCATCTCATCAAAATAACTCCTCAACAGAGCTTCCCGCAAGTTTTAACACGTAAGACGTCGTACCGGATTTTGCAAAGCGCCGTTTTTCGCGTTTGAAATGCTATTTTTCAACTGCGCATGTGAGACAATTTTTTTTTTTAAATTTGAAACACGTCATAAATTTAAACTGCGCATGCTCCCCGCGTTCAATTTGAATTTCTAACTTATTCAAAAACAGTATTACCCGCGATAACCTAAATGCGAGACGCGATTTTTTGGGCAGTTTTCGCTTTGTCATAGTAAAAATTGAAAGTTGAAAAAATGCAGGCCCTTACGAAGACACTCACGATTTTAGAAGAAAATCTTCATGTTTCATTGTGGTAAGTGAATATATTTATTGAACATTAATTGTCCGTAAGTGCCAACTTAGTGTTATGTGGCAGCGGGTCGGTGGATCCCTCATGAAAATGTACCATGGTACACCATGGTATGTCCCAAAATACCGTGGTATTACCATGGTATACCATGGTAATACTATGGTATTTTGGGACATACCATGATGTACTAGGAGTGTAAGCTTCGGGGGGGGGGGGGAGGGGCACTGTGAAAAGAAAGCTAAAGAACCACGGGTTGTTTGGGGAGCCAAAGAAAGTGGAACCAGGAATCGGAGGCACGAGTGAAATTGTGGAGAGGGCGGGGGGAGGGGAAGGGGGGCAGAGCAAGATTATGGAAGGGTCAGAACTATGTTGGCTAGTAACCTGTGAGCCTTCTACGCCCCGATCCAGGTATCCCTTGGCTCACGAGTTGAGGGGATACCTGACTCGGGACGTAGAAGGCTCACAGAGTGGAGCTTCCGCCTACTGGGATATCCAAACCTACGTGTATAAGGTTAGTAGGGAGGACTGTCCCTTCTATATGTGGGTGTATATGGGGTGCGACCCGGGAAAAGTTTTGAAAAAATAATTTCTCTAGAAAGGTATCTGTAATGATTTGACATTACTGGGTGGACATTGCGAAAAATGACTTAAAAATTTGAAATTTTTGGGAGCGTGTGGAAAATTGGGTTGGGGGCATATGCCCTTTGTAGTGTAGCCCCCCCCCCCCCCCCTCTGGTGGCTAAGGGACTGCAAACCAAAGAGAAAACATTAATTTTATGTTCAGCTATCAAAACATAGCCCGCGAGTTTTCACCAGAAAGCAGTGAGACTGGCAGAGACTGCCTGTTCGGGGGGTGGGGGGGGGGGGGGGGATTGATTAACCATTTGGAAAAAAAAGAATAAAATACTGAACGTCCGGCAAAAAGTATCGAACATTAACGAATGCCAAGACAATACCACAGACACAGCCTCGCCTAAACATCATTTTGTCCTAATTGTATTCTGTCTTAGAATGCACTTAGGGCAAAATAGTTCAGACACATACACATAGCCCCCCCCCCCCCCCCCTCCCCACCACACACACAAATAAACTCTAATGTATAGAAGAAGATTACATTTTCCACTAACAACAATCTTTTAGCGCTGCACTGGTTGTTTTTAATGTGTACCAATCAACAAATTACAAGCTGTTTTAGTATGACGGTCGTGAGAGACTTTGGTAGTTATTCTGTATGGTCCTTTCCTGTGTAGCGCGCGAATTTTGAACGCCCTGAGCCGATATCCCCGTTAGAGAGAAAATTCAGTGCGGAGATTCCCGTGGAATGGAAGTTCGTCTAGCTGAATTTTGGGTAAACATGAAGAATAGCGGACCCAACAAATTATACAAAAATTACCAACTTTTCCCTACTTTTCATGGTTTTCCTACATTCTTTAGTGTTTTCTCTTTATATATTCATAAATTTGGGGGAATAAAAATCACTTTTTAGCTTGTTTTTACAAGTTTTTAACTTCTGAGATGAAGCAATTCAACTTGCGCGTCAACCATCTTTTCTATCGAAGTGTGTGTTCGATTTTGAAGTGCACTTGTCTGCATTGGTACCACAAGGAGAAGTCGGTAAGTACAGTGTTTTTTTTCAAGTTTTCATTATTAAGGTAAGTTATTATGTAATAAATAGCACTGCACTCGACAGGTTAGGGTCAGTCTAGCAAGGGTTCGGGTTAGCTAACCCGAACCCTTCCTACACTGACCCTAATCTGTTGCACACGGTGCGCTTTTCGGAACTGATGTGATACTGAATTCTCCACAAATGGGAGGAGACGCCCACCTTGACGTCACATCTTTGACAGTTTCCACTGAAAGAACGTCGCTGTTGATAAACACGATCAGACAACTTTTCCGTGCCTCTATTACGGGAAGGAAAAATTTAGTAAATAATGTCTAAAAATATTAAAAACTCAGGGTTTTTGGTACATATGTGAAGAAAAAACATTAAAGAATGTAGGGAAATCATGAAAAGTTGGGAAAAGTTGGTAATTTTTGCACAATTTGTTGGGTCCGCTATTCTTCATGTTTACCGAATTTTGTGTGTGCTTTGTCGAGTTGGAGTGAAAATAAAGGCATTCTCTGCGAGAAAATGCTAAGGGGTGCACTGCAGAATTGAAGTGTATTCATTTATGCATCGATAAACGTGCTATGCGGGCTGTCAACGCGTTTCATTGATTTGAAACGAGTGGTTTCTAATTTCGTGGTATAAAATTTCGAGCGTTGGAAGTTTCCAGCCTTGTGTATATTTATAATACAGTAGGGGTATTTTGATGTTGGGTGATTTTAGACCTTCTAGGCGCTATTTGTCGCTCTAGATCAGGTCCCCAGACGCCTGTGCATGAAGCAGGGTTTGTATTTTGAAAAATGGTCGGGGCCTGAAATAAGTCTACAAGAGTTGAGTGTCTGGGCCTACTTGGGACTGAGTTTTAAACATGCCTTAATAGTTTAGTTTTCTTTTAAATATTTGTTGGGGCAAGAAAAATGGCCCGGACAGAAGCACTCTCAGGACTGATCTCAGGGGTCTGGGCTGATCAGCCCCGATAAAATGCAAACCCTGTAAAGGTTTCTCATATCACCTAGAGTCTTATAAAACTAGCATGTAGTGGTATAAGGTACACTCCTTTGTAAGAGTCAATCTCATGACCCAGAATTAACACAAACAACCTGACAATTGCTTTACTCATTCAGATTCCTTCGGAGTTCCCTGCTTCTGCCTATCCTAGTCTGTTCCATAGCTTATTATTCTCTCCATTCCCTGGTCTGTCCTGTCTGTGTTATGTCTTCCCCAATCTCCCTTTAAAGTATTCTGACTTTCCTAGATGTGTTTGTGTGCTAGTGCTCAATGTGTACACATTACATGCAGCACATAGGCACATGCTGGATGTGCTTGAGTGCTAGTGCACAGTGTGCGCACATCACATGTGGCACATACAGGTATTTGGGATACTTATGACACGGTGATGTACTATTTGAGGATGCCTGTTGAGGACACATTTTGAAAAATACCTTTTGCAGGATATTTATCTGAAGATAGTTATAGCGCCTAACCCTATTCAGCTCCTGACTTGTAAACCACCCCCATAACCTTCATAACTTCTGGCCTGTCACTGCTGACTGTCCTGATCAGTTTGCAATGTGTTCACCTTAAGTATGGTGCTCAACCAGCCTTGCGGTCTCGTACCATTGTTGCTGTGTATCATTACTATTGGCTACCACTATTCTGTCCTGTGCTAGAGTGTCTCAACCATTACTAACTTGTGGTACTACTACTATGGCTCTTGGTACACTACTGCCGCTTTGGGTCCCAATTCATATCACTATCAAAGTTGTATTCCACTACTGCTTGCTCGAACGACTTGAATCTTATCAAGCAAATGAGCTATTGAGCAATTGCTTGAACAAGTGACTCCACATACTGCTCTTTGACTCTTTTTTCGGTAAACATGATTCTATGGGGATTCTGTAAAAAGGATTCCATAAGTAGGATTCCAAGGTCCTATACATCACCAGGTAGTCTTACCATAAGAAAGAGGTGTGCACAGTTCTTTTTAACCCTTTCAATCCCACCCAAAGGGGATATGGTACACGATACTCGATTTGTGTATAATATATCACCAAATGAATCTGGATTGAAAAATTCACACGTACTACAATCACAACCAGAATACTACTATAAAATCAGACAGCATCCGATTTGAATAACAAATACAGCTGCATGATATTTTGATATACCGATATTGAAATTTTCACCGGTTGGATATCGTCCATTCTGTGGGAATTCCGGTATGTCGTCTCTAACAATTTTCATTTTTAGCACGTGATATAAAACATAGTAGTCTTCATTTTAAAAAAAATACGATTCAATCTAACAGCTGATCGGAGAAACAGGAAGGTTTTTTTTGCACTACTTGGTGAAAACGATGAACAGTGAGATATTACCTGACTTTGGCTTCTGACCTTTGAACTATGCCATGTATCGACAAACAAACATGTTTTTTCAAGACTCGTGGGGGATATTAGTTTGTTTGTTTTTTTTTCAATAAACTTCATACCCGGTACATGAAATATTCTCAACATTTATTATTATATACTGGTATATCGCGATATGTTTTTTGATATCGTTACAGGTATTCAAATTTGAATTTTGTGCAGCCCTAATAACAATACCGCTCAATGGTATTTTGTGATTTCCAAAATAATCACTGAAAAAACAACGACCCACAAAGTGGTGTCCACCTGTCTGCACATGTTTGTCATTGGAATCCAATCCTTAAGTGAATTCCAAAGTCAGAATAATACGAAACTTGCCCTGAACGGCAGGCCTGGCATTCTTTAGGAGTGCAGGAGTGCTGCATGCCTAGAAAAAATTGAGGAGGGCAATTTTTTGCACCCCTTTATTTTCTGGAATGCAAGACCTGTTTGGGACTGCCTTTAAAATCTCTTATCATTTTTAGCTCACCTGGCCTAAAAGGCTAAGTGAGCTTTTCACATCACTTGGTGTCTGTCGTCGTCCGGCATCTGTAAACTTTTCACATTTTCATCTACTTCTCTGTAACCACTGAGCCGGTGTGAACCAAACTTGGCAGGAATGGTCTATTGGAGGTCCTCTACCAACGATCCTCATTTTGTTCCCATGGGTTGAAAACCATGGCTGCCAGAGGCATTCTTGAATCTGCTTGGTGGATTTTCAAAAATCTCTGAAACCGCCAGGCCAAATGTTTTGAAACTTCACATAAATGATGACTGGGACCCCTCTATCAATGATTCTCATTTAATGTTGTTTGGGTTACAAACATGGCCACAATTGCAACTTACAGTTACTATAGAAACCCTATGAGAAATAACATTTTCATCTTCTTCTCTGGAACTAATGAGCTGACATGAACCAAAGCTGGCAGGGATAGTCTATGGGAGGTCCTCTACAAAAGATCCTCATTTTGTTCCCATGGGTTTGAAAACATGGCCGCCAGAGGCATTCTTTGATTCTGATTGGTGGATTTTGAAAAATCTCCTCTGAAACCACAGGGCCAAATGTTTTGAAACTTTGCATGGTTGATGACTTCTACCAACGATCCTCATTTAATGTTGATTGGGTTGCAAACATGGCTTTAATTACGGCTTATGGTTACTATAGAAACTCTATGGGAAATCACATTTTTATCTTCTTCTCTGGAACTACTGAGTCGACGTGACCCAAACTTGGCAGGAATGGTCTATGGGAGGTCCTCTACAAACGGTCCTCATTTTGTTCACATGGGTTGAAAAACATGGCTGCCAGAGGCATTCTTTGATTCTGATTGGTGGATTTTCAAAAATCTTCTCTGAAACTGCCAGGCCAAATGTTTTGATACTTCACATAAATGATGACTGGGACCTCCTCTACCAACAGTCCTCATTTAATGTTGATTGGGTTGTAAACATGGCTGCAATTGCAGCTTATAGTTACTATAGAAACCCTATGGTAAATCACATTTTCATCTTCTTCTCTGGAACTACTGAGCCAACATGCACCAAACCTGGCAGGGATAGTCTATGGGAGGTCTTCTACAAATGCTCCTCATTTTTGTTACCGTGCATCGAAAAACATGGCTGCCA
Source organism: Pictodentalium vernedei (assembly GCA_031216915.1). Taxonomy (NCBI): domain Eukaryota; kingdom Metazoa; phylum Mollusca; class Scaphopoda; order Dentaliida; family Dentaliidae; genus Pictodentalium; species Pictodentalium vernedei. The sequence goes on from CM062297.1 coordinate 564,201,924, forward strand.
GAAGCATTTTTTGATTCTGATTGGTGGATTTTGAAAAATCTTCTCCTCTGAAACCACAGAGCCAAATGTTTTGAAACTTTGCATGGTTGATGACTGAGACACCTTCTACCAATGATCCTCATTTAATGTTGATTGGATTGCAAACATTTCTGCAATTGTGGCTTATAGTGACTATAGAAACCCTATGGGAAATCACATTTTCATCTTCTTCTCTGGAACTTCTGAGCTGACGTGAACCAAATTTTGCAGGAATGGTCTATAGAAGGCCCTCTACAAACAGTCCTCTTTTCTGGATTTTGCAAATTGCAAGAACGGCCCTTTTGTTCCCATGATGTTCTCGCAAATGCTTGTTAAGGAAACCCATTTACCGTTCCCCTCAAAAATATAAGCATTTTTTCATCAGATAAAATTTAATAAAATTACACTAATTTTAGAGCTGAAACGATTAAAGGATTTTCTTAATCGATTAATTGCATGGATTAACGTTGGTTAACTGATGAATCATTTGCCCTAATAGGTAGCTGAATAATTACCGTACTGTTGATGATTTATACAATTAAAACTTTACGCAACGTAATAGACAAAACCAGCCAGTGGCATATACAAAAACATCCATTCAAATTTTATGTTTTCAAATTTTGTCTCCAAACAAATCTTATGACCCCTCATTGGAATGAGCTCATTGAGATCATTCCAATGAGGGGTCATAAGCTATGTTTTTGTGACAAACATTGAAAATCTTTAGTAATTCAAGAATTTCTTGTGCAAGTATTGTCTGCTACCCACATTTGGTGAAGGCTTGAGATTGACCATTTCCAGCCACTGATACAGTATAATAATCATGCAAGTGAACAAGTATGTCAGCATGTAACTGGCATGCATTACTCTCTGTCTCATATAATTGATGTGAGCCAGTGTGACAATGTTTGCCTGTTTTGGAGCAAGTTTGTTCCTTTGTTAACCCATATAATACAGTAGTTCAAAAGTAATGGTTAACTGATCAATTACTTTTTTTATCGATCAAGATGTTGATCTCTGGTTAGTGGATTAATCGGTTAACCATATCAGCTCTAATTAATTTCTATAAACATGATTACTGCAATAGCCTTTGATGTGGTGGTTGAACAATCTAACGATCTTTGTATTTGAAAATAAATAAGCATAATTCATGTGATTAAGACACATGTTGGAAATGGGTCCCGCAAAAAATAAAAGAGTCCCGCAAAAAATATTTACGGGACACAAAAATGGGTCCCGCAAAAAATAAATTTGCGAAACCCTTTTTTTTTTTCCTGTTGGTTGGAAAATGTGGCCACTTGAGACATTCTCTGATTCTGATTGATGGATTTTGCAAAAATCTTCCCCTCTGAAACTACAAATTCAAATGTTTTGAAACTTCACATGATTGAGGACTGCGACACCTACCAATGATCCTTGTGTAATGTTGATGTAATGTTGCAAACATGGCCACAATTGCAGCTCATAGTTACCATAGAAAGCCTGTTGGAAATCATATTTTTATATGTAGTTCCAGGTGAGCGATTACATGCTCTTTAGAGCCTTCACTTAGCTTAACTTGACAAAGTCAAGATAAGCTATTGCCATCACGAGTGTGGAAGTCTGTCTGTTTGTGAGTCTGTTCACATTTTCCTTTAGCACAGGTAACACCCCGTAGTTCTTGTCTGATCATCACGAAATTTCATATGCAGGTTTGAGGTCATGTCTAGATGAGAACGTCCCCTTTTGGTCACGATCGGTCAACCCTGATGGCTGCCCGAGACCAAAACCTGAAAGCCTTTAGCACAGTATACAGGTCATATTTATGAAGAGATTTTATTGTAACTTGGTAGGATGACTCTGTATAATGTCTAGATGAGAATGTCCCCTGTTGGTCATGATCTGTCAACCATTACAGCTGCCCAAGCCCGAAACCCTAAAACTTTTAGCACAGTCTGCAGGTGATATTTGAAACGGAGGGATTTCATTGTAACTTGGAAGGATGGCTCTGTATGATGTCTATCTGAGAACTTCCCCATTTGGCCGCGATCTGTCAGCCGTGACAGCTGCCCGAGCCTAAAACCTGAAAACCTTTAGCACAGTCTACAGGTCATATTTATGGAGGGAATTTGTTGTAACTTGGTAGGATGACTCTATATAATGTCTAGATGAGAACGTCCCCTGTTGATCGTGATTGGTCAACTGTGATGGCTACAGGGGCCCAAAGCCCGAAAACTTTTAGCACAGCCTACAGGTAGTATTTATGAAGGGATTTTATAGTAACTTTGTAGGATGATTCCAGATAATGTATAGATGAGAACGTCCCGTTTTGGTAGCGATCATTCGACTGTGATGGCTGCTCGAGCCCAAAACCCGAAATCCTTCAGCATAGACTACTGGTTGTATTTATGAAGGGATTTTATTGTAACTTGGTAGGATGACTCCATATAATGTCCAGATGAGAATGTCCCCTTTTGATTGCGATTGGTCAACTGTAATGGCTGCAGGGGCCCTAAGCCTGAAAAGCTTTAGTACAGTGTACAGGTCGTATTTATGAAGGGATTTCATAGTACATGTAACTTGGTGAGATGATTCCAGATAATGTCTAGATGAGAACATCCACTTTTGGTAGCCATCATTCAACCATGATGGCTGCCCAAGCCCAAAACCCCAAAACCTTTAGAAGGACTACAGATCATATTTATGAAGGGATTTCATTGTATCTTGGTAGGATGACTTAGTATAATATCTAAATGTGACCGATCAACCGTGATGGCCACAGACCCGAAGCCCACAAACCTTTAGCACAGTCCACAGGCTGTATTTATTAAGGGATTTCATTGTAACTTGATAGGATGAGTCGTTTTGGAATAATTTCACTGTAACTTGGTAACTTTGGTTGACATACATTAACTGTGAGGGCCACATTAACCTACCCCTCTGTTCTTTAGTACAGTCTACACCTCAAATTATTATGTCTCCCCTTCCCAGAAGGGAGACATATTGTTTTAGTGCATATTCTTCTTCTTCTTCTTCTTCTTCTTCTCATACAAACTTTGTCCGGGCCATAACTTTTTTGTCTTTTGACCTACACCTTAGATACTTGGCATGTGGATGTATCACCATGAGCCGGTGTGCAGTGTACCATAGTGACCTTCATGTGACCTTGACCTTCGACCTGAAGGTCAGATTTATGTGTTTTTTTAAGGGAAACATCACACAAACTTTGTCCGGGCCATAACTTTTTTGTCTTTTGACCTACACCTTAGATACTTAGCATGTGGATGTATCACCATGAACCGGTGTGCAGTGTACCATAGTGACCTTCATGTGAACTTGATCTTTGACCTGAAGGTCAGATTTATGCGCATTTTTTAGGGAAACATCACACAAACTTTGTCCGGGCCATAACTTTTTTGTCTTTTGACCTACACCTTAGATACTTGGCAAACTGTCTGGGCCAGAACTTTTTTGTATTTGAGTCAGGCTTTAGATATTTGGCATGTGGATGTATCACCATGAGCGTGTGTGTAGCGTACCATTGTGACCTTCATGTGACCTTGACCTTTGATCTGAAGGTCAGATTTGTGCATTTTTCAAGGAAACTTTGTCCAGACCAAAACTTGTTTGTCTTTTGAGCCAGGCCTTAGATATTTGGCATGTGGATGTATCACCCTGAGCCGGTGTGTCGCATACCATTGTGACCTTTATGTGACCTTGACCTCAAGGTCAAATTTATGTACTTCAAATAGGGAGCAATTGTCCAGACCAGAATTTTTTTGTTTTTTGACCTAGGACTTGGTTATTTGACATGTGGATGTGTCACCATGAGACTGCATGTTGTGACCTTCATGTGACGATGACTTCAAGGTCAAATTTATGTACTTCAAATAGGGAGTAATTGTCTAGACCAGAATGTTTTTGTTTTTTGACCTAGGACTTGGTTATTTAACATGTGGATGTGTCACCATGAGACCGCATGTCGTCTACCTTGATGATCTACATGTGACCTTGACCTCTGACCTTAAGGTCAAATTTATGTACTTCAAATAGGGAATAATTATCCAGACCAGAACTTTTTTGTATTTTGACCTAGGACTTAGATATTTGACATGTGGATGTATCGCAATTAGACCGCATGTCACATGTAATCATGACCTTCATGTGACCTTGCCCTCAAGGTCAAATTTATGTACTTTAAATAGGGAGTAATTGTCCAGACCAGATTTTTTTTTTTTGGACATGTGGATGTGTCACCATGAAACCGCATGTCCGCTACCTTGCTGAACTTCATGTTACCTTGACCTCTGACTTCAAGGTCAAATTTATGTACTTCAAATAGGGAATAATTGTCCAGATCAGAACTGTTTTGTTTTTTGGTCTAGGACTTAGATGATTGACATGTGGATGTATCACAATGAGACCACATGTCATCATGACCTTCATGTGACCTTGACCTCAAGGTCAAATTTATGTACTTTAAATAGGGAGTAATTGTCCAGACCAGAATTTTTTTTTTTGACATGTGGATGTGTCACCATGAAACCGCATGTCTGCTACCTTGATGAACTGCATGTGACCTTGACCTCTGACCTCAAAAGGAAGGGGAGACATATGTTTTAGTGTGCTAAAACACTTTCTAGTTTTTATTGAAAGCATCACATACAGGGAACAGAAATTAACATATTCTCAATTATCACAATTCTTGCCATATTTCATAATCCTTTCATAAACATTGAACATTATCCTTTTCATCAAACACAGCACATGGTCAAGTTAAGCTACAGTGTCATTGACACTTTCATTCAATGTCGCATTGATTCGCAATAATTCATGACCCATTCTGTGTCGCATTTTGATACATTTTGAGTGTAGAAGACAGTCACATAAGAATTGAATGCAACATTTTGAATAATGAGAAGATGTATGTGCCAATTGTAGCTTAACTTGACAAAGTCAAGATAAGCTATTGCCATCACGTGTGCGGAAGTCAGTGAGTCTGTTCACATTTTCCTTTAGCACGGGCTACACCCCGCAGTTCTTGTCTGACCATCACGAAATTTCATATGCAGGTTTGGGGTCATGTCTAGATGAGAACGTCCCCTTTTGGTCGCGATCGGTCAGCTGGTATGGCTGCCCGAGCCCAAAACCCCAAAACCGTTAGCACAGTCTACAGGTCGTATTTATGAAGGGATTTCATTGTAACTAGGTAGGATGCCTCTGTATAATGCCTAGATGAGAATGTCTCCTTTTGGGCATGATCTGTCAACCGTGATGGCTGCCCAAGCCCGAAACCCAAAAACTTTTAGCACAGTCTGCAGGTCATGTTTAATATTGAGGGATTTCATTGTAACTTGGTAGGATGACTCCTTATGATGTCTAGATGAGAATTTCCCCATTTGGGCATGATCTGGCAACCGTGACGACTGCCCGAGCCCAAAACCCGAAAACCTTTAGCACAGTCTACAGGTCATATTTATTGGGGAATTTCATTTAACTTGATTGGTTGACTTCGTATAATGTCTAGATGAGAAAGTCCCCTTTTGGATGTGATTGGGCAACTTTGACGGCTCTAGGGGCCCGAAGCCCGAAAACCTTTAGCACAGTCTACAGGTCATATTTATGAAGGGATTTCATTGTAACTTGGTAGGATGACTCCAAATAATGTCTAGATGTGAACGTCCCATTTTGATCGCGATCATTCAGCCTTGATGGGTGCCCGAGCCCAAAAACCTTTAGCATAGGCAAAAGGTCATATTTATGGAAGAATTTCATCGTAACCTGTTAGGCTGACTCTATATAATGCCTAGATGATGACATCCCTTTTTGGTTGTGATTGGTCGACTGTGATGGCTACAGGTGCCTGAAGCCGAAAACCTTGAGCACAGTCTACAGGTCATATTTATGAAGGGATTTCATTGTAACTTCGTAGGATCACTCCAGATGATGCCCAGATGAGATTGTCTCCTTTGGTTGCGATCATTCATCCATGATGGCTGCCCGAGCCCGAAGCCCAAAAACCTTTAGCACAGTCTACAGGTCATATTTATGAAGGGATTTCATTGTAACTTGGTAGGTTGACTTCATATAATGTCTAGATGAGAACGTCCCCTTTTGGACACGATTGGGCAACTCTGACAGCCACAGGGGCCCAAAGCCCGAAAACCTTTAGAACAGTCTACAGGTCATAAGTTCGAAGGGATTTCATTGTCGCCTGGTAGGATGACTCCAAATAATGTCTAGATGAGAACATACCCTTTCGCCGCGATCATTCAGCCTTTATGGCTGCCCGAGCCCAAAGACCTTTAGCATAGTCTAAAGACCTTTAGCATAGTCAAGTTTTATGGAAGGATTTCATTGTAACTTGTTAGGTTGACTCCATATAATGCCTAGATGATGAAATCCCCTTTTGATCGTGATTGGTCGACTATGATGGCTACAGGTGCCCGAAGCCCGAAAATCTTGAGCACAGTCTACAGGTCATATTTCTGAAGGGATTTCATTGTAACTTTGTAAGATCACTCCAGATGATGCCCAGATGAGAATGTCCCCTTTTGGTTGCGATCATTCAACCATGATGGCTGCCCGAGCCCAAAGCCCAAAAACCTTTAGCACAGTCTACAGGTCATATTTATGAAGGGATTCATGGTAACTTGGTAGGTTTGACTTCATATAATGTCTAAATGAAAACGTCCCCTTTGGACGCAATTGGGAAACTGACGGCTACAGGGGCCCGAAGCCTGAAAACCTTTAGCACAGTCTACAGGCCATATTTATGAAGGGATTTCAATGTAACTTGATAGGATGACTCGTTTTGGAATAATTTCACTGTAACTTGGTAACTTTCGTTGAGAAACGTTAACTGTGAAGGTCACATACATTAACTGTGAGTTCATATTAACCCACCCCTCAGCTCTTTAGTACAGTGTACACCTCATATTATTTTTATCAAAAATATGGCATACAGGGAACAGAAATGAACATATTCCCAATTATCACAATTCTTGTCTTATTTCATAATCCTTTCATAAACATTGAACATTATCCTTTTCATCAAACACAACACACAAGTTAAGCTACTGTGTCATTGACACTTCCATTACCCTGTGTAGCTGAATGTAGTACAATTTTTCAGTCACAATAGTAATACCTTGAAGTGAATATAACCAAAATGGCATGCAAGTATATGCATTGAAAATTCCAGGTGCAATTGCACTCCCAAGCAATCTGAGGAGGGCAATTGTTTTGCACTCCTTGATTTTCTGCCAGGTCTGGAACGGAGCATATTAGCTTTCACGGTTGTGTCGGGCTAGTCTTTGGTGCCTGCCCTCAACCTCCATACCATTATTACAGGGTTTTTGGGCCCCTCTGAGAGGGACTCACCTTTACCGTGCAAGGTTTTGGGTGCTTTAACTCAAAACTGGTGCATGAGGAGACCGCCCTTTTTGGCCACCACCACAACATACCAGTACTTGCGTGGCATATGAATAATATGAAATTGGCCAGGTGGGAGCACTCATGAAAACAATATTTATACTGGGGCCCATGCTGTTGCCCGCTTTTGCGAGTAAATTTGGCCTACTTTCAAAATAAAGTAAAGCGACTCGGACATGTATAGAGCTGGAAGGTTAACCGCAATCACAGGTCGGGATCAGTAGTGTGAGACTACCGAAAATTACAACTGCACCCCAATAAACACAACCGCGAATTCGGTTTTAAAATTCCAGCACGTATCGTATTACCAAAATGACTACTTAATTCACTTAAATGCAATATCTACTAGTTCTCCTAAATACCAGAGCCCCCCAAAACCGCACATAACCCCCCCCCCCTCTAAATTACATTTGTGCAGTGTTTTATGATGAAATATGTTTATTTTATGCAATAATCCTTACAGGAAAGAAGAATAGAAGTAAATTCATTCTTATAGTCGCCTTTGTCTTGGCGGTTCTGGGGGGGTTCTGGTATTTAGTATTTTTCTCCTAAATACCAGAACCCCCCCGAACCTCTCAGAATTTCCCCCAGAACCTCCTCTAAGTTACATTGTTTATTAAGAACCTCCTCTAAGTTATTGTTTTCGAAGAAGATTCCATTTCCGGGCTGTTTTAGCTTTCTGATGAAAACTGAAGCATGATTTATTCTCAAATTCGCCCTCATTTCAGCTGAACAACGAAATTTAAAATTTAGTCAAGGGAGTTAACTCAGAATTTTGCATTCACTGATTGATTTGACTAATCAAACTCTTTTTTGCATAATATTATATATTTTTGTATTTTTCATGTGGCAGTCTCAAAATAAAAAAAAGAATTTTTTTAAAGTTTTGGACTTAATTCAGAAATCCCAGAAATAAATTTACAATGAGATTTCCGTGGGTCAGTCACATGAATCGCCTGAGTGCGATCATCCAAGCGCCAAGCAAATGCCGACACACGTATGAATTTGTGAATAAATTCAATTTCCGTTTCCTTTTGAATGCTAAAAGAAACTGGAAATGGAATATTTTCCCTGACAGCAGCATGCAATTGTCATTTAGAGGGTGGTTCTAGGGAATTCTGTGCAGTTCTGGTATTTAGTATTTGAGAAAAATACTGAATACCAGAACCCTCCTTAACCGCCTAGACAAAGGCGACTATATGAATGAATTTTCTTCTATTCTTCTTTCCTGTAAGGATTATTGCATAAAATAAACATATTTCATCATAAAACACTGCATTAATGTAATTTAGAGGGGGGTTTTGTGCAGTTCTGGGGGGTTCTGTGTGGTTTTGGTGGGTTCTGGTATTTAGGAGGACCCATATCTACACATCTGCTGGCCACTGTCCAGTAATTTTTAGCTTAACTTGACAAAGTCAAGATAAGCTATTGCCATCATGCATGCGGAAGTCTGTGATTCTGTTAGTTTGTGAGTCTGTTCACATTTTCCTTTAGCACAGGCTACACCCTGTAGTTCTTGTCCGATTGTCACAAAATTTCATATGCAGGTTTGAGGTCATGTCTAGATGAGAATGTCCCCTTTTGGTCGCGATTGGTCAACCGTGATGGCTGCCCAAGCCCAAAACCTGAAAACCTTTAGCACTATCTACAGGCCATATTTATGAAGGGATTTCATAGTAACTTGGTAGGATGATTCTATAATATCTAGATGAGAACGTCCCCCTTTTGGTCATGATCTGTCAACCGTGACGGCTGCCCAAGCCTGAAACCCAAAAACTTTTAGCACAGTCTACAGGTCATATTTAATATGGAGGGATTTCATTGTAACTTGGTTGGATGACTCTGTATGATGTCTAGATGAGAACTTCCCCATTTGGTCGTGATCTGTCAACCGTGACGACTGCCCGAGCCAAAAACCCCAAAAACCTTTGCACAGTCTACAGGTCGTCTTTATGGAATGATTCCATTGTACCTTGGTAGGATGACTCCATATAATGTCTAGATGAGAACGTCCCCTTTTGATCATGATCATTCAACTGTGATGGCTGCCCGAGCCCGAGACTTGAAAACCTTTAGCACAGACTACAGGTCATATTTATGAAGGGATTTCATTGTAAATTGGTAGGATGACTCAGTATAATGTCTAGACGAGGACATCCCCTTTTGGTTGCGATCGGTCAACCGTGATGGCTACACAGGCCCGAAGCCTGAAAACCTTTAGCACAGTCGACAGGCCGTATTTATGAAGGGATTTCACTGTAACTTGGTAGAATGACTCCATATAATGCCTAAATGAGAACATCCCTGTTTGGTCGTGATTGGTCAACCGTGATGGCTACAGGGGCCGAAGCCTGAAAACCTTTAGCACAGTCTACAGGTCATATTTATGAAGGGATTTCATTGTAACTTGGTAGGATAACTCCAGATAATGTCTAGATGAGAACATCCCCTTTTGGTCACGATCATTCAGCCGTGATGGTTTCCCGAGCCCAAAACCCAAAAACCTATACAGGGCTCGATTTAACTGGATTAGCATAGCACTTTGCTCTCCAATTTCTGAATTTTGCTATTCAAGATTTATTAGTTTCAAGTGCTTTTGGATCAACTGCTAATCAATTTTCCAGGGTGAATAGTAAATTGCTATTCAAAATTTTCAGATTAAATCAAGCCCTGCTATAGCACAGACTACAGGTCGTATTTATGAAGGGATTTCATGGCAACTTGGTAGGTTGACTCTATAATCTCTAGATGAGAATGTTCCCTTTCGGTCATGATCGTTCAACTGTGATGGCTGCCCAAGCCCAAAAGCTTTTAGCACAGTCTAAAGGTCATATTTAATATGGAGGGATTTCATTGTACTTGGTAGGATGACTCTGTATGATGTCTAGATGAGAACTTCCCCATTTGGTTGTGATCTGTCAACCGTGATGACTGCCCGAGCCCAAAACCCCAAAACCTTTAGCACAGTATACAGGTCGTATTTATGGAGTGATTTCATTGTACCTTGGTAGGATGATGCCATATAATGTCTAGATGAGAACGTCTGCTTTGATCACGATCATTCAGCTGTGATGGCTGCCCAAGCCCATGACTCAAAAACGTTTAGCACAGACTACAGGTCATATTTATGAAAGGATTTCATTGTAACTTGGTAGGATGACTCAGTATAATGTCTAGATGAGGACAACCCATTTTGGTTGCGATCGGTCAACCATGATAGCTACACAGGCCCGAAGCCCGAAAACCTTTAGCACAGTCGACAAGCCATATTTATGAAGGGATTTCATTGCAACTTGATAGGATGACTCGTCTTGGAATAATTTCACTGTAACTTGGTAACTTTTGTTGACACATATGTTAACTGTGAAGGCCACATACATTAACTGTGAGGGCCACATTAACCCACCCGTCAATTCTTTAGCACAGTCTACACCTTATATTGTTTTTATTAGCTTAACTTGACAAAGTCAAGATAAGCTATTGCCAACACGTATGCGGAAGTCTGTGAGTCTGTTAGTCTATTAGTCTGTGAATCTGTTCACATTTTCCTTTAGCACAGTCTACACCCCACAGTTCTTGTCTGATCATCACGAAATTTCATATGCAGGTTTGGGGTCATGTCTAGATGAGAACATCCCCTTTTGCTTGCGATCGGTCAACCGGTATGGCTGTCTGAGCCCAAAACCTGAAAACCATTAGCACAGTCTACAGGTCATTTTTTTTAAAGGATTTCATTGTAACATGGTAGGATGCCTCTGTATAATGCCTAGATGAGAATGCCCCCTTTGGGTCATGATCTGCCACCGTGATGGCTGCCCAAGCCTGAAACCCAAAAACGTTCAGCACAGTCTGCTGGTCATATTTAATGTGGAGGGATTTCATTGTAACTTGGTAGGATGACTCCGGATGATGTCTAAATAACTTCCCCATTTGGTCGCGATCTGTCAACCGTGATGACTGCCCGAGCCTAAAACCCAAAAACCTTTAGCACAGTCTACAGGTCAAATTTATGGAGGGATTCCATTGTAACTTGGTAGGCTGACTTCATATAATGTCTAGATGAGAATGGCCCCTTTTGGGCAATTGTGATGGCTACAGGAGCCTGAAGCCCGAAAACCTTTAGCACAGTCTACAGGTCATATTTATTAAGGGATTTCATTGTAGCTTGATAGGATGACTCCAAATAATGTCTAGATGAGAATGCCCCTTCGGTCACGTTCATTCAGGCTTTATGGCTGCCCGAGCCCAAAACCCCTTAGCATAGTCCATAGGTCGTATTTATGGAAGAATGTCATTGTAACTTGTTAGGTTGACTACGTATAATGCCTAGATGATGACATTCCCTTTTGGTCATGATTGGTCAACTATGACGGCTACAGGGGCCCGAAGCCCAAAAACCTTTAGCACAGTCTACAGGTTATATTTATGAAGGGATTTCATTGTAACTTCGTAGGATTACTCCAGATGATGCCCAGATGAGAAGGTCCCCTTTTGGTTGCGACCATTTAACCATGATGGCTGCCCGAGCCAGAAGCCGGAAAACCTTTAGCACAGTCTACAGGTCATATTTATGAGGAGATTTTATTGTAACCTGGGAGGTTGACTTCATATAATGTCTATATGAGAACGGCCTCTTTTGGACGTGATTGGGCAACTATGACGGCTACAGGGGCCCCGAAGCCCAAAAACCTTTAGCAAAGTCCACAGGTCATATTTATGAATGGATTCATTGTAGCTTGGTAGGATGACTCCAAATAATGTCTAGATGAGAACATCCCCTTTTGGTCGTGATCATTCAGCCTTGATTGCTGCCCGAGCCCAAAAACCTTTAGCATAGTGTATAGTCATATTTATGTAAGGATTTCATTGTAACTTGTTAGCTTGACTCAATATAATGCCTAGATGATGACAACCCATTTTGGTCATGATTGGTCAACTGTGATGGCTACAAGGGCCCGAAGCCCGAAAACCTTGAGCACAGTCTGCAGGTCATATTTATGACGGGATTTCATTGTAATTTGGTAGGAAGATTCCAAATAATGTGTAGATGAGAACATGCCCTTTTGGTCGCGATCATTCAGCCTTGATGGCTGCCCGAGCCCAAAACTACAAAACCTTTAGCATAGTCTATAGGTCATATTTATGGAAGGACTTCATTGTAACCTGTTATTGTGACTCCAAATAATGCCTAGATGATGACATCCCCTTTTGGTCATGGTTGGTCAACTGTGACGGCTTCAGGGGCCGGAAGCCCAAAAACCTTGAGCACAGTCTACAGGTCATATTTATGAACGGATTTTATTGTAACTTCTGAGGATCACTCGAAATGATGCCCAGATGAAAATGTCCCCTTTTGGTTGTGATCATTCAGCCATGATGGCTGCCTGAGCCCAAAGCCCAGAAACCTTTAGCACAGTCTAAAGGTCATATTTATGAAGGGATTTTACTGTAACTTGGAAGGTTGACTTCATATAATGTCTAGATGAGAACATCCCCTTTTGGACGCAATTGGGGAACTGACGGCAACAGGGGCCCGAAAACTTTTAGCACAGTCTACAGTTCATATTTATGAAGGGATTTCATTGTTTCTTGGTAGGATGACTCCAAATAATGTCTAGATGAGAACGTCCTCTTTTGGTCGCGATTATCCAGCTTTGATGGCTGCCGGAGCCCAAAACCCCAAAACTTTTAGCACTGTCTATAGGTTGTATTTATGTAAGGATTTCATTGTAACTTGTTAAGTTGACTCCATATAATGCCTAGACAATGACATTCCCTTTTGGTCGTGATTGGTCAATGTCCCCTTTTAGTAGCAATCGGTCAACCATCATGGCCACACAGGCCTGAAGCCTGAAAACCTTTAGCACAGTCTACAGGCCATATTTATGAAGGGATTTCAGTGTTACTTGATAGGATGACTCGTTTTTGAATAATTTCACTGTAACTTTGTAACTTGGTAACTTTTGTTGACATATGTTAACTGTGAAGGCTACATACATTAACTGTGAGGTCATATTAACCCACCCCTCCGCCCTTTAGTACAGTGTACACCTCAAATTATTTTTATGAAAAACATAGCATACAGGGAAGAGAAATTAACATATTCCCAATTATCACAATTCTTGTCAACATATTCCCAATTATCACAATTCTTGTCTTATTTCATAATCCTTTCATAAACATTTAACATTATCCTTTTCAGCAAACACAACACACAGACAAGTTAAGCTACAGTGTCATTGACACTTTCATTGATTAATATGATGAATGAAAAGTTGCAGCGCAGGGTCGACATGGGATTTGAAATCTCTTTCGACCTGAATAACCTTATTTGCTTTTGAATCCATGAGAATCCATGAGAGAAGCGAGGGCCAATAATCTTAGTTTTTAGCTTCACTTGACAAAGTTAAGATAAGCTGTTGGCAACATGCGTGTGAAAGTCTGTTAGTCTGTGAGACTGTTCACATTTTCTTTAGCACAGGCTACACCCCATAGAACTTGTGTGATCATCATGATATTTCTTATGCAGGTTCGTGGTCTACATGACAATGTCCTCTTTTGGTCACCATCCGTCAACCATGACGGCTATGTGAACCTGAAACCTGAAAACCTTTAATACAGTCTACAGCTCGTATTTATGAAGGGATTTCATTATAACTTGGTAGGATGACTCTGTATAATGTCTAGATGAGAATGTCTTATTTTGGTAAGGTTCAGTCAACCATGACGGCCACAGGGTCACATTACCTAGATTCTTTTAGCACAGTCTACAGTAGGGCTCTGCGAGTCGGATATTTTCGTTTGAGTCGATTCTCAATTCGATTCTAGTTTAAAACTCATGAGTTAAGTCATTTTTCGAGCCGATTCTAATAAAACTGACAGATTTCTTCTCAACAGAGAGAAGTTTAATGTTCTTTCATCGTGTAAATCGTGTGAGAAACAACCGTTTAGAATCCTATTACAACTTATGTATAATGCCGACTTTACTAAGGCCGCGATGAGGCATCAGTAAATCGTGTTTGTATCATTTAACAGTGATATGAATAGGGTTTTCCTATTTCTTTCATGGCCAAACTGGATTATTGCATCGTTTAAAGAGAGAACTCATAATGAAAACTCTGTCGTTTATCAGGACCGAATCGACTCAAAAAAAAGGATATCTGCGAATGTGAGACGAGTAGAGTCGATTTTGCATTCCGACTCGAGATTCGACTCGAAATTTGAGTAATCACAGAGCCCTAGTTTACAGCTTACATTTATGAAGGGATTTCATTGTAAATTGTGTAGGATGACTCAGTATAATGTCTAGATGAGAACATCCTATTTTGGCCTTGATTGGTCAACTGTGATGGCCGCACTGGCACATGACCTAGATTTGTTTGACTCAGTCTGCAGTTCATAGTTATGAAGCGATTTCATTGTAACCTGCTAGGATAACTTGGTATGATATTTCGATGAGACTGTCCCATTTTGGTCATGATTGGTCAGCCGTGACCGCTGGACCATCACTCAACCTAGATTCCTTTTGCAAAGTCTATGAGTTATATTTATGAAGGGATTCCATTGTATCTTGGTAGGATGACTCATTTTGGAATAATTTTACTGTAACTTGGTAAGCTTTGGAGGATATCCCGGTACTCCGATATGTATGATATGGCAACCCATGATACGCGTACCGGTGCGGATGTCCATATTTTGTCGTATCATTATATAGGCTGGTTACATGTACCAATCTTGAAATTCAACTCTTTCACTCTCAATACATTCAACACATCACATTTTAAACTTGGGTGATTTGACCAACTTAAATATTCCACAATTCAGAATATACACTGGGGTGCACTGGAATACCGATTATTAAATCAGGATATTGAAACAAACAACTATTTTTAGCTTAACTTTATATAATCAAGATAAGCTATTGCCATCACGCGTGCAGAAGTCTGTGTGTCTGTGAGTCTGTTCACATTTTCCTTTAGCATGGGCTACACCCCGCAGTTCTTGTCTGATCGTCACAAAATTTCATATGCAGGTTTGGGGTCATGTCTAGATGAGAACGTCCCCTTTTGGTCGCGATCGGGCAACCGGTATGGCTGCCCGAGCCCAAAACCCGAAAACCATTAGCACAGTCTACAGGTCGTATTTATGAAGGGATTTCATTGTAACTTGGTAGGATGCCTCTGTATAATGCCTAGATGAGAACGTCCCCTTTTGGGCATGATCTATCAACCGTGATGGCTGCCCAAGCCCAAAACCCAAAAACTTTTAGCACAGTCTGCAGGTCATGTTTAATGTGGAGGGATTTCATTGTAACCTGGTAGGATGACTTCTTATGATGTCTAGATGAGAATTTCCCCATTTGGGCATGATCTGGCAACCGTGACGACTGCCCGTGCCCAAAACCCGAAAACCTTTAGCACAGTCTACAGGTCTTATTTATTGAGGAATTTCATTGTAACTTGGTGGGTTGACTTCATATAATGTCTAGATGAGAAAGTCCCCTTTTGGATGTGATTGGGCAACTGTGATTGCTAAAGGTGCAGGAAGCCCGAAAACCTTTAGCACAGTCTACAGGTCATATTTATGAAGGGATTTCATTGTAACTTGGTAGGATGACTCCCAATAATGTCTAGATGAGAATGTCCCATTTTGGTCGTGATCATTCAGCCTTGATGGGTGCCCGAGCCCCAAAACCTTTAGCATAGGCAAAAGGTTATATTTATAGAAGGATTTCATTGTAACCTGTTAGGTTGACTCCATATAATGCCTAGATGATAACATCCCCTTTTGGTCCTGATTGGTCAGCTGTGATGGCTACATGTGCCCGAAGCCCGAAAACCTTGAGCACAGTCTACAGGTCATATTTATTAAGGGATTTCATTGTAACTTCGTAGGATCACTCCAGATGATGCCCAGATGAGATTGTCCCCTTTGGTTGCGATCATTCAACCATGATGGCTGCCCGAGCCCGAAGCCCAAAAACCTTTAGCACAGTCTACAGGTCATATTTATGAAGGGATTTCATTGTAACTTGGTAGGTTAACTTCATATAATGTCTAGATGAGAACGTCCCCTTTTGGACACGATTGGGCAACTGTGACGGCTACAGGGGCCCAAAGCCCGAAAACTTTTAGAACAGTCTACAGGTCATAATTATGAAGGGATTTCATTGTAACTTGGTCGGATGACTCCAAATAATGTCTAGATGACAACGTCCCCTTTTGGTCGCGATCATTCAGCCTTGATGGCTGCCCGAGCCCAAAAGCCTTTATAGCATGTCTGTAGGTCGTATTTATGGAAAGATTTCATTGTAACTTGTTAGGTTGACTCCATATAATGCCCAGATGATGACATCCCCTTTTGGTCATGGTTGGTCATCTGTGATGGCTACAGGTGCCTGAAGCCCGAAAATCTTGAGCACAGTCTGCAGGTCACATTTATGAAGGGATTTCATTGTTACTTCGTAGGATCACTCCAGATGATGTCCAGATGAGAATGTCCCCTTTTGGTTGCGATCATTCAACCATGATGGCTGCCCGAGCCTAAAGCCCGAAAACCTTTAGCACAGTCTTAGGTCATATTTATGAAGGGATTTCATTGTAACTTGGTAGGTTGACTTCATATAACGTCTTGATGAGAACTGCCCCTTTTGGATAACATTAGGCAACTGTGATGGCTACAGGGGCCCAAAGCCCGAAAATCTTTAGCACAGTCTAGAGGTCATATTTTTGAAGGGATTTCATTGTAACTTGGTAGGATGACTCCAAATAATGTCTAGATGAGAATGTCCCATTTTGATCACGATCATTCAGCCTTGATGGGTGCCCGAGCCCAAAAACCTTTAGCATAGGCAAAAGGTCATATTTATGGAAGGATTTCATTGTAACCTGTTAGGTTGACTCCATATAATGCCTAGATGATGACATCCCCTTTTGATCGTGATTGGTCAGCTGTGATGGCTACAAGTGCCCGAAGCCTGAAAACCTTGAGCACAGTCTACAGGTCATATTTATTAATGGATTTCATTGTAACTTCGTAGGATCACTCCAGATGATGCCCAGATGAGTTTGTCTCCTTTGGTTGCGATCATTCAACCATGATGGCTGCCCGAGCCTGAAGCCCGAAAACCTTTAGCACAGTCTACAGGTCATATTTATGAAGGGATTTCATTGTAACTTGGTAGGTTGACTTCATATAATGTCTAGATGAGAACATCCCCTTTTGGAATTGATTGGGCAACTGTGATGGCTAAAGTTGCTGGAAGCCCGAAAACCTTTAGCACAGTCTACAGGTCATATTTATGAAGGGATTTCATTGTAACTTGGTAGGATGACTCCAAATAATGTCTAGATGAGAACGTCCCATTTTAGGTGTGATCATTCAGCCTTGATGGGTGCCCGAGACCAAAAACCTTTAGCATAGGCAAAAGGTTATATTTATAGAAGGATTTTAAGCTTAACTTGACATAGTCAAGATAAGCTATTGCCATCACGCGTGCGGAAGTCTGTTAGTCTGTGAGTCTGTAACGTCTGTTCACATTTTCCTTTAGCACGGGCTACACCCCACAGTTCTTGTCTGATCGTCACGAAATGTCCTATGCAGGTTTGGGGTCATGTCTAGATGAGAACGTCCCCTTTTGGTCGTGATCGGGCAACCGGTATGGCTGCCCGAGTCCAAAACCCGAAAACCATTAGCACAGTCTACAGGTCGTATTTATGAAGGGATTTCATTGTATCTTGGTAGGATGCCTCTGTATAATGCCTAGATGAGAACATCCCCTTTTGGGCATGATCTATCAACCGTGATGGCTGCCCAAGCCCGAAACCCAAAAACTTTTAGCACAGTCTGCAGGTCATGTTTAATGTGGAGGAATTTCATTGTAACTATGATGTCTAGATGAGAATTTCCCCATTTGGGCATGATCTGCCAACCGTGACGACTGCCTGAGCCCAAAACCCGAAAACCTTTAGCACAGTCTACAGGTCATATTTATTGAGGAATTTCACTGTAACTTGGTGGGTTGACTTCATACAATGTCTAGATGAGAAAGTCACCTTTTGAGCGTGATTGAGCAACTGTGACGGCTGCAGGGGCCCGAAGCCCGAAAACCTTTAGCACAGTCTACAGGTCACATTTATGAAGGGATTTCATTGTAACTTGGTAGGATGACTCCAAATAATTTCTAGATGAGAACGCCCCCTTTTGATCGCGATCATTCAGCCTTGATGGTTGTCTGAGCCCAAAAGCCTTTAGCATAGTCTATAGGTCGTATTTATGGAAGGATTTCATTGCAACTTGTTAGGTTGACTCCATATAATGCCTAGATGATGACATCCCCTTTTGGTCAGGATTGATTGTGATGGCTACAGGTGCCAAAGCCCAAAAACCTTGAGCACAGTCTACAGGTCATATTTATGAAGGGATATCATTGTAACTTCATAGGATCACTCCAGATGAGAATGTCCCCTTTTGGTTGCAATCATTCAACCAGGATGGTTGCTCGAGCCCAAAAACCTTTAGCACAATCTACAGGTCATATTTATGAAGGGATTTCATTGTAACCTGGTAGGTTGGCTTCATATAATGTCTAGATGAGAACGTCCCCTTTTGGACACGATTGGGCAACTGTGACAGCTACAGGGGCCCGAAGCCCGAAAACCTTTAGCACAGTCTACAGGTCATATTTATGAAGGGTTTTCATTGTAGCTTGGTAGGATGACTCCAAATAATGTCTAGATGAGAACGTCTGCTTTTGGTCGTGATCATTCAGCCTTGATGGCTGCCTGAGCCCAAAAACCTTTAGCATAGTCTGTAGGTCGTATTTATGGAAGAATTTCATTGTAACTTGTTAGGTTGACTCCATATTATGCCTAGATGATGACATCCCTTTTTGGTCGTGATTGGTCAACTGTGACAGCTACAGGATCCCGAAGCCCAAAAACCTTGAGCACAGTCTACAGGTCATATTTATGAAGGGATTTCATTGTAACTTCATAGGATCACTCCAGATGAGAATGTCCCCTTTTGGTTGCAGTCATTCAACCAGGATGGTTGCTCGAGCCCAAAGCCCCAAAACCTTTAGCACAATCTGCAGGTCATATTTATGAAGGGATTTCATTGTAACTTGGTAGGTTGACTTCATATAATGTCTAGATGAGAACGTCCCCTTTTGGACACGATTTGGCAACTGTGACGGCTACAGGGCCCGAAGCCCGAAAATCATTAGCACAGTCTACAGGTCATATTTATGAAGGGTTTTCATTGTAGCTTGGTAGGATGACTCCAAATAATGTCTAGATGAGAACGTCTGCTTTTGGTCGTGATCATTCAGCCTTGATGGCTGCCTGAGTCCAAAAACCTTTAGCATAGTCTGTAGGTCGCATTTATGGAAGAATTTCATTGTAACTTGTTAGGTTGACTCCTTATTATGCCTAGATGATGACATCCCTTTTTGGTCGTGATTGGTCAACTGTTACAGCTACAGGGTCCCGAAGCCCAAAAACCTTGAGCACAGTCTACAGGTCATATTTATGAAGGGATTTCATTGTAACTTCATAGGATCACTCCAGATGAGAATGTCCCCTTTTGGTTGCAATCATTCAACCAGGATGGTTGCTCGAGCCCAAAAACCTTTAGCACAATCTACAGGTCATATTTATGAAGGGATTTCATTGTAACCTGGTAGGTTGGCTTCATATAATGTCTAGATGAGAACGTCCCCTTTTGGACACGATTGGGCAACTGTGACGGCTACAGGGGCCCGAAGCCCTAAAACCTTTAGCACAGTCTACAGGTCATATTTATGAAGGGTTTTCATTGTAGCTTGGTAGGATGACTCCAAATAATGTCTAGATGAGAACATCTGCTTTTGGTCGTGATCATTCAGCCTTGATGGTTGTCTGAGCCCAAAAGCCTTTAGCATAGTCTATAGGTCGTATTTATGGAAGGATTTCATTGCAACTTGTTAGGTTGACTCCATATAATGCCTAGATGATGACAACCCCTTTTGGTCAGGATTGATTGTGATGGCTACAGGTGCCAAAGCCCAAAAACCTTGAGCACAGTCTACAGGTCATATTTATGAAGGGATATCATTGTAACTTCGTAGGATCACTCCAGATGAGAATGTCCCCTTTTGGTTGCAATCATTCAACCAGGATGGTTGCTCGAGCCCAAAGCCCAAAAACCTTTAGCACAATCTGCAGGTCATATTTATGAAGGGATTTCATTGTAACTTGGTAGGTTGACTTCATATAATGTCTAGATGAGAACGTCCCGTTTTGGACACGATTGGGCAACTGTGACGGCTACAGGGGCCCGAAGCCCGAAAACCTTTAGCACAGTCTACAGGTCATATTTATGAAGGGATTTCATTGTAGCTTGGTAGGATGACTCCAAATAATGTCTAAATGAGAACGTCTGCTTTTGGTCGCGATCATTCAGCCTTGATGGCTGCCTGAGCCCAAAAACCTTTAGCATAGTCTGTATGTCGTATTTATGGAAGAATTTCATTGTAACTTGTTAGGTTGACTCCATATAATTTCTAGATTATGACATCCCTTTTTGGTCGTGATTGGTCAACTGTGACAGCTACAGGGTCCCGAAGCCCAAAAACCTTGAGCACAGTCTACAGGTCATATTTATGAAGGGATTTCATTGTAACTTCATAGGATCACTCCAGATGATGCCCAGATGAGACTGTCCCCTTTTGGTTGCGATCATTCAACCATGATGGCTGCCCAAACCCGAAGCCCAAAAACCTTTAGCACAGTCTACAGGTCATATTTGTGAAGGGATTTCATTGTAGCTTGGTAGGATGACTCCAAATAATGTCTAGATGAGAGCGTCCCCTTTTGGTCGGGATCATGCAGCCTTGATGGCTGCCCAAGCTCAAAAACTTTTAGCATAGTCTATAGGTCGTATTTATGCAAGGATTTCATTATGTCTCCCCTTCCCAGAAGGGAGACATATTGTTTTAGTGAATATTCTTCTTCTTCTTCTTCTTTTTCTTCTTCTTCTTCTTTTTCTTCTTCTCCTTCTTCTCATACAAACTTTGTCCGGGCCATAACTTTTTTGTCTTTTGACCTACACCTTAGATACTTGGCATGTGGATGTATCACCATGAACCGGTGTGCAGTGTACCATAGTGACCTTCATGTGACCTTGACCTTTGACCTGAAGGTAAGATTTATGCGCTTTTTTAAGGGAAACTGTCTGGACCAGAACTTTTTTGTATTTTGAGTCAGGCTTTAGATATTTGGCATGTGGATGTATCACCATGAGCCGGTGTGTAGCGTACCATTGTGACCTTCACGTGACCTTGACTTTTGATCTGAAAGATTTGTGCTTTTTTCAAGGAAAATTTGTCCGGACCAAACTTGTTTGTCTTTTGAGCCAGGCCTTAGATATTTGGCATGTGGATGTATCACCATGAGCCAGTGTGTCGCATACCATTGTGACCTTTATGTGACCTTGACCTCAACGTCAAATTTATGTACTTCAAATAGGGAGTAATTGTCCAGACCGGAATTTTTTTTGTTTTTTGACCTAGGACATGGTTATTTGACATGTCGATGTGTCACCATGAGACCGCATGTCGTCTATCTTGATGACCTTCATGTGACCTTGACCTCTGACCTTAAGGTCAAATTTATGTACTTCAAATGGGGAATAATTATCCAGACCAGAACTTTTTTGTTTTTTGACCTAGAACTTAGATGATTGACATGTGGACGTATCACAATTAGACCGCATGTCACATGTGACCTCAAGGTCAAATTTATGTACTTTAAATAGGGAGTAATTGTCCAGACCAGATTTTTTTTTTTGGACATGTGGATGTGTCACCATGAAACTGCAAGCCTGCTACCTTGATGAACTGCATGTGACCTTGACCTCTGACCTCAAGGTCAAATTTATGTACTTCAAATAGGGAATAATTGTCCAGATCAGAACTTTTTTGTTTTTTAACCTAGGACTTAGATGATTGACATGTGGATGTATCACAATGAGCCCACATGTCATCATGACCTTCATGTGACCTTGACCTCAAGGTCAAATGTATGTACTTTAAATAGGGAGGAATTGTCCAGACCAGAATTTTTTTTTGACATGTGGATGTGTCACCATGAAACCGCATGTCCACTACCTTGATGAACTGCATGTGACCTTGACCTTTGACCTCAAGGACAAATTTATGTACTTCAAATAGGAAATAATTGTCCAGATCAGAACTTTTTTGTTTTTTGACCTAGGACTTAGATGATTGACATGTTGATGTATCACAATGAGACCACATGTCATCATGACCTTCATGTGACCTTGACCTCAAGGTCAAATTTATGTACTTTAAATAGGGAGTAATTGTCCAGACCAGAATTGTTTTTTTTTTTTGACATGTGGATGTGTCACCATGAAACCGCATGTCCGCTACCTTGATGAACTGCATGTGACCTTGACTTCTGACCTCAAGGTCAAATTTATGTACTTCAAATAGGGAATAATTGTCCAGATCAGAACTTTTTTGTTTTTTGACCTAGACCTTAGATATTTGGCATGTGTATGTATCACCATGAGCTGGAGTGTTGCATACCATAGTGACCTTCATGTGACCTTGACCTTTGACCTGAAGTCCAGATTTATGTGCTTTTTAAAGGAAACTTTGTCTGGGGCATAACTTTTTTGTCTTTTGACCTAGACCTTAGATATTTGGCATGTGGATGTATCACCATGAGCAGGTGTGTCGCGTATCATAGTGACCTTCATGTGACCTTGACCTTTGACCTGAAGGTCAGATTTATGTGCTTTTTTTTTTCTCTTTTGAGCTAGACCTTAGATATTTGGTATGATTGTCAATATTATTCATGTATATATAATTAGCAGTGCATTAAATAGAAAGGAAGGGGAGACATATGTTTTAGTGTGCTAGAACAGTTTCTAGTTGTAACTTGGTAGGATGTCTCTGTATAATGCCTAGATGAGAACGTCCCCTTTTAGTCATGATCTGTCAACGGTGATGGCTGGCCAAGCCCGAAACCCAAAAACTTTTTGCACAATCTGCAGGTCATATTTAATATGGAGGGATTTCATTGTAACTTGGTAGGCTGTCTGCGTATGATGTCTAGATGAGGACTTCCCCATTTGGTCGCGATATGTCAACCGTGACGACTACCCGAGCCGAAAACCTTTAGCACAGTCTACAGGTCATATTTATGGAGGGATTTATTTCATGGTAACTTGGTAGTTTGACTTCATATAATGTCTAGATGAGAACGTCCCCTTTTGGATGTGATTGGGCAACTGTGATGGCTACAGGGTCCCGAAGCCCGAAAACCTTTAGCACAGTTTACAGGTCATATTTATGAAGGGATTTCATTGTAGCTTGGTAGGATGACTCCAAATAATGTCTGGATGAGAGCGTCCCCTTTTGGTCGCGGTCATTCAGCCTTGATGGCCGCCAAAACCCAAAAATGTTTAGCATAGTCTATAGGTCATATTTATGCAAGGATTTCATTGTAACTTGTCAGGTTGACTCCATATAATGCCTAGATGATGACATCCTCTTTTGGTCATGATTGGTCAACTGTGACAACTTCAGGGCCCCGAAGACCGAAAACCTTGAGCACAGTCCACAGGTCATATATATGAAGGGATTTCATTGTAACTTTGTAGGATCACTCCAGATTATGCCCAGATGACAACGCCCCCTTCCTTTTGGTCACGATCATTCAACCATGATGGCTTTCCGAGCCCAAAACCCGAAAAACTTTAGTACAGACTACAGGTCGTATTTTTGAAGGGATTTCATTGTAACTTAGTAGAATGACTCAGTATAATGTTGAGATGGGGACGTCCCCCTTTTAGTTGCAATCAGTCAACCGTGATGGCTACACAGGCCTGAAGCCCGAAAACTGCCATATTTATGAAGGGATTTCATTGTAACTTGATAGGATGACTCATTTTGGAATAATTTCACTGTAACTTGGTAACTTTTGCTGACATACGTTAACCATGAGGGCCACATACATTAACTGTGAAGGCCACATACATTAACTGTGAAGGCCACAATAACCCACCCCTCAGCTCTTTAGTACAGTATGCACCTCATATTATTTTTATTAAAAACACAGCATACAGGGAACATAAATTAACATATTCCCAATTATCATAATTCTTGTCTTATTTCAATATCCTTTCATAAACATTGAACATCGTTTTCATCAAACACAACACACAGACAAATTAAGCTACAGTGTCATTGACACTTTCATTGTAAAAAGCCAGGATTCTACTGGATTATTTTAAAAACTACCTGTGGCACCAATACTTATTGGATTTTAACTCCATTTGAATTTTGCTGAGCATTTTATTATATTTTACTGGAAACTGCTGAAATTTCTGAGTGAACATTTCATTACAAATCTATGGGATACTGTTTCTGAAGACACATTCTTAGACTTAATACTACGAGCTGAAAAATTTCATCACAAGACTCTTCACCACTGGATTACTGTATTTTGGACCATTTCAATAATTGATAAGTATCACTGTTTTTATTTTATGTAAACTAATTAGTGTAAAAGATTTTTGTGTTTTGTTTTTTTTAAATTAAATTTCAGAATAGTTAAATTCCTAGTTATTGTTGCTGAATCTCAGGTTTCTTTCAGTTACCAATAACCTTATTATTTTTCCACTGTAACGCTGTATCTTATTTGGTTTGAGTGTGCGCAGTGGCGGTAGGGTACTGGGGCCAGACGCCCAAGAGCCTCAAACTGGAAGGTGACTAGGAATTGTGCATAACTACAAGAATTTTGCTCTGTGTTTTACTTAGAAACTCGGGCATATTTTTTGTAATACTGAAACCACAGACCACAGTTTGATTGTTGTTTTAGAAAAAAGAAAAAAAAAACAAACAGTCGCTGGTTTGGGATCAGCCCCAGCATATTATGCATAAGGCCTAAAAAGTTAAAAATCTGTTTCTCAGATCCCCCCACATGGTCCTTTTGGCTGCTGCATGATCTCTTTTTATAACCAATGCAAACTTAAAAAAAATAAAAATTAAACTGTTTATGTCTAATATTTTACCCAAGTTAAGAAAATTGATAAATTTGTCCCTTGTGTGCAACTTAAGGGACGAAATGTACCACCACCCATGCTATGTAGATTATGAGGCCTAAAACATAAAACAAATCAAGAACATGAACTTTTGATGGCAAAGAAATAATTGCAAAAATTTAAAAAACGCCTGCCCAGATGCAAGTAACAGAAAATCTATTTTGTGGGTCCTAACGGTTATAAAAAAGGAAAAAATCCACCAATATGTGTCTTTGAAAGCTGGGAGTTTTCCATCAGTCTATAAGGGAGAAGTCGGTGCTGAGTCTTGGCCATCTGGTCTGCCTTCAGGGGGAACAGAATGATGATGGGGTGGCGGGAGGAAAAAAAAACCCACACACACAGTCACTCACAGACACACTCCCAGAAGCCCTTAAAAGGGCTGTTATATCTTTATCCATATGTTTATTTATTTGAAATGTACACTGGTCCCAGCCGGGCAAGCTTGTTTCAATCCTTGCTTGGCGTTTGGTGGTTTCCTGTGTATGTTAACAAAAGATTGTTCCAGCTACTCCTGTGCTTCGTCTACTAATTTCGTGCATCTTCTTTATAAGAGTGTTTCAAGAAAATTTGAGTGTTTAATTTGAAAAGTTATAGGTAGAGAGAGACAGGAATCTGCTATTGTATATTGTGTCTGTTGTAAGATTGTTGCTATTGATGAGGCAAGGGGTGGGGTTTCTTTGAAGCCCACTCCCCACACGCAGAGGTTGTGAGGCAGTCCTCACAGACTTTATTCTAGCATTCTCAATGAGTAGTGAGGCAATCCTCACTGACTCAAGCACTTTGATTGTGTTGTATAGATTTCCGTAACTTATAGGGGTATTGACTTTTGTTCTGTAGTCGTTTTGATAGATCCCTAGATTGGTTTAGTCACACAACAATTTTGGAGTCTGTTAAGGGTTTTGTTTTGTAAATCTTTTAAATGCATTCAATAGTTTCTATTTTTTGCTAGCTCATGAAGTTCCTTTATCGGTGTTCCCATAGGGTTACATGGTGCCATCTGCAGAGCATGGTTTTGAACTTTCTGCAGCTTTTAAATATTGGTTTTGTTAATGCCACTTGTTATTATGGCACCATATTCTAGTACTGGACGTATAACTGAGTTGTAAAATTGAGACAGACATCTTTCTTTTCTCCTCAATTTTTACCTCTAATCATCTTCTTAAAATTAATATGTTTAGTAGCTCTGACCGCAATGGAGTTTATGTGACTCATCAGACTGAGGTTGCTGTCCAGAGTAAATCCCAAAAATTTGTCCTTGTTGCTTGCTTCTGATTTGTGTTCATATAACTGGAGATCAATACTGGGGACATGTTTTTTCCTTTGCTTTTTAAAGAATGTAACTCTGTGAGTTTTAGCGGTATTGAGCTTGATGCTTTTTAAAGAACGTAACTCTGTGAGTTTTAGTTTTAGCTTTGAGCTTGATGCGCCATGCACCAGTTCTCAAGATCGCGAATGGTATCCTGCAGGCAATTTTTAATTATGTTTTGGGACTTACTGGCCATCCACATGACTTTGTCATCTGAGAACTGAGATAGTTCAACATGGTTTTTCCCTACTTTGTCTATGTCATTCACATATATTATGAAAAGAAGCAGGCTTAGGATGGATCCCTATGGTTTGCCTGCTTTCGAGTGTTATTTCATTTGACACCTCACGGTTAACCCTCACCTTGCTTTTGATGATGATATGATCCACAGAATTTTAGTAGGTCATCTCATTTTAGCTTCATTGCATGTAATAATTTTTAACATATTATATGCCAGCATATCCTTAATTATCTGAAAAAAACCCATAAATTTTTCACAACATTAAGTCATGACTTCAGATCAGAACATTCTTGTGAGACCCAACCTCTAACAACAATCAACAACCTTCTTAGAACATGTGACCACAATAAACAAACAGACCTGATCATACAAGATTTCTCGAAGGTGTTTGATACAGTTCCACACTCTTAATTACTATACAAACTTGAAGAATTTGTCATAAGAGGACAACTGCACTCCTAGCTCACATTTTTTCTTACGCAAAGGAAAATGAAAGTGAAGTGGATGTTGACTCAGGAGTGCTGCAAGAAGCCATCCTATGGCCACTGTGCAGATGAAGCCACCTGTAGACTGAATAAAGCTACAAGAAGATCTCAGTAACTTGGCAAAATGGGTTGCCAACTGGGGAATAAAATCCAACTCCAAGAAATGTTATGTCATGAGCCTACAAAACAAAATGCACAAAATTGTACTTGTTGTGTGATGTGATTCTGGAACAAGTAGAAAACAATCCATACTTGGGCCTGCAGGTACCCAGCGAACAAATCACATCAGTAAAACTGCCAAGAAAGCCAACTTACCCCTGAGCTTCTTGGGAAGAAACTTAAAATTCATGGACTGATATGCTGTTGTGTGGGACCCGTACATTGGCATACAAGCAGAAAGACTTTAACATCCTGGAGAGTATACAAAGGAAAGCAGTAAGGTTCATAACATGAGATTATAGATCAAGAGAGAAAAGTTTCATGACAAGCTTACTCATCTGCAGTTACCATCACTGGTGGAGAGAAAGACTTACATACCTCCGCAAAGTTGCACATGGGCTGGTACCGGCACTACCAAAAGATACTTTCCTCATAGAAGGGAAGCAGGGGAGGAACATCAAAGCAAAAAGCTTCGACGGATTCCAAACAAAAAATATCATTGAGAGGTGCGTGACTAAAAATACTAAAAGCTTCACAGTTCCAACAGTACGAAGCGAACAATACAAACATTCTTCTTTCTTTTTGAAAACAGTGATAAATTGGAACCACTTGAACAAAAAAACTGTTTCAATTACAACATCACTTGACTGACTTTGTCGCTTCTTTAGACTCGGCGAGCAAAGCAAAAAATGCGCAATAAACTGTGTCTGCACCTGTCCTATTATACCAGAACTGGTCACTTGGACGTATTCATACAGATACAGATCGCAAACAAAGTTATTAACACTTTCTCAGTAGCCTTGTCAGCTTTAGTAGGCTATATGCATATGCTTATTTTAATGCTTTTTAGCTCATCTTGACAAAGTCAAGCTGAGCTAATCTCATCGTTCTCCGTCCGTCGTCTGTCGTCCGGCGTCCGTCAGCACCATGTTTTGGTCTTCTCCTCCAAAGCCACCGGGCCAATTCAAGTGAAAGTTTGTGTGAGTGATGGTCCCAAAGGGGCATTTCATTTTTGTTCAACTCAACATGCCCAACCCCATATGGAGGGAGTGGGGGAAAATGCTCCAAAGTATTTTAAAATCTTCTCAAGAACCAGTGTGTACAATGACTTGATATTTGCTATGGAGCTTCCATATGAGGTGTAGAATCAAGTGTGTTCAAACAAAGTTTGTGAAGTAATATTTGGCTTTGTAATAGGAGAGGTAAGATTTTTGGCCCCCGCCCAGAATTTCTATTTTCTGAACCGATGGTCCGGTATGAACCAATTTTGGTTTGTGGTATTATTGGGTCATAAGTTCTTGACCCATGCAAAAAAAAAAATCCCCGCATCCCCATGGGAGCCCTGGGAGCTAAAAATAGAAGTATTTTCAAACGCCCATATTTCCCAAACCATACGGAACAGAGAGCTGTTATTTGGTATGAAGTATCCTTAGGACCAGTAGAATTGAATGGTAAAAACAATTGCCATCGGTTATGTTAGGGTGTCTGTAATGGGCATTGAAAAAATGCTAAGTCAGCATATTTGCAAAAATTTTAAAAAATCTTTTCTCCAGAACCAATCATCAGAATCTTTTGATATTTGGTATACAGCATTCATAGGGGGGGGAGGGGGGGGGGGACAGATAAAAGTTTGTTGAAGTAAAGCTCATTGGTTCATATTTGGGCTCTCTACAGGAGCCCGAAGTTTTAACATAGGGTAATATGGGGAATATTGTTTAAAAATCATCTTCTTCAGAACCACCAGTCAGAATCTTTTAAAGTTTGATATACATCATTGTTATGAGGGTCAGATTCATGATTGTTCAAACCAAGTCCCTAGGTTAATATTTGGGCTTCCTACAGAAGCCCAAATTTTATCTTTGTTCAATATGGAGGGTAATTTAATAAAATCTTCTTCAGATCCACCAGTCAGAATGCTTTGATATTTGGTATGCAACATCTCTAAGGGGGTCAGATTCATGTTTGTTCAAATCAGATCCCTAGGTGTATATTTGGGCTCTCTATGGTAGCCCAAATTTTTACTTAGTGCAATATGAAGAAATTTCTTTAAAAATCTTCTTCAGATCCACCTGTCAGAATGCTTTTATATTTGGTATACAACATCTCTGGGGAGGGGGGGGGGGGGGGGGCAGATTCCAGGTTGTTCAATTCGAGTGCCTAGGTTAATATTTGGGCTCCTTATGGGAACATGAAATTTAACTTAGTACAATATGAGGGAATTTCTTCAAAAATCTTCTTCTTCAGATCCACTTGTCAGAATGCTTTCACATTTGGTATACAACATCTCTAGGGGGGTCATATTCGTTTGTTTTGTTTATTCAAATCGGAACCATAGGTTAATATTTGGGCTCGCTATGGTAGCCCAAATTTGAACTTGGTGCAATTCAAAGAAATTTCTTTACAATTTCTCTTCTTAGATCCAACAGTCAGAATGCTTTCATATTCACTACACAACATCTCTAGGGAAGTCAGATTCAACTGTGTTCAAATCAAGAGCCTGGGTTAATATTTGGGCTCTCTATGGGAGCGGGAATTGGCCATTTTGCTGAAGAATTAAAAATTTTGTATTCAGTACCCTCTAGAGGTGTGTAACTAAGATTAATCCACATAGGTTGTATCAAGGGGCTTCATAGGGGAGCTCTACATTTTACTTTATGATCAACTGAAGAAAAGGCATGATGCCCAGATTATTTTTGTCACTCCTGAGGGACTCAAGGATTGACAGTGTAGCCTATTGAGATGGCTTGCTTAATGTAGACTCATTCTTGGACACTGTTTAAATTATGTTCTGTTCAAGATGAGCGCTTCAGGCCCTGTGGGGCCTCTTGTTTAATATAACTGGCGTGTACAGTGTGTGGATAGTGTACTATACCTAAATCACTTGTAAAGTGGAGATTCCACCCAAGCATTAGTTGCAAATTAGATGCAAAGCATAACAAGCACAAGCAAATTTCCAGCCATTGGACCTCCAGGTAAAACCTGGACGTCCATTGACTGAAACATTGCTTATGCTTTCTGTCCTTATGTACAGAATTTGAAAGTGATACTTCGGGTGATAACTGATTTAGTTACAATCCACACTCCACATACTGTATGTAGTTAATGTAATGACCACAAATAAACCTGCACTCATGCCTTTGTATTAAATGCTTGCAAGCTATGCACTTGTTGTGTTAAGAACAATTTCTATGTCCGAAAAGTATTGCGGACAACTTAAAAGGTTTTTTTTAGCTCACCGAAGGGAGCTAAACTTATCACTTGCCATCCGTCGTCGTCCGTCGTCGTCCGTCCGGCGTCGTGAACATTTTTCAAACGACTTCTCCTCTGAAACCGCTAGGTCGATTTGCTTGAAACTTGGTATGGATGTTCATTACCATATGTCAATTTAAGTTTGTTCAAATGAAATGGACATGCCCACTTGGGGCTCCATAGGGGGCATAACTCTGATAGCACTGTATGAATTATAGAAAAATTATTAAAAAATCTTCTTCTCCAGAACCAGTGGGCGGAATCTTTGGATACTTGGTATGCAGCATCTTGGTATGGGTCTGATTCAAGTTTGTTCAAATCGGCCCCCTGGATTCATATTTGGGCTCACTATGGAAGCCCAAATTCAAACTTGGTGCATTTCAGGCAAATTTCTTAAAAAATCTTCTTCTCCAGATCCAGCAGGCAGAATCTTTTGATATTTGGTATGCAACATTGTGGGGTGGATCTGATTCAAGTTTGTTCAAATCGGCACCCTGGATTGACATTTGGGCTCAGTATAGAAGCCTGAATTTGAACTTAGTGCATTTCAGGCAAATTTCTTAAAAAATCTTCTTCTCCAGATCCAGCAGGCAGAATCTTTTGATATTTGGTATGCAACATTGTGGGGTAGATCTGATTCAAGTTTGTTCAAATCAGCCCCCTGGATTCATATTTGGGCTCAGTATAGAAGCCCGAATTCGAACTTAGTGCATTTCAGGCAAATTTCTTAAAAAATCTTCTTCTCAAGATCCAGCAGGCCGAATCTTTTGATATTTGGGATGCAACATTGTGGGTTGGATCTGATTCAAGTTTGTTCAAATTGGACCCCTGGGTTCATATTTGGGCTCAGTATAGGAGCCCAATTTGAACTTAGTGCATTTCAAGCAAATTTCTTTAAAAATCTTCTTCTCAAGATCCAGCAGGCAGAATCTTTTGATATTGGGTATGCAGCATGCTTAGGGGGGAGGGGGGGGGGGGGATTCAAGTTTGTTCAAGCCAAGTCCCTGGGTTCATATTTGGGCTCACTGTGGTAGCTCAAATTATAACTTAGTTCAAAATGATGAATTTTCCTTAAAAATCTTCCTCAGATCCAGTAGGTATATTTGGTATGCAACATTGTGGGGTGGATCTGATTCAAGTTTGTTCAAATTGACCCCTGGGTTCATATTTGGGCTCAGTATAGGAGCCCAATTTGAACTTAGTGCATTTCAGGCAAATTTCTTCAAAAATCTTCTTCTCCAGATCCAGCAGGCAGAATCTTTTGATATTGGGTATGCAGCATCCTTAGGGGGGTGAGATTCAAGTTTGTTCAAGCCATATTTGGACTCACTGTGGGAGCTTGAATTGTAACTTAGTTCGAAATGAGGAATTTTCTTAAAAAATCTTCTTCTTCAGATCCAGCAGTCGGAATGTTTTGATATGTGGTGTGTAGCATCCTTGGGGGGTGAGAGTCAAGTTTGTTAAAGCAAAGTCCCTGGGTCCATCTTTGGGCTCCCTGTGGGAGCCCGAATTATAACTTAATCAATATGAGGAATTTTTCTTTAAAAATCTTCTTCTTCAGATTCAGCAGTTGGAATGTTTTGATATTTGGCATGCAGCATCCTTAGGCGGTGAGATTCAAGTTTGTTCAAGCAAGTCCCTGGGTTCATATTTGCGCTCACTGTGGGAGCCCGAATGATAACTTAGTTCAAAATGAGGAATTTTTCTTTAAAAATCTCTTTCAGATCCAGCAGATGAATGCTTTTGATATTTGGTATGCAGCATCTTTAGGGGGGGTAAGATTCAAGTTTGTTCAAGCCATGTCCCTAGTTCCATAAAATTTGTCTCTCATGACTTCATTCCTTTGTAGTGTTGATGAACCATGTCTAACTGAATGTGACCCCAAATACTTCTTTGAACCCCTTTGGCCAGTGAGCGATTAAGGCTCCTTGGGGCCTCTTGTTTAATTATGGCAAAGTGTGTTCGGTCACGGAGAAAGGTGCCCATATTAATTTACAAGGGCTTTTCGTAGTTCGTACACACTTAACAAACATGCAGACAATTCCTGTTGCCAGTAAAGTTATTTGTGTAATTATATATAAAATTATATATAAAATATATTTTCCATTCATATTCCCCAATCACTGCACAATGTTTAGCAAAAACAAAATTTAAATTAAATTAATTAATTTTCAAACAACTGTCGGTGAAAATTGACAAAAGTTCAATGAAAACTGTGTTCGGCAAAATGTCCATTCGACCAGGGGCCAATACCATAAAACTTTTACAGTTGTA
The DNA here is from genome assembly GCA_031216915.1 of Pictodentalium vernedei. NCBI lineage: Eukaryota > Metazoa > Mollusca > Scaphopoda > Dentaliida > Dentaliidae > Pictodentalium > Pictodentalium vernedei. The sequence goes on from CM062297.1 coordinate 564,235,183, forward strand.
TTTTCTAGAATTGTCGTTTATAGTTATGACTTTGAATCGGTTAAAATGAACCATTAGCATTTTCAAAGATCTATATCTTTTAAAATGCTAATGATTCATTTTAGTCAGTTATATTAATAGGTAGAAAATACAATTCTAGAAAATACAGTTGTAAAAGTTTTATAGTATTGGTTCCTGGTGTCCAAAGTGTCTCTTCTACGAAGTGTCCATTTGACTAAGTGTCTTTCGAAGAAGTGTCATGTAACCCCTAAATTACATTTTTGGCACTCCTTTTTCACAGTTTTTCCCCTAAGCTCCAGCGACCTCATCTTGAACAACTGTGACCCACCAAAGGTGCCATCAAGGTACTCTTCAAAACTTGACTTCTCTTTTATCAAATAGGTCACCCAAAGACCTTTTTGCTTTGATAGAGAGCTGGTCAAAACGTCACACAAACAAAACTTCACATTTTAAAATGGTCCAAACATCACATTTTTGGGTCAACACATCACATACTTTAGGTCAAAAGTCACATACCTTTGATCAAAATGGTCAAATTGACACATACTTTTTGGTGAAAAGGTCATATTAACAGTTTCTTCAGTTGGTCCTTGTAGCGGGACCAAATTTGATCACAAATATAATGCAGTTCCAAGTTGAAATTTTTAAAATGGTGACCATGCAATGCAAGCTTTGAAACAAGTTTTCAATTAGTTCATACATGTGTTAAGTTGTCCGACAACAGAATTTTTTTTATATAAACAAGACAAACTACTCTATATGAAATTGATTTGTTCTAGATTGCACGAAGGCTCATTTCATGATTTGTTTAGGTTCTTTGATGAATTTTTGTTCTGTTTGGTGCAGATTTTCAGATTTCTCACGAGAAGTAATTTGTGTCAGGAGTTATTCGGAGTGAAAATTTGTAAGAATAATTGTCAGGGTTATAATGCCATCAGTAGTTGAGTACGTCTTTGTAGAGAAAAGGATTAAACACATGATTTCACATAATTTAACACAGCACTATAGACCCAAAATTTATTACATGTATAGAAATTTTCAGAAATATTTTCCCTATACCTCTAGTCCTGAGTAACTTATATATGCAGGAAGTACTAGGAACAGAGGACAATCCTATGGGAAGTCCTATAGTAAATTTTGCAGTCAACTGTGCAATTTAGAACTTCCTATAAGACTGCCCTCCATCCCTATAAGTTTATATCATATAAATACGATATCTTCACCACTGCCATCCATATCATATTGATGAACTCCAACCCCTACCCCTTTGACTCCAATGTTAACGTCCAGTATATGAAATATCTGATTAGAAATCTGTCAATACATAAAAGTTATTAATTTAATCTTTTTACAATGCTCTTTTAAACATTGACCACAAACACTCCCACCCCCACCCTTTCTAAGTTTCATTGAAGCTACAAATTGAAATTGCCTTCGATTTTCCTGTATTAAAAATATATAAAAGACATTGTGTTCAGGATAGACTTTATTTAACCATGATAAAGAACACAATGTGGATTTGTACAAGGTCAGACAGTAACACCATGAATAATCAAGAAACATGGATAATCAGAACTGATCCAATTTAGATAATAAAGGGTGGTAGATTCAGAAGAGTGTACGAGGCAAGTGCAATCTCTGAAACTCTTTAAATTTTCAAACAAAATGGAAGCCCACGTTAGCATGATTGGGTATTTCTGAGAACAAGAGGCCCCTATGGGACCTGAAGCGCTCACTCATCATGCCTTTTCTTCAGTTAATCATAATGTACAAAGTGGAGCACCGCAATGGAGCTCCTTTATATTCAACCTATGTGGACTAATCTTAGTTACATACCTCTAGAAGGTACTTAATAAACATGGCTCCTTATAAAATTAACTTGGAATTTTGTTTCTGTTTTTAACACACATTGAATCTCATGATAGCTATGGTTAATTTTTTTTTTTTAAATCAAATATCTGTTTCCCACTTGTGCTGCATATCAAAATTTTGTTAAAATCGGACCCGATTTGAACAACCTAAATCTGACTCTCTAAGAGATGTTGTATACCAAATATGAAAGGATTCTGACTAGTGGATCCGAAGAAGAAGATTTTTAAAGAAATTTTATCATACTGCACCAAGTTGAAATTTTGGACCACAATAGAGAGCCCAAATATGACCAAATATGAACCCAGAGACCCAATTTGAACAATCTTGAAATCTTACCCCTCCCATTATTTATTTATTTATTTATTTATTTATTTATTTATTTATTTATTTATTGGTGTTTAAGGTCACATACTTATGCACGATGGCTAATCAAGACCATGACAGTTTTACGGGTGGAGAAAGCCGGAGTACCCGGAGAGAACCACCAAGCAACGACGAGCAACTGTCAGCTCCTCAACATTCTAACTCTGTTCAAGCTCTGCTTAAGCAGGGTCACAGTGGTTGAAGACATGCACTATCAGCGTACAATACGCCTTAGTACACGGCATCATCGTGCCCCCATGTAGGCAACTGGGATAAAGTGCCTTGCCAAAGGACACAACGCGGGTCGTCCCATATGGGGAACGAACTCAGGACCTCTAGCTCAGAAGTCCAAGTCTACCACTGGTGAAGATATCGAATGGCCGAAACAGATGATACATCATCCCATACCCTTCCAATACCAGCAACCATGGATCAGTAAACGGAAATACTATGGAGTTACTCCAGCCCCCCTCCTCCCCTCCCCACCTCAAGGATCCCAACCAAAGAGGGAAAGAGAGAGAGATAGGTTAAAAGCATCTATGAGGTTATCAGGTACCAACAAGTTTTTGAGTGTTGAATGGTGGCAGGCCAGAGTAAGGGTGTACTGAACAAATGTGGCCCATATCAGATCAACACAATGTGTGTGCAGGAGGGGGTAGTAAGTGATATGGGTGGAAAGGAGCTGATTGTCCTTGATTCAAGGGGCCTCATCAGAGAAACAGGATGCGAATATCCCACGAAAGCAACAGACAAGAATCCAGACCATTTATTATGGAATGCGAGTGCCTCTCAGTCAGTTTTCCCCAACATAACCTTTCTGAAAAACAAATTTGCAGCTAGGGATGGTACTCCAGTCGGTTACAACACCAGAGGAGGGTGTGCACAGTTGTTTTCAACTCCCAAGGATCCTTAAACTCATGAGCTGCCACTGACCAACACTGAAATATGTCTTGGAAACTAATAGTTTTGTTGAGGTTTTTCTTTTTAAAGCTCCCTTTCCTGATAATCTGTTAATTTCATTAAAAATATTCTCCAAACATCAACTAATACATAGAGGATATCTATGCTGTTTTAGTGAATATCGGGAATTATCTCAAGAGTGTAGACCTGAAAGTATTTTTCACTCGTGCAAGTGCTCGTGAAAAATAAAACTGTCAGGTCCACACTCATGAGATAATTCCAGATACTGACTAAAATGGAGTAGATTTTCTTTTTTATTATTTACTATGAGTCATTTTAATCCACAACATTTGGCCCAATTCGACCCCAAATGTGCACGTTTCAAAACAATAACAAAGATCAGCTGATCGTTCCTTCAAGATGACGTGATGCGGCATTGCATGATATTTAGAGCTACTGAGGGCTATTCCTCAATATCCATCGAGTCGATGGATATAGAGAAATATCTTTTGGACAGTTTGCGATAATTCACAGGCTAGCATATAATAAAAACCTTAATATCAAGAGTTCTCTGCCTTCTTTTGTATTGATCAGAAATAAATTTGCGAGAATCTTTAAGAGAATCAGATTCTCTGCTTCTTGCAAAATTTCGCCTCTGAACAAATCCACTTATTTTGAAAGAAAATAAAAAAAATGTGATGTTTGAATGAATGAAAGCAAATATTTCTGCCATCTGCAACTCTTGATTTAAATCAGCGGTTAATGTTTTTTCAAGTTTTTATGTACAATTTCTGGAAAATGGTACAAATAGACTCCAAAAAAAATTAATCTTGACATTTGATATTTCCAACACAATTACACATTGTAGTTGGCCAGATTAACCCTTTGAGACTTTAATTATCCTGATGTTCAAACGTCACTGGGAATTCAGTTTCATATCAACCTACTCACAATTGTTTACTACAGGCTTGCACTACAGTGGAAGTCCCTAACTCGGATAAAATACTCTCTATTTTTGTCTTTCCCAAGCAAGTTGGGAAAGAAAAGTGGTGCAAAAGCACCAATAAAAATAAGCCAAAACTGTGTCGATTGCAACCGGCGCAGACCCAGTACGGGACGCTCTCTCCCAAGTACAACTCCACGACTTCCGTTGCCAGTGCGCATATACCGTCTCTAAAGACTCATTCTTTTTGAAATCCGCTTCGTGTCGAGATGTTTTTGCACGCTTATCAGTGTTCCACCAGCTCGATGTTTGATGATTCCTGATTCATTATACCACAGTGTATCCTTTGTATTCTCAGGAACAGTGTTTTATATATTCTCTTTTCTATTATATGTCCATAATGTATTTTTATTTGCTCTCTCTCGAGTCGCTCGCAAATTTCGCGTGCCACGCGGTTCGGACTTAGATTTTTTCACAATTATTGTTAATGCTTTTTTTGCAAAATTTTCAAATTGTGTTAGAGTTAGGTGTCAGCGGGGTACCACTCCTGCAGTGTTTCTTCTTTCTTTTGAGAGTAGTCTTCCTGTTGGGTGGTTCCCGGTCGACCTTCTGGGGTCTTTGTTTCTGTCACCTTTCTCTCTTCTTTGGGGGTGTTCTGTTTTCTCATCTCCACTTCTCTGCTCCTCTCACCTCTATCATGCCCAGGACAATTCCCTGTGGGCAATGTCTGCTGCCAAAGCATGTGGACGATGTACATTTGTCTTGTTCCGCCTGTAATGGGTGTTCGGCCGAGCGGCCGTGTGGTGTCTGTGGAACATGGTCTTCCACCTTCTGGGCGTCAGTAAACCGTGTCGTTCGTTCTCGTGGCTGTGCCTCCCGCTCCCGCGGGAAAGGAGAACGTGGTCGTTCAGGGCCTCCCGAGTCGACTTTGTCTGGTGAGAGTTATTCCTCCTCCGTGGGGGATGTGCAGTCTTTTCCTGTGGTGGATACTGCGGGAGCCGTTGAGGGTTCTGGTGTAGAGATGCCTGGTTCCGGGACTACGGTCCCCCTCCAGTCGACATCTGAGGCTGTCACTATGGTTGTGACTCCTCCTTCGGAGCCGAGCCGGTGTGCTCTCTCCACTATTTCACCAGCCTCCACGACTCTCGACGTATCTACTACTGCTGCTGGCCTGTCTGCTTCGTTATCTGTTTCAGCCGGCCTCGGCTTTTCGCTGCAGGGGACTGCAGGACTGTCCGATACTGTAGACGTGGGATAACGGCCTCAGCCTTCCCTGACTTCAACTCGGCGAAGTCGGAAGGGGCTGCCGGCCGAGCCCATCGCTGTGGTCTCTTCGCCGTCGAGCACCACAGTTGTGTCTTTGGATTCGGATGTTCGTAGTGGAAACACTATGAACTCCTTGGCGTTTCCGTCTACTCACTCTGGTCACACAACCAGTTTTGGGGGACCAACGCCTTTTGTGCAGCCTGGACCTTCTGCCCCGCAGAGGTCCGCGGTGACTCTCATGAGTTCTCGCAATATTGATCCTCGGGGTGCATCGTACCCCTATACACGTCTGCCTTCAGATGTTTCGGCTGCCGCCCGTCGTCCCGCGTCGGGTGTTTTGGAGGATCGTGACCCTTCGCTGGTTAAGAGGGTCAGAGGTGAAGCCACTTTGCCGGTTCGCTCCCCTGTCGAACCGGTCGGTACAGGCAGTGAGCTTAGGGAGGCCCTCTCCTTACTCACTCAGGTTCTTTCTAAGAGCCTTCCTGTTGCTTCCAGCGAGGCTATGGGTGGTTTCCAGGCGCCTCCTTTGGCGCCGCCTCCCGGGATTGGAAACAGGCCGGTTTCCGATTCCTCTGGCGTCCCGACACCATGGGAGGCGTCGGCTGGTTTGCCCACGATGGGCTATGTGTCTTCCGACTCTGGGGAGGAGTCCGACATGCTTGAGGTCGAGGGCCAGCAGTCTTCGGACTTGGGGGCGGCTCTTGACTTTGTGTTTGGGTTTCTGCCTGAGCTCAAACCTGCTAACCAGCCGACAGTGTCAGCCTGGCCGCGATCATCGGTCGCGCGCCAACAGCCTATGGAGCAACCTGCTTCTGGGCGCCTTCGACCGTGCCAGTCGGTACAGGTGGTTGAGGCTTTTTCAGCATTGGATGCCAAGCTGAATTCCAAGGCTTTGAAGACTTCGTTCTTCACCAGGTTTGACACCTTTTTGCCTCCTGTGCGTTATCGTTCCTACGATTCCGCCAATCCGTCAGTCTGCCAGACTTTGACGGTTCTGGATCAGGACTCCACTTCCCTCGGGCTTTCCAAGCCCAAGTCTGCCGTCATTCCAATGACGACTCTGGAGTCCACGTTGGGCTTATCTAGAGAGATGCTTGGCATGCTTTCTCTCTCAGATCACGTCGTCTCAGCTTTGGCTGCTTATCTGCCTCCAGATAAGTTTGACGAGGTACAGGCTCCTTTGCGTGTGCTGTCCAAGGCGCTTATGCACCGTACTCACACGCATGCCTGTAACACGGCCAATTTGGAATTAGTTCGAAGGGACGCTGTGCTGGACACAGGACGATCCCTTCCCGAGGAGCAGCGTGCTACTCTTCGATCTGCTTCTTTGGCAGGTCCGCAACTTTTCCATGGTTCCGTGTCGACGGTCCGGGATGACGTCCTACGGCATTCCAAAGATCAGCTGCTGTTTCGTCAGCTTGATCAGCCTTCTCGGGGAGGCAAGGGCCGTTCCAAGCCTAACAAGTACCCTTCTGCTTCCTCTGTGAAGCAAAAGGCTGGTCCTTCTGCCGCAGCCTCTACTTCTTACTCACGGGGTAAAGGTAGGGGTCGGCAGAATCGAGGGAAGTCTCAGGATTCTTCATTTAGCAGAGGAGGTGGTTTCTCCTCTCGCGGGCCTCGTCGGGGCTCGAAATGAAGGTCCTCACCTCGACTCGTCCCAGGTTGGAGGAAGGATAGCAGAGTTCGCAGACCATTGGACCACCATCACATCCGATCCATGGGTGTTAGATGTTGTTCGGTCCGGAATGCGCATATCCTTCCGACGGCACCCCACTCTGTCAAGGGTGCCTCTTCCAACCACAGTTCCTTCAGACGTTTTACGTCGGGAACTTTTGTCCACGGAGATTGCCAATCTCCTGGCAAAAGGGGCGATCGAGGTCGTCAAGAACGTTCAGTCAGTGGGTTTATATTCCCGCCTGTTCTTGGTGCCGAAGAAGGACGGCCGACTCCGACCGGTTATCGATCTGAGTATCCTGAACCAGTCTATCATTGCTCCCAAGTTCAGCATGGAGACTTTCAGGTCGGTTCGCCAATCCATTCACCAGGGAGATTTCGCAGCCAGCATCGACCTGCGAGACGCTTACTTCCACGTTCCGATGCATCGGGCGTCACGGAAGTATCTCAGGTTCGCTTTTCTGGGGCGAGTTTACCAGTTCAAGGCCATGCCTTTCGGCCTCAACCTGGCTCCTTGGGCGTTCACCAGACTGATGTCGCATGTGATAGCGTTCCATCGCACACAGTCCAGGGTGACTACTTCGGCATATCTGGACGATATCCTCCAGAGGCATTCCAATGCTGCCTTACTGGAATCGGATGTCGCCACTCTGTTGAGCTTGCTCACGTCGCTAGGATTCAGAGTCAACGAGGAGAAGTCGGACCTGGTCCCTTCTCAGTCGTTTTGTCATCTGGGGATGTCTTTCCAAACCAAATTCAATTTGGTGGCTGTTCCCCAGGCCAAGGCTGTGATTCTCTCAGCTTTTGCTCTGACTCTGTCCCAGTCCAGGTCCGCGACCGCTCGGAGTTTTCTCCGGCTGGTGACGGATCTCATTCCTCTAGGTCGGCTGCGTGTCGGACCTCTCCAACACTTTCTGCTCAGCCGTTGGAGACCGAATGTAGATTCTCTGGATCAGGTGCTTCCGTTTCCGGACTCTCTGTATCCTCACCTTCTTCCCTGGACAGATGTTCAGTGGATTACGCAGGGTGTTCCGCTGGACTTACCCACGTCCGATCTCGTTCTGACGGCAGATGCCAGCGATCTCGGATGGAGTGCGACGTTGGATCCTCTCGGTCTTTCCCTACACGGGATGTGGGACCAGGATCAAGCAGCTCTACACATCAACCAGAAGGAGCTTCTTGCTCTTCTTCTGAGTTTCAGGCAGTGGATCCCTCACCTGTCGAATCGCCAGGTCCTTCTACTATCCGACATTTCGACAGTGGTTGCTTACATTCGGAACCAGGGCGGCACGCACTCGCTTCCGATGTACGAGTTAGCTCGGGATCTTTTACTGCTCGCTCAAGATGTTCACGCCGGAGTGGTTGTTCGTCACATTCCCGGTCGTCTGAACGTCCTAGCCGACTCCCTGTCCCGACAGGGCAGGGTTATTTCCACCGAGTGGATGCTTCACAGGGCAGTGTTCCAGTCGCTTTGCGATCTCTGGGGACGTCCCCACATCGACCTCTTTGCGACTCGTTGGAACCATCAGGTGGACACTTTCGTGTCCCCGTGTCCAGATCCTCTGGCTTTTGCCGTGGACGCTCTGTCACTCGATTGGAACGGTCTAGTCGGCTACGCCTTCCCGCCGGTTCCGATTCTTCCTCAGGTTCTCGCCAAAATTTGAACTTGCAGTTGTCGAATCATTCTGATCGCTCCCCTGTCGCCTCAGCGGGTGTGGATCAATCAGCTCCGCTCGCTGATGGCGGCGGTTCCGGCACGTCTCCCGCTACGTCACGACCTTCTTTGTCAAGGTCGCCCGAGGAGGTTTCACATCGACCCGACTTCATTGTGCCTTCACGCATATCTTTTGTCAGGTCCTGTCTCCTCCGTAGAGGTTTTTGGAGACGAGCAGTGGAGTGCATTTCTTCTTCAAGGAGGCACTCCACTGGTTTAGCTTATGCAGCTAAATGGAAGGTCTTCTGTCGATAGTGTGCTGATCACTCTGTTGATTATGCCAATCCTTCGATTTCACAGATTGCGGAGTTTCTGGTATATCTGTTTGATTCTCGGGGTCTCCAGCCTGTTACCCTCAAGGGTTACAGGTCTATGCTTTCAGAGACTTTTTCTTATGTGGGGAAGCGTCGTATCGGCACTAATCCTTACCTCTCCAAGCTTGTTCGGCACTTTTCTTTGAAAAGGCCTCGGACTTTGCAGCTTACTCCACGATGGAATCTTTCGTGGGTGCTGCTTTGCTTGGGGGGGGGGGGGGGGGGCGCCGTTCGAACCTTTATCCCAGATGGATATGCATTTTCTCACATATAAGATGGCTTTTCTGATGGCATTTGCTTCGGCCAGACAGGTTAGTGAGCTTCACGCCCTCTCGGTTGACCCGGCCTTTTTTAGGAGCTCTCCCAACAGTGTTACTTTTACCACTGATTGCTCCTTTTTGGCTAAGAATCAGTTACCAGATACTACTCCTCCTCCTATCTGCATCAGGGCTCTTCCCTCTGTTGAGGGTACTCTCCCTTTGCTCTGTCCGGTCCGTGCTATTCGCATTTATCTTGATCGGACACGCTTCATACGGAAAGGCAGAAAACGTTTTTTTTCTGTCTCTCATTCCGGGTCGACAGAAGATCTCTCCTCAATCCATTTCTCGATGGATTTGTCTTGCTATTCGTACGGCTTGTAGTCGTTTAGCAGCTGGCGATTGTATTACCAACCGTATTTCTGCCCACGAGGTGCGGGCACTGTCTACCTCTTGGGCTTATTCTAACTCCGTCAGGTTGTCGGATGTTATGCAGGCAGCCTACTGGAGAAATGCTTCTACTTTCTCCACCTTTTATTTACGCCAGTTGCAGGAGCAGTCGGAGGACCTTTTTGCCCTGGGTCCTCTTTCTTCTGCTCAGGCTGTTGTCTGCCATAGCCATTAGGCTTCTTGAAGGTCAGTTTCAGCCTTGTGCTGTTACTGCCCTTTTTCTGTCTGTGTGTCACACAGGCTCATATGTCTCTTTTCATTGTCCTTTACCAATGATTGCGACATTATGGTTGATAAGCCTCGGGACCTCTTCCATCTACTTCACGGTTCCAGTGCACTAGGGTTATGTGGGGGTTGGTTATGCGATTCCCTCCAGCCTTTTGTCTATTCAGCCTGTAGTAAACAATTGTGAGTAGGTTGATAAGAAATCTAAATTTTATAGTAAATTTCCTTTCTTATTATACCTACCACAATTGTTTACATGGAGGCCCTCCCGTCTTCTTTACGGGTAAAGAATCTTTCCTCCCCGCTGATCACATAACTCTAACGTTTACGGATTCAAAAAAGAATGAGTCTTTAGAGACGGTATATGCGCGCTGGCAACGGAAGTCGTGGAGTTGTACTTGGGAGAGAGAGTCCCGTACTGGGTCTGCGCCGGTTGCACTCGACCCAGTTTTGGCTTATTTTTATTGGTGCTTTTGCACCACTTTTCTTTCCCAACTTGCTTGGGAAAGACAAAAATAGAGAGTATTTTATCCGAGTTAGGGACTTCCACTGTAGTGCAAGCCTGTAGTAAACAATTGTGGTAGGTATAATAAGAAAGGAAATTTACTATAAAATTTAGATTTCTTCAATTGTTTTTCAAAATGCGACGTCAAATGTCAGAAAGGACAAATAACAAGATATTTTTCACATTAGTGATTATCTGGTTGAGGGCTAGATTATTTTTGGTGATCTGAATTTGTTATTCAAAACTTGTTTTAATGCAATTATTGGAGAGTGCCAACAAGCATTCTCCAATAATTTGCAATAAAACAAATTTATTTAAACAAAATATTATTTGTGTTTGATTGAATATGAAGTATAAGCAAGGGAAGTGTTGGCTTTTGCTCTGGTATCCTTATTTTTTGAAAGCCCTGATAGTGGCTTCTAGCACTCAACCAGGATTATAATTTTTTATTAGTATTTTAAATTTTAAGCTGTGATAACACTTGGTTCAATGGTAGTCAATGAGCACTATTCGGGAGAAAATAGGAATTGAGATTAAAACTTTAAAAAATCGAAAAATAATAACAAAACAAATGACCACAAAATCATAAGACGTACAAAAGTATCAACTCGCTGTTTGATTTCGTACGTAATAAGATGTACAAAAGTATCAAAGGGTTAAATTATTTGGTTGTATATAGGTGGAAGTATTCACTTTTTATAACTGTTTTGCAATTTCATTTTTTCAGATTTCTTGATTAAAGAAAAAGAGTGAACAAATGCCCAAATTATACCCAACATTGGATGACCTGGAGGAGCCACAGCCTGAGCCTCACCAACAACAGGAACAATCAGGATCAGAGCGAGTTAGTTGTTCCCTCCTTTTTTTTACCTCCTTGCAATTAGTGTTTCTATAGACATAGTTGTGTCTGGAGATTTTCTCAGACGTTTATGGACCTTTGTTCTCGAAACTTTTTGCAAGAGTTATGCCCTTTTTCGTCTTAGATGCCATTTTGTACCAAAATTAGTGCAATCAGTTTTTTGTACAGAACTTCTGTATGAAAGTTCTGATTTGAATAAATTTTTGTATGAATGTTCAGTAACATGGAATACATCACATATAATACAGGTTTTTTTCTCGTGCAGAAATTATGCAAATTAGATGAATTTTGATTTATTCAGTGCTACTTATACACAGTAAGTGCACATGTCAATACGGCACGGGCTAGAGGCTGTATTTATGAACCGATCTTCACGAAACTTTTTGGGGTACCTTTGTTATCACCTTGGGATGAGAACGAGTGTTTCTGGGTGCGGTCCAAAATTCAAGATGACTGCCAGTGGCCATTTTGTACCGAAATTAGGTCCAATCAGTTTTTTGTCAACTTCTATACGACTCGTATTTATGAACTGATCTTCATGAAACTTTTTGGGTACCTTTGTTATCACCTTTGGACAGAAGCAAGTGTTTTGGGGTGCCTTTGTTATTACAGTGCTATGAGAACAAATATTTTTGGTTTCAGTCAGACCCACTCTGGGACTCCAAGATTTCTTTTCTAGTTTAGCATCTGACTGGCACCCACCTTTACAATACTTTACCTATACATTTGTTACAGGATACGGTCAGTATTTATGTACAGACCATTACAATACTTTATATGTACCTTTGTTATCAGGTCATTACCTAGATATTTGTCATTGCTGTGTCACATACTATACATGTACATGTCTTAACAAGTTGAGCTACAGTGTCATTGACACTTTCATTTTGTTCGGAGATTTTCTCAGATGTTTATGGGTCGATTTTTAGCTCAACTTGACAAAGTCAAGATAAGCTATTGCCATCACGCATGCAGAAGTCTGTTAGTCTGTGAGTCTGTTCACATTTTCCTTTAGCACATGTGAGTCTGTTCACATTTTCCTTTAGCACAGGTTACACCTCGTAGTTCTTGTCTGATCATCACAAAATTTCCTATGCAGTTTTGGGGTCATGTCTAGATGAGAACGTCCCCTTTTGGTCGTGATCGGTCAACCGGTATGGCTGCCCGAGCCCAAAACCCGAAAACAATTAGCACAGTCTGCAGGTCGTATTTATGAAGGGATTTCATTGTAACTTGGTAGGATGTCTCTGTATAATGCCTAGATGAGAACGTCCCCTTTTAGTCATGATCTGTCAACCGTGATGGCTGCCCAAGCCCGAAACCCGGAAACTTTTAGCACAGTCTGCAGGTCATGTTTAATATGGAGGGATTTCATTGTAACTTGGTAGGATGACTCCGTATGATGTCTAGATGAGAATTTCCACATTTGGGCACGATCTGTCACTGTGACAACTGCCCAAGTCCAAAAAACGAAAACCTTTAGCACAGTCCACAGGTCATATTTATGGAGGGATTTCATTGTAACTGGTTAGGTTGACTTCATATAATGTCTAGATGAGAAAGTCTTCTTTTGGACGCGATTGGGCAACTGTGATGGCTACAGTGGCCCGAAGCCCGAAAACATTTAGCACAGTCTACAGGTCATATTTATGAAGGGATTTCATTGTAACTTGGTAGGATGACTCCAAATAATGTCCAGATGAGAACGTCCCCTTTTGATCGTGATCATTCAGCCTTAATGGCTGCCCGAGCCCAAAAACCTTTAGCATAGTCTATAGGTCATATTTATGGGAGGATTTCATTGTAACTTGTTAGGTTGACTCCATATATTGCCAAGATGATGACATCCCCTTTTGGTCGTGATTGGTCAACTGTGACGGCTACAGGTGCCTGAAGCCCGAAAACCTTGAGCACAGTCCACAGGTCATATTTATGAAGGGATTTCATTGCAACTTCGTAGGATCACTCCAGATGAGAATGTCCCCTTTTAGTTGCGATCATTCAGCCATGATGGCTGCCCGAGCCCACAGCCCAAAAACCTTTAGCACAATCTACAGGTCATATTTATGAAGGGATTTTATTGTAACTTGGTAGGTTGACTTCATATAATGTCTAGATGAGAACGTCCCCTTTTGGACACGATTGGGCAACTGTGACAGCAACAGGGGCCTGAAGCCCAAAAACCTTTAGCACAGTCTACAGGTCATAATTATGAAAGGATTTCATTGTAGCTTGGTAGGATGACTCCAAATAATATCTAGATGAGAACGTCCCCTTTTGGTCGAGATCATTCAGCCTTGATGGCCGCCGGAGCCCATAAACCTTTAGCATAGTCTGTAGGTCGTATTTATGGAAGAATTTCATTGTAACTTGTTAGGTTGGCTCCATATAATGCCTAGATGATGACATCCCCTTTTGGTTGTGTTTGGTCAACTGTAATGGCTTCAGCGGCCCGAAGCCCGAAAACCTTGAGCACAGTCTACAGGTCATATATATGAAGGGATTTCATTGTAACTTTGTAGGATCACTCCAGATTATGCCCAGATGACAACACCCCCTTTTGGTCATTATCATTCAACCATGATGGCTTCCCGAGCCCAAAACCCGAAAAACTTTAGTACAGACTACAGGTCGTATTTGTGAAGGGATTTTATTGTAACTTAGTAGAATGACTCAGTATAATGTCGAGATGAGGACGTCCCCTTTTACTTTTAGTTGCAATCGGTGTACTGTCATGGCTACACAAGCCTGTAGCCTGAAAACCCTTAGCACAGTCTACAGGCCATATTTATGAAGGGATTTCAATGTAACTTGATAGGACAGTCGTTTTGGAATAATGTCACTGTAACTTGGTAACTTTCGTTGACATACGTTAACTGTGAGGGCCACATACATTAAATGTGAGGTCATATTAACCCACCCCTCAGCTCTTTAGTACAGTGTACACCTCATATTATTTTTATCAAAAACATAGCATACAGGGAACAGAAATGAACATATTCCCAATTATCACAATTCTTGTCTTATTTCATAATCCTTTCATAAACATTGAACATTATCCTTTTCATCAAACACAACACACAAGTTAAGCTACAGTGTCATTGACACTTTTATTTTAAAACTTGGTATGAATGTTCACTACCATGGGAACCTGTGCACCTGCGATTATGGTTTTGATAAGACATATTTTGCCAGAGTTATGCCTCTTTTCGTCTTAGAATTCCTTGGATATTGTCTTTTTCTTCGATGTTTATGGGTCGATTCCTTTGTAACTTGGTGTGGATGTTCACTACTATGGGAATCTGTGCACCTGCAATTATAGTTTTGATTGCTCTTCTTTTGCCAGAATTATGCTTGTTTCGTCTTGGAATGCCTGGATGTTGTCCGAAGATTTTCTCAGATATTTATGTGTTGATTCCTTTGGAACATGGTATGGGTGTTCACTACCATGAGAACCTATGCACCTGCGCTTATAGATTCGAGCAGATGTTTTTTGCCAGAGTTATGCCCCTTTTCATCTTAGAATAATCATGGTGACACATGGTATGAACAGGCCCATCTGGGAAAGTTACACCTCTAGTTTGAAAATTGTAATTATACGTATTGTTTGTCTACCTAATGCTCCACCTTCACCAGGATTGTTGCAAAAATGACTGATTGTGTGGTATGTAAACCTGATTTGTCCTGACTGATTGCTAAAGTCCAATCAAATATTCCAGCTTCATCATCAAGGCATGTCTTCGTCGAAAGAATGCCCTGATGATGTAGCTTGAATATTTGTCAGTCGGATTCTATTTAAAAAACTCAAGACCATTTGGACATTTTTTTGTCCATAAATAAAATATACATGTAGTAGTCGTGATGCACCTTTTTATTTAACCGTTTACCCAATGTAATGGCCAAAACCTTCCAGTGCTATTCACAAAAATCACGATTCGATTTTCATTATTTTTTTCATGTTTTGTCTCAAGAGTATAGCTTATGACCTCTCATTGGAACAAGCTCATTGAACTCGTTCCAAGGAGTGATTGTTAGCTATGTTTTTTACTCAAAAAAATGAAAAGAATTAGTTATTCAGGAATTTTGTTTGCAAGTGTTGTCTGCCTTTTTCGTTAGGTAAAGGTTTATTAAAATTTAACACATATCATATTCCAAAATGCCCAAGTGGCCTGAATGGAGGTACCCACCCAGCCATCCATTCATATCACTGACTGTGTGTGTGATGTAAGTTCAAGTATAAAAGTTAGTCCTGTAAGAAAGAACATGATTACTAGCAAGTATGAATCAATATCCAACACACCCATCCAGATGGAACTATCCTGACTGGAAAAATTATTTAGGGTGCATGACACCCCCAACCAGTTTTCACTACACCTCTGTCCTACTCCATTTATTCAGGTTTTGGCTATTATCATGATTCATTGAAATAGAAATGTGAAAAATTCCTAGTTATTTTATATGTAACAATATTTTTAAACAGTTTTGCTTAAGGTTTTTATATTGAGTTTACCTCAATCAGGGTTTTGCTAGACCGGCTGTGGGTCCGTCGACCGGACCCATTCCCCCCGCCAATCATACTATGATCAGTCAGAAAAGCTGGTGGTTAAAATGTCGAGTACAATGCTGTACCGTAACGACACTCAGGATCCTTTGTTTCCATGTAATATAGGCATAATTATGTTGTATACTATGCCTACTATTACTGGCGACAACCTGATACCTTATAACCCCCAGATGAGAGGGGGAAACAAAGTTCAAATCCTAAACGTCGCCTATAAAATTTCGGACTCAAATTGTCGTGTTTGGTCCAAAATCACTGGCTTTTATTTTGAGCGATAAATGATGTAATTGCACGTGCATGATGTCACATGTCCGCATCATGGTTCTTTTCGAATATTTCATTCTCTCTGCATTTCCAATTATTTACGTTGGCACGTATCGGGTTGTATAAAAAAAATTGAGGTCAAGCGTCGCAGTCATTGTCAGGATTCGTGGATTTTGTGTTGTTTTGGGTTTGTATTTTTATGAAACCTCCGACCAGATGTAGTATTGTGTGTCCCGTGGGAATTTAGAGAATTGTAGGAGGAAAAAATACATATTTTCCACTTCAATTATTCAGCATTTTAGCGACCAGAATGCCCCCAGAGGCCACCAGAGAGCTCCTAAAAATCAAAATTTTCATGGGGGGAGAGCCCCCAGGCCCCCCTCTATATGCACGTGCCTTTGGCATGTGCAGCAGACTCCTTTGGCATCTGAGTTTCACTTTCTTTAAACTACTGGACCCACAAATTTTCCCCAAGCGGAAACCCTGCCTCAATGTGCATCTGAATAAAATTTTCAAGAGTTTTATTTGTGTTTATACTGTCACCACCAAGCCTAGAAATAAGCAGACTGTCATCTGCAGAATGAGGTCCCCAGAGGGTGAATTTGGTGATGCTACCCTGCACCTAACATTACTAAATTGACCCTCTGTGAACCTCAATCTGAATCAAGGTCTCAGGTTTAACCCTTTGATACTTTTGTACGTCTTATGACGTACAGAATTAAACGGCGCGTTGATACTTTGAGGTCATTTGTTTTGTTATTATTTTTCGATTTTTTAACGTTTTAAGATCAATTCTTATTTTCTCCCGAATAGTGCTCAGTAACAACCGTTGAGCCAAATGTTATCGCAGCTTAAAATACTAATATAATCCTGCTGTTAAGATTTCTTGACTGGTTATGTGCTAGAAGCCACAAGAAGGGCTTTCAAAAAATGATGATGCCAGAGCAAAAGCCAACACTTTCCTGGCTTATATTTCATATTCATTCAAGCACGAATAATATTTTGTTTATATAAATTTGTTTTATTACAAATTATTGGAGAGTGCCTGTGGGCACTCTCCAATAATTTGTAATAAAACAAGTTTTGGATAACAAATTCAGACAACCAAAAATAATTTAGCCTTCAACCAGATAATCAATAATGTGACAAAATATCTTGTTATTTGTACTTTCCGACGTTTCACGTCGCATTTTGAAAAACGTTGAAGAAACTGAATTCCCAGTGATTAAAGTCTCAAAGGGTTAAACAGTAAGAGGTACACAGAGGATAAATATTGAGGAATTCTAGCCCACTGTATGGGATGACATCAACAAATTCACCCACTGGGGGCCTCATTCTGCAAATGACAGATTGCTTATTTGCAGACTTAGTCACCCCACGGTTTGCATACTGTGGTAGGGCAAGTACAGGAATTATTTTGGGTGTCTACAGGGGCCGAATATGTAACCCATTCGCATTGGCATTTTGGCATAATTTTTCCCAATTCAAACCCAAAATTTCGTGATCTTACTCCTCATTCAAATAAAAAATTAATTCTTCTTTAACCCTTGAAGGCATAATTGATCACTTTTTACAGAAACAAAACAGGTGTCCCCAACAGGCAGTTTTTAGATATATTTGCAAGTTACATCCTAGGGACCTTGTCAGTTGTTTCTAGACAAATCTTTGCTGCCTATACACAACTATAAAGCCAAAGAATGTAGACTGTCAAACCACAGCAAAGTGCATAGTTATCTTCATTATTTAATAGTATAACAGATAGACCGGTGCACACGAGATGGGAACTTACATTTTTTCCTGTCAAAGGTTTCTCAACGGTTTTCGATAGAATAGGGTGTCCTTATGGAAATAAAATTGGGGGCCACCCTAGAAAAAGCCCAAAATTCAAAATGGCCGCCAAAATCCAAGATGGCCGACATGATATCCGAAAATTAGCGGTGTACACGAGATGGGGACTTACATTTTTTTTCTATCAAAGGTTTCTCAACGGTTTTCGATAGAATAGGGTGTCCTTATGGAAATAAAATTGGGGGCCACCCTAGAAAAAGCCCAAAATTCAAAATGGCCGCCAAAATCCAAGATGGCCGACATGATATCCGAAAATTACTGGTGTAAACGAGATGGGGACTTACTTTTTTTCTGTCAAAGGTTTCTCAACGGTTTTCGATAGAATAGGGTGTCCTTATGGAAATAAAATTGGGGGCCACCCTAGAAAAAGCCCAAAAATCAAAATGACCGCCAATATCCAAGATGGCGGACATGATATCCGAAAATTAGCGGTGTACACGAGATGGGGACTTATCCGCATAATATATCCACAATTATGAGAAACTGTCTATTCACATTTTCTTGAGTTTGGTATCAAATCAAGTCATGGCTGCTATTAGCAGCCATGACTTGATTTGATACTAAACTCAAGAAAGTGTGAAGCATGTGGTAAACCATGGGTGGAAATGTTAACAACCTCTTTCGTGATCTCCCCAGAAACATCCAGCAAGTGTTTGCCGAATTTCGTGTTATATGGCCTAAATGGATTCGTGCGAATTTATTTCGCGAGAATCATGTTAGATTCGCGGGATACTGGACAAATTTTATGCCCTGATGTATACTGATCATTATTATCATTAATTTATTTTAGAAACGTTTTCATTACCATTAGTTTTCAGTATTTAATGTTTTCGTCCTTGGATACCCAATTTATGAAATTCAAAATGACTACCAAATCCCACGTAGCATTCAAAAAGCCACATTTAAGCTTTTGTAGCAAATGTGTCTGTCATAACCACTTGAATAACGACTAATAGAGCAATAATGATGTTTTGTTAACAGGATACAGCCCTGATGCTTCCTTATTTAATTACTCCACCCCACTGCCTCCATTAGGCTATTCAACATCGCCGATACAAATTCAAAATGGATACCACGAGAACCCAAAATAGCAAAATCTAGTGAGATTTGCTTATTGCCTGGGCCTATGGATATTCAATGATATTGAAGTAAATGCATTTTATAAACATTAACTTTCTATTTTTGTTTGATCGTCTGATGTACGTTTGTACACTCTAAAATTCATCAGACCAATCAGAAAGACAGGAATTATTGTCACTGGAGTTTGTATTTTGGTCCGAATTTATGTCCGATTCATCTTCACTGCTGCTGGACACGGCTGACTCATCAGTTGGCTGAGGAGAGGACAAAGCAACTTTCCTCCTCTTCTTAGGTGGCTGATTCTCGCTAGAGCTGAAGGTGCATTCTGGTGATGGTATGCGGTTGCTCACATTCAAAGGATGAGACTCTGCTTGGTTGGTCAGATGCGGTGGTAGTTGTGGGCACAGAAACCAAACTGGAACGATTTTATCGTCTTCGTCTTTCCAACCCCTGTTGTTGAATGCCGGATATTTAATATCCTGACTCAATGTCTGTCGCCATATCGAGCATTGCAGGTCACTTCTCTTGAGATGTTGAGCTGCACTATGTTCATCGGGACACAGGCTGGCACTAGACTTAACTGTTTGCCTGTCATACATCCTGATTCTTGTTTCAACGAAGTCTTCATTGGGACGCCCGCTGTACATGACTGTCTGTAGAAATCGTTTGGCATCTGTCGTATCACTGCCTGAAAATTCTGGTGATCCGAGCCCACGAAGTAAATGTTCCTTCTTATGCGTAACCATTTTTTTGAATGGTTTGACCTTTGCAACTTTGTATGGATATGAGGTAGTGTCACATCCTGTGATGCTATGGTATGCAGGCAGTATTTCGCAGATATCGTGTTCATAAAAGCTGCAGACTGTAGTTATATTAACGTACCTGTTGTAGTCAACTTGCATAAACTATGTCGACTTTGGTTTTATATGAGAATATGCCCATGTCAGAAGGATAAATACATCAGTATCTGTAGCTCTGACAACAACTGGTCCTTCTATTTTAGCGGCCTCCATTATTAATCTTGTGTCAGCTTTGTGATGGTTGCAGTTTTTCAACTTTTCGGTCTCCTCATTGGTTAGTAGCCACGTTTCTTCTTCTCTTGTAATAACAGTAGGTATTAACATTTTACTACGGATCTCCTCACTCATGGCGAACCTAACAATGAATGATATTAATTCGGTTTTATTTTCAGGAGTGTGGAGGAAACTGGTCCAATCTTTTCCCCGTGGCATTGTTTGGTCTTGGCTGTTGATAATTACCTTCCGCCCCGCAGCCCCTCTCCGCGACTGTGTGAGCTGTTTGGTTGTTTCTGTTGCATAAGAATCAAAAATAATGGACAAGGATACAGGATGAATAGACTTAGATGGCTGACATGCTGAGAGGAAAGAGATACCAAATTTCCTCCATGTGTCTTCAGGTGATGTCCTATTCACAATTGCCATTCCATCAATCAACCAGTGAGCATTTTCAGGGGGATCAGATAACCAGGCCCCAGCCTCTCCAATCATGAAGTTTCGTAAAGATGCTTTCGACCCTTGTCTTATGTCCCCCTCGGGTGTTGCTAACGCCAGTGGTATTGATGTTAGGGGGTAGCTGTGTGCTTCCTTTGGAGACATCGCTTTTCCTACCAGGGAACCAAAAGCCTGTCGATCTTCTTTCAGAACATTAATAACTTTGGGATCCTTCTTCTTTTTTTCCAGTCCAGTTTTTATTTTAGATTTCGGGATCTTATCAAATATACTTTGTCTGTCATCTCCTGTCTCCTTAAGTCTCTTGTTCACAAATTCTTCGAACAGTGTGTCACCTGACGATGTGGAACCAAGCAGGCCTTTCACAATCTCCTCATCTATTTCTGTTCCAGTAGTGAGGTTTCGAGCAGGTCCATTTTGGAAGGGATCGAAATAAGACGCCAACTGGCAGATTAAACTCGAAACCATCTTCTCGTGGTGTTTTCTGGCTTTGCTTGTAGACTCTTTATGTGTGGTTGAAGTGAGTACGCTCAATTTCTTTTTAACTGCTGATCGTATTTTGGCCATGATGTGACTGGTTCTAATAAATGTGTCGACAGCTCTCTCATCCGTGCTGTAACCACCTTGCATGGGCCCTCCCCTCACCTTAACCTCTCTGTTGATTGTTGTCTCCGTGATCAGATCGCCGTGTATTGCAGAGAATGGATCACCAGATCTCGATCCACCGAAACCTCGATCATGCAAATCCCGCCACACTGGGTCGTCATTCACTTTCATTTGTTCCAGTCGAACATGTTGAAATGTTAGATATCGAGCGTAGTGAATGTGGCCGAACGCGAAACACATTGGAAGAACTGATCTCTCAGCAGCCATGTGTCTTTCGATACAATTTTCGCGCACGGCGCTGATCATAGATAGCATAACTGAAACATCATTGAGATACCCGACAACCATTTCAGATTCAGTGCCTGTCACATTTGTCACAAGCTTGCATATATCTTGAAACTCTGTCGAATTTAGAACTGTGGCAAGAGTTTCTGGACCAGGATGGTGTCTCAGGGCTGCCAATGAAATTTGGAGCAGTTCACCGACGCAAATATCATCACTGTTGAGTCGTTTTCTCAGAAGTGCCTCGAAAGTCTGCTTGTGTAAACGCATACTTCTGTAGTAATGACGACCCTCTATAGCCTGGTCGACAGAGCCTTCTGCAATAACACCAGAATCAACCCACCATTCCCGGAAGCCAAGACATCCATATTTTTTGTATAGGATTTTCTGATACATCATAAGTGTGTGAAATCCACCCATCAATGGAATAATCTTGTCGTAGCGTCCAGCTTCGAGCCACGATATAGTGAGAAGCTTGCAATTGATGGCTTCATCCGCGTGAACAAAAATGTGTTCCAGTTCAAGTTCCTCAATTATCTGCAACATGTGATCCAAATAATATTTCACTACACTGTCATTTGGTGGGAAAGGTATCACTGGTAGGTATTCTAGCTTACATGGGTGAGTTTGTGCACTGGTCACTTGTTTCATGAAAGCGGTCCACGACCCAACTGGATCAAGTGTTTCGCAATCAACATCGGGCAAATGTTTAGAAACACATTCGTCACCCTGCACACCAAGAAGAACAAACGCAACATCCCGATTGAAAGAAATGTCAAGTACATCAGTTTCCTTGAAGCTGTCAGAGAATTCTGGAAATGGTGGGGGCTGAGCTCGTTTCTTCGGAATATTGTAGGACGAATGTAATTTTGGCGTTGGTGTGATTTTGGTTTGAGAATTCTCCAGAACTGTCGGTCCTGGAGGGGTAGCTCTTTTATTGGGTATTATCTGCTGGAACATAGTACCTGTCGTATGGTGTGTTGTATGCGCCCCAGTGAGTGTTTGTTGTCTCCCATCTGAATTGTCAAATGTAACATGCACAGATTGGCCTTTGGTGAAACCTGGTGGTAACAATGGATCATTTTCACTGAGTGTTCGCGCCCATGTGTTGTTTAGTAGCCTTACGTCGGTGTATGAAATGCCCATCCCACTATGGTGCAGTAGCATAGTAGCCTCTCTGCTTCCCGAAACACGATGAAGAGTTAAACTCAAAGCAGCATTCAACGGAGATTTTTCATCACCAACCATCATCTCCCAGCTGTGTGCGATTGCCGATATACGTTCCGCCTGGGCTGCATTGGGAGCATCAGCGAAACCAAACTTGTTGAGTTTACGTTGTGGATTTATAGACCACGATATTGCATTAAAAATCAGGCTGATGGGTTTGTTGTTGTCTAATGATTCAATGAACTGTTGCGGTGATGGTGGCCAGTGTTTAGTTCTTCCGCATTGGGCAATCTTCCGTCTAATCAGCTTGGCAAAGCACATCACTAGATCATCTTCTCGCATACCACGACCTTCCAGAGTTGCAATTGAATAAGTGAGTGGGTTGACATCTCGCGAATACACCATCGTGTGTCGCCCGGAAACGAAAAAGTCAACCTGATCATCAAACTTAATCTTGATTGCATCTTTCAACCTAAATGAATATCTAAGGGTGTATGGAACTTCAGAAATACCACGTTCTTCGCACAGTTCGTGTGCATCATGCACTAATTCACTAAGGAAAAATGCATCTTTATCTCGAATAACTCGATTCGCGACCATATCTAGAAATTCATCGAGTATATCACTCCCGTTGTTTTTTCTCTGGACATGTTCAGTCGATGGAATGTATTTATATGTGAATCTTGCATAGCACAGTTTGTGGTAATACACATCCGTCGCAAAAATGTCACGAGAACCACCACTTAACAACACATCCAGTCTTTTGGCAGCTGTGTAAAATTTGTCACCAACGTCTTTCAGTTTTAAGACCATTTGATTTGAAATCTTTGTAGCAGAACCTATCTCCGAACATCGCCCGAGACCACCATCATTGAACGGCTGCAGGTCGATGTTTGATGATTCGTTGCACACGAAGCACACTCGTTTCTGTCTTGTTTCGGATCTAACAAGTTTGGTTGGAGTTTCTGTTGAGTTCAATTCATTTGTGGTTGCTTTGATACTTGATACTAATGCTATTTGTTGTGTCTCTTTTCTTCGTATTCTATTCCGGAAAGTGATCTTACAGGAATCGTGTGCAAATAAATTAGCATCGCCAGTCTGTTGAAGTCGCTTGGTAAATGTTCTAAAGGCAACGTACGGGTTATCCCTGCAAACATTTTCCGGTAACATAGACCATCTATCACCAAGAGATTTGAAAGAGTCAATTGCATCAACACGGAGAGAGTTTCCGTCCGAATTATCGTCAAATGGATTATCGCAAAGAATGCATCTTCTTCTCTGGACATCGCCACAAGAGAGAAACGGCTGCTTCGCAACACTGAAATACAGAAAGTAGCCCGGAGTCAAATTAAATGGAGGAGATATTGAGAACTGAACTACCAGTGGCGTAGCAAGGATATTTTAGCGGGGGTGCAGAGCTTATACTTTTCCGACAAAGTAGGCTATTTCATGATCACAACTCGCATATGCCGAAGGCATCTGCTGTGAGTTCCATACAGGCACGAGCATATGTGTGTGTGTGTGGGGGGGGGGGGAATCCCACCCCTTGAACAATTTTGAATGTGCTATCAAGTGGAGCATTCTGGTCGCTTTCGGGGTGCAAATCCTCTCGATTATGTTGAATGACGAAAAATACATGTTTTTGAACAGAAAGTCTCAAATTTTCTAATTCTGCTTTGTATTTAGTTCAACCGTACACGATACGGTCCATGCGTAAGTTTCAAAATGTTGTAGTTCAACCGATGACTTTATGACAACTTCAGTTATCAGAAGGGAATTCTCATCGTTCGACAGATGGGGTAAATGTAAATTGTAAAGTCACCAGTAGGCAGATAAACAGGCAAACAAAACCAAAACTGATCTTAAAAACAACATTCCAAGGAAGAAATCGGAAAAACGTCCGACAGACGATATCAAACATTTTATCGGGATTGCAGCCCCCCCCCCCCCCCCCCCCCCCAGCTACGCCACTGACAACTACAAAAACGAGGTCAACAGAATGTTCAAAGTGAAAAGAACTATTTTCAACGAAAAACAGAAGCAAAAATCGAAAACAGAAGACTGATAGGCCGGCAAAAACATGTGCACCTATCAAAAAATAAACACAACTAAAATTTGTTACTCAGTAACAACAAAAAAAACTAACTTTCAAATTATTGAACAAATTTATTTGAATAAACATACATTCAATTGAAACAGAAACAATTCTTTTTAAAACCGATAATATAATTCATGAGAAAAGAAGGAGAAAAGGAGTTTATAATTATATCGTCACATTTGTTATTAACTTTTGTGAAAAGGCCGGATTCATACCGAAACGGGCTTCCGTACTTTTACAGAAAAATCGAACGTGGAGAGTTTGGTGTCCGCTGTTTTCAAAAAAAAATATCAGAGATATACGAAGTCAGCAATTGATAAACTCGCTGTTGTAATCGGTTAAGATGGTGACTCCAACACTGCGGATTTGTTTGTGAACCAATTTATCCGGAGTTTATGGTGTGTAATTGCAAATAGAATCGGCCGTGTTGATTGCATGCAAAATGCAGCGTCGTAAATTAGGACAATTTGGGGGGAAAGGTCGCTCGTTTCATTTGGGGATTTATTTGATTGAATTCGATTTCTAAAGCGGGATTTTGGGAGAATGAGCTTCATCACAAATCAGGAAGCATTACATACCATGGCTTCGGCTTCTCCATAATAATTTCAAAGGTAATATTAGGCCTAATTCACATTTTGCTGATAAATTTAAAAATCATTTCACAATAAACTGGAGTTCTCTCCCATGTGCTATTTTGTAGATTTTGTAGTATGGCGGAGCAGACTGGCCGTATTTATGGTGTTTTCTATTTCGGCCCCTAATTTTAATTATGGGCATTTTTTTAGGTGGCCCCCTCTTTTATTTTAATTAGAATAACTACTTCTATGAAAAAGTTCAGAGAAAAGTTTGACAGGAAAAAATGTAAGTTCCCATTTGGTGTGTACCGGTCTAAGAGTATGAGAACAATTTATTTGATAGAAATTACAGAGACTGATCATGATTTTGACTGGCTGTTTGTTATAAACTTATAACATATACTCCACATGTGGTAACTGCTGTATTAATGTTCTCTGTTCAATTTGAAGGTAACATTTCTTATTATGTGTCAAGGTCACTGAGGTCACCCAGGAGTCATTGAGTGCATTTTTCAGAAATGCTGGAAATTACAGTTTATTTTTTGACTCAATAATGCATTCCCGAAGTTCATACATGCATTTTTATACGAAAAAAGTGGGCGTGGCCCAAAAATTTGAAAGTGGGTCATGCTCATATCTCAGGCATGGTATGATGTATGGACCTGGGACTAACACCAAATGAGTCGACCCTCGATGGACGTTCAAAATATTGGTCAAAATCACTGAGGTCACTTAGAGGTTAATGAGTGCATTTTCCAGAATTGCTGGAAATCACATTTTCTTACCCCCAATGCTTTCCCAAAGTTAATAAATGCATTTTTACTCGACAAAAAGTAGGCGTGGCCAAACATTTTGAAAGTGGGTCATGCTCATATCTCAAGCATGGTATGATGTATGGACCTGGAACCAACACCAAATGAGTCAACACTTGATGGATGTTCAAAATATTGGTCAAGATCACTGAGGTCACTCAGGGGTTAATGAGTGCATTTTCCAGAATTGCTGGAAATCACATTTTCTTACCCCCAATGCTTTCCCAAAGTTAATACATGCATTTTTACATGAAAAAAAATGGGCATGGCCAATCATTTTGAAAATGTGTCATGCTCACATCTCAAGCATGGTATGATGAATGGACGTGGGACCAACACCAAATGAGTCGACACTCGATGGAGGTTCAAAATATGGGTCATGGCCATGGAGGGCACACAGGGGTCATTGAGTGCATTTTTTAGAATTGCTGGAAATCACATTTTTGACAACATAATGCATTCCCAAAGCTCATACATGCATTTTTACACGAAAAAAAGTGGGCCTTGCCAAAAATTTTGGAAATGGGTCACACTCATATCTCAAGCATGATATGATGTATGGACCTGGGACCAACACCAAATTTGTCGACACTCGATGGAGGTTCAAAATAAGGGTCATGGCCACTGAGGTCACCCAGGGGTCATTGAGTGCATTTTTCAGAATTGCTGGAAATCACATTTTTTGACTCCGTAATGCATTTCTGAAGTTCATACATGCATTTTTGCAAGAAAAAAAGTGGGCGTGAAAATGTGTCATGCTCATATCTCAAGCATGGTATGATGAATGGACCTGGGACCAACACCAAATGAGTCGACACTCGATGGAGGTTCAAAATATGGGTCGTGGCCACTGAGGTCACCCAGGGGTCATTGAGTGCATTTTTCAGAATTGCTGGAAATCACATTTTTTGACTCCATAATGCATTTCTGAAGTTCATACATGCATTTTTGCAAGAAAAAAAGTGGGCGTGAAAATGTGTCACATCACATTTTTTACAACATAATGCATTCTCGAAGCTCATACATGCATTTTTACATGAAAAAAAGTGGGCCTTGCCAAAAATTTTGGAAATGGGTCACACTCATATCTCAAGCATGATATGATGTATGGACCTGGGACCAACACTAAATGAGTCGACACTCGATGGAGGTTCAAAATATGGGTCAAGTTCACTGAGGTCACCCAGAGGTCATTGAGTGCATTTTTCAAAATTGCTGGAAATCACATTTTTAGCTTAACTTGACATAGTCAAGATAAGCTATTGCCATCACGCGTGCAGAAGTCTGTGAGTCTGTGACGTCTGTTCACATTTTCCTTTAGCACGGGCTACACCCTGCAGTTCTTGTCTGATCGTCACGAAATTTCATATGCAGATTTGGGGTCATGTCTAGATGAGAACGTCCCCTTTTGGTCGCGATCGGGCAACCAGTATGGCTGCCCAAGCCCAAAACCCAAAAACCATTAGCACAGTCTACAGGTCGTATTTATGAAGGGATTTCATTGTAACTTGGTAGGATGCCTCTGTATAACGCCTAGATGAGAACATCCCCTTTTGGGCATGATCTATCAACCGTTATGGCTGCCCAAGCCCGAAACCCAAAAACTTTTAGCACAGTCTGCAGGTCATGTTTAATGTGGAGGGATTTCATTGTAACTTGGCAGGATGACTCCTTATGATGTCTAGATGAGAATTTCCCCATTTGGGCATGATCTGCCAACCGTGACGACTGCCCGAGCCCAAAACCCGAAAACCTTTAGCACAGTCTACAGGTCATATTTATTGAGGAATTTCATTGTAACTTGGTGGGTTGACTTCATACAATGTCTAGATGAGAAAGTCCCCTTTTGGATGTGATTGGGCAACTGTGATTGCTAAAGGTGCAGGAAGCCCGAAAACCTTTAGCACAGTCTACAGGTCATATTTATGAAGGGATTTCATTGTAACTTGGTAGGATGACTCCAAATTATGTCTAGATGAGAACGTCCCATTTTGATCGCGATCGTGCAGCCTTGATGGGTGCCCGAGCCCAAAAACCTTTAGCATAGGCAAAAGATCATATTTATGGAAGGATTTCATTGTAACCTGTTAGGTTGACTCCATATAATGCCTAGATGATGACATCCCCTTTTGGTCATGAATGGTCAGTTGTGATGGCTCAAGTGCCCGAAGCCCGAAAACCTTGAGCACAGTCTACAGGTCATATTTATGAAGGGATTTCATTGTAACTTTGCAGGATCACTCCAGATGATGCCCAGATGAGATTGTCCCCTATGGTTGCGATCATTCAGCCATGATGGCTGCCCGAGCCCAAAGCCCGAAAACCTTTAGCCCAGTCTACAGGTCATATTTATGAAGGGATTTCTTTGTAACTTCTTAGGATCACTCCAGATGATGCCCAGATGAGATTGTCCCCATGGTTGTGATCATTCAGCCATGATGGCTGCCCGAGTTCGAAGCCCGAAAACATTTAGCCCAGCCTGCAGGTCATATTTATGAAGTGATTTCATTGTAACTTGGTAGGATAACTACAAATAACGTCTAGATGAGAACGTCCCATTTTGATCACGATCATTCAGCCTTGATGGGTGCCCGAGCCCAAAAACCTTTAGCATAGGCAAAAGGTTATATTTATGGAAGGATTTCATTGTAACCTATTAGGTTGACTCCACATAATGCCTAGATGATGACATCCCTTTTTGGTCGTGATTGGTCAGCTGTGATGGCCACAAGTGCCCAAAGCCCCAAAATCTTGAGCACAGTCTACAGGTCATATTTATGAAGGGATTTCATTGTAACTTCGTAGGATCACTCCAGATGATGCCCAGATGAGATTGTCCCCTTTGGTTGCGATCATTCAACCATGATGGCTGCCCGAGCCCGAAGCCCGAAAACCTTAAGCACAGTCTACAGGTCATATTTATGAAGGGATTTCATCATAACTTGGTAGGTTGACTTCATATAATGTCTAGATGAGAACGTCCCCTTTTGGACATGATTGGGCAACTTTGACGGCTAAAGGTGCCCGAAGCCCGAAAACCTTTAGCACTGTCTACAGGTCATATTTATGAAGGGATTTCATTGTAACTTGGTAGGATGACTCCAAATAATGTCTAGATGAGAACGTCCCATTTTGGCCATGATCATTCAGCCTTGTTGGGTGCCCGAGCCCAAAAACCTTTAGCATAGGCAAAAGGTTATATTTATAGAAGGATTCCATTGTAATCTGATAGGTTGACTCCATATAATGCCTAGATGATGACATCCCCTTTTGATTGTGATTGGTCAACTCTGATGGCAACGGGTGCCCGAAGCCCGAAAACCTTGAGCACAGTCTACAGGTCATAATTATGAAGGGATTTCATTGTAACTTCTTAGGATCACTCCAGATGATGCCCATATGAGATTGTCCCCTTTGGTTGCGATCATTCAACCATGATGGCTGCCTGAGCCCAAAGCCCGAAAACCTTTGGCACTGTCTGCAGGTCATATTTATGAAGGGATTTCATTGTAACTTGGTAGGTTGACTTCATATAATGTCTACATGAGAACGTCCCCTTTTGGACACGATTGGGTAACTGTGACAGCTTCAGGGGCCCAAAGCCCGAAAACCTTTAGAACAGTCTACAGGTCATAATTATGAAGGGATTTCATTGTAGCTTGGTAGGATGACTCCAAATAGTGTCCAGATGAAAATGTCCCCTTTTGGTCATGAGCATTCAGCCTTGATGGCTGTCCGAACCCAAAAACGTTTAGCATGTCTGTAGGTCGTATTTATGGAAGGATTTCATTGTAACTTGTTAGGTTGACTCCATATAATGCCTAGATGATGACATCCCCTTTTGGTCGTGGTTGGTCAACTGTGATGGCTACAGGTGCCTGAAGCCCGAAAATTTTGAGCACAGTCTACAGGTCATATTGATGAAGGAATTTCATTGTAACTTCATAGGATCACTCCAGATGATGTCCAGATGAGAATGCCCCCTTTTGGTTGCGATCATTTAACCATGATGGCTGCCCAAGCCTAAAGCCCGGAAACCTTTAGCACAGTCTTCAGATCATATTTATGAAGGGATTTCATTGTAACTTGGTAGGTTGACTTCATGTAATGTCTAGATGAGAACAGCCCCTTTTGGACACCATAAGGCAACTGTGTTGGCTATAGGGGCCCAAAGCCCGAAAATCTTTAGCACAGGCTACAGGTGATATTTATGAAGGGATTTCATTGTACCTTGGTAGGATGACTCTAAATAATGTCTAGATGAGAACGTCCCCTTTTGGTCGCGATCATTCAGCCTTGATGGCTGCCCGAACCCAAAAACCTTAGCATAGTCTTTTGGTCATATTTATGGAAGGACTTCATTGTAACCCGTAAGTTTGACTCCATATAATGCCTAGATGATGATATCCCCTTTTGGTCGTGATTGGTCAACTGTGACGGCTTCAGGGGCCCGAAGCCCAAAAACCTTGAGCACAGTCTACAGGTCATATTTATGAAGGGATTTCATTGTAACTTTGTAGGATCACTCCAGATGTTGCCCAGATGAGAATGTCCCCTTTTTGTTGTGATCATTCAACCATGATGGCTGTCAGAGCCCAAAGTCCAAAAACCTTTAGCACAGTCTACAGGTCATATTTATTAAGGGATTTCATTGTAACTTGGTAGGTTGACTTCATATAATGTCTAGATGAGAACGTCCCCTTTGGACGCAATTGGGAAACTGACGACTACAGGGGCCCGAAACCCGAAAACCTTTAGCACAGTCTACAGGCCATATTTATGGAGGAATTTTAATGTAACTTGATAGGATGACTCGTTTTGGAATAATTTCACTGTAACTTGGTAACTTCTGTTGATATACGTTAACTGTGAGGTCATATTAACCCACCCCTCAGCTCTTTAGTACAGTCTACACCTCATATTATTTTTATCATAAACATAGCATACAGGGAACAGAGATGAACATATTCCCAATTATCACAATTCTTGTCTTATTTCATAATCCTTTCATAAACATTGAACATTATCCTTTTCATCAAACACAACACACAAGTTAAGCTACAGTGTCATTGACACTTTCATTAGACCCTCTAAAGCATTCCCAAATTTCCTACATTAAATTTTATGTTGAAAAAAGTGGGCAGGGCTAGAAATTTTGAAAGTGGGTCACACTCGTATCTCAAGCATGGTATGGTCCTTTGACCAACACCAAATGAGTCGGCACTTGATAGAGGTTCAAAATATGGGTCAAGGTCACTGAGGTCTCTCACGAGTCATTCAGTGCATTTTTAGCTCAACTTGACAAAGTCAAGTTGAGCTATTGCCATCACTTCTCGTCCGTCGGTGTACGTACGTACGTACGTCCACAATTTCCTTTGGCACACCTCACTGGTCGCATTTATGATCAGATCGCTTTGAAATTTGGTATGCTTGTTTGGGGTGATCTCTAGATGGGAGCTATCAATTTTCTTCAATTTCCGTCAAAAAATGTTGCCGCGGCCAACGTTCTTAGACCTTAGTTTAGTCAGACCTCAATATTTCCCTTTGGCACACCCTACAGGGCACATTTATGATTGGATTGCTTTGAACCCTGGCATGCTTGTTTGGGGTGACCTCTAGATGGGGGAAGTATCGATTTTCTTCCATTTCCGTCAAAAAATGTTGCCACAGCCAACATTCTTAAAACTTAGTTTAGTCAGACCTCATTATTCCCCTTTGGCACACCCTACAGAGCACATTTATGATCGGATTGCTTTGAAACCCGGCATGCTTGTTTGGGATGACCTCTAGATGGGAGCTATCGATTTTCCTCCATTTCCGTCAAAAAATGTTGCCATGGTCAGCGTTCTTAGAACTTAATTTAGTCAGACCTCAATATTTCCCTTTTGCACACCCTACAGGGCACATTTCAGGGTTTCCGCTATACCGGTACAGCGGCTGTCAAATGGCTGCATTCCCCTGCCAGGTCACCTTCCTGACATAACAGAATTTTTGAAATTTGCCATGATCTGCTTGTCCCCCGAGAATACATTCCTAGCTTGTAGAATTGCCATTTCTAAACTTCTTTTGCCGATTCCGTACACATATTTCTTTGAAAACAGAATGCATGCCCGTTTACCGAGAGATTTACCGAACCCAAGTCTACTTTAGTATTCGTTTTCATAGTGACTGCCAACGTCAAAATTTGTACCATGCACGTGCAATGAGATTTTTGCGCAGTGCTTGTGTCTGCTAAAATATCTCACAAGCGTCGTTTCGCCCCTAATTTAAAATGGATTTTTTAAATTATGGACGAATCATCCCTTCCTACTCTCACTTTCTATTCGGCCTGGACGTTTAGTCCCAATGAAAATGCCAAGGCTTGACAGTTTTATTGGGACGAAACATCCTGGGCAAATAGAAAGTCATGTATACTACGAGTTATTTTTTGGTTGAGCAACCATTTTCTCTTATTTATGTCTTACTCATCGGAAATTACTGGCTGTCAATGTGTAAAATCGGACAGATATATCTCCGTGAAAAGACCCAAAGTATCCTCTCAGATGCAAGGAAATGGGGATTTTGGGATTCTGGAATTCAAAATTTTCCTAGCGCGGGCCGAACCATGGTCGGCCCGTGGGATCGATGATCATCGGTCACCACGTGAACAGCCTCATTCCCTTTCCCCAAGTGGAAACCCTGCATTTATGATCAGATTGCTTTGAAACCTGGCATGCTTCTTTGGGGAGACCTCTAGATGGGAGCTATCTATTTTCTTCCATTTCCATCAAAAAATGTTGTCGTGGCCAACGTTCTTAGAACTTAGTTTCATCAGACCTCAGTATTTCCCTTTGGCACACCCTACAGGGCACATTTATGATCAGGTTGCTTTGAAACCTAGCATGTTTGTTTGGGGTGACCTCTAAATGGGAGCTATCGTTTTTCTTCCATTTCCGTCCGTCAAAAAATGTTGCCGCTGGCAACGATCTTTGAACTTAGTTTAGTAGACATCAGTATATTCCTTTGGCATGCCCTACACCTCTATTGAAATGCTTGCCCTCTAGAATGATTCGCGCTGTCGATGGGGCGTACACATTTGCCGTCGCCAATAATTGTTCTACCCCACCATCCCCAAACAGTTTGCCAAAACTAGCAATGAAAGCCATTACCAAATGCATTCCACCTAAGCGCATGGTTACTTTCTTGCCTAATCCATTTGGGTCGGCCCAAACAACAAGCACAGCTTTACTGTATATGCCTAGATCGGCAGTTACAACTATGTGAGACTGTCCCTTGGATTCTGCAACAGACACCAGTCTTAATAATGTGGTGTATATTGTAGACAAATTGGATGGTGGTGCCCTAATGAACGGCATGTACCTAACAGCTGTGACATCTACCCCTTCCTCGGCCACAATTGAGTTGAATGGCGTCCAGGATGGGATGTCAACGTTTTCTGGATTGACCCATCTTAACAGTAACCAGACCAGGTCCAGAGAAGAAGCGATAGAAACTGTTTGGTTATCCACACTTAGAAAGTCACCTTTCACTTTCACCGGTGGCGTGGCCTTTTGACTCGACACAGGAAACCGAACTATCTGTTCGTCGTCAAACTGTACGGTATCAAGGACTTCTTAGTCAAGCGAGGAATATTACTATCAAGTTTGTACCTTCCAGATTTCGAACAAACTCCTTGGTACAACACTGACGCCATTGAATGGGTTGTCCTTTTACCATCCAATGTTTCTTCGTTGCAATCAAAGGTGTCGATAGCTGCACTGATTATTCCACCCTGTTCAGTACATTGAATCCCATTAGGAACATAAATAGATTTTGACCACGAAGCCTGGTCTTCAACGACTGATGTGAGAAAACATCTGACTTCATCATATGGCGCACATATTCCAAGAGTATACATAAGATCAATGAGCTGTCGGCTTCCTGTATTGTGATGCAAGTATAGAGCAAATACCAAAGACATCGGTGTGCCCTTTGATCTGCCAACTGTTACTATGCTATGACAAATCGACACGACACCCATGTTAGGTACATCATCGGTAGAGGCAACATCCAGGTAGGCCTTATCCGTCAACCAGAGAATGAAGTCGTAAAGAAATGTCGGCACAAACTTAAAGAATTTCTCTGCATCTATGGAGGTAGAAGGGATATAAGAGTCAGAATCATATTCTATTTCCTGTACATACTTTCGAAGGATCCTGGCTGCCCAGTGCAAGATTAAATTTTCTTCTTGCTGGGTGCATTGTTTCTCATCACCAAAAGATGAATATTCGACCTCCTGATCGCTGTCATCTGAATCCCACAGTCTTGAGGATTTCCTCATCACATCACCTACCATAAGGGTACCAGAACAAATAAGGTTCGACAAACCAGGTCGAGAAACAAAACAGATCCTTTCTCCAAAATGTACCTTAAGTTTCTGCTTCAATTTCCATGATTTGTAACTGTTTATGGTCTCATCTGGTACACTTTTATCACGAAGTAGCTTTCTAAATTTAGATATTTGACTTGAAAGCGTTAGAACATCCAGGTTTTTTTAACACAAAATTGAGTTTTCAATGTCACCTACAAGATAGAAGAGGCGTCAGCATGGGGTGGGGCAACAGAATGCTCAGTAATCTTCGACTCCGCCGATTTCAAGTTCCGTTCAGCTATGTATCGTGAATAGCAGCTACGGTGATATTTAGCGTCATATGCAAATAAATCTCGGTACATCTGCATGCGAGCTTTGATGCAAATATCTTTTCTTCTCCTGACGGCATCAATAACTTTCTGCCAAGTCGTTTCCCCAGTTCCTGTGCATATTTCTGTAAGATGTTCTCTGCTTTTGTTTTTCATTCGCTTGGACGCATTACCACAAATGAAACAGGCACTCCTTATATCAAATGCAATGGTTGATCTCGTGGATTGCTTCACTTTGCCCTCAAATTCGGTATCATCTAGTCTGCACTTCTCTTCAGGGGTTCATCATTCTGTAATAAATAACAAGCTCGAAAATATATGTATGATAAGCAGGAGCAGTACCAATTATACCACCGGTAATAAGGTCCAGGATTATAATCAACAATATAAAATTTCTTAAGTTTTTGCCACTGATTGAGAAAACAACAGACTTAGGCATCATTTCTTAGAAAGCTCGCTGTGAGCTTTCCAGGAAAATGATGCCTGAATATAGTGCTATCTATCAACCGATACAGTTGAACATTTATTTTGTTTACACCACAACTTATTTCCTACGGTATTGCCCTTTAGAGGTTTTCAAAATGTTTCACCTTCGGTGGAGGTGCTAAAATACTTCATGAACAAGAAAACTATAATTAAGAATGAACACCTAATTAAGTGTTTTATTAACGGTAATATTAGAGTGGCGTGGTTAATGTTCATTAGGCCCTGGTCAGTGCACCCAAGCCAAGCGAAATAATATGCAAAATTTTCTACGTCTGTGTGTGTGTGTGTGTATGTGTGTGTGTGTGTAAGGGTGGGTGTGTGTGTGTGTACGTATGTGGAGGGGGTATCATTCCGGCAGTGTTAGGGCTCCCGTGGACAGCTGGCTTCCAGTTATAAGTCACAGAATAGTTTGGGAACACACAACAATACTCTCGGTCAATAACTCTTCACAGTCCTTGGCAATCACTTTCTCTTACACTATATCACTCGTGCATCTTCGCCCCTCACTATATCTCTGCCTATCCCTCTCTAGCTCCTCCTACCCCCTCCCACACAAACACTCTGATTCTTTGTCTCTGTCGCCCTCTGTCTGTCCACCTGACTGTCATTTGACAGCCTGTCTGCGGTCGGTATGTTCCGTCTGTCTTCCAGACTCTGTCCTCACCTCTCTCTCTCTCTCATCCTATCTATCTCATATCCGCCCATATTCCTGACAGCGTATTTTTAAAATTGAGCTGCCTCAGAGAGAGAATTGTGGAAAAATCCTTATTTTTACAACGAATTTCACGGAATAACCTGTCACGATCACCCAAAATTGAAAATCTACATAAAATGCGACCCGATAATTATAATTCTCGATCATATTGGAAATAAAAAATGTTCATTACATAATCATTCCAAGATTTGATTTGATGCCAATATGATGGTAATTAAACCACCCATTTTCCACAAAACGGTCGTGGGTAGGGTTAAATATCTGGATATTGTACATACTTGCCACCATTTCCAGGAAATAAAAATGCCCTCAATGGATGCTTGATATAATTATCCTTCAAATGAGACCAATTTTAACTTGTTATACCTTGGGTAGGGGTACCTGAAAAACTAGAGGCTTTTTTGCATTTGTCCGCAAGCCTATTAGTGCAATATGGGAAAAGTTCTTAAAGAATCTTCTTTTTCAGACCCACCAGTGAAAATCCTTTCATATTTAGTATGTGACATCTCTAAAGGTGTAAGATTTGAATTTGTTCAAATCGAGTCCCTGGGTTAATATTCGTGCTTCCTATGAGATCCTTATTATTAATTTGGTGCAATATGGGGGATATTTTTAAAAATCTTCTTCAGATCCACCAGTCAGATTATTTTGATATTTGGTATGCAGCATCTTTAAGGGGGTTAGATTCAAGTTTGTTCAAATGGGATCCCTAAATGAATACTTGGGCTCTTTATTGGAGCCCAAATTTTAACTTAGTGCAATACGAAAATATTTCTTAAAAAATCTTCTTTTTCTGACCCACTGGTGAGAATCCTTTCATATTTGGTATGTGACATCTCTAGAGGCGTAAGATTTGAATTTGTTCAAATCGAGCCCTTGGGTTAATATTTGGGCTTCCAGTGGGAGTCTGAATATTAACTTGGTGCAGAATGGGGAATAATCTTTAAAAATCTTTTTCAGATCCAGCAGTCAGTTTCTTTTGATATTTGGTATGCAGCATCTCTAGGGGGGTAGATTCAAGTTTGTTCAAATGGGATCCCTGGATGAATATTTGGGCTCTTTCATGGAGCCCAAATTTTAACTTAATGCAATATTAGAAAATTTCTTAAAAAATATTCTTTTTCAGACCCACTAGTGAGAATCCTTTCATATTTAGTCTGTGACATCTCTAGAGGTGTAAGGTTCAAATTTGTTCAAATCGAGTTCCTGGGTTAATATTTGGGTTCCCCAAGGGAGCCCAAATATTTACTTAGTGCAATATGGGGAGTTATCGTTTAAAATCATCTCCATCAGATCCAGCAGTCAGATTCTTTTGATATTTGGTGTACAGCTCATCTGGGAGGGTTAGATTGAAGGTTGTTCAAATCAGGTCCCTGGGTTAATATTTGGGCTTTTTATTGAAGCCCAGAGTTTAACTTGGTGCAATATGAGAAAGTTTCTTGAAAATTCTTCCTCTTCAGGTCCACCAGTGAGAATCCTTTCATATTTGGTATGTGAAAATTTCTTTAAAAATCTTCTTTTTCTGACCTGCTGGTGAGAATCCTTTCATATTTGGTATTTGACATCTCTAGAGGTGTAAAATTTGAATTTGTTTAAATCGAGCCCCTGGGTTAATATTTGGGCTTCCTGTAGGAGCCTGAATATTAACAGGGCTCGCAAATATGGACGCTCGATGTCCCGGGACAACCAGAAATTTCCTCGAGCAACCAAAAATGCTATTTCCTCTGCCCAACGGGCAACCAGACTTTTTCTATCCGATTTTAAAAGATAATTCTTTGAGAAAATTAAAATATAAAAACGAGCGGGAATTAATGATTAAACAACTGATAAAATGGTTGAATATGTGATCCGCTGGTCAGGGGAAATACTTTTCAGACAGTGGCGGCGACTCATAAACTTCAGCAGTCAACAGTTACATAATTCCTTTTCTGATCTATGATATTATCGATGGCACATGCTGGGATTGGTTGTGACGTTCTTTCCAAAATAGCTGTTCAGTTGAGAAAATTGGGCTACATGAATTTGCATGTAAAGTATTCAACAAACCTAAACAAATGGTCACCACGTCGGTACTGTTTAACCCTGTCCCGAAGATACTGTTAGCAACAGGCTGACAGCTCCCCCCCCCCCCCCCCCCCCCCCATGCACACGCACACTCACGCCTACCACAACGACATTCAGGGCAAATTTTGATATTGTTCAGTAATGCTCACAAGTGGAGTCTGGTTGTATTTGAATCAATGTTCCCAGATATCGGGAGTGTACCAGTACGATAAGCAACCGAGAACGGCGTGACGTCATATCCCTGAAGAGACAATACTGTGCACTCATGGGGAGCGTGGTAACTCAGTAGGTAGAGGAGCAGGCTGCAAGCCGAGAGGTCCTCAGTTCGAATCACACTTGCGGCAACCGCATTGTGTCTTGGGCAAGACACTTCATCTCCATTGCCTGTGTGGGGGCACGGTGGCGTTGTGTACTAAGGCATACTGCACATCGATGGTGCACTTGTCTTCAACCAATGCTAACCCTGCTTGTGTGGAGTCAGTATGTTGGGGAGCTGACAGTTGCTTGCCATTGCTCGGTGGTTCTCTCCGGGTACTCCGGCTTCCTCCACTCGTAAAACTGTCACGGTCATGATTAGCCATTGTGCATAAATATGTGACCTTAAACACCAATAAATAAATAAATAAATACTGTGCACTCATAATGTCCAGAACAACGATTCAAACACAACCATTACCTTCCCAGAAATCGTTTTTCAAAAGTGAAAGTGGATGTTGCGCTCATTCAGCATTGCAACGGTCTCTGTTGCTGATCTTCCTCTTGGTCCATTACTTATTTATTGTTTTGTTACTGTGTTCAACAAATGATATAATATGTTTGAGATTAGTTCTCAGTTGAGATAGTAAGTTAACGTAGCACAGTGAACCAGGACGTAATAGGGAGGGGGGGGGGGGGGTGTACTACTGTGCCGTATCCAATGTGTCAGTTGTCATGACGCATGGCTTTATTTTTGCACAACTGAATCTTGATCTATCCCCGTCTTTCAACACCTGTTGTTATACATCATTTGTTGTCAATGGGATCCCTGGATGAATATTTGGGCTCTTTAATGGAGCCCAAATTTTAACTTAGTGTAATACGAGAAACTTTCTTCAAAAATATTCTTTTTCAGACCCACTACTGAGAATCCTATCATATTTAGTATGTGACATCTCTAGAGGTGTAAGGTTCAAATTTGTTCAAATCAAGTTCCTGCGTTAATATTTGGGTTCCCCAAGGGAGCCCAAATATTTACCTAGTGCAATATGGGGAATTATCGTTTAACCCTTTGATACTTTTGTACGTCTTATGACGTACGAAATCAAACAGTGCGTTGATACTTTTGTAAGTCTTATGACGTTCGAAATCAAACAGCGCCTTGACACTTTGAGGTCATTTGTTTTGTTATTATTTTTCGATTTTTTAAAGTTTTAGTCTCAGTTCCTATTTTCTCCCGAATAGTGCTCAGGGACAACCGTTGAGCCAAATGTTATCGCAGCTTAAAATACTAATATAATCCTGCTGTCAAGACTTCTTAACTAGTTGAGTGCTAGAAGCCACTATCAAGGCTTTCAAAACATGGGGATCCCAGAGCAAAAGCCAACACTTAACCTTGCTTATATTTCATATTCAGTCAAACACAAATAATATTTTGTTTATATAAATTTGTTTTATTACAAATTATTGGAGAGTGTGTGTAGGCTCTCTCCAATAATTTGTAATAAAACAAGTTTTGAATAGCAAACTCAGACCACCAAAAATAATCTAGCCCTGAATCATCTCCTTCAGATCCAGTAGTCATTTAATGTTTTTTTTTTTTTTTTTTTGGGGGGGGGGGGGGGGGGGGGGGGGGACTAGAGAGAACCACAGTAGTTGAAAACAAAACAAAAATTTCATTCGAAAATAGTTGCCTTTGGTTGTGTCATGGCAAATCAAAAAATTGCTCTTGCTGCTAATCACTTACTGATACACTCATCTCTTTTGACAATTTGAGCCAGGTGAGCATTTTAGGCTCACTTGAGCCTCTGGTTCTTATTCTCCTGTCTTCTGTCTTCTATGCACTTCCTTGTCCTCACGATAACTCGAAAACGAATCGTCCTATCTCGCTGATTTTTGGCATACTGGTAGACAGTCACAAGTTCTTGGCCACCTTTGTTTTTCACATTCCTGGGGCATTAGAGGTGTCTGTAGGGGTGTTTTGAAAGTGGGTCAAACCCATACCTCCGGTGTGGTATGACTTATGGACCTGGGACCAACACCAAATGAGTCGACACTCGATGGAGATTCAAAATATGGGTCAAGGTCACAGGTCATGTAGGGGTCATCGAGTGCATTTTTCACTTGCTGGAAATCACGTTTTGGGGCTCCATAATGCATTCTTGAAGTTAATGCATGCATTTTTACATGAAAAAAAGTGGGCGTGGCCAAAAATTTTAAAAGTGGGTCACGCTCATTTCTCAGGCATGGTATGATGCATGGACCTGGGACCATCACCAAATGAGTCAACACTCGATGGAGGTTCAAAATTTGGGCCAAGGTCACCCAGGAGTCACTGAGGGTTATTTTCAGAATTGCTGGAAATCATATTTTTGAACCCCCTAGTGCATTCCCTTGATCAGCCCATTTGAATGCTGTACAGATATATGTCTTCCTGGTTTCTAAATACTGTCAACGAAAACCTATTTCAGTATTCCCATTACGTTCATAGAGGGGCTTGGTGGCTAAGTAGTCAGAGATGCAGGCTGCAAGCCGAGAGGTCCTCAGTTCGAATCCTACCTGCGGCAGCCGCCTTGTGTCTTTGGGCAAAACATTTCACCCCTATTTCCCACATGAGGGCATAGTGACGTTGTGTACTAAGGCTTATTGCACGTTGATGATTCACTTGCACTAACCCTGCTTGTGTGGAATTAGTATATTGGGGAGCCTGACAGTTGCTTGCCACTGTTTGGTGGTTCTCTTCAGGTTCTCAGGCTTCCTCCATCGGTAAAACTGACACAAGGCTGTTGAAAGTGTCGTCAAACCCAAATAAATAAATAGCGTTTATGGAAGGCAATGCCTTGATGGTGTAGTTGGAATATTTCTGTCTTCTATGCACTGTTTGTCAACACGCTAACCCGAATACAATCAATCCTATCTCAATGTTTTTGGTATACTGATAGACTGCCTGCCATTGGTACTCGGTCGTCTATGATTTGGCGGCATGTGAGGCCTTGGGGCTCTAGAGGTTAAAATGTGTTTACAACATTTACGGGGAAATGAGTTAGCTGAAGCAATAGCCATTATCTAAAACAGAATATAATCTCTCTTAAACAAAGGGCCAGAGAGAAAGCTTAGATAGAATTTCTTTGTTACATTGAACAGCATTGTATGTTTATTTAGTATCATGTTACAAACTCCATTCTCAAATCATTGAAGAGAGAACCCTTCACTTTTCAAAGTATTTTTAAAATCTATTTATTTTCAATCATAACTCAGGATTGAGAGGTTTTGGGATGGAGTGGTGTGTGGCTTTCTCGAAAAACCTATCACAATTACAAAGTAATGAAATGGAATATTTGAATGGTCAGATTTTAACCCTCTTAATACT
Source organism: Pictodentalium vernedei (assembly GCA_031216915.1). Classification (NCBI taxonomy): domain Eukaryota; kingdom Metazoa; phylum Mollusca; class Scaphopoda; order Dentaliida; family Dentaliidae; genus Pictodentalium; species Pictodentalium vernedei. The sequence continues at coordinate 564,276,796 of CM062297.1, forward strand.
TCAATGTGAGTACAAACACCTTTAACATAACTCATGGCTACAGAATGTTTTTCGCTTTCTTTTCTGTAACATTTAATTCTATGTGGAATGGGACACCTTTTCAGTGTGCCCTCCAAAGTAAGGCATTCCTAACCCTTTACCCAACATAACGGCGAAAAACGGTCAGCTTTACTCTCAGAAATGTCTATTCAGTTATAATTACTTTTTCATTTTTGCTTGGAAAACCAAGCTTATACTCTTCATTGGAATGAGCTAATTTTTTAAAGGGTTATTTATTTATTGGTATTTAATGTCACATATTTCTGTACAATGGCTAAGCATGACCATGACAGTTTTACAGGTGGAGGAAGTCGGAGTGCCTGGGGAGAACCACTGGGCAACAGCAAGCAACTGTCAGATCCACCACAAACTAACTCCACACAAGCAGGGTTAGCATTGGTTGAAGACAGTTGCACCATTGATGTGCAGTACACTTTAGTACACAGTGCCACCGTGCCCCCACGTGGGCAATGGGGTGAAGTGTCTTGCCCAAGGACAGATTGAGGACCTCTCGGCTTGCAGCCTGAACTTCTGCCAACTGATCCACTGCACCCCCATTTAAAGGATTAAAATGGTGTATTTAAAGGGAATATTTTAACCTCTGAAGATCTTAATATGGGGGCACGGTGGCGCTGTGTACTAAAGCGTACTGCACATCGATGGTGCACCTGCCTTCAAAAATTTTATTTTATGAAAAATTGAGAATAATGAAAACCCATTCCATTCTCACAATGTTGTTCTGAACACACATGGACATAGATGGGACCTTGGTATTTTGCCAATGGCAATAAATCTTCAGATGGGCTCCTGGGGGCCTTTAAGGCCTTTCAACATCTGTATTCCAACATTACTGAACTTTTTTACTTGCAGTATATTTTCCAGAGATACCATGCATGCACTTTAACATTTTCTAGCTAATATGAATATCATCTACAAATATGGCAGATCCGGAGTTGGTGGAGCCAATATTTATATAGTAGTTTATGCCCATACTTCAGGCTTGATATGACCTATAGAAATGGAACCTACACCGAAGGAGTTGAAACTTGCTGGAGGTTCAAAATGTGGTCCACCTCTATGCGGTCAACAGAGGTCATTAAGTGCATATTTTTCAGACCAATTAGGAATTGCATTTTATACCAATTAATGTAATTTGGAAGATTATACATGTATCTCATCATTCAAATAAATGGCAGAGCCAGTAATGTCAATTTCTGATTCCTTGATTGAACCCTATAAATGGTGTGTACATATACGCCTTTTCTGGATTCTTAGAAAAAATTGTCCTGATTCCTGTATGAATATCTATAAATACTGTTAACTAAAACTCATTTCTGATTTGTTAAAAACTATTTTACTCCCGAAAATAAGCCTCCATAAATTCTTTTTTCTATATAGTTTTTTTTTCCCAATAATTTAACCCTTTTCACGCAGACTTGAATTTACTGAGGGCAGTAAATCCTGTTTCTCTAGTTAGTCTGTGTGAAACACACAGACTATTGTTTTTGTACGGTTTCTTTTTCTTTTTTTTCTTTTTCTACTTCTTCTTCTTCTTCTTCTTCTTCTTCTTCTTCTTCTTCTTCTTCTATGCACTTCCTTATCCTCAGGATAACTCAAAAATGAATAGTTCTATCTCGCTGATTTTTGGCGTACTGGTGGACAGTCAAAAGTTCTCGGCCACCTAGGTTTTTCAGGTTGCTAGAGCCACTGAGTATGGCCCAGTCGGCCACAGGGCTTTCACAGCCTCCAATTTCCTAAATTCTCCCCAAGCAATACGATGCTATGTTATTCACACTGGAGATAATGTAAACATCAGTGGAGTCAGCTTTCAAAAAATGAAATCTTGTTATGATAATGGGATGTAAGTTCCTGGAACTAAGTTGAGAGAAACCCTTTGCCTTGCAAGGAAATAAATTATAAATTATTCAGTTCAATGCTTTTAACCCTCTCAAGACTTCAATGTGGATTGCACACATTTTATTTCAGGCAGAATAAAATTAACCCTTTCATAAAACTGCACTGAATAATTGTAAAATTTGTTGAAACCTATCTTATTCACTTCAATGCATTTAACCCTCTCAAGACTTCAATGTGGATTGCACATATTTTATTTCAGGCAGAATAAAATTAACCCTTTCATAAAACTGCACTGAATAATTGTAAAATTTGTTGAAACCTATCTTATTCAGTTCAATGCTTTTAACCCTCTCAAGACTTCAATGTGGATTGCACATATTTTATTTCAAGCAGAATAAAGTTAACCCTTTCTATAAAACTGCACTGAATAATTGTTGAAACCTATCACAAAACTGTCAGGGTGCCGGTAACAATGCAATACTGACATGTTCGACTGTACTGTTAACTGTGTTAGTGCTATGACTGTGTAAAACTCATTTGTTAGAGGAGTTCTATAGGCTTTCACTGCGCTGAGCTTGGTCTCACCGGGAGTGCAGAAATCTTTGGTGCCAAAGTGCCATCAAGAGAATGTCTCTGATTTGTGCCGTTCCATCCCTCCGGAGTGCAAAAGCAGGTACTGTCAGCTAAGAAACTTAATGTTTTTCGCTTTATTTTCTTAACATTTAATTCTATGTGGAATGGGACACCCTTTCAGTGTGCCTTCCAAAGTAAGGGATTCTTAACCCTTTAGCCAACATAACGGCGAAAACCGGTCAACATTATTCACAGAAACGTCTATTCAGTTTTAATTATCTTTTCATTTTTGCTTGAAAAACATAGCTTATGACTCTTTATTGGATTGAGCTCATTTTTTAAGGGATTATTTATTTATTGGTGTTTAATGTCACATATGTCTGCACAGTGGCTAATCATGACCACGACAGTTTTTTCAGGTGGAGGAAGTTGGAGTACCCAGAAGAACCACCGGGCAACAACAAGCAACTGTCAGATCCCCCACATACTAACTCCACACAAGCAGAGTTAGCATTGGTTGAAGACGGGTGCACCATCGATGTGCAGTATGCTTTAGTACACAGTGCCACCATGCACCCACGTGGACTGTGGGGTGAAGTGTCTTGCCCAAGGACAGAGTGAGAACCTCACACCTTGCAGCCTGCACCTCTGCCAACTGAGCCACTGCACCCCCATTTAAAGGATTAAAATGGAGTATTTAAAGGGAATATTTTAAACCTTTGAAGATCTTAATATGGGGACATTATTCAGAAAGACTGGGAAATGCATTTCATTACACCTTACTGCATTTCTAAAGTTTATGAATGTATTTCATCACTCAACTTAGTGGGCAGAGCCAAAAATGCCCTTTTCTGATTCGTGTGTCAAACACTTTGAATGCTGGTCACATATATGTCTTTTCTGGTTTCTTATAAACATTGTTCTGATTCTTGTATGAATATCTGTAAATACTGTTAATGAAAACCCATTTCTGATTTGTTAAAAAATATTTTACTCCCGAAAATAAGCCTCCTTAAATTCTCTTTCTATATAGTTTATTCCCGATACTTGAATGCTTTTCACACAGACTTGAATTTACTGGATGCAGTAAATTCAGTTTCTCTAGTTAGTCTGTGTGAAACACACAGACTATTGTTTTTGTATGGTTTCTTTTTCTTTTCTTTTTCTTCTTCCCTCTTCTTTTTCTTCTCCTGTCTTCTATGCACTTCGTTGTCCACACGATAACTCGAAAACAAAAGGCCCTATCTCGCTGATTTTCGGCATACTGGTGGACAGTCACAAGTTCTCAGCCACCTATGTTTTTCAGATTCCTGTGGCATCAGGGGTGTCCCAAGGGGTGTTTTGAAAGTGGGTCAAGCCCATATCTCAGGCATGGTATGACCTATGGACCTGGGCCCAACACCAAATGAGTCGACATTCAATGGAGATTCAAAATATGGGTCAAGGTCACAAAGGTCACCCAGGGGTCATTGAGTGCATTTTTCAGAATTGTTGGAAATCACATTTTTTAACTCCATAATGCATTCCCGAAGTTCCTGACTTTTGTGCTATAAAATCCTAAAGTATAATGTTGCCAGACACGATTTTGAAGTGGAATGGTGGAATAATTGCAGCAGAATCTAGCTGAATACAGACATTGAGTTTTTGAACATTCAGGGCAATAACTTTATTGAAATTAAATAATATTTCTTGTTCTTCCCTTTTTCGGGATATGCACCTGATTTGTTCATTCTTTGTTTATCATTATGTGTGTGTTCAGTGTTCACCTTTTCCCCTTGAATCCTCTCATTAGATTTTTAAGAACTATTTGCCATTTACGAATTTGTTATTAATTAAAATTTTTCCTTAAAAATCTTAGATAATTTACGGAATGTGGATTATTCCTACCCCCTTTGTTGCGCACCGGTTATTTTTGACATAGTCGGGTGTGTCTGTTTGCCATTACCCTTCTCTATGGGGAATCTTCTGGGGAAGTTTCTCTGTTGTTAAGGGTATTCTTGGGATACTGGTTGTCTGACCTGGGCCTTTGTTGTGCCTGTTTTGGACTTGGTTACCGGCTCCTATTCAGTTTAAAAATTTTTCCTCGGGCGTGTGGGTATTAAAGTCCTCATGTTCGAAATGTAAGAGGAAGAAGTCCTCTCTTGATTCTCATTCACCATGTTTGGCTTGCACTCGTTGCTCGAAAGATGTTACCTGTGCAACTTGCTGTGCTTGGGATTCCAAGCAATTCCCTCTCAACTTATGTATGTGTTGGCGAAGCACCGATTTTGGTGTTTTCGCCTAAGGTAACTAATCAAAATTTAGTTTCCATTTCAGAGGAACAAGAACATGGTATTGGTCATGGTATAACATCAAGTTCTATGCTGCTGTCGTCTTCAGATACAGAACATGTTGACTTACGAGGTATCGCAGAATACTCGGTACCTCGGGCAAGCAGACGGTCAACTAGCTCGACCGGTGTAACGGAGCCTTTAATTAGTGCTTCAGTACCGGGAAAATCTGTAGCGGTCCAGGATACAGAGGATGGAACACTCCTCTGTTCAGACGACGGCACGTAAGGGGAAGAGGCCAGTCAAATTGAAAGGTGCATCAGTAGCGAAGCATTCTTCTGTTTTGGGGTCAAAACAGAAAGATTCGACATTTATTGCCAGTTCCGCTGGTAGAACAGTAGAAAATGCTTCAGAGCCAGTTGTTTCAGATGTACCTTTCTCTACCAGTACGGCTGGCAGTAATCTTGATATAAGAGCCACTTCTTCATCCGTTTCCAGGACTCAGCACAGTAGACCGCATGCTAGCCGGCAAGATCCAGAGGTAGAGAGTCAGAGCCAGGAGCTGGCTCTCTCTAAGGCTACCATTTCGAGGCAAATGTCTTTTTCTAAAAGACGGACACAGGGCTCTGTGTCAGATCACCTTCCGGAGCCAAAAAGGCGTAGAACGGGGCTGAACATAGCCTTGAATACGGAATTGCTGGAGCAAATTGCCCAGCTAATTGCAGACTCCCAGCAGCATAATATGCGGCCGTCATCGATCTCTGCTTCGAATGATTCGGACAGTGCTGGATCAGCAGAAAGAAGGGTTTCCTCAAATAATCAGTATGCCGATAATAGACCAGACCAGGAACCTCTAGCTGATAGTGTTAGGGAGTTTGATGAATACGAGACGGACACTACATCTTTGGCTGAGCAACATATGGAAACTATGAGGTTCCTGCAGGATTTTTTACCGGAATTAATTCCTTCTGGTCAGAGTTCTGTGCCTTCTAGAGCCAAGCGCCTGTCTTCTTTGGACAGGGAGGTCATTAAGTCGAAGGAAAGTATCCTTCTGTATCTGTCTCAATCAGTCCAAGCATTAGATGCATTTGATTGTTGTTACGAAGCTATTGCTGACCTGGCTCAGGCTCGGAAAGGAAGCTTGACCTACCGTTTAGAGGCAGTACCTTCTTAAATACGGTAGGCGAGAATAAGATTCCAAGAGCTCCTCTGCAATTGGATGACGGAGCTAGGGACTTAGCTATGTCTCTTCCGTCATCGTGTAGCGTCAGTTCTTTTGTTATAGATACTTGTGTTGAATCTAGCAGAAGTATTTTGAACGCTATGTCATATGCAGATCATATTTGCAGGGCATTGGCAGGCAGTTTGGAATCTGAGAGCTTACAGGTGTTGTTATCTCCTTTGAGAGTGCTCTCTCGTGCCATCATGTATACAACATCCCACTCTACTCTTTCAGTAGCGAGTTTAGAGTTGGTCAGGCGCGATGCTGCCCTTAAATCTATGTCATTTATTGACGACAGTGTTAAGAGCTCTCTAAGAGCCGCTCCCGTTTCGGGCTCTTCATTATTCAATGATAAGCGAAAAGCTGTATTTGAAGATGCTTCTAAGAAAGCTACAAGTCAGTTTTTGTTGCGCTCAGCTTCGCAACCTCAGCCTTCCACAAGTGGTACTCCTCGGAGAGGTAAATTTTTCTCCAAGAGAGGCTCAGCCCGTGCTGCTTCTAAAGCTAATCGTGGGCGTGGTGGCTCAAAACAGGGAGCGATTTCAAAAAAGGGATGACGCAGTCGGAAAATAACGAAGTGCGTAACCCCACACCGACGTCACAGAGGGGTGCGAGAGGTTCACGTGGTTTCTCCTCGTATAAGCCTCGTAAGTCCTACAAATGAAGATTTCGACCTCTACTGTTCTCCGGTTAGAGGAAGGCTTTCAAAATTTGCAAGCAACTGGAACAAAATAACTCCGGATCTTGGGGTTCGAGACGTTGTAAAAAATGGTCTACGTCTTTCGTTCCGGAGAAAACCTCCATTAACGCGGATTCCGCATTTTGTGAACCTTCCACAAAATGTAACAAAGAGAGAGGCTTTGATTTCAGCAGTAGACTCTCTCCTACAAAGGAGGCAGTAGTGGTCGTAGAGAATCCCAATTCAAAGGGATTCTACAGTCATCTTTCTTCTTGTGTCGAAGCCAGATGGCTCGTTCAGGCCGGTCATCGATCTCATTTGGATAAACAAGCTAATAATTGCTCCAAAATTTTATATGGAGACAATTCGATCGGTGAGAGGCAGCATCCGAGTGAACGATTACGCCGCAAGTATAGACTTCCATTTCACGGTTCAAGGAAAAGTATTCCAGTTCAGAGCAATGTGTTTTGGCCTGAACCTTGCTCCGTGGGTGTTCACTCGGGTGGTGAATGCAGTAATGAGCCACTTCAGAGCACACTCGGCTTCGATGACGTCAGCATATCTGGACGACATTCTTCAAAGGTACGAAAATGTTCATGCTCTTCAAAGCGACGTTCAGAGTCTGCTATCGCTGATACGACGCCTTGGTTTTATAGTCATTGTCGACAAGTCGGATTTAATACCGACGAGGTCATTTGTTCATCTGGGAATGAGTTTCGGTACTCTCAACAATTGGGTCTGTTTGCTGGTAGCAAGAGCAAAATTAGTTTCTCTTTACGCAAAATACTGCATAAACGCACAAGTCATTACTGCAAGAGAGTTTATGCGGCTGTTAGGACTTTGCGGTGCCACCGCCAAGTTAATTCTGCTAGATCGTTTGCGCACTCGTCCACTTCAAATTTATCTAATTCAAAATTGGAGCGTAAAACTTCAGTTGTTGGACAGTCTGATTGTTTTAACACAGTAAAACATCATCTTCATATTTGGGCGGATATCCAGTGGTTATCCAAGGGAATACCACTTCAGATTCAAGAGCCGTCATTCATAATCATGACAGACGCCAGTCAGGAGGGTTGGGGGTGCTTCTTTGATTCTGGGCGATCAAGTGTGTCACGGTTTATGGGAGAGTCAGTTTCTTGTGTCCCATATAAACTACAAAGAAATGAGGGCAATTTGGTTAGCTCTAAATCATTGGCTCAGTCGAGTAATAAACTCACATGTTCAAATTCTGTCAGACAATTCGACAGTAGTAGCCTATATTCGGAATCAGGGAGGTACTCATTCCATCCAGCTGTTGAATTTTACCGAAAAGATTCTTCTTTTCTCTAAGAGATTCTGATGTCGATTCGTCATATTCCAGGTCGTCTCATTGTAATAGCAGACTCTCTATCAAGAAAGGATCGCCTGCTACCTTCAGAATGGATGTTGAAAAAATCTGTCTTCAATCAGATTTGCTTCCAGTGGGAACATCCAATGATCGCTCTTTTTGCTACGAGTCTGAACAATCAGTTGCAGACTTTTGTGTCTCCATGCCCGGACCCTCAAGCTTATGCAGTAGACGCTCTGTCAATTTCATGGAACGGGATAATAGGGTATGCTTACCCTCCAGCTCCCCTCATTCAACAGATCTTGCTAAAGATAAAACAGTCTTCTTGCAAGATTCTACTGGTTGCAAGTCTGTCGGCTCACAGACCATGGATAAATCTTCTCCGGGAACTTCTTTGGGACCTTCCACGGAAGTTACCACCTCTGCGGGATCTTCTGACACAGGGGAAACTCTGTCAGCTTCATCACAATCCGGAAGGCCTCAACCTTCACGTTTTTCCGTTGTGCGGTCCTTCCTGCACGGAAAACAGTTTTCCAGACGAACAATGGATGCAGTTTCTAACTGTAGGAGGACCTCCTCTTCGTTAAATTATGAAGCGAAGTGGAAGGTTTTTATTCGTTGGTGTGAATCACAATTGATTGATTTTTTTAACCCAACTATTCCTCAATTAGCTTACTTTTTTGTTTATCTTTTTGATGAAGTTAAGCTACAGCCAGTCACTATTAAGGGCTATAGGTCTATGCTTTCTGACACCTATGCACACCAAGGGAAATTAAACATTGGGTCAGATGTATCTTTAAATAAATTAATGAGGAATTTCTCTGTGAATAGACCTCGTACCTTGAGACTAGTCCCTAAGTGGAATTTAGCTTGGGTTCTTCTGAGACTTCAGGAAGCACTTTTGAACCGTTAAATACTTTTGAGTTTAAATTTCTTACTTATAAAACGTTTTTTCGTTTAGCGTGTGCGTCAGCTAGAAGAGTTAGTGAGCTTCCTGCTTTGTCTGTTGAAGACTCTCATTATCGTAGTGTTGGTAATTCTATTACTCTCACTATGAAAGTGGGATTCTTAGCTAAGAATCAGGTTCCGGACAAACGGCCTAGCCCGATTCTTATTAAAGCATTGCTGTCTTCAGATGGTCAGAGACCTTTGTTGTGTCCAGTAAGAGCACTTAGGATTTATAAGGAGTGTTCTAGTTTTATAAGAAGAGGTAGGAAGAGGTTATTTCTTTCTCTTCTTTCTAACAGAAATGATATTTTTGTTCATTCCATATCTAGATGGATTCAGTTAGCTATTCGGTCAGCTTATAATGCTTTGTCTGCGAATCAGAGAATAGCTTATAAGATTTCAGCTCACGAAGTTAGAGCTTTAGCTTTTTCTTGGGCTTATGCTAGTAGTACTTCTTTGAAGGATTTGATGCAAGCAGCTTATTGGACACAACAGATGACTTTTACCAAATTTTATCTTCGAGATTTAGAATCAATTTCGGATGATCTCAGATCTTTACGACCATTATCAGTAGCTCAGAATGTCGTCCATTCTAATTAGGATTTCCGTTCAACCTTCTGTTTGGTCTGCTCTAGCACTGTCTCCAGTCTACTACCCTCTTCGTTTTGAAGTGTACATGTAGTTACTTTCAAACAAGGCAAAGGGGGGTGGGGGGGGGAGGGATGGTATTTCCAAATAGTCATCTGGCTTTATAGTGAAACGCATGGACTACCTCCTTCCGTGATAGTATCCTAGGGTCAATGCTATGGTAGTTTTAATGTGTAGCTTGATATGAAGCAATTTTCAATGTATTATATGCTTTTAATGTGTAGCTCGATGTGAAGCATTATTAGTCCCCTACAGGAACCGTAAGGGGACTATAGGATTGCACTTCGTCCGTCCGTCTGTCCATCTGTCTGTCCATCTGTATGTCCATCCGTCTGCCTGTCTGTCTGTTTTTTATGTTACCACCTCTCCCTCCAACATGCTTTAAGCTACACATTTCATATTTGGTACATGGACAAATGGTTCTGAGGGGATGATGCACGCTCAAAATTTTTTTTTTTAAATCCAAGATGGCGGAATGGCGGCCATTTTTGTTGTGTTTTTAAGCTTTTTTTCTCTATTTTCATGTTACCGCCCCTCCCACCAACATGGTTCAAGCTACACTTTGCATATTTGGCGCATGGATAGAGGGTTGGGAGGGGATGATGCACGTTCAATATTTTTTCTTCAAAATCCAAGATGGCGGCATGGCGTCCATTTTTGTTGTGTTTTTTAAGCTTTTTTTCTCTATTTTATGTTACCACCCCTCACTCCAACATGGTTCAAGCTACACTTTTTATATCTGGCTCATGGATAGAGGGTTGTAATGGGATGTGGCACGTTCAATATTTTTTTTCAAATTTCAAGATGGCGCCATGGCAACCATTTCTGTTGTGTTTTTTAAGCTTTTTTCTCTATTTTATGTTACCACTGCTCCCTCCAACATGGTTCAAGTTACACTTTTCATATATGGTACATGGATAAAGGGGTTGTGAGGGGATTATGCACGCTCAATATTTTTTTTTCTTCAAAATCTAACATCTGTCTGTCTGTCCGTCTGTCTGTCTGTTTTTATGTTACCACCTCTCCCTCCAACATGCTTCAAGCTACACTTTTCATATTTGGCACATGGATAAATGGTTCTGAGGGGATGATGCACAGTCAATATTTATTTTTCCAAATCCAAGATGGCAGAATGGCGGCCATTTTTGTTGTGTTTTTTAAGCTTTTTTCTTTATTTTATGTTACCACCCCTCCCTCCAACATGGTTCAAGCTACGCCTTTCATATATGGTACATGGATAAAGGGTTGTGAGGGATTATGCACGCTCAATATTGTTTTTTCAAAATCCAAGATGCTTGTATACTCGAGTGTCTTCTGTGACAAAAACACCTTATGTCACAAAAGCGCCGTAGGGGACTAATACCACCTCGGTGGTCAAACACTTGTTGTATATGTCATGTGTCAAGACGGGCTTTACTATACAATACTTGGACATTTTTAATGATTTATAAAGAGTCTCATTTCTCTGGACTTCTTTATATTTTGGCTTCCTTTATCAAATTAGCATAATGGGTTATGCTAGGCCTTCAATAGAGTTACACCTTTATTTTCATTGTTTTTCTGAAATAGGAGCAATGAATATTAAGTACTAGGCCCACCTGCCTGTTTACTATTCTCAGCTAGTCTGGGCCATTGGTATAGTGGAAAAATATGAAACATTTATACCACTTTTAATATTTTTAGCTCACCTGAGCGAAGCTCAAGGGGAGCTTAACTAATCACTTTCTGTCCGTCGTCCGTCATCCGGCGTCCGTCGTCCGTCGTCGTCCGTCCGGCGTTAACTTTACATTATCGACTTCTCCTCCTAAACCACTAGCCCAATTTTATTCAAATGTTGGCTAAATGTTTATTACCTAATGCCAATTCAGATTTGTTCAAATGAAGTTGCCCCTCCTCCTGGGTGGTGCCACACCCCCAAGGGGCACCAAAATCTTTGTAAATCTTCTTCTCATGAACCAGCAGTAGCAGAGACTTGATATTTGGTGTGCAGCTTCCTTTTGAGGTGTAGACTCAGATTTGTTCAAGAGAAGTTTGTGGGGCTATACTTGACGTTGTTATGAGAGGGGCAAAATTTTTTGCCCCGCCCAAAATTTCTATTTTCCAAACCGAGAGGCTGATTTGAACCAAATTTTATGTGAGGGCTTATTGGGTCATGAGTACTTGATTTATGCAAAAAAAAATTTTCCCGCAGCCCCGTGGGAACCACAGGAGCTAAAAATAGAAAAAATTTAAAACGCCCATATCTCCAAAACTGCACGGCACTGAGAATTTTTATTTGGTGTGCAGCTTCCTTAGGACCAACAGAAAGGATTGTTAAAAAAAATTGCCATCGGTTTTATCATAGGGTACAGTTTCGGGACTTTGAAAAAGTGCTGAGTCAGCACTTTTTAACACTGTAGGCAATGGGAAAAACATTAAAAAATCTTCTTCTCCAGATCCAGCAGGCAGAATCTTTTGATATTTGGTATGCAACATTGTAGGGTGGATCTGATTCAAGTTTGTTCAAATCGGCCCCCTGGGTTCATATTTGGGCTCAGTATAGGAGCCCGATTTCGAACTTAGTGCATTTCAGGCAAATTTCTTAAAAAATCTTCTTCTCCAGATCCAGCAGGCAGAATCTTTTGATATTTGGTATGCAACATTGTGGGGAGGATCTGATTCAAGTTTGTTCAAATCGGCCCCCTGGGTTTATATTTGGGTTCAGTATAGGAGCCCAAATTTGAACTTACTGCATTTCAGGCAAATTTCTTTGAAAATCTTCTTCTCCAGATCCAGCAGGCAGAATCTTTTGATATTTGGTATGCAACATTGTAGGGTGGATCTGATTCAAGTTTGTTCAAATCGGCTCCCTAGATTCATATTTGGGCTCACTATAGGAGCTCGAATTCGAATTTAGTGCATTTCAGGCAAATTTCTTCAAAAATCTTCTTCTCCAGATCCAGCAGGCAGAATCTTTTGATATTTGATATGCAATGTTGCGGGGTAGATCTGATTCAAGTTTGTTCAAATCGGCCCCCTGGATACATATTTGGGCTTACTATAGAAGCCCGAATTCGAACTTAGTGCATTTCAGGCAAATTTCTTAAAAAATCTTCTTCTCCAGATCCAGCAGGCAGAATCTTTTCATATTTGGTAAGCAACATTGTGGGGTGGATCTGATTCAAGATTGTTCAAATCGGCCCCCTGGGTTAATATTTGGGCTCAGTATAGGAGCCCGATTTCGAACTTAGTGCATTTCAGGCAAATTTCTTAAAAAATCTTCTTCTCCAGATCCAGCAGGCAGAATCTTTTGATATTTGGTATGCAACATTGTAGGGTGGATCTGATTCAAGTTTGTTCAAATCGGCCCCCTGGGTTTATATTTGGGCTCAGTATAGGAGCCCGATTTCGAACTTAGTGCATTTAGGCAAATTTCTTAAAAAATCTTCTTCTCCAGATCCAGAAGGCAGAATCTTTTGATATTTGGTATGCAACATTGTGGGGTGGATCTGATTCAAGTTTGTTCAAATCGGCTTCCTAGATTCATATTTGGGCTCACTATAGAAGCTCGAATTTGAACTTAGTGCATTTCATGCAAATTTCTTAAAAAATCTTCTTCTCCAGATCCAGCAGGCAGAATCTTTTCATATTTGGTAAGCAACATTGTGGGGTGGATCTGATTCAAGTTTGTTCAAATCGGCCCCCTGGGTTTATATTTGGGCTCAGTATAGGAGCCCAAATTTGAACTTAGTGCATTTCAAGCAAATTTATTAAAAAATCTTCTTCTCCAGATCCAGCAGGCAGAATCTTTTGATATTTGGTATGCAACATTGTGGGGTGGATCTGATTCAAGTTTGTTCAAATCGGCTTCCTAGATTCATATTTGGGCTCACTATAGAAGCTCGAATTCGAACTTAGTGCATTTCAGGCAAATTTCTTAAAAAATCATCTTCTCCAGATCCAGCAGGCAGAATCTTTTGATATTTGGTATGCAACATTGCGGGGTGGATCTGATTCAAGTTTGTTCAAATCAGCCACCTGGATTCATATTTGGGCTCACTATAGAAGCTCGAATTCAAACTTAGTGCATTTCGGGCAAATTTCTTCAAAAATCTTCTTCTCCAGATCCAGCAGGCAGAATCTTTTGATATTTGGTATGCAACATTGCGGGGTGGATCTGATTCAAGTTTGTTCAAATCGGCCCCCTGGATTCATATTTGGGCTTAATATAGAAGCCCGAATTCGCACTTAGTGCATTTCAGGCAAATTTCTTCAAAAATCATCTTCTCCAGATCCAGCAGGCAGAATCTTTTGATATTTGGTATGCAACATTGCGGGGTGGATCTGATTCAAGTTTGTTCAAATCGGCCCCCTGGATTCATATTTGGGCTTAATATAGAAGCCCGAATTCGCACTTAGTGCATTTCGGGCAAATTTATTAAAAAATCTTCTTCTCCAGATCCAGCAGGCAGAATCTTTTGATATTTGGTATGCAACATTGTGGGGTGGATCTGATTCAAGTTTGTTCAAATCGGCTTCCTAGTTTCATATTTGGGCTCACTATAGAAGCTTGAATTCGAACTTAGTGCATTTCAGGCAAATTTCTTAAAAAATCTTCTTCTCCAGATCCAGCTTCAGAATCTTTTCATATTTGGTAAGCAACATTGTGGGGTGGATCTGATTCAAGTTTGTTCAAATCGGCCCCCTGGGTTTATATTTGGGCTCCGTATAGGAGCCCAAATTTTAACTTAGTGCGTTTCAGGCATATTTCTTAAAAAATCTTCTTCTCCAGATCCAGCAGGCAGAATCTTTTGATATTTGGTATGCAACATTGTAGGGTGGATCTGATTGTGATTCATGAACGTATTTATTTGTAAAGTTGATAGAATCTTAGACAAAATTTGCAGAAAAGATCTACTATAGAAGGGGTGGTATCCAGGGTGAACCGTTTACCCAAATCTAGCAGTACTAATGCATTATTCACACAAATCTTCGTTCAAATTTTATGACCCCTCATTGGAACACACGCATTCAGCTCATTCCAACAAAGGTCATATGCCATGTTTTCGAGACAAAGGAATAAAAATTTTAGTTATTCATGAAATTTTTAGGCAACTGTTGTCTGTTATTCACATTGCTTCATGAAATTTCAGTACTTTTAGAAGTTACCTCAGTAATCAAGGGTTAATTCCCCTTAATTAAATGTCGCCTCTAAAAAAACAACCACTTTGCATATCTTACCTTTTTACCAGCATAACTGCCAAAACTTGTCAGCATTCTTCGCAAAAATCGCTATTCAAATTTTAATTTTTGTCTCTTAAACATACATGTACTTATCGCTTGTAAATACCCCATTGGAATGAGCTTTTTGAGCTCATTCCAATGAGAGGTCGCACACCATGCTTTTTGAGTCAAAAAAGCAATTTTTTTAGTTATTCCAGAATTTCGTACGTAAAACACAGCTTTATGACTTCACATTAAAA
The DNA here is from genome assembly GCA_031216915.1 of Pictodentalium vernedei. Classification (NCBI taxonomy): domain Eukaryota; kingdom Metazoa; phylum Mollusca; class Scaphopoda; order Dentaliida; family Dentaliidae; genus Pictodentalium; species Pictodentalium vernedei. The sequence goes on from CM062297.1 coordinate 564,291,821, forward strand.
TGAGCTCTCTAAGCTTGTTCCAATCAACATTCACGCACTATGTCTTTCACACAAAAAATAAAATTTTCCATTTATTCAGGAATTTTGTTTGCAAGAACACTCTTACCCCCCCCCCCCCCCCCCCCCCCCCCCCCCCCCCCACAAACACACACACACAAACACACACACACAAACACAGACACACACATCTAAAAGTTCGTCAGCAAAAAAACAGTTACTTCAATTTTTAAATGCATTATAGGAACAACTTGCCTAATCAAATTTAAATACTTTTGCATCATTCTGTATCTAGAACAAACCATTTACCATATCTTTACGCAAAATTCTCCAGCATCATTCACAAAAAAACACCATTATTTATATATTCACATTTCTGTCTCAAAAATATACCTGGTCTTCCCATACCCCTATTGGAATAAGCTGTTTGAGCTTGTTCCAATGATGATAAAAAAAAATAAAATTTGTGAAAATTTTTGTTTTCTTGCATGCAAATATATACATGTAGCACATGGAAGATATCCACAGTTGGGGAGAGATGTCCAAGGCTATCTCTTCACATTCCTTGTTTGTGCTTCATGCTAAACCAGTTTGTCTGCAGAGATAAATTTGCTTTATTAAAAATCATTGGAGATTGGCCACACACCAATGATTTTAAATAAAACTAATTTTAGGTAACAAATGTTGAACTTCAAACAAAATCTATCACTCAACCAGTTAATGTTGATGAGGCATGACATGGTGAAGGTGACCTAAAATACTTCTTAGAGTCACTTTGTCAGGTGAGCGATTAAGGCCACGTGGGGCCTCTTGTTAATACTTACCAATGGCCCAGATGGGGATGGCCCTCCCTGGAGTAGACACTCCTTCCTCCCCGCTGAGTTATATTACAGTTCTTAATAACATTTAACAGGCACAACAATAAAGAATGACAAGATGGCAGTAGCCTATTGTTGTCCTTGACAACAAGTTGCGCATTGCACAAAAAGTATGGAGGACCATACTGGTCTTCTCGTTTTTAAGTTTTTTGGCAAATTTTGGGGGTTTGGGGGATTCAAAATTTGTGTTTGGCCCTGGTAATAAATTGGGTTGCACCAGCTAGTCTGGGCCATTGGTAAGTATTAAAAATATCAAAATTGGTATAAATTTTTCATTTTTACATGAAAAAAAGTGGGCGTGGCCAAAACTTTTGAAAGTGGGTCATGCTCATATCTCAAGCAAGGTATGATGTATGGACCAGGGACCAACACCAAATGAGTCGACACTTGATGGAGATTCAAAATATGTGTCAAGGTCACTGAGGTCACCCAGGGGTCATTGAGTGGAAACTACATTTTTGAACCCCCTAATGCATTCCCAAAATTCATACATGCATTTTTACATGAAAAAAGTGGGCGTGGCCAAATATTTTGAAGGTGGACACACTCATCTCAAGCATGGTATGATGAATGCACCTGGGTCCAACAACAAATGAGTCGACCCTCAGTGGGGGTCAAAATATGGATCAAAGCTGCTGAGGTCACCTTGGGGTTATTGAGTGCACTTTTCAGAATTGCTGGCAAACACATTTCCCCCCCCCCCCCCCCAATGCATTCCCTTGATTGAACCCTTTTTGCTCTTCACATATATGTCTTTTCTGGTTTATTGGAAAAATTGATCCGATTCCTGAATGAATATCTTTAGATACGGTTAACGAAAACCTTTTTCTGATTTCTTTAAAACTATTTTATCCCCGAAAATAAGCCTCCAAAGTATTCCAATTACATTCATAGAAGGGACATCGTGGCTTAGTAGGTAGAGGTGAAGGCTGCAAACCGAGAGGTCCTCAGTCTGAATACCAGCTGCGGCAACCCTGTTGTGACTTTGGCATGCTTCACCCCCATTGCCCTCATGGGGGCATGGTGGCATTGTGCATTAATGTGTATTGCACGTCGATGGTGTACTTGTTTTGAACCAATGCTACCCTGCTTTTGTGGAGTCAGTCTGCTGGGGAGCCTGACAGTTGCTTGCCATTGCTCGGTGGTTCTCTCGGGGGTACTCCAGCTTCCTCCTCCCGTAAAATTGGCACAAGGTGACAGTAGCTGTCAATAATGTCATTAAACCCAATAAATAAATAAATAATATTCATAGAAGGCATGCCTTGATTGTGTAGTTGTAATATTTGTGTCTTCTATGCACTGTTTGTCAGCACGATAACCTAATACAATCAATCCTATCTTAATGTTTTGTTATACTGATAAACTGTACTTGCAAATGAGCTCACTGAAGACAATAGCCATTATTTAAAACTTGATAGATTCTCTCGTAAACAAAGAGGTCAGAGAGATGCTGTAAATTTTACATGGAATAACAATGTATATTTATTTAATATCAGGTTAGAAAATTAACCATGTTGAAAAAAGAACTCTACACATTGCAAAGCATTTTTAAAATTTATTTTTTCTCAATTGTAACTCAGGATCAACAGGTTTCGGTATGGAGTGGTGTGTGGCTTTCTCAAAACACCTATCACAATTATAAAGTAATGAAATGGAATATTTGAATGGTCTGTTTTTATTCCTCTTAATACTCCAGTGTGAGTACAAACACCCTTTATATAACTCATGGCTGCAGAATGTTTTTACACTTTCCTTTCTGTAACATTTAATTCTACATGGAATGCGACACCTTTCCAGGTGTACCTTCCGTAGTAAGGCATTCTTAACCCTTTACCAAACATAACAGCAAAAACCAGCCAGTGCTATTCACTGAAATTTCCATTCCATTTTCATTATTTTTTCATTCTTGCCTGAAATACATTGCTGATGACCTCTCATTGGAATGAGCTCCTTTTTAAAGGGTTAAAATGGAGTATTTAAAGGGATTATTTTAACCCTCTCAATATCTTAATATGGGTCCCCAAACATTTACTTTTGCAATGCAAAAATAATGATAACACTTTCTGTTCTAACAATGTTACTCTAAACATACATGGGCTCATGGGGGCCATTTACGTCAACATTCCAACTTTACTGAATTCTTTCAACTCGCAGTATATTTTCTAGAGGTATCATGTTCCTTAACATTTTGTTGGTAATATGAATATTTGCTATCATCTATAAATATGGCAGATCCGGAGTTGGTGGAGCCAGTATTTTTAAAGTGGGTTACGCTTATACTTCAGGTTTGGTATGACCTATAGACATGGGACCTACACCGAATGAGCTGAAACCTTCTGGAGGTTCAAAATGTGGTCCACCTCAATGCGGGCATTAAGCACATATTTTTCAGAACTACTAGGAATTGCATTTTATAACAGCTAATGCAATTCAGAAGAGTATCCATGTATCTCATCATTCAAATAATTGTCAGAGCCAGTAATGTCAATCTCTGATTCCCTGATCGAATCCTTTAAATGCTGTGCACATATATGCCTTTTCTTGTTTCTTATAAAAAATGTTCTGATTCCTGTATGACTATCTGTAAATACTACCAACAAAAATCCATTTCTGATTTATTTAAAAAATATTTTTCTCCCAAAAATAAGACTCCATAAATTCTCGTTCTATATAGTTTTTTTCCTGATACTTTAACCCTTTTCACACAGACTTGATTTGACTGTTGGCAGTAAATTCCGTTTCTCTAGTTAGTCTGTGTGAAACACACAGACTATTGTTTTTGTACGGATTCTTTTTCTTTTTCTTCTCTTCTTATTCTCCTGTCTTCTACCTTATATGCGCATCCTTGTCCGCACGATAACTCAAAAACGAATTGTCCTATCTCATTGATTTTTGGCATGCTGGTAGACAGTCACAAGTTCTCTGCCACCTATGTTTTTCAGATTCTTAGGGCATTATTGGTGTCTGTAGGGTTTTTTTGAAAGTGGGTTATGCCCATATCTCAGACGTAGTATGACGTACGGACCTGGGACCAACACCAAATGAGTCGACATTCGATGGAGATTCAAGGTCACTGAGATCACCCAGGGGTCTTTGGGTGCATTTCAAAAATTGCTGGAAATCACATTTTTTGACTCCATAATGCATTCCCAAAGATCCTGCATGCAATTTTACATGAAAGAAAGTGGGCGTTGCCACAAATTTTGAAAGTGGGTCACACTCATATCTCAAGCATGTTATGATGCATGGACCTGGGATCAACACCAAATGAATCGACACTTGATGGAGGTTCAAAATATGGGTCAAGGTCACTGAGGTCACCCAGGGGTCAATGAGTGCATTTTCCAGAATTGCTGGAAATTACATTTTCTGACTTCCAAATGCTTTACCAAAGTTCATACATGCATTTTTAGCCCGACTGTTTATAGTGAGGGCTATAGTCATGACTTTTGTCTGTCCGTCCGTCCATCTGTCCGTCTGTTAACATTTAGAGTTTTGGTTAAAGTTTGTGGTTGAAGTTTTTTACTGAAGGTTCAAGTGGGGTTTTTTTTCCCCTGTTTAGTTAACATTTGGAGTTTTGGTTAAAGTTTGTGGTTAAAGTTTTTTTTTTTTCATCCTTCAAGAACAGGCTACCCCGTAGTTATTGTCTGATTGTCACAAAATTTCACATGCAGGTTTTGGGTCATGTCTAGATGAGAACGTCCCCTATTGGTCATGATCGGTCAACCGGTATGGCTGCCTGAGCCCAAAACCCGAAAACCATTAGCACAGTCTACAGGTTGTATTTATGAAGGGATTTCATTGTAACTTGGTAGGATACGTCTGTATAATGCCTAGATGAGAACGTCCCCTTTTGGGCATGATCTGTCAACCGTGATGGCTGCCCAAGCCCGAAACCCAAAAACTTTTAGCACAGTCTGCAGGTCATGTTTAATATGGAGGGTTTTCATTGTAACTTGATACGATGACTCCGTATGATGTCTAGATGAGAATTTCCCCATTTGGGCATGATCATCTGTCAGCTGTGATGACTGCCCGAGCCCAAAACCCGAAAACCTTTAGCACAGTCTACAGGTCATATTTATGAAGGGATTTTATTGTAACTTGATAGGTTGACTTCATATAATGTCTAGATGAGAACAGCCCCTTTTGGACGTGATGGGCAACTGTGATGGCTACAGAGGCTCGAAGCCCAAAAACCTTTAGCACAGTCTACAGGTCATATTTATGACGGGATTTCATTGTAACTTGGTAGGATGACTCCAAATAATGTCGAGATGAGAACGTCTCATTTTGATCTCGATCATTCAGCCTTGATGGCTGCCCAAGCCCAAAAACCTTTAGCATAGTCTGTAAGTCATATTTATGGAAGGATTTCATTGTAACTTGTTAGGTTGACTCCATTCAATGCCTAGATGATGACATCCCCTTTTGTAATGATTGGTCAACTGTGACCGCTACAGGGGCCCAAAGCCCGAAAACCTTGAGCACAGTCTACAGGTCATATTTATGAAGGAATCTCATTGTAACTTCGTAGGATCACTCCAGATGATGCCCAGATGAGAATGTCCCCTTTTGGTTGTGCTCATTCAACCACGATGGCTGCCTGAGCCCAAAGCTCGAAAACCTTTAGCACAGTCTACAGGTCATATTTATGAAGGGATTTCATTGTAACTTGGTAGGTTGACTTCATATAATGTCTAGTTGAAAACATCTCCTTTTGGATGCAATTGGGCAACTGTGACGGCTACAGGGGCCCAAAGCCTGAAAACCTTAAGCATGGCCTAGAGGTCATATTTATGAAGGGATTTCAATGTAACTTGGTAGAATGACTCCAAATAATGTCTAGATGAGAATGTCCCCTTTTGGTCGCGATCACTTAGCCTTGATGACTGCCCGGGCCCAAAATCCCAAAACCTTTAGCATAGTCTATAGGTCATATTTATTGAAGGATTTCATTGTAACTTAATGACGTCCCCTTTTGGTTATGTTTGGTTAACTGTGATTGCTTCAGGGCCCTGAAGCCCGAAAACCTTGAGCACAGTCTACAGGTCATATATACGAAGGGGTTTCATTGTAACTTCGTAGGATCACTCCAGATTATGCCCGGATGACAACGCCCACTTTTGGTTGCGATCATTCAACCATGATGGCTTCCCGAGCCAAAAACTTTAGTACAGACTACAGGTCGTATTTGTGAGGGGATTTCATTGTAACTTAGTAGAATGACTCAGTATGTCGAGATGAGGACGTTCCCTTTTAGTTGCAATCAGTCTACCATCATGGCTACACAGGCCTGAAGCCCGAAAACTTTCAGCACAGTCTACAGGCCATATTTATGAAGGGATTTCAGCGTAACTTGATAGGATGACTCATTTTGAAATAACTTCAGTGTAACTTGGTAACTTTCAGTGACATACGTTAACTCTGAGGGCCACATACATTAACTGTGGGGTCATATTTCATTATCCCTTCCCACAAGGGAGGGATATAGCACAGAGCTTGCTCCGTCTGTCTATCTGTCAGTCCATCCGTCAGTCCGTCTGTTTGTTTGTCAGTCCATCTGTCTGTCTGTCCGAACTTTCTTCATGCCATAACTTAAACAAAAGTTAACAGATTTCAATTCTTTTCAGTACATGTCTCTAGGCCAAGTTTGATGACCACAATCATCCAATGAAAATTGTTGAAGTTATTATCCTGCCCAGCCCTGCCAATTAGGGATTTTTTTTTATTCCTTACCTCCAATATGCATTTTGAACTATTTACAGTCACAACATGCATAACTTTTTTTTAAACTCCCCCACCCCCTCCCCCCCTCCCCCCCTGCCCAGGGGCCAATTAGGCACTTTTTTTTTCTTTCATCAAAAATGCATTTTTACAGTTTTGCTTTCAAAGTTTGTGGTTAAAAATCCAGACAAACACCACACACACACCCCTTTTGCCAATCAATTTCATTCTCCAAACACTCTGTTACAATGTCATTTTTAGCTCAACTTTGGCGAAGCCAAATTTGAGCTTTTGTCATGGTCCGTCTGTCCGTACGTCAACAATTGGATACAGCTCGAGCTAGAGGATGTATTTATGAACCGATCTTTATGAAACTTCTTGGGTACCTTTGTTATGACTGTGGGACGAGAACGAGTGTTTTTGGGTGCGGTCCGAAATTCAAGATGGCTGCCAGCCGCCATTTTGTACCGACGATGCAGAAATCTGTTTTTTGTACAGAACTTCCATATGAAAGCTCTGATTTGAATAAATTTTGTATGAATGTTTTGTACCATGAGATACATCACATATCATACGGGTTTTTTTCTTGTGCTTAAATTATGCAAATTAGACTAACTTTGATTTTGTTTCTTTCAGCACTGTCAGTGCAGATGCCAATACGGCTCAGGCTAGAGGCCACATTTATGAACCGATCTTTACGAAACTTCTTGGGTACCTTTGTTATCACCGTGGGACGAGAATGAGTGTTTTTGGGTCCGGTCCGAAATTCAAGATGGCCACTTGCAGCCATTTTGTTCAAAATTAGGGGCAGTCAGATTTTTGTGCAGAACTTCCACATGAAAGCTCTGATTTGAATAATTTTTAGCTCATCTTGACAAAGTCAAGCTGAGCTAATGTCATCGCTTTCCGTCCGTTGTCCGGCGTCCGTCAACACCATGTTTTGGGCTTCTTCTCCAAAACCACTGGGCCAATTCAAGTGAAAGTTTGTGTGAGTGATGGTCCCAAAGGGGTATTTCATTTTTGTTCAACTCAAAATGCCCAGCCCCATAGGGAGGGAGTAGGGGAAAATGCTCCAAAATATTTTTAAAGTCTTCTCAAGAACCAGTGTGTACAATGACTTGATATTTGCTATGGAGCTTCCATATGAGGTGTAGAATCAAGTTTGTTCAAACGAAGTTCGTGAAGTAATATTTGGCTTTGTAATAGGAGGGGTAAGATTTTTGGCTCCGCCCAAAATTTCTATTTTCTGAACCGATGGTCCGGTATGAACCAAATTTGGTTTGTGGTTGGGTCATAAGTACTTGACCCATGCAAAAAAAAAAAATTGCCGCATCCCCATGGGAACCCTGGGAGCTAAAAATAGAAATATTTTCAAACGCCCATACTTCCCAAACCCCATGGAAGAGAGCTTTTATTAGGTATGAAGTATCCTTATGACCAGTAGAATTGAATGGTGAAAAAAAATTGCCATCGGTTATGTTAGGGTGTTCTGTAATGGGCATCGAAAAAATGCTGAGTCAGCATATTTGCAAAAATTTTAAAAAATCTTTTCTCCAGAACCAATCATCAGAATCTTTTGATATTTGGTATACAGCATTCATAGGGAGGGGGGGGGGGGGGGGGGGGGCGGTCAGATAAAAGTTTGTTGAAATAAAGCTCATTGGTTCATATTTGGGCTCTCTACAGGAGCCCGAAGTTTTAACATAGGGTAATATGGAGAATATTCTTTAAAAATCTTCTTCTTCAGAACCACCAGTCAGAATCTTTTAATATTTGGTATACATCATTGTTATGAGCGTCAAATTCTAGATTGTTCAAACCAAGTCTCTAGGTTAATATGTGGGCTTCCTACGGAAGCCCAAATTTTATCTTTGTTCAATATGGAGGGTAATTTAAAAAAATCTTCTTCTTCAGATCCACCAGTCAAAATGCTTTGATATTTGGTATGCAACATCTCTATTGGGCTCAGATTCAAGTCTGTTCAAAGCAGATCCCTAGGTATATATTTGGGCTCACTATGGTAGCTCAAATTTTTACTTAATGCAATATGAGAAAATTTCTTTAAAAATCTTCTTCTTCAGATCCACCAGTCGGAATGATTTTATATTTGGTATACAACATCTCTAGGGGGGGTCAGATTCCAGGTTGTTCAATTCGAGTGCCTAGGTTAATATTTGGGCTCCATATGGGAACATGAAATTTAACTTAGTACAATATGAGGGAATTTCTTCAAAAATCTTCTTCTTCAGATTCTCTTGTCAGAATGCTTTCACATTTGGTATACAACATCTCTAGGGGGGTCAGATTCAAGTTTGTTCAAATCGGATCCATAGGTTAATATTTGGGCTTGCTATGGTAGCCCAAATTTGAACTTAGTGCAATTCGAAGAAATTTCTTTACAATTTCTCTTCTTCAGATCCAACAGTCAGAATATTCGGTACACAACATATCTAGGGAAGTCAGATTTAACTGTGTTCAAAGCAAGATCCAGGGTTAATATTTGAGCTGTCTATGGGAGCCGGAATTGGCCATTTTGCTGAAGAATTAAAAATTTTGTATTCAGTACCCTCTAGAGGTACTAAGATTAATCCACATAGGTTGTATCAAGGGGCTTCATAGGGGAGCTCTGCATTTTACTTTATGATCAACTGAAGAAAAGGCATGATGCCCAGATTATTTTTGTCTCTCCTGAGGGACTCAAAGATTGACAGTGTAGCCTATGGAGATGGCTTGCTTAATGTAGACTCATTCTTGGACTCTGTTCAAATTGTGTTCTGTACAAGATGAGCGCTTCAGGCCCCGTGGGGCCTCTTGTTTGTATGAATGTTTAGTACCATGGGATACATCACATATAATGCAGGTTTTTTTCTCGTGCAGAAATTATGCAAATTAGATGAACTTTAGAATTTTTCAAAGCTACTTACACACAGTAAGTGCACATGTCAATACGGCTCGGGCTAGAGGCTGTATTTATCGACTGATCTTCATGAAACTTCTTGGGTACCTCTGTTATCACCTTAGGATGAGAACAAGTGTTTCTGAATGTGGTCCAAAATTCAAGATGGCTGCCAGTGGCCATTTTGTACCGAAATTAGGTCTAATCAGTTTTTTGTACACAACTTCTATACGGCTCAGGCTAGAGGCCGTTTTTATGAACCGATCTTTACGAAACTTCTTGGGTACCTTTGTTATCACCATGGGATGAGAACGAGTGTTTTGGGGTGTGGTCCGAAATTCAAGATGGCCACCAGCAGCCAGTTTGTACCAAAATTAGTGCAATCAGTCTTTTGTACAGAACTTCTGTATGAAAGTTCTGATTTGAATAAATTTTTGTATGAATGTTTAGTAACATGGAATACATCACATATAGTACAAGTTTTTTTCTCGTGCAGAAATTATGCAAATTAGATGAATTTTGATTTATTTATTGCTACTTATACACTGTAAGTGCACATGTCAATATGGCTTGGGCTAGAGGCTGTATTTATCAACCGATCTTCACGAAACTTCTTGGGTACCTTTGTTAATCACCTTGGGACAAGAACGAGTGTTTCTGAGTGCGGTCCAAAATTCAAGATGGCTGCCAGTGGCCATTTTGTACCGAAATTAGGTCCAATCAGTTTTTTGTCACAACTTCTATACAGCTCTTATTTATGAACTGATCTTCACGAAACTTCTTGGGTACCTTTGTTTTCACCTTGGGACAGGAATGAGTGTGTTTTGGGGTGCCTTTGTTATTGTGCTATGAAAACAAATATTTTGAGGTTCAGTCAGACCCACTCTGGGACTCCAAGATTTCTTTTCTAGTTTAGCATCTGACTGTCACCCACCTTTACAATACTTTACCTATACATTTGTTACAGGCTACGGCCAGTATTTATGTACAGACCGTTACAATACTTTATATGTACCTTTGTTATCAGGTCATTACCTAGATGTTTGTCATTGCTGTGTTACATACTATGCATGTACATGTCTTGACAAGTTGAGCTACAGTGTCATTGACACTTTCCTTTTTTTCATTTCAGGCAAGGTCTACTGAAGCTTTACACAGTGGTTTCAAATAATATTGGCATTCATTTAACCCTTTTCACAACGCTTTTCGAACTTAATTTCTCTAAATTTCAAATTGGGCTTCTACCACATACTTTATTACTTTTTATCCCCTCCCACAAGGGAGGGATATAGCACAGACCTCGCTCCGTCCGTCTATCTGTCAGTCTGTCCATCTGTCCATCAGTCCATCCATCTGTCCAAACTTTCTTTATGCCATAATTTAAACTTTTCAGAACATGTCTCTAGGTCCAAACAATGAAAATTGTTGAAGTTATTTGTATTTATAATACAGGCCAGGTTTGAATATAGGTTCCACAACTCCCCCCCCCCCCCCCCCCCCCCCACACACACACACACACACACACACACATGTCACTTAGGCAATTATTCCCAAAATACATTTTGAAGGATTGGGAGTTATTACATGCAAAAAAGAAAACTGACTTCTATAGCCCAACATTGCTTTATGTACTGCATCTTTAATCCTTTGCCTAACACAAGTTGAAGCCAACACTACAAATTATTTTTCTGAAACATCAGATTTATGGCTTATTAGTCCTTATTAGACTCATCAAGCTTGTTCCATTAATAGGTGATGAGGTATGTTTTGGAGTAGAGAAATGAAAAAATAAAATTTGAATAGCAAATTTTGTACACCACGAGTGCAGATATGGCAGATTCGTCAGGTAAACGGTTAACAAAAAATGGCTCTAACTATTTTGTGTCTAATCATTGCCACTGGGACAGTTGGGCTGTATGCGTGACAATCACTCTAGTTTCAATCACACATGCATTTTTTTCAAGAGAAAAAGTGCAGAGCCATCAATGTCAATTTCTGATTCATTGATCGAATGATGTGTACATATATGCTTTTTTTGGTTTCTTAGAAAATTTGTTGATTCCTGTATGAATATCTGTAAATACTGTTAACGAAAACCCATTTCTGATTTGTTAAAAACTATTTTACTCCCGAAAATAAGCTGCCATAAATTCTTTTCTATATAGTTTTTTCCTGATACTTTAACCCTTTTCACACAGGCTTGAATTTACTGGATACAGTAAATTCTGTTTCTCTGGTATTCTAATTACATTCATAGAAGGCATGCCCTGATGATGTACCGGTACTTGGAATATTTCTGTCTTCTATGCACTCTTTGTCCACGCGATAACGTGAATACAAAACACCCTATCTCATTGATTTTCACTATACACATAGCTAATTACTTGTAGTCAGCCATCTATGTTTTTCAGGCGTTTGGGGTCTTGGATTTGGCTCTACAGGCCACATGATGTTTACAGCTTCCACCATTACTGGTAAATGTAATCGTTGATACAAAAGCCACTATTTAAAACTGGAGAGAATCTCTTCCCAACAAACTCATTATACAGTAATGTATAATGGGTCACACAGAATAACATTGCTTGTTTATTTAATCTCATTTACAAATTAATTCTCAAACCAAGCTGGATGGAGAGCCCTTCACTTTCCACAGCATTTTAAAGTTTATTTAATATCAGTCATAACTCAAAGAGCGACAGGTTTCGGGGTGGAGTCAGGGAGGTAGTTAGGAGGTTTTCAGTGTGTGTGTGTGGGGGAGGGGGGTGTAGATCTATGAAAATTACAACTAGGGGTGGATACTTAAACCCCCCTCCCCACACACACACAGAACACTCACTCAGACTCCTTACCTATGAAATGGGAATTTTTCAAAATGGTGACTCCAAGTGATTGTCCCTGTAGGTTTTAGGGCATCCTGACAATATTTCCAAGCAGTTTGACTACATATACGGGAACAAATTTTCATTTGAATTGTTCTGTCAGTATTCTCAGGTGTTTGCTACTTTCCTCTTCTATCCATACAAATTCTATTAATAAATAAATAACTTGGGTTGAATTTGGTGAATCAGAGAGAATTTTCCCCAAATATTGTCTGCACATTTTCTACATTTTGAACAAGACGCCCACCCCCTGCTAACGTGTGACATTTTCCCAGATTAAAGCCCAATATTCTCACATATAAAGCCTCCTGATGTTGTATTTATGTTAAGAGTGTGATGTACAACATCATCTTTAAGGTTTGAAACACAAATGATGATATATATTAGCTGATATACTGATATATTTTTAAAAATTCAAAAAATTGCACAAGTTGGAAATGCACATTTTTGGCGCAGTCAAGAGACCCACCCACCCCACGTCACGTCTTGCAAATTTTTGGTGACCCCCCCCCCCCCCCCCCCCCTCCTGATATACATATTAAATTCGAGGTTTTAAGATGGCACAAAATAACAATTTCTTGTGGTACTGTAAGCTGTCACTCAGTAGGCCCTATCTTCTTTCATTAGGCATTGTGTCAATTACAAGATTATACTTGCATGGTAGGTCACATTGTTCTGTGAAGAAAATTATATTTTTATACTGTACCAATGACCCAGACATAGCTGGTGCTAACTCTTAAAATATAGGGCCAAACACAAATTTTGCCCCCCAATCCCCAAAATTTGCATCTAAAACTAAAGAAAACATGTCCTGAAAGGCCCTCCACACTTCGCCCCTACTGCGCATGCGCAGTGTCAAGGACGTTCCGAAATTGGCGCCATTTATCATTCTAAGTTTGGCCCTTCATCAGTTAACATCTGACTGATCTTTGTGCTTTTAAATCTCAGTTTAAATGATGCCAGACACATAAATATTAGTGAAATGGTGATTCTAAGGAGGATAGAGAAGGAGGAGAGGAAAAGAATGTGTGACAGAATATTATCAGGGCTGTAACTTAAAATTTTTTAATGAAATTATGTTAAGTTACCTATTTTCAAGGCAGCAGCCATTTTGTTGTCATTCTGATTATTTAGTTACACTGTTTTTTCAAGTGTTTTCCTCTCTCCCTGTCCTTTAAGTTCCCCCTTGCTATTCTCCCATGCTTTTGGCATAGTTTCTGTAATTATTATTACTAAAATTTCTTGGGAGTTTTAGCTGAATAACAGAATGAATTCTGTTCTTTCCCCATGTTTACGTCTTCACCTACGGGTGGTTAGGCGTTGTGTTCTGCATCTACCATCTGATGTTCTGCAGTTTCTTCCCTGGAAGTCTCTGTTTTGCATCAGATAGTGTATTTTTGGTAACTGATTTCGGGCCTGGGTGCCTGGAGTCTTATTTTAGTGTTTTTACACTCATTGTTTACATTTACAACAGCCCTCTGTGTGAGGGGGGGATTTCTAAAAAATAATATCTTTATGTTATTTTAATCATAACTAGATACATTATTATTGTTCGTAAGTGTTGAATAAATTGTTTAAAATATTTTTAAAATTTTTGTCCACACTTAGGCTTGGGCTCCATTGGGGCTCAACGTTACTTTTCAGAAACTTGGGCTGTTCTGAAAAAAATATTTTTTCAAAATATTTTGATTTCAATTATTTTTTCTATCTTAATGGATCATATTATTATTATGTATTTTGATTGCCAGGGGTTAGTGCGAGTACCAGGACTTGTTTTCTTTTCACATTGAAAGGATATTGATCAATTGTTTTAAGAGGAAGTCTTCCTCTGACTTATTATCATTCTATATGTGGTCAGTGTACTCGCATTAACTCCTGTTCTGTATCGTATGATTTCGATGACAATATGGGAAGCGTATGTCACGGTATGTTGTTGGGGATTTGGACACTCCGGTCCTTTCCCCGCAGGGTCACTCTACTTTATCAATTTCTATTTCAGACGATCAAGATTAGGGTGATGTATCTGTGATGTCTTCCAACAGTGTGCCTCCGTCGTCACAATTAATGAAGGGCTAGCGGAAAAGTGCTCATGTAATACGCCAATTGCCTAAGAGGACCCTAGTAGGTTCGACGGCCTTTGACGTCCGCTAGCTCGCCCGGTGTAGCGTCCATTCACCGAATGGTTCGGCAGCCGGGTTCGTCCGTTGCGGTCTAGAAGGAATTTTGGGGTGATGCGAGCACTATAAAATTAACTTAATGCACACCCAGTGACGGCGGATCGGAGGGAGAACGGAGGAAGCCTTTTAGTCCGGTTCATAGCTCGTTCCGGTCCATCCGGACGGCAAGCGAGAGAGGCCCCTCTCTCGTTCAACAACATCTGGCCCCAGATGTTGTGGTACAAAATGTGTCGCTAGCGGAGCATACGTCCGTCGCTCGGGACGCTCCGTTGTATAGGCAGTCCGCTGAGACTGCTAAGGCTTCCTCTTCTCGTCAGCGCACACGACCGCACCTTGGCTGCGTGACCGCCGATATATTACCAGCTTCGCCGATCAAGGATTCTTCGGCGACCAGGTCACACCATCCGGCAGCCAGGGATTCGAGACCGATGGACTCCGGACGTTCGCATAGGAAAAGTATGCGGGAGCCATCTGATGCGGAGCTGCCCTCGGCGAAGCAGCGATAGACTGTGCCTCCGCAGGTCTCGACGCCGGACATTCTTGTGCACATAGCACAGCTTATCGCAGCATCCCAGCAGCCGACAGAAACGGTGTCGGATCGAGAATTATCCGACGGCGCTGGGTCGGTAGCCGGGGACACGAGGCCTGCAGACTCCGGACGTTCGCATAGGAAGTGTGCGGGAGTCAACGTACACGGAGCTTCCGGCGGCAATGCATCGTAAGTCCGCTACTGCACAGGCCTCGGGAACGGATGTGCTTTCCTTAATAGCACAGTTTATCGCAGCATCCCAGCATCAACTGAATCTGTCGCATATATTTTATCCGACGATGCTGGGTCGGGACGCTCCGCGGAAGCGGGTACGGACGTCCGAAAGTTTCATCCGGTCCGACGGGATACCGAAAGGGATACGGAGGATTTCAAGCTTTCCCTTTCGGAACAACATATGCTGCGATGCCGGATAAGAAACTGATAGCGTCGGTGGACTTAGAAATTTTTGGTTCGGTTCAGGGACATCGTCCCTCAGTTCCGACATAGTCCAATAATGTCACACAAACTTTCGAATTATTGAACGACGCTATATATATTATTATTTTATGCTTGCTATCCAAGCATTTCTGGTTTCTTGTTCGAAGAGTTATGGAGATGTCTTTCAAAAGTGTGCCTCTGTCGTCATAGTTAATGAAGAGTTAGCAGCAATAAGTGCTCATGGAATATGTCTATCGCTTACGGAGTGACATTCGCTAGCTCACCCGGTGTAGCGTACATTCATCGAATGGTTCGGCTGCCGGGTTCGTCCGTTGCGGTCTAGGAAGGAGATTTGGGTGATGTGAGCACTTTAATTACTTTAGTACTCACCCAGTGACGGCAGATTGAGGACAGATCGGAGGAAGCCTGTTAGTCCGGTTCCTGGCTTGTCCAGGTCCGTCCGGGCTGTGAGCGAGAGAGGTTCCTCTCTCGCCCAACAACATAGGGGACCGCATGTTGTGGTTCAGATATTTTACATTCGGAGCATATGTCCGTTGCTCGGGACGCTCCGTTATATTGACAGTCCGAGAGACTGTCTTTAATGCTTCCTCATCCTCACAGCAGGGCACACGACCGCACATTGGCTACGTGACCTCGAGTATCCGATCAGTTTCGGCATTCAGTGATTCCACGGCGAATAGGTCGCGCCATCCGGTAGCCAAGGGACACGAGGCCTATACACTCCGTTCGCTCGCATATTGGAAGTATGCACGGGGTAACGATCACGGAGCTTCCAGCGGCAATGCATCGTAAGACCGCTTCTCCTCAGGCCTCAGTGACAGACGTGCTATCCGAGTTAGCACAGTTGTTTCGCAGCATCCCAGCAATTGACAGTTTCTCGGTCGAATCAGGAATTATCCGACGGCGCTGGGTCGGTGCGGTCCGCGGTTGCATCAGCTACGGACGACCGAACGCTTTATAGGGTCCGACAGGATGGCGAAAGGGATTCGAAAGATTTCGAGTTTTCCCTTTAGTAGTATCGGAAGATGCCTTTCATATCTTCTGGCATTTCTTCCAGTGATTATTATTTCGGACTTCATTGCTGCGATCTTGGATAAGAGACTTATAGCGTCATTGGACTCGGATTTTTCGATCGGTACAGGGACATTGTCCCTGACTTACCGACGCAGTCCAATATTGTCATTACAACATGTGTTTTATTTTTCGACGCTATATATATATATATATACAAGCCTGCTACTAAGCATGATAGTTTAGTTTCTTGTCCGCGTTGCTCATTTCTGCCATTTTATCATTTTTACAAATAGTTTATTTTGGCAGAGCAGGGCATACTGAGAGTTCATATGCGTCTAGACGGTGTGATTAAAGACTGCATATATTCTTTTTCGCCGTTTATGTCTTTTCCAGTTTCAATGTTGGGAACGACATTATGTATAGTAGACTTAACTTAGACGCTTTATTATACGTAATCCGCCTTACTGAGGTGTTATCATTACGTCTTCAAGAAAAGATTTACGGGATATTATTCTCTATGTAATTTCTTTTGAGGGCAGTAGTTTGTTCACGTATAACTCCGCCCTTCAGTGGCTGATTGGAGTTGGTTAGACGTGACGCAGCCCTAGCTACATCCACACGCGTGGATAGTAAGGTTAAGAACTCTCTCAGAGTCGCTTCGTTCTCGGAGGAGCTTCTCTTCGACGGCAACTTTCTGGCAATCCATGAATTGCTCGATTTATACGTTCTCTTGTCTATCTAGTGTTACAAGAGATTCAGACTGGGGCAAACATTCGGTGGTTGACTCAGAGAGTGCCGCCGCAGTTGCCGGACCCGAGTGTGGCTGTTATGACGGTTGCCAGTCAAACAGATTGGGAAAAATACTGATCCCTACGGATTCGAAGTGCCAGGGTCTTTGGGTTCCGCAGTCTTTTAGCTATCAGTTTAACTTCCGCGGAATAATGTTTTTTAGGCTTGCTTTATGTCATTGCATGAACATTATTCAGAAACGCATGCCCAAATTCCTGTCCTTTAATTCGACAGTAGTGGCGTATCTCCGGAACCAGGGAGGCACTCTTTCGTTTCCGTTATTCAATTTAATGGAAAGAATCCGTCTGTTGGTTATAGTACACCAAGTTCAGTTTTGGTCCGTCATATTCCGGGTCGTCTGATTGTTTTATCGGACTCCCGTTCTCTTACGGGTCGCTTGTTGCTGTCAGAATGGACTCTCAACAAACAAGTATTCAATCAGATTTGCTATCTATGGGAGCGCCCAATGATGATTTATTTATGACACAGCTTGCTAATCAATTGCAGACGTTTGTGTTGGCTTGTCCAGATCTCTGAGCTAATAGTGTTAACGCTCTATTGATCTATAGGACGGAATGATAGGATACGCGTATCCTCCGGCGCTGTTGTTTTAGCAGGTATTGCTAAGATAAACAACCACAATACATTTCTGTTGATAGCATCTCTATCTTCACAGAGATCATGAGTAATTTACTCTCTTGTCTACTGTGGGTCTTAACGTGAAATCTTCCTCTATGTGAGGATCTTTTTTCACTGGGTAAATCGTGTCATCTTTATCACAACCAGCAAGGTCGCAACCTTCATGTATTCCGTTGTGTGGTCCGTATTGCATTGTAAGCACTGTACTGGACGAGCTTTAGACGCGATTTCTTACTATAGGAGATCCTCTTCTTCGCTATTCTATGCGACTAAAGTGGAGGCTCTTCCGTCGTGGTGTAGGGATCATTATGTTCATATTGTTGATCCCTCCATACTACTCATTGCTATTTTTTAGTATACTTGTTTCACAAGATCTACTGCAGCCTGTTATTATTTAGGTTATAGGTTTATGTTACCTCATACCTATGCACTCTACGATAGTTTACAATTGAGTCTTTTGTCTCTTTATCTAAGTCAGTTAGTAACTTTTTGATAAATAGACTTAGAATCTTTAGATTAAATTCCTATACGGATTTTAACTTCGGTTCTTATTTAGCTAAGTAATCATTTGAGCCTCTGGAAACAGTAGTTTTCAAATTCTGACCTTTTAGACAGTAATTCTGTTGGTTTCTCTTACTGTAGAGTCAGTGAGTTTCATGCACTATCGATGGATGATTTTCACTTTCATAGTTTCGGAATCAATACTTCCGTTGCTATTTAAGTTGGATTGTTGCATAAGAGTTAGGCTCCTATTATCCGGAACCTATTATTTTAAGGTCCTTCCGTCTTCGTATGGGCATAGGCCTTTACTCTTTCCGGGTACAGTTTATGTATTTATAAACAGATATCTGTTTATTACAAGGGCGTAAGCTTCTTCTGTCTTTGATGTCTAGTAGAAGGACGTTACGCTCCATTTTTTTGTTAATGGATTCTATTAACTATCGGTACTGCTTATGGTATATCATTGACTTAGCAGTTGTGCTTAAGATTTCGGCTCATGAAGTAAGAGTTGTTCTACTTCTTGGGCTTACATTAATAGTGTCGCTATTATAGATTTTTGAAGGCCGCTCATTGCGCTCAGCCATCCACATTCATGAATTTTATCTTAGAAATATCGAGTCAATTTCTTGAGGCCTCTTTTGTTAGGTCTATTATCTACTGCTCAGAATGTCATTCACTTAACAGTTGCTACTATAGCTAGGTAGGCTGTCTGTTTCGGCAGTGTCTCCGTTCGGCTGCCCTCTTCGCTCTGGGCTATTTGACCCAGGGCAAGAAAAAGGGGGGGGGGGGGGGGGGAGGGTGTTCCCTTGGGTCACCTGTTTTACTATGAAAACAAGGGGATACCTCCTCCGGAGTTAGTAATTCTGAGCTTTTATTGGGATGGTTGTTTAGTGAGAAGTTTAAGTTTTTAAAATTCATTCAAGTCTTAGTTTTTAAAGTATAGCTTTTGAATATTGCATATGTCAACGGACATGATTATGCAATTCTCACACACTTTTAGGAGTATAAGAGTCTCTATTTTCTAGACTTACTTTATTATTGGCTTACTTTAAAAATTATTAGTATAAGGATTATATTGGATATTAATAGAGTACATGGATATATGAAGCTCAATTTTGGAAGGTGTTGTATCTTTCTAATTTATCATAAATAAGAAAGATACATGTAAGGCCTATTACTTCTTTTCCCTACAGGGGATGACTCTATTTTATTTTATTGAGCGTATTCCATTTTGCTCTATGTCCTTGGCCCTCCAGCCTTTTTACTATTCAGCTATGTCTGGGTCATTGGTACAGTATAAAAATGTTAAAAAATTTATAGTAATTTATATATTTTTTATACTTACCAATGACCCAGACGGGGATGGCCCTCCCAGGAGTTGGGAACTCTTGCCTCCCCACTGAGTACATAGCGCTTACCAGGCACTGGTTATTAGAATGATAAATGGCGCCAATTTCGGAACGTCCTTGACACTGCGCATGCGCAGTAGGGGCGAAGTGTGGAGGGCCTTTCAGGACATGTTTTCTTTAGTTTTAGATGCAAATTTTGGGGATTGGGGGGCAAAATTTGTGTTTGGCCCTATATTTTAAGAGTTAGCACCAGCTATGTCTGGGTCATTGGTAAGTATAAAAAATATATAAATTACTATAAATTTTTTAACTTCACGGCTTCCTTAGATTTTTCTAGCGACTCAAGGCACATGCTCTTCTTATCGACTGCAGTCATTCTCAGCCATTTAACTCAGTTTGTTGATTTCATGTTACTTCAGTATTATGGGGTTAGATATAGAAGGGAATAAAATGAGTAACACGACCATGGTAGTGGAATTAACCCTCAGACGCATTGTTCAATCAGAATTCTGACTGTGGGTGTTGCCGATGGAATATTTATGGAAATGTAATACCACAATCGGAAAAAAAATTCGTTACAAAAACGCTTTGAATTTGCAAATCTTGTAATTTTTGCCTGATAAATTTCCAACTATCGATTTTTTGACAAATATTGGGGGGAGGGGGGAACCCCCCCCTACACTCCACCCCCACCCTGTAGTGGTGGGGGCAAGTAGCATTCTTGAAGTATCTATCACAGTTATGAATTAGTGAAATGGAATATGTAAGTGGTGTGTTTTTAACCCTCCGAATACTTCATATGAGTCCAAAAGCTTTCATTTCATATAACTCATGGCCGTAAAACTTTTTGTACACGTCTGTCACGTTGCCACATTGTACTTGAGATCCAGCCATCTTCTTATTTCCAGTATGCCTCATTTAAGGCTCTAGATGGCAGTTTGGGGCTTTTTAGATGGCTGGAACCGGAGAGTGGTGGCTCACTGGTCATGGCTTTGGACTTTAAATCAAAAGGACCACAGTACATGCCCCACCAAATGCAGCTGTGCTGTGTCCTTAGGTAGGGCATTCAGTCTTGATTATCCTTGTGTGGGTATGGTGACGTTGTGTTCTAAGGCATACTTCACATTGATCTTCAACCGATGCTCACCCTGCTTGTGTGTAGTTAGTATGTTGTGAAATTTGATAGTTGCTCATCGTTGCTCATCATATCACTACGGGTACTCTGGCTTCCTTCACCCATAAAACTGTCTGACACGAGATGACCCTCACTGTCAAAAGTGCTGTTAAACCCCAATAAAATGGATCAGGCAAATATTCAAGCATAGTATGTGATAATGTGACCTATAGAGAAATTACTATCCCCTTCCTCTTGTCTTCACGATAACTCAGATACAAATCATCCTGTCCTGATGCTGTTTGGCCTGCTGGTACACAAACAGTAGTACTCGCCCAGCTATCTTTTTCATGGCGCTGAAGTCTTTGGGTGTGGCTCAATGGGCCACAGAGTTTATTTTACAGCCACACATTTCTTTGTAACAGAAAAGCATCATGAAGAAATAGCTGTTTTATATTTTTATACACAAGAGGGTTCTGTAAACAATCAAATGACAGAGCAGTTGCTGTACTGTCACACATTAAATCTTATCAACTGTTGCGATCAGAATTAAATTCCATCCCGGGCCATAAGTTGAAAGAAACCATTTGCGTTTGCAAGGAAATTTATTTATTATTCAGTTCTGTCTTACAACACTTGATTAATTCTAGCTGAATAAAGAACCCTTCACCTTTGAATGCATTTTTTAAAATTTATTTATTTTGAATCGTAACTCCAAATCAACAGGTTTTTGGGTCAAGTGGCTTCTCAAAATTAATCACAATTATGAATTAATTAATGAAATGGAATACTTTAATGGTCTATTTTTAACCCTCTTCATACTTCACTGTGAGAACATAAAACTTCATTCAAATCATGACTGAAGAACATTTTGTATGCTTTTTGTCACATTGTCAGTCTGTACACAAAAGCCATTTTTCAAGATCGCGCCATCTATATTTTTGTATGCCTTGTTTAGGGCACTAAATGCCTTTTTAAGACCGTTTAAATGGATCAAACTGGAGAGTAATTGTACAGTGGTTACTGCGTTGGACTTCGAGCCGAATGGTCCATGGTTCGGTTCCCACCAAGTGTAACTACTTTGTGTCCTTGGCAAGGCACTTAATCCCGATTGCCCACTTGGGGGTACACTGGTGTTATGTACTATTTAACTGGCATGCTCAGCTTTAATCTCCCTAAGACTTCAAAATGGAACCCTGCAATTTTGTTTCATGCAATATGAGAATAATGACGGGCCACCTTTCATACCCACATTTCTGCTCGAAACACAGATTGGCAACGGTGCGATCTCAGTATTTTGCTAGTGCCAGTAGGCCTTCAAATGGGCTCTAGGAGCTTTTAAGGTTTTTATGTCTTTATCCCGGTTATAGATTATGCATTTTGGCATGCTGGTTGAGGCGTTTTAAAGTTTTTAGGTTCAAAATATGGTCCACCTCAATGCGGTCAACAGAAGTCGTTGGTACATATTTTTCAAAACTATTGGATATTGCATTTTACAACACCTAATTCAATTCTGAAGATTATATATGCATTTCTTCATTCAAATAAGTGGCAGAGTCAAAAATGCCCATTTCTGATTCCTTGATCGAATCCATTAAACGCTGTACATATATATCCTTTTTCGGGTTTCTTGAAATATTTTTTCTGTTCCCTGTTTGAATATCTTAAAATACTGTTCAGGAAAACCTATTTCTGATTTCTTTAAACATATTTTACCCCCCAAAATAAGCCTCCATAAATTCTCTTTCTATTTTGTTTATTTCTGATTTGTTTAACTCTTCACACAGACTTGAATTTACTGGTGGCTGTAAATTCTGCTTCTCTAGTTCTTTGTGTGTTTCTTTTCCCAAATAAATTCCCTATTGGAGCCTCCATGATGCAAATTTTCCCAATTGCATGGGCCAGAACCCTTTCACAAAGAGGTCAGAAGAATCTCTGGAGTATTATAAAAACATATGTTAACCCTTATTTTACAGTGACCTGATGCATTTTTAGGTCATCTGAGAGAGGGTCAGCATGACCTATAATGATCACTCTTTGTCTGCCATGGTCAAAGATGGAGCTTGAGGCTCCTTTTCCCAAGTCGGTGGCCCAACAAAAATCAAATTTCATATTAGTGATGATTGGGGTGGGCCACTTCATTGCTGTCAAAATCACTGTGCTGCCTGTCCCCACCACACCACCCATTAGTGCACAAGGGGAGCTTTATTGATCATTTTTTGCGCATCATCAGTCCATGTGTTGTTCATCATGAACTTTTCTTTATTGACTTCAAATAAACTACAGGACTGAATTGAACCAAATTTGATATACATGTCCCCTATCATATGTCATTTCAAGTTTGTTCAAATAAAGTTGCCATATCCACAAGGGAATCCAAAAGGGGCATAACTCTGTTAATACCTACACATATTTTTTTTTTTTAAATTAACAGAGTTTTCTTTTCCAGAACTGCCAATAAGAATCTTTTGATGCTTAGTATACAACATCCTTAGAGGGGTCAGATTCAGGGTTGTTTAGTTTATATTTGGACTCCCTTCCAGAGCCCAAATTTTAACTTAATGCAATTTGAGGAAATGTCTTTAAAAATTTTCTTCACATCTACCAATCATAATCTTTTGAGGGAGGTTAGTTTCAAGTTTGTTCAAATCAAATCCCTGGAGTCATATTTAGGGTCTCTGTTGGAACCCAAATTTTAATTTGGTGAAATATGAGGAATATTCTTTAAAAATCTATGCAGCATTCTTATTGAAATTGGACTGAAGTTTAAATCAAGTCCTTCAACCCATGTTTGAGCTCTAATAATCATCCGAATTTGTACTTGATGCAGTATGAGGAATATTCTTTAAAAAGTACTTATTCAGATCAGCCTATCGGAATGTTTTGATATTTGGTATGCAGCATCTTTAGTGAGATCCAATTCAAGTTAGTTCAAATCAAGTCCCTTGGGTGATATTTGGGTTCCCTGTGGGAACCCAAATTTTAACTCCATTCAGTATGAGTGAAATTCTTTAAAAATCTTCAGATCCACCAGTCAAATCTTGTTATGAATAGTATACAGCATCCTCAGGCGGTCAGATTCAAGTTTGTTCAAACAAGTCCCTGTGGTCACATTTGAACTCTCTGTGGAAGCCTGAGTTTTAACAGTTAATCTTCTTCAGATCCATCCGTCAAAGTATTTTTATGATTGGTACACAGTTTCCTTAAGGACACTTAGACTCCAGTTTGTTCAAATCAAATCCCTGGGGTGTCATATTTTGGCTCCCTGGGGAAGTCTGAATTTTTGCTTAGTGCAGAAATATTCTTGAAAAATCATATTCTTCATATCCACCCAGAGTATTTTTTGTTTTTAAAAATTTGATTAGCAGTTTCCATCTTGGTTTCAAAAAGTGATGATAAATAGTGAATATAAGGCCAATATGAAAGAAAAATGGTTAGCATTTGGCCATTTTTGACTAGCATTTTGCAATGCGAATCCAATCATCAAATACCCTGCCACCAGTCAGAATATTTTGTTTTATGGTGTGCAGCATCCTTAGTGCCATACAAGTGTGTTCAAATGAAGTTCATAGACCCATATTTGGGCTCTCTTACGGCAGTATGAGGGCCATTCTTTAAAAAATCTTCTTCAAATCTACTAGTCAGAATCTTTTGATGTGCAGCATTCTTTGTAGTTTGACATTTGATATGTAGCATCCTTATAAGGTTCAAAGTTTGTTCAAAATCACTCCCTGGCCGGTAAATATTTGGCCGCCATTTGGGAACCAGGATTTTATCTACGTGGAATATGAGGAATATTCTTCAAAAATCTTCTTCAGATCCACCAGTGATGAAACTATTTTGATATTTTGTTTGCAGAATTCTTAGTGGGGTCAGATTTAAGTTTGTTAAAATCAAGTCCCTGGGTTCATATTTGGGCTTCCAATGGTCACCCAAATTTTAACTTAAATCTTCTTCAGATCCCCCGGTCAGAATATTTTGATATTTGATATGCAGCACCGATTGGAGGATTGAATTCCTCTGTGTTCAAATGAAATACTATCCCTGGGGTCGTATTTGGGCCTCCTTTGGGAACACAAATTTTAACCTGGTGCAATATGATCACTATTCTTTCAAAAATCTTCTTCAAATCCATCACTCAGAATCTTGATATTTAATATGCAGTATCCTTAGTGGGGTCAGATTCAAGTTTGTTTGAATCAGTTCCCCGTATTCATATTTGGGCTCCATATGGGAACCCAGATGTTAACTTCTTTTGAAATCTCTGCTTCAGGTTCGCCAGTAAGAATCTTTTGGTATTTCTTATACAGCATTCTTAGGTTTAGATTCAAGTTTGTTCAAATCAAATCCCTGGAATTATATTTAGACTCCCAATAGTCACCTGAATTTTAACTTGGTGTAATTAACTTAGTGCAGTATGAGAAAATGTCTCCAAAATATCTTCTTCTGATCCACCAATCAGAGTGTTTTTTTGATATTTGGTATTCAGAATCTTTAGTGGAGATGCAAGTTTCTTCTAATAAAGTCCCTTCGTTCATATTTGGACTCCCAAAGGGAGGGCAAATTTTAACTTGTTGCAGCAGGTTGCAGTATGAGGAATATTCTTAAAAAATCTTCTTCAGATCCACTTGACAGAATCTTTTGATATCTGGTATATAGCATTATCATGACGCCTAAATCAACTTCAGTTAGATGTAAGGCTGGGAGGATAAGTTATAATGATTGTTTGGAAGGGCTCAAAAGGCCACTTGAGCCCTGGAGATAGGGTTGGGGGGGGGGGGGACAGAGGGGGTTCAGTGGGTAATTTTTTATATGCTCCCGAGAGAATCTCGCGGCAGCATTATGTTTTCACCATGTCTGCCCATCCGTGGTCCGGTGTTAACTTTAGAACTAAAGAACCGCTTATTTGATCAAATCCTAATTTTAGAGGTAACTTGTGGATGGCTAAACAATGCTTCACTTCTTAATTTTGGTCCAGCTAGCCAATTCAATATGGCCACCATGGCAGCCATATTGAATTTGGTTTCTGCCCAATAACTAGTGAAGGCTGATCCGAATCATTTTCAGCTCAACTTTGGCGAAGCCAAATTTGAGCTTTTGTCATGGCCGTCGTCTGTCTGTCCATCTGGCCGCCTGTCTGTACGTCAACAATTGGATACGGCTCGGGCTAGAGGCCGTATTTATGAACCGATGTTTACGAAACTTCTTGGGTACCTTTGTTATGACCATGGGATGAGAACGAGTGTTTTAGGGTCCGATCCAAAATTCAAGATGGCTGCCAGTCGCCATTTTGTGTACCGACGATGCAGAAATCTGTTTTTTGCACAAAACTTCCATATGAAAGCGCTGATTTGAATAATTTTTTGTATGAATGTTTAGTACCATGGGATACATCACATATAATACGGGTTTTTTTTCTCGTACGTAAATTATGCAAATTAGACTAACTTTGATGTATTTAGTGTTACTTTCAGCACTGTCAGTGCAAATGCCAATGCGGCTCGGGCTAGAGGCCGCATTTATGAACCGATCTTTACGAAACTTCTTGGGTACCTTTGGTGTCACCGTGGGACGAGAACGAGTGTTTTTGGGTGCGGTCCAAAATTCAAGATGGCCGCTGGCAGCCATTTTGTTCAAAATTAGGGGCAATCATTTTTTTGCGCAGAACTTCCACATGAAAGCTCTGACTTGAATAATTTTTTGTATGAATGTTTAGTACCATGGGATACATCACATATAATATGGGTTTTTTTCTCGTGCAGAAATTATGCAAATTAGATGAATTTTGATTTATTTAGTGCTACTTATACACAGTAAGTGCACATGTCAATACGGCTTGGGCTAGAGGCTGTATTTATCAACCGATCATCACGAAACTTCTTGGGTACCTCTGCTATCACCTTGGGACGAAAATGAGTGTTTTTGGGTGTGGCTCAAAATTCAAGATGGTTGCCAATGGCCATTTTGTACCGAAATTAGGTCTAATCAGTTTTTTGTACACAACTTCTATATGGCTCAGGCTAGAGGCCGTATTTATGAATCGATCTTTACGAAACTTCTTGGGTACCTTTGTTATCACAGTGGGATGAGAACGGGTGTTTTTGGGTGTGGTCCGAAATTCAAGATGGCCACCAGCAGCCATTTTGTACCAAAATTAGTGCAATCAGTCTTTTGTACAGAACTTCTGTATGAAAGTTCTGATTTGAATAAATTTTTGTATGAATGTTTAGTAAAATGGAATACATCACATACAGTACGGGTTTTTTTCTTGTGCAGAAATTATGCAAATTAGATGAATTTTGATTCATTTAGTGCTACTTATACACTCTAAGTGCACATGTCAATACGGCTCGGGCTAGAGGCTGTATTTATCAACCGATCTTCATGAAACTTCTTGGGTACCTTTGTTATCACCTTGGGACGAGAACGAGTGTTTCTGAGTGCGGTCCAAAAATTCAAGATGGCTGCCAGTGGCCATTTTGTACCTAAATTAGGTCCAATCAGTTTTTTGTCACAACTTCTATACAGCTCGTATTTATGAACTGATCTTCACGAAACTTCTTGGGTACCTTTGTTTTCACCTTGGGACAGGAATGAGTGTGTTTTGGGGTGCCTTTGTTATCACTGTGCTATGAGAACAAATATTTTGGGGTTCAGTCAGACCCACTCTGGGACTCAAAGATTTCTTTTCTAGTTTAACATCTGATTGTCACCTACCTTTACAATACTTTACCTATTCATTTGTTACAGGCTACGGTCAGTATTTATGTACAGGCCGTTACAATACTTTATATGTACCTTTGTTATCAGGTCATTACCTAGATGTTTGTCATTGCTGTGTCACATACTATACATGTACATGTCTTGACAAGTTGAGCTACAGTGTCATTGACACTTTCATTATTTTTTAAATATGCATTGTTGGCGTCTAGAGGAAGTTTCCTTTCAATTTGGGACCAGATAGCTGATACAAGATGGCATGCCTGTGGCCAATTCATTGGTGGCCATCTTGAATTTGGTTTCCATCCAATAACTAATGAATACTGACTCGAATCAATTTCAGTTTTTGGTTATGCATTATCGGTGTCTAGAGGAACTTTCCTTTTGAGTTTAGTCCAGCTAGCCAATTCAATATAGCCACCATGGTGCCATATTGAATTTGGTTTCCATTCAGTAACTAAGGAATGCTGACTCAAATCATTTTTAGCTCAGCTGAGCAAAGCTCAAGGGGAGCTTAACTGATCACTTTCCGTCCATCGTCCGTCCGTCGTTAACTTCACATTATCGACTTCTTCTCACGAACTGCTGGACCAAATTCAACAAAATTTGCTGTGCATGTTCCCTATCATATGTCAATTCAAGTTTGTTCAAATCAAGTTGACCCGCCCCTCGGTAGGGCCACGCCCAAAAAGTGTGCTTAAATCTTAAAAATCTTCTTCTCATGAACCAGCAGTAGCAGAGAGTTGATATTTGGTGTGCAGCTTCCTTTTGAGGTGTAGACCCAGATTTGTTCAAGAGAAGTTCGAGGAGCTATATTTGCCTTCGTTATGAGAGGGGCAAGAATTTTTGCCAAGCCCAAAATTTCTATTTTCCAAACCGAGAGGCAGATTTGAACCAAATTTGATATGAGGGCTTATTGGGTCATAAGTACTTAATTTATGCCCCAATTTTTTTAACCATCTCCCCATGGACGGGGCTAAAAAATTAAAATGCCCATATCTCCAAAACTACACGGCACTGAGAATTCTTATTTGGTGTGACGCTTCCTTAGGACCAACAGAATGGAATGGTAAAAAAAAATTGCTATCGTTTTTATCATGGGGTACTTTTTGGGGACTTTTTTTAACACTGGGCAATGGGAAAAACATTTAACACCACTGCACCAAAAGCTTTCAAATTTCACATATAACATCTTTGGAAGATTGTTTCATATGTTTATTGAAATCAATTCCCTGGGTCCATATTTGGGCTCTCTATGGGAGCCCAAATGTTTAAATTAGTGCAGTATGAGGAAATATTCTTTAAAAATATTCTTCTTCAGATCTGCCAATAGGAATCTTTTGATATTTGGTATGCAGCAAGCTTTGGGAGGTGAGATTCTGTTCAAATTGAGTCCCTTGGTCAATATTTGGGCTCCCCAAATTTTTTTGATATTTGGTACACAACATCTCTATGGAGGTCAGATTCATATTTGTTCAAATCGGATCCCTGGGTTGATATTTGGGCTCTTTATTGGAGCCCAAAGTTTAACTTAGTGCAATATGAGAACATTTCTTTTAAAATCTTCTTCTTCAGACCCACCAGTCAGAATTCTTTCTTATTTGGTATACAACATCTCTAGGGGGGGGGGGGGGGGGGGAGGGGGGGGGGGGTCAGATTCAAGTTTGTTCAAATCAAGTCCCTGGGTCAATATTTGGTCTCACCATAGGAGTCCAAATTTTAACATAGTGCAATATGGGGAATAATCTTTAAAAATCTTCTTCAGATCCACCTGTCAGATTCTTTTGATATTTGACATACAACATTTCTAGGGAGGTCAGATTCAAGTTTGTTCAAATTGGATCCCTGGGTTGATATTTGGGCTCTTTATTGGAGCCCAAAGTTGAACTTAGTGCAATATGAGAACATTTCTTATAAAATTTTCTTCTTCAGATCCACCAGTCAGAATCTTTTCTTATTAGCTCTGCCTGACAAAGTCAGCAGAGCTTTTCTGATATCGAGTTGTCCGTCGTCCGCCCGTCCATCTGTTGTCCGGTGTCAACATTTTGTTTGTCCGAGCCATAATTTCTTTACCACTGGATATTTTTTAACAAGACTTTATAGCAATATGTATTGTCAATAAGCAGTGTGCCATCAATCACAATAAGGTCAGTATCCATCAAGGTCAAGGTCACAGGCGACATGGTAAAGGTAACACTCAGGAAATCGTCAACATTTTGTTTGTCCCAGCCATAATTTCTTTACCACTGGATATTTTTTAACAAAAATTTATAACAGTATGTATTGTCAATAGACTGTGTGCCATCAATCACAATAAGGTCTGTATCCATCAACATTAAGGTCACAGACTACCTGGTCAAAGTAGCACCAGTGTATTTGCCAAATTTTTTTTTTTTTTTCAATTTTTGTCTAATAAACAAAGCTAATGAGCCTTCATTGAACAAGCTCAACAAACTTGTTCCAATGAGGGGCCATAAGATATGTTTTTGAGACAAAAAATGATGATGTTGTCTGCTATCCGTGTTGGGTAAAGGGTTATCAGAATCAGAGATTGGGGATCAAATGTTACCCTGTATATGGCTGCCCCTGAAAGTAGTTGCCCTGGGCGGAGCTATCTTGGCCGAGAGGCCTCTTGTTTGGTATGTAACGTCTTTAGGGGGGGGGGGGGGGGGGGGTCAGATTCAGGTCTGTTCAAATTGATTCCCTGGGTAAATATTTGGGTTCCCCATGGGAGTCTGAATTTTAACTTAGTGCAGTATACAGAATAATCTTTAAAAATCTTCTTCTTCAGATCCACCAGTCAGATTCCTTTGATCTTTGATATTTGGTACCCAATGTCTCTATGAGGGTTAGAATTTGTTCAAATCAAGTCCCTGGGTTAATATTTACGCTTTCTATGGGAGCCTGAACTCTAACATAGTACCATATGAGGGAAATATTTGGGCTCTGTATGCCGGTCACTTGCTGATACACTCATCTCTTTTGACAACACCAGCCAGGTGAGCGTTTTCGGCTCACTTGACCCTCTGTTTTTATACAGGCTGGCCGTATTATGGTATGGCGATGTACGTCCCTCCATCTGTCCGTTAGCTTTTGTTTGTCCACGCGATAACTTGAAAACAAAACATCCAACAGATACTATTTTTTTATGGTTGATTAGTCATGACTAGAGGAGGGTTGATTTCGATAACCAGCATTCTGGCATATCCAATATGGCCACCACGGTAGCCATCTTGGATTTTCAGGACTTTGGATTGTCTAAGCGATAACTTGAAAATTATAGATCCAACAGATGCTGTTTTTTTTATGGTTGACTAATCATGACTAGAGGATGGCTCCTTTTCATAACCAGCATTCTGGCATGTTCAAGATGGCCGCCACGGCAGCCATCTTGGATTTTCAGGGACTTTGGATTGTCCACGCGATAACTTGAAAACTATAGATCCAACAGATGCTGCTTTTTTATGGTTGATTAATCATGACTAGAGGATGGTTCCTTTCGATAACCAGCATTCTGGCATATCCAAGATGGTCGCCATGGCAGCCATCTTGGATTTTTAGGGACTTTTGATTGTCCATTTGATAATCCAACAGATACTGTTTTTTTTTGGTTGATTAGTCATGACAAGAGGATGGTTCCTTTCAATAACCAGCATCATTGTCCATCCGTCCATCCATTTGTCTGGCCATCCATTATTTTGTTTGCCCACGTGATAACTTGAAAACATCACATCCAACAGATATTGTTTTTTTATGGTTGATTAGTCATGACTAGAGGATGGTTCCTTTCAATAACCAGCATCAATGCCATCCATCCGTCCATCCATCCGTCCATCCGTTAACTTTTATTTGTCCATGCTATAACTTTAAAACAAAACATCCAACAGATACTGTTTTTTTATGGTTGATTAGTCATGACTAGAGGATGGTTCCTTTCGATAACCAGCATTCTGGCATGTACAGTATGGCCGCCATGGCAACCATCTGGGAGTTTTGGTGCTTTTTAGCCCGACTGTTTACAGTAAGTGGTATAGTAATGACTTTTGTCCATCCGTCCGTCCGTCTGTCCATCTGTTAACATTTAGAGTTTTTGGTTAAAGTTTGTGGTTAAAGTTTTTTTACTGAAGGTTCAATTGGGTTTTTTTTTTTTTTTTGTCTTTTCGTGTTTAGTTGACATTTGGAGTTTTGGTTAAAGTTTGTGGTTAAAGTTTTTTATTCAACCTTCAGGTACAGGCTATACCCGGTAGTTCTTGTGTGATCGTCACAAAATTTCATATGCAGGTTTTAGGTCATGTCTTCATGAGAACGTCCCCTTTTGGTCGTGATCGGTCAACCGGTATGGCTGCCCGAGCCCAAAACCCGAAAACCATTAGCACTGTCTACAGGTCGTATTTATGAAGGGATTTCATTGCAACTTCATAGAATGCCTATGTATAATGCCTAGACGAGAACGTCCCCGTTTGGGCATGATCTGTCAACCATGATGGCTGCCCAAGCCCGAAACCCAAAAACTTTTAGCACAGTCTGCAGGTCATGTTTAATCTGGATGCATTTCATTGTAACTTGATACGATGACTCTGTATGATGTCTACATGAGAATTTCCCCATTTGGCGTGATCTATCAACCGTCACAACTGCCCGAGCCCAAAACCCGAAAACCTTTAGCACATTATACAGGTCATATTTATGGAGGGATTTCATTGTAACTTGATAGGTTGACTTCATATAATGTCTACATGAGACTGTCCCCTTTTGGGCAACTGTGACGGCAACAGGGGCCCGAAGCCCGAATACCTTTAGCACAGTCTACAGGTCATATTTATGGAGGGATTTCATTGTAACGTGATAGGTTGACTTCATATAATGTTTAGATGAGAATGTCCCCTTTTGGGCAACTGTGACGGCAACAGAAGCCCGAAGCCCAAAAACCTTTAGAATATTCCACAGGCCATAATTATGAAGGTATTTCATTGTAGCTTGGTAGGGTGACTCCAAGTTTGTGGTTAAAAACCCAAACAACCCCCCCCCCCCCACCCACCCACCCTCACCCCCAATTAGGCTTTTCCCTGCCCCCCTCCCCCCCCCACACACACACACCACTCTCCTCCACCCCTCACCCCCCACCCCACCTCCTCCTCACCCAGGGCCATTCATGCAATATTTTTTCTTTGGTACAAAATGCATTTTTAGCCGTCAGGGCTATAGTCACGACTTTCGTCCGTCCATCTGTCTGCAAACAATTGGTTTCCAACTGATTACTCCAGTTTGAATTATTGTTTTCAACCAAAGTTGATATGTGTATTTTCCAGCTAGTAATACAGGCCAGGTTTCAATATAGGTTCCACAACAAGCACCCCCCCCCCCCCCCCTCCCCACACACACACACACACACACACACACACAAACAAACGTGTCACTTAGGCAATTATTCCCAAAATGCATTTTGAAGGATTGGTAGTTATTACATGCAAAAATGAAAATTGACTCATATAGCCCAACA
This sequence comes from Pictodentalium vernedei, assembly GCA_031216915.1. Taxonomy (NCBI): domain Eukaryota; kingdom Metazoa; phylum Mollusca; class Scaphopoda; order Dentaliida; family Dentaliidae; genus Pictodentalium; species Pictodentalium vernedei. The sequence goes on from CM062297.1 coordinate 564,324,989, forward strand.
TGCTTTATGTACTGCATCTTTAATCCTTTACCTAACACTAGTTGAAGCCAACAGTACAAATTATTTTTCTGAAAGATCAGATTTTTTCATCTTTTATTTACTTCTAACCATGGCTTATTACTCCTTATTGGAACAAGCTCATCAAGTTTGTTCCATTAATAGGTCATGGGGTATGTTTTGAATTAGAGAAATGAAAAAATAAAATTTGAATAGCAAATTTTGTATATCACGAGTGCAGATATGGCAGATTCGTTAGGTAAACTGTTAACAAAAAATGGCTCCAACTATTTTGCATCTAAGCATTGCCATTCCTGGGACAGTCGGGTTGCATGCGTGACATCACTCTAGTTGATTCTCCATGCAATAACTTGAAAACAATATATTCAATTTTAATGGGTTGTAAGCCAGGAATGTACAATTATTTTTGAAGGAATTATTTACCTTTTGTTCAACTAAAAATTTCTTCACAAGCACAATTTCTTCATAGGCGGCCGTATATTGATCCACCGCCTGGCGGTGCACTTGTTTTATTTTGTTTTTGTTTTTTTGGGGGGTGGGGTAGATAGGATAGGATTAGAAGTGGGGGGGGGGGGGGGGGGGGGGTAGATAGGGTAGGATTAGAAAGAACCACAGGTGTTAAAAACAAGCGTTGTTTTTGCCTAGGAAGCTTTTCTAAGACCAGCAGAAATGAATGGCCAAAAACATTGTCTTTCCTTTGGATGTGCCATGGCAAATTAAAAAATTGCTCTTGCTGCCCATCACTTGCTGACACACTCATCTCTTTTGACAACTTGAGGGGGGCGTGGTGGCTCAGTAGGTAGAAGTGCAGGCTACAAGCCGAGAGGTCCTCGGTTCGAATCCCAACTGCGGCAACCGCGTTGTGTCCTTGGGCAAGACACTTCACCCCCATTGCCCATGTGGGGGCACGGTGACGTCGTGTACTAAGGCGTACTGCACATCGATGGTGCACTTGTCTTCAACCAGTGCTAACCCTGCTTGTGTGGAGTTAGTATGTTGGGGAGCTGACAGTTGCTCGCCGTTGCTCGGTGGTTCTCTCCGGGTACTCAGGCTTCCTCCACCCGTAAAACTGTCATGGTCATGATTAGCCATTATCCAAAAATATATGACCTTAAACCCCAATAAATAAATAAATATAAATATTGACAACTTGAGCCAGGTGAGCGTTTTAGGCTCACTTGAGACTCTGCTTTAGAATTGATCTTACATTTGAAGTGTAGAATAAAACAGCTGAGCAGTTAATGCCCCTTGGGGCCTCTTGTTAGCTCACCTGACTGAAAGTCAGTGTGAGCTATTGCCACTTGGCGTCCGTCGTCCATCATACGTTAGCTTTTACAAAACAGTCTTCTCCTTACTAACCAATGGCCCAAATTGAAACATATATGGGCCACATCATCTTGGGGGTATTCTGTTTTAGTTTTGTTCAAATGGGGTCTCTGCTCCTTTTGGGCGTGGTCTTATGCCCAAATATGTTGAAATTCTTTAAAAATCTTCTTCTCATGAACCACAAGAGGGACTGCTTTGATATTTGTTATGGAACTTACTCTGTTGTTCAAGATTAAAAGTTGTTCAAAGAAAGTTGATTGGTCCATATTTGAGCTCTCCAGGGGGAGGGCTCACTTTTGAGCTCCCCTGAATATTTCTATTTCAAAAACCAATGGAGCGATTTGAACCAAATTTTATATGTAGCATTAGTTGACCCTAAGTACTTCATTCCTGCCCCCAAAATTTTGTGCAGTTCCCCATGGGAACCCCTGGAGCCAAAAATAGAACAAAAATAAAAAGTCCAATATTTCCCAAACTGTATGGACTAGAGATTTTGTATTTGGAATGAAGCTTTCTTCTGAGCAGTTGAAACAATTGGACAAAAAAAATTGCTGGCGAATCTGTCATATGGTCTGTTTTTGGTGTTATGAAAATATGATGACTCAGTACTTTTTAACACTGAAGTCAATGGGAAAAAGATTACATGTTTACCTTTTTAAAAACATCTTCTCCTCACAAACCAATGGCCCAAATTGAAACATTTATGGGCCACATCATCTTGGGGGTATTCTGTTTTAGTTTTGTTCAAATGGGGTCTCTGCCCTTTTTGGGCTTGGGCTTATGCCCAAAATGATGAAATTCTTTAAAAATCTTCTCATGAACCACAAGTGGGAATACTTTGATATTTGGTATGAAACTTCCTCTGTTGTTCTAGATTAAAAGTTGTTCAAAGAAAGTTGATAGGTCCATATTTGGGCTCTCCAGGGGATGGGCTCACTTTTGAGCTCTCCTGAAAATTTCTATTTCAGGAACCAATGGAGCGATTTGAACCATATTTTATGTGTGGCATTAGTTGACCCTAAGTACTTCTTTCATGCCCCAAAATTTTCCGCGGTTCCCCATGGGAACATCTGGTGCTAAAAATAGAAAACAAAATGAAAAGTCCAATATTTCCCAAACTGCCCTGACTAAAGATTTTGTATTTGGTATGAAGCTTTCTTCTGAGCAGTTGAAACAATTGGACAAAAAAAAAATGCTGGAAAATCTGTCATATGGTTCATGCAGATTACATTTTCTCCATACCCATAACCCTTACAGATTAGGACAACTTGGTCCAGGTGAGCATTTTAGGCTCTCATTGAGCCTCTAGTTAAAATTTGTCATCTCATGAAGCGATAGATGCAATATTTATTTAACACTTTTGATAGCCAGGGTCACATTGTGTCTTACAGTTTTATGGGTGGAGGAAGCCAAAGTACCTGGAGAGAACCACCGAGCAATGGCAAGCAGACTCCCCAACCTACTAACTCCACACAAGCAGGGTTAGCATTGGTTGAAGACAGGTTTACCATCGACGTGCATTATGCCTTAGTACACAGGACCAACTTCCCCACAACTTGATTATTTGGAAATGAGCTTATGTTTGAAGTGTAGAATAAAGCAGGTGAGGGATTAAGGCCCCTAGGAGCCTCTTGTTAAAAAATGTCATCCGATGAACCAATAGATGCAATGACTTGATTATTTGGAATTGAGCTTACTTTTGAAGTGTAAAATAAAGACCGTTGAAACGAATTGTTTCGACTGGGTATATTAGTGACTGTAATGGGAGGATTTTTGGCTTTGCCCCGACTTTATACACTTTGGGTCCAACTTGAATGAGATTTGACATGCATATTGAGTGGGATGTTCTTGATTCATGCTAAAACAGTATTAATCAGTAGACGTGTGGGGACGATACACAGGCTAAAATTGAACAAAAATGCATTTTAATTTTTTTCTGAACTGATCACAAATAATTGATACTTGGAATGAAGCATGCTTTGAAGGAGTATAATCAAATGAGTAAAAAAAAATCTTGATGGCCTGACACAGGGATCTCTCATTTTAACTCAGTGTGTACTAATGAGAAAACCAGGAGCGTTATTGTTCATTGATTATACCCCCCACAAACAAAGTTTGGGGGGGGTATATAGTAATCACCCTGTCCATCCGTCCGTCCGTCCATCCATCTGTCCGTCTGTCCATCCTTATAAGCGCAACTCCTCCTAAAAACCGTTTGAAGAATTTTCATGAAACTTTACACAATGGAAGAACTCCATATGAAGATGTGCATGAAGCAATATAATTCCATTCTGACATTTTCAAGGGGAGATAATCTAACTTATACATTTCAGGTGCGGGGGGGGGGGGGGGGGTGGGTATCACTTTGTGAGCTTGCTCACAGTACCTCTAGTTGATTAGAGCATGGGATTTCAGATTGAAGGATTGTAGGTTCGATCATTACCCATGTCATCTGTGTTGTGTCCTTTGGCAAGACACTTAGTCCGAGTTACCCAAGTGAGAGCACTGGTGTCCAGTATGCATAAATGAGGGAGTATGACTGTTCATTGCTGCTGCTGCTTGGTGGTTTTCTCTGGGTACTCCAACTTCCTCTGTCCGTAGAACTGTATGATATGATATGACCATGGATGTTGAAAGTGTTGTTAAATCCCTATAAATATATAAACTAATTAATGAGACAACCAGATAAAAATTCTTCTTATAAACCACCGCCCATACTCTTCCATGCTTGTCATATAACACTGTGTAAGAAAAATTATCAGTCCATTAGGTTCTTTTTAAGGGTGCCATTGGTCTCTCAGATTTTAACACCATCCATTAAGCTGAAAAGAAAGTTAAAAATCCTCTTCTCCCAAACCATTGGTCTGCATGCCTCAGTGTTTGGTATACAACATCTGTGTTAGCATGATTTACAAGTTAGTTCAAATCAATTCCTTAGGATCATATTTATGGGGTCGATGTGCACCAGATTTTAACACTGGTTAATGGTGAGAGTTGAAGAAATCTTCTTCCAACCTGCTGCCCTCAGTGCTTTCATGTTGGATATGTATCATCTTTGAAAGGCTGATTGCTCACAGTACCTCTAGTTTCAAATTAACCTACCCAGCCTCATAGGGAGGAGGTGGAAGAAAATCCTCCAAAAGTTTTAGTTCACCTGAGCGAAGCTCAAGGGAAGCTTTACTAATCACTTTCTGTACGTCTGTCATCATCTGTCTCTGTCGTCCGTCCGGCGTAAAGGTTTTAAAAAAAAAATGAACTTGACAAACTGAAAACGTGTTTGTGACAGTCATTCGACTTACATGTTGCGTAACAATCATCTATCATTGAAAAAAGAGTGTTTTTTAGTTTTTTCTCCAATTTTAATTTCTTTTTGTAATGTGATGCTTGCATCATGATGTACTACAGACTACCGGTTGAACACATTTTATTTATAGATGTACCCTACGCAATGTTGTACAGCACCATGATTGAAGGCCAGTGACTTCGATCAGCTGGGAAATGGTGGCAATCTCGTACCGATTGCAGATGGTAAATTCAGTAATATCTCTGTTCTGCAACTCCCTAAATATTCTTCTATGCACTACACATGTTTTTAAAGGGGAAACTTTATTGAAATGGCCAGATATCAAAGAGATTTTTAATAGCCTCTGAGAAATATAGAATAACCAGAAACTGCCAGTTTTTAACTGCCGGTTGTCATAATTGGCTGATGTGCCATAACCGTCCGATTTCGATTCTGATTATTGGTTCATCACTAAAAACAATTTCTACAAAATGCGTTTTGAAGGAATTAGAGTGAATTTATGTAAAAAAAAAAAGGACAGGACCAGACCTGTTAACCTCTGAAGGTGACTGTCAGTGAGATTTTGATGAGCTCTCAGTGAGATTTGGATGCTTGTCAGTGAGATTTTTGCGCGTGGCCAATACATCAATATTTTCCTTGTCATGCCTCCCGCGGTCCCACCCGAGCACCCCCCCCCCCCCTAACCCAAATGCATTATATTTCATTTTAATAATTTATTTTAATACTTTTAATGGTATTTGTCAGTAAAAGCATACAAATATGGATATCACTGGTCCAAGCCCCCCCCCCCCCCCCCCCCAAATGTGAGTGGATGCCTATCTAGCCTTTACGTGTACCCCCCCCCCCCCCCCCCCCCCCCCTCCCCCCCTCAGTCCGGCCATTTTTCTTTGCTCATGCAAGCCCATCCAAGCCCATCCCGGTGCTTTAATACATGAAGGCTGAAACATCTTGGGCCGAAACGTCCCAGTAACAAAACGTTCAAGAACCAACACAAGCATTCCTTCTTCACTCATGCCATTTATTCATGTAAATTATTTGTTCAATCTGTACATTTTTGGTGAGAAAATATTCATTCTTATTATCTTTTGACAGGTTTTGTTGTACAATAAAAATTACTCAATGCTAACAATACATATCGTTTTGTTTAAAAAAAAAACACCTGTTGTTGCCGGTACAATGAAGTTGTGTGTGGTTGTGGTAATTTCGTTTTTGTTTTTTATCCAAAAAAAATATTTGAACTGTGTTTTGTATTACTCACATTAGAGAAGGTGCCCTCAGTATTCATAACTCCCATTGTGAAAAAAAACAAACAAAATAATCCTGTTGGTTCAAAATGAAGACAAAATACTCCGCTTGACATGTTCTCAATTTGTTTGTATATAAGTAAGGGGAGGTAACTTATTTCTTGTGATATCTCACAACAGATTTTTTTCAGTTTTCAACAAACTTTCAATTATATTTTTTTTTTTTTACACAAAACTGATGAATTTGGTATAAACCATAACAATAGCATATATATTAGGTCAGCTGAAGTTAATTATACTTGAGAGATTATGCTTTTATTTAATATATACTTCGAGTTTATATAATTTTAATTTCACGTAACCATATATATATGAGAATATATTTGGCATACAATGCATTTGATAAAAACACGAACTATATTTAATTTGACCGCCCTGGAGCACATAATGTGTCCCCATTGTTGTAAACAATATGGCTCTCCCTTGTTTTGTTTTCAACAGTCTTTCATGAAGCATGGGTGAACTGGATAATACAACTCGGGGATATTAATTCATATTTATTTTTGAGCAGCTATTTTTGCAGGGATCACATCAGGTAATAATAATAATTGAGTCTTCTTCCTTGCTCCAAAAACTTTGAGACAAAACGTCCCAGTCCAGCATGACTTTACGAAAATAACGTCTTTAAAAACAGACTATAATACACTCGTTTTCGAAAAGCTACTTTCGATTTCCATGACTTTTCCATTAACAACATGGGAATTCTCTGAACTCATTGGTAAAACTCAATGTGTATCTTTGATAAATTATCAGATCCAACAAGCATTGTGCATTATAAATTTATATATCGTGACCAACTTGTTTAATTTTCAAAATAGAACAGGACAACTATTTTGAAAAGTGTCAAATTGGGAGAAAATAGGATGTGACCGTGAGAGCGTGAGTTGGTGCCTCAAACGTGGAGACTCACGGTGAAACCGGGAGAGTTAACAGGTCTGGACAGGACCCCTATAATAATTTCATGACTTCATTCCTCTGAAGTGTTGATGAGCAATGATTAGCTGAATGTGATTTTATATTTCATATATGTGTTAAATGCATCAATATAAGACAACTTTAACAATTGTCTGGACATTTTTGACTTTTTTAATGCAATGTTAGACTTTTTTGTCAGTGTTGATTAAGAAAATTTCTGACCTGTTTTGCTGTACACGAGGGAAGGCTTCCACCGGTATGCTGTGGCTTTTATATATCATTTTTGTGTTAAATGCAGCAATATAAGACAGCATTAACCCTTGGCCAGTCATATTTTTATACTGTACCAATGACCCAGACTTAGCTGGGCCAAAATATTTAGGGCCAAACGCAAATTTTACCCCCCAATCCCCAAAATTTGCATCTAAAACCGAAAAATATATCCTATATGGTCCTCCATACTTTTACTCCACTGCGCATGCGCAGTGTCAAGGAGGTCTCGAAACTGCCGCCAAAGTCATTCTTTGTTTGGCTCTCAATACAGTTACACTTCACTGTTATTTGTGCTTGTAAATCTCAGTTTTAAAGATGCCAGACGCATATTTATGAGAGAAATGGCGGATATATGGTGGAAATAGAAGGTGGAGAGGAGAAAACAGTGGAAACAAATGTTCAGGGCTGTAACTTATAATTATTTTACGAAATTGTTACATGTTACCTATTTTCGTGGCATGACCTTATTGTGGTCATTCTTGCTATGAATGTTCCATTGTTTAATCAGTGTTTCCTCTCTCCCTTTCGTTTATTCCCCCCTAGCTATTCTCCCATGCTTTTGGCTTATTTTTTGTAATGTTTATTACTAAAATTTCTTGGGAGTTTTGGCTTGGAAACAGAATTATTTTATGTTTTTTCCCCATGTTTACGTCCTCACCCTGGGGGTGTTTAGGCGTTTTGATCTGCATCTTCCATCTGGTGTTCTATAGTTTCTTCTCTGGAAGCCTCTGTTTTGCATCAGATAGTGTTTAAATTGGTAACTGATTTCGGGCCATGTTTGTTTCAGTGCCTGGAATCATGTTTCCAGTTTGTTGACACTTTTGCTTATGTTGACAACTGTTACTTCTGACAATGATTACTTGTCTTCTGCTTAATTTAGTTCACAGCACGATACTTTAATATTGTCCGTAAGTGTTACATTAATTTTTCAAAATGCTTAAAAAATTTTGTCCACACTTAGGCTTTTTTGGGATCCTTTGGGCTCAGGGTTCCCATTGGGAACTTGGGCTCTTCTGAAAAATTAAAAAAAATTTTTTTTTTTTTGAAAATTATTTTCTTTTGAATGTTATAATGAATTATAATATATTATGTATATTTATTTCAAGGGTTAGTGCGAGTAATATGATGGTGTATATTGGTTGAAAAAATATTCTTCAATCGTAATGCGAGGATATCTTCCTCTAATTCACAAGTTCATTGTGTTTCTTATAGTCAATGTAGTCGCATTAATTCTTGCTCTGTGTGTGTTGATTGATATGACAACGTTGGAGACGTGTGTCACGGTATTTTGTTGTGGTGAGAGGTCCATTACGGTCCTTGCTCTGTAGGGTCACTATATATTATCAGTTTCTTTTTCAGAACTCATAGTGATGTTTCCGTGATGTCTTCAATAAGTGTGTCTCCGTCGTTGCAATATTAGGGCTAGCGGGAAGTGCTCAAGGTATTACGACAATTGCTGGGAGTTAGCTAGTTATATCGAAGGCATTGTCGCCCGCTAGTCCGCCCGGTGTCGCGACCATTCACCAGGGAAGAATGGCTCAGTACCCGGGTTAGTCTGTTGCGGTCCAGGGAAGCAGATTGGGTGATGCAAGCACTATAAAACTTCAGATGTGCACACCCAGCAACGACGGATCCGAGGATATTACGGAGGAAGCCTGTCAGTCCGATAGCTAGCTCATCCAGGTCCCCCGGACCGCGAGCAAGAGAGGCCTCCTCCCTCTTGTATCAACATCTGCGCTGCGATGTTGTTGTATGTTGTTCGCTTAGTCGGAGCTTACGTCCACTCCTCCTGTTCGGGACGCTCCGTCGCATGACAGTCCTACACGGCTGTTATATTGGCGTCCTCATCCTCGTCAACACACACGACCGCACCTTGGCTTTGTGACCACAGATTTCCAGGGGACGTTCACATATTATATAAATGCAGGATTGAACGTCCCTGGTGCTGCTGATTTGCCGGCCAAGGAATACACGTCGACCAGGTCACTCCATCTGCTAGCCAAGGATACGAGACCTTTCCAGTTGGGACGTTTGCATATTACATAAATGCAGGAATGAACGTCCTGGGAGCTTCCAGCGGATATTCACGTAGGACCGCGGCTCCACAAGTCTCATAGGGTAACATGAACTAGGTATTGTTAGTGTGATGTCTTCATAAGTGTGCTTCCGTTGTCACAGTCAAATGAAGAGTTAGCGGCAAAGTGCTCATGTAGATACGTCAATTGCCTGGAGTTCTCTAATAGGATCGATGGCGTTGGCATCCGATAGCTTTCCCGGTGTCGCGACCATTCACCGAATGGCTCAGCACCAGAGTTCGTCCGTTGCGGTCCAGGAAGGAGATTTAGGTGATGCGAGCACTATAAAATACAATGTAAACAACCAGTGACGACGGATACGAGGATGGTACGGAGGAAGCCTATTAGTCTGGTTCCTAGCCCGTCCAGGTCCATCCGGGCTGCGAGCGAGAGAGGTCCCTCTCTCGTATTACAACAGAGCCCAGATGTTGTGGTACTAAACTTCCTCAGTCGGAGTATACGTCCACCGCTCGGGACACTCTGTTATATAGACAGCCCGGAGACACTGCTCTTTCGGCTTCCTCATCCTCACGGCAGCACACGCGCCAGCACCTTGGCTACGTGACCTGTGATATTCAAGCAATATCGCCGACCAGGGATTCTATGGCGACCAGGTCATGCCATCCAGTAGCCAAGGATACGAGGCCTTCTTTCTCCGGACGTTCGCATATTAGAGGTATGCAGGAGTGAACGCCCAAGGAGCTTCCAACGGCTAAATCCTATAAGACTGCAGCTCCACAGGCCTTTGTTACGGACATGCTATCGCAGATAGCACAAATTATCGCAGCATCCCAGCAACCAACAGTAACTCTGTCAGAGCAGGAATTATTCGAGGAAGCTGGGTTGGTACGTTCCGCTGCAGGTTCAGGCACGGACGACCAAGAATTTCAAGTGGTCCGACAGGATGGCGAAAGGGATACGGATGAGTTGTATTTTCCCTTTTTGGAACAACATAATTGCAGTAGAGTGCATCCGGCATTATCATCGGACGTTGTTCCTCCGGACCAAAATGCCGTGTTGCCGGACAAGAGACGGATAGCGCCACTGGACACAGAATTCTTAATCGGTACAGGGACATCATCCCTTAGTTTCCGACATAGTCCAGATATGTTTCATGGACATTTGATCTGTTGAATGACGCTATATTTATATAACTTGCTACCTAAATGGGCAGGTCAGGTTTCTTATCAGCAATATGCTCTACATCTGCCTTTCATCAATTCATCGAATATTTTGAAATGGCAGGACAGAGCATTCTGAGAGTTCTCTGCGTCTAGACGACCAGGTCAGGAACTAGTATTGTTTATCTGTCATCTATGTCAATTCCAACCATGATGTTGGAAATAACAATATTGTCTAGCAGGGACAGCTTAGACGCATTATCGTATGCAGATCACCTTACCAAAACGTTATCATTACGTCTCAAAGCAAAAAGAATTCTAGGATGCACAACCTCCTTAAGAGTTCTTTCAAGGGCCTCACGTAAACTCCGTCCTTTAGTGGCATTATGGAGTTGTTTGGACGTGACGCGGCCCTGGCTACAACATCCACACGTGTAGATAGTAAGGTGAAAAACTCTCTCAGAGTCGCTCCGGTCTCCGGAGAGTTTTCTTCGACGACAAGCTTTCCGCAGTTTATGATCAATTAACTAAGAAAGCTTTAGACTCTCTGCTATTTAAATTCGCTTCCATATAGTCGGATTCAGCAGAGAAGAGTAGGACAGGCACTTCTAGGACAAATACATCTAAAGGAAGTTCCTATAGAGGTTCCCATGCATCCTCTAGGTCTTATTCTAGAGACTTCAGATAGGGGCCGTAATTCCGGTCAGACGCCCCTAGGTCGACGAGGCGAAGTGCGGGCCGTAGAGGACATGGCTTCTCCTTCCGCAAGCCTCGCAGGACCAGAAGGTAATGGTTTTATCCTCTATCGTGTATTAGTGAGCGGAAGGCTATCAAGTTTCTCAATTATTTGAGATTAGATTACGGACGTACCTTGGATTCAAGGGGTGTTTTCGGAAGGACTATATTGTTCCTCAAACCAAATCCTCTGTTAACTCGGAGTCCAAGATGGACTCAGCTTCCATCAGTCAGTAGAATAGAGGCTCTTCTGGAATGATTGTGATAGAGATCGTAGAAATCCAGGATTTTAAAGGTTTCTACAACCATCTTTTTCTGGTTCCAAAACCAGACGGCTCGTTCCGTCCACTCATAATCTGAGCTGGATAACAAGCTGATCGTGGCTCTAAGTTTCTATATGGAGTCCATCCGATCGGTCAGAGCGAGTATTCGGGTGTACGTATATGCTACATGCATAGATTTCTAGTTACATACTTTCACGTCATGGTACATCAGGCATTCAGAAAGTATCTTTGCTTCTTTATCATAGGAATTGTGTTTCAGCACTGACCAATGTGTTCCGGTCTGAATCTAGTTCCTGGGCTTTCACTCGAATAACGAACTCGGTAATGACTCATTTCCGAGCTCATTCGTCTGCGGTATCGTCGGCCTTCCTGGACGACATTCTTCAGAGGTACGGCAACGAGTTAACGCTTCAGAACGATGTGCAGATTCTGCTTCTTTTAATCCGATGTGTCGGTTTCATAAGTAAACGAGGAGAAGTCGGATCTGGTTTCGTCCAAGTCATCTACCCACTGGGGGATGAGCTTTGAGACGCATAACATTCTCGTTCGTCTGCCGTTAACCAGAGCGAAATTAATCAGTCGTTATGCTTGCTATTGCCTTTGCTCAGACAAGGTCTCAGCGAGAGATCTCATGTGACTGATACGTTGTGTGGATCTGCCGTGATTTTATTCCAATGGGGCGGTTACGCATTTGTCCTCTCCAAATTTCTTTTAATTCAGAATTGGATGGTGAAGTTTCTTTCGCTCGATACGGACATCTTCTTGTCAAATCAAGTGAATAAGAGATTCAGACTTGGGCAAGTTTTCAGTGCTTAACTCAATAGTTCCACTGCAATTGCCGGATCCGAGTTTTCAGTTTTGATGGATGCCAGTCAAACAGATTGGGTAATTTCATTGAACCCAATGGATTAAAGTGCCAGAATCTTTTGTTTCCGTAGTTCCTTATCAAGCACACAAACATCAAGATTGATGTCATTTTGGCTTGCGCTACGTTATTGGAGGAACGTTATTCAGAATGTTCATATGCTAATTCTGTCTGACAACTCGACGGTGTTAGCGTATTTTCGGAATTATGGTGGCACTCATTCCATGCTGTTATTTATGTTAATGGATTGAATATTTCGGTTGGCACTAGAACATCAAGTTCTCTTTTTGGTCTGTCATATTCCGGGTCGTCTGAACGTATTAGCGGACTCCCTTCACGGAGAGGCCGTTTGTTGCCACCAGAATGGACTTCCAACAATCGAGTATTCAATCAGATTGCTACCAAGGAGAGCGGCCAATGATCGACTTATTTGCGACACATCTCAACAATCAGTTGCAGACGTATGTGTCATAATGTTTCGATCTTCGAGCGTTTGCAGTAAATGCTCTATCATTCTTGTGAGATGGAATAATAAGATATACGTATCTTCCAGTGCCGTTGATTCAACAGATATTGCTCAAATGTAATTTTTTCAATGCAAATTCTGTTGGTAGCTTCTCTAGCTCCACAAAGACTGTGGATTAATTTACTCAGGCGTCTGTTGTGGGACATGCAGTGGGAGCTTCCTCCACATTTCGGTCCATTCTATGGTCAGATGGATTCAATCTACTATCATTTCTGCTTATGATTATATCTTCATTCAGCAGTCTGTGCTTTAGTTTTAAGCTCATGAAGTAAGAGTTCTTCTACATCATGGGCTTAGACTAGTAATGTTGCTATTACAGATCTATTGAGGGCTGCATATTGGTGTTAGCCCTCCATTTTCACGATTTTGTATCTGAGAATATTTCCTTTCTACAGATCTACATTGTTTAGGTCCATTATTTTTTATTCTGAATGTTGTCTACTAAAGAGTGGCAACTATATGTGTATAGGCCTTCGGTTCCGGCAGTGACTCTGTCCTGCTGCCCTCTTTGCTCTGGAGTATTTGATCCAGGGCTTGGGGAAGGAGGGGGGGAGGGCGGGTGTTCCCTTAGGTCACCTGCTTTATAGTGTAAAGCAAGGGAATACCTCCCTTAGAGTGAGTAATTCCGAATCGATTCCGAGATGATTTTAAGGGTAAAGCCTATGTTTACTCATCTGTGTAATATTTTTTAAAGTGTTGATTGGTGTGAAGTAACTGTATATATCACGTGATTAATTGGGTGTTAATATACAATCCTCGAACACTTTTAAATGAGTATATTGAGTCTCATTTCCCCTAGACTCCCGTATTTATTGCTTTCCTTTTAAAAATATTAGTATAAAGGGTTATACTAGATGTTTATAGAGATCATTGATATTATTGTGCTCAATTACAGAATGGTGTTGTGTCTTTCTTTTTTGATACAAGTAAGAAAAATACATGTAGCCTATCTCTCCTTTTCTCATTGAGGGTATAGGTCTGTTATAGGTAATTGAGTCTATTGGATTTTCCTTATGTCCTAGGCCCTCCAACCTTTTTACTATTCAGCTAAGTCTGGGTCATTGGTACTGTATAAAAATGTTGAAAAATTTATAGTAATTTATATATTTTTTATACTTACCAATGACCCAGACGGGGATGGCCCTCCCAGGAGTTTGGAACTCTTGCCTCCCCACTGCGTACATAACGCTTACCAGGCACTGGTTGTAAGAATGACTTTTGGCGGCAGTTTCGAGACCTTGACAGTGCGCATGCGCAGTGGAGTAAAAGTATGGAGGACCATATAGGACATATATTTTTCGGTTTTAGATGCAGATTTGGGGGTATAATTTGTGTTTGGCCCTAAATATTTTAGAGTTAGCACCAGCTAAGTCTGGGTCATTGGTAAGTATAAAAATATATATAAATTACTATAAATTTTTTAACTTTTCAGAGATTTTGGACTTTTTTAATGCAATATTAGACTTTTTTGTAAGTGTGGACTTAGAAAATTTCTGAACTGTTTTGCTATACATGTACATGACCGGACATATTTTGCAGGTTTGTAATAAGCATATGTTTATTGCATGCCATGCGTTGGTGAGCTAATAGGGAAGGACACCCCCTCTTGTTAGTTGTCAGAATCCCATGGTTTCAAAGCTTTATATTGCTGATCTGTATTGTTTAAGACTATCCCAAAACTGTTTGACCCTTATACTGTTTGTATTTTATTTCTGAATTTTTGTCAGGGTAATTCTTAGCTGTTATCGGTTGTCAGAATTTGTATTTAGGTCAGTTTTGTAACTTCAAGTCATCCTATTGCAAAGGAGTTATTTTTTTCTTAGATGTTGTTTTGGGACATGATCATTTCTATTAAGCATCATAGTCCAGGTATACAGTTTTTTTTCATTTTTGTAAAACACTTTTTTCTGCCAAAACTGACTTAGTTTTTAGTTGTAATTCATTCAGCCTTCAGCCAGTTTCTTTGAAATATCAAAAACAAATTGAAGCATTGAAAACAAATTTAAATTCAGATACTTTACGTTCTGCCACCTTACTGACAATAGCCTTACCCACAGTCTGGGCTTGATTGATAGTGCTATTGTTTGAGATAAGACTGGTTGCTCCTCTTCTCAAAGCAGGTTTGCCCTTAACCTTTTTCCTAATGAATAAGCCACAAAATATTTTGCCCACACCACAGACATACTGAAGTCTGCACCTTTTGGATACCTCATTTACTGGACACTTTGACAACATCTTAAACCTCATTTACATATTTCACCAACATTGTATACAAGCTCCAGGCCACACATTTCCTATACCTCATTTACTGTACACCTCAACTACACATTATACCTCACGTGCAAATCTTGCCTCACACCTTTGACATACTGAAGATACACATACCCTGCACAAACTGCAATGACTGCGTTGTAATGAAATGCTCAACTGAGGTGTCAAATTTCAGTCATCTCATTGAACAACACCTCAAGCATGCCTTGTCCACATTATAAACATACAGTAAAAACTTAAAAATTCATCTCAAAGTTAAATGTTCATGATAGGAAATCAGTAAATGGCAAGCAATAACTCAAAAAAATGCTTGTCTTCAAAAAATGTACAGCATGTACTAGTTTGTTTGAATTCCAGTCACTTCTGCCCCAAGTCATTTCGGCCCCAGTCATTTCGTCCTCAGTCATTTCGGCCTCAAGTCAGTTCGGCCTCAATATACCAAGTCATTTTGACCCCAATAAATGTTTTTAAATATATTTTTAATTTTAACATTTTTTTTATTTAATTGTGTTTTCAGCATTTATACTTCAAATAGATATTGAGGTATACATATGCTATATGGTATTCCCCCATACCTAGTAGATTTTCTTTCATGATAAATGAATGGATGAAAGCATTCAGCACTCCGAAGGTGCACAGGGACGATGTGGGATTTGAAATCCCTTCTGACCTGAATAATTTTATTTGCTTATGAATCCACGAGAGACGGAAGTGGCAGTCAGAAATGTTATTTGGTTTGAGTGTGCGCATTGGCAGTGGGGTACTGGAGTCAGTCCCCCGAGAACATTGAACTGGAAGGTGACTAGGAATTGCACGTAACTACAAGAATTCTGCTCTGTGTTTTACTTAGAAATGTGGGCATATTTATGGTAGTATAGAAATCGCTGTTTGATTATTGTTTTAGAAAAAAGGAAAACGAAACCCAGTCACTGGTTTGACAGCAGCCCCAGCATATTATCCATAATAGCTATCAAAAATGAAAATTTCACCAGTATGTGCTTTTGAAAGCTGGGAGTCATCCAGGTTGGTAATTACTTCGATGGCTTGATTTTGCTGTTCAAGCATCCCTTTATTATTCATGATGATGAATGAAACGTTTCAGTGTTTTATGATGAATGAAAAGTTTCAGCGCACTGAAGGCTCACAGGGATGATGTGGGGTTTGATATCCCTAATGACCAGAATAACTTTATTTGCTTATGAATCCACGAGAGTCTGAAGCGAAGGTGACAAAGAATTGTGGGTAACAACATGAATGAATGAGTTGACTGCATATATTTTGTGTGATCTATACATCACAACCTTCATTTTGATGTATTATTTGTGTATATTTAATTTGAATTTAGGTGGAAATCTCAAAGTAAACAAATTTCTCTTACTTATATAGCACCTTAAATATATTTAAAATTGAACTCATGGATAATTTTTAATGTCATGTAAAACTTTTCTGTGCACTTTGTAAATATAAATGACTGAACATTAATTAAGATTTAATAAAGGTAATTACCCATTATTTCTAAACATAAACTATGTGTTGTTGTTTATAGATCTCTACTCTCAAGATGGGGCCGAAATGACCAAGGGGCCGAAATGACTTTGAGGCTGAAATGACCAGAGGCCGAAATGACTTGGGGCCGAAGTGACTGGATACCGTATGTTTCTTACTATCACTTGTCACCAAGTTTTCCTGAAATAATGGCAGAGGAGTAATGCGGACAAACTCTTATGATCGAAAATGACTAAATGGCCATAAGTTTGGGAAAAAATCTCTTGGTCAGACATTTCTGATATTTTTCACATGTTCACTCTGCAAAATGTGTATGTATATATTACATTCCACTATCTCTAACCACATTTTGTAAATAGAAGCTGTTAGGAAGATAAACTTAAAATATAGAATATTACTGAAGGATAAAAGCTGCGGAACTAGAAATTTCCAACAATATGCAGGGAGGGGAGGGGGAATTTTTGACCAGAAGGTATGATGGGGTGGGTGGGTGGGAGGCCGGAGTGACCAAAAACCAAATTTTTCCATCGTCTAAAAATGTTTTTCATTTTATTCTTTTAACGATTTTTTAGTACAGGTACATTCATATAAATTTTCATTTTTGTCATTTTTTGTCAGTCTTATGCCATGGCCAGTCATCTGTCTGTCTGTCAGCAATTCAATACGGCTCGGGCTAGAGGCCTTATTTATGAACTGATCTTTACGAAACTTCTTGGGTACCTTTGTTATGACCATGGGACAAGAACGAGTGTTTTTGGGTCCGATCCGAAATTCAAGTTGGCCGCTGGTGCCATTTTGTACAGAATTTGGTGAAATCAGATTTTTGCGCAGAACTTCCATATGAAAGCGCTGATTTGAATAATTTTTTGTAGGAATGTTTAGTACCATGGGATACATCACATATAGTACAGGTTTTTTTCTCGTACGTAAATTATGCAAATTAGACTAACTTTGATGTATTTAGTGTTACTTTCAGCACAGTAAGTGCAAATGCCAATACGGCTCGTGCTAGAGGCCATATTTATAAACCGATCTTTATGAAATGTCTTGGGTACCTTTGGTATCACTGTGGGACGAGAACGAGTGTTTTTGGGTGCAGTCGGAAATTCAAGATGGCCGATGGCAGCCATTTTCTACAAAATTAGGTGCAATCAGATGTTTGCACAGAACTTCCATATGAAAGCGCTGATTTGAAAAAAATTTTGTGTGAATGTTTAGTACCATGGGATACGTCACATATAATACGTTTTTTTTTCTCGTGCAGAAATTATGCAAATTAGATGAACTTTGATTTTTTCAGTGCTACTTACACACAGTAAGTACACATGTCAATACGGCTCAGGCTAGAGGCTGTATTTATCAACCGATCTTCACGAAACTTCTTGGGTACTTCTGTTATCACCTTGGGACGAGTACGAGTGTTTCTGAGTGTGGTCCAAAATTCAAGATGGCTGCCAGTGGCCATTTTGTACCGAAATTAGGTCTAATCAGTTTTTTGTACACAACTTCTATATGGCTCAGGCTAGAGGCCGTATTTATGAACCGATCTTTACGAAACTTCTTGGGTACCTTTGTTATCACCGTGGGATGAGAACAAGTGTTTTTTTGGGTGTGGTCCGAAATTCAAGATGGCCACCACAGCCATTTTGTACCAAAATTAGTGCAATCAGTCTTTTGTACAGAACTTCTGTATGAAAGTTCTGATTTGAATAAATTTTTGTATGAATGTTTAGTAAAATGGAATACATCACATACAGTACAGGTTTTTTTCTCATGCAGAAATTATGCAAATTAGATGAATTTTGATTTATTTAGTGCTACTTATACACTGTAAGTGCACATGTCAATACGGCTCGGGCTAGAGGCTGTATTTATCAACCGATCTTCACGAATCTTCTTGGGTACCTTTGTTATCACCTTGGGATGAGAACGAGTGTTTCTGAGTGCGGTCCAAAATTCAAGTGGCCATTTTGTACCGAAATTAGGTCCAATCAGTTTTTTGTCACAACTTCTATACAGCTCTTATTTATGAACTGATATTCACGAAACTTCTTGGGTACCTTTGTTTTCACCTTGGGACAGGAATGAGTGTGTTTTGGGGTGCCTTTGTTATCACTGTGCTATGGGAACAAATATTTTGGGGTTCAGTCAGACCCACTCTGGGACTCCAAGATTTCTTTTCTAGTTTAGCATCTGACTGTCACCCACCTTTACAATACTTTACCTATACATTTGTTACAGGCTGCGGTCAGTATTTACGTACAGACCGTTACAATACTTTATATGTACCTTTGTTATCAGGTCATTACCTAGATCTTTGTCATTGCTGTGTCACATACTATACACGTACATGTCTTGACAAGTTGAGCTACAGTGTCATTGACACTTTCATTATAGATTTACAGCAATTATTCATCGAGTGATTAGTAAATTTTTTCAACCAGTTTGAACTTTCTTCTCAACCTACTCACAGTTGTTTGCAGTTGGCTGTAACGTAAGTGCAAGCCCTACTTCGGAACTAACTCAAGCTAATAACTTTTCCAAACGAGTTGGAAAAGTGGAAGAGTGCAAATGCACGAAAAAAAAGATCGAAAAGGGGCCGAGCGAGACCGGCGCTTGACATTACAGGTACTCTCTCTGCACACCTCTTGCATTTACCCAGCGCATATGCAACAACTGTGACATCAAATCCTTTTTTCCGCCATCATGCATGTTTTTGTGACTCATGCTGCTCAGTTTGTTTCTTCGAGAACAATTTGAATAACTCACTACGATTATTGTTATATGTGCATTCTAGGATTGTATCCTTTACTCAAGCTCAAAAGTGTTTTTCTTTATATTTATGCTCATTTTAGCTTGTGTTATCTTTGCTTATCTTGCCTTTTCCGCACATGAAAATGCGACCCGCGTTGATCGGTTATCCGTCGGTGGGAAGCTTGATTCTTTGGAATATTTTTGGGCATTTTTCCCACAAGAAATTCTTCTGTCACCTTTTTGGACAATGCCAAAAACACTCCCTTGTCCTTCTTGTATGCAGGTGAAACATTGCAATGATGCTCACAGTACTTGTGTCACTTGCAACAATTGTTCTCAGGCCCATCCCTGTGATTTTTGGTCTTCCCAGTTCTGGGCTTCCATTAACTGGTTGAGTGCTGGAAGCCCTTTTTTGGGCTTTATCCTGAATTGCAGATACAACAGCTTAAAGGCTTCATATTCTGTAGATGTGCTTCAATTAATTTTGATTTTATATTATTTAGTCTAAGTGGATTTGCCCTGTTACAATTTATGGGAGAGTGCCTATAGGCACTCTGCCATAAATTGTAACAAGGCAATAACATGTGAACAAAATTTTCACAACCAAAAAAACTCAGCACTCTGCCAGTTAACAAGGTGGTTCTAACCAGAGCTAGTTCTCGTGGGCAAAAAGGCAGTCATACCTCCTCGGATATTTCTGAGAGTGCACATGGTAACTCTGTCACGCAGGATGTTGGGCAGCCTGTTTCGGTAGCAAGTTCCTCCGCAACTGTTGGCGTTGCTGGTTCTGGGACGCCTGAAGTGGGGACTGCGATCTCCCTTCCTTTGGCTCCGGTGGTCACCCTTGAGGCGACTGTTTTCGTTGAGAGTTTTTCTGAGGTCAGCTCGGTCGCTCTCTCTGATTTGCCAGCTGCATCATCTGCAGTTGCTGAGGAAATTGTTCATCCTGCCCCTATCTTGCATGATAGTGCTTCTGCCATCTCTTCCGGGGATAGTATACAGACTCGGGGGTGCCGAGGCTGTATCTGGTGGTGTGTCACAGGGCTCTGAGTCTTCCCTGGCTTCTCAGCGAAGCTGTACAGGTTTGCTGGCTGCCTCATCTCATCTGGCCGGTTGGGACGCTCGGTTGCTTTGGCAGTGGTTCCTCGTTCCTCGAGCGAATCGTTTGTTGTTTCGCCTTCCACCTGCTGGTGAGCCAACTAGCAGGATGGGGCTGGGACATTGGCAACCAGGGTCTTCTGTTCGGCAGAGGCCAGTGGCGGCTCCTGTTAACTGTCACTCTTGGGACCTTCCTCCTGTGATTTCTCACTGTGTCCCAAGTCTGGCTGTCGATCGATGCTTGTCATTGGTCTCAGAGGATGGGCAGTTAGGGCCTTCTGTCTCGCAGAGGCCAATGGCAGGTTCCTGCATTTCTTGGAACAATCCTCCAGTGTCTCCTCATTGTGTCCCAGGTCCAGCTACCGATCGACATATGCCGTCGGTCTCTAGAGGATTTATAGGTAGGGCCTTCTGTTTTGCAGAGGTCAGTGAATGCCCCTGGGCTTCACTCTTGGGACTGTCCTCTGATGTCTACTCACCGTCTCCCTACTCTGTCTGCTGATCGACGTTCGTCGTCGGTCCTTTCTGAGAATTTGTGCTCTTCTTCTAGAAGGGTACATTGGGAAGACACTCCGTCAGGCACGGCTGCTCCAACGGATTCTCAGGGTGAGCTGAGGCAGGCCTTTCTGGTGCTCACCCGGTTGCTTTCTAGCAACCCTCAAGTTGGTTTCCCTGTGTCTCCTGAGGCGCAACCTCTTTTGGTCAGTCGCAAAGATTCCTCACCTGGCCCTTTGGATGCAGTTCAGCATTCACAGGAGGTTTCCGCTGGTCAGCCCGAGTTGGGCTACGTCTCGTCTGCCATAGAGGATGACGATTTGCTTGAAGGCGCCAGGCCCCCCTCGTCAGTCTTGGGGCAGGCTTTAGATTTTGGTTTTGGCTTATTGCCAGACATTCAGCCTTTAGACCAGCCATCAGTGACCGTCCGGCCGTGGTCCTCTGTGGAGCGCCGCAACCCTGTCAAGCCTTCTAGCTCTGGGGTTTTGCACCCTCTGCAATCGGCTCAGGTTGTTGAGTCCTTCCAGGGCCTGGATGCCAAAATGCGTTCCAAAGCCCTGAAGGGTTCTTTCTTTTCATGATCTAATGCATTTCTGCATCCATCGCGGTTTCGTGTCTACTAATCCGTCTGTCCACCAGTCTTCCAAGGGTTGACTACTGTGGACGAGGATTCTTCTTCCCTCGGGTTAACTAAGTCGGCAGTTCTCCCGATGTTGATAGTTGAATCCATGGTGGGCTTGTCCCGAGAGATGCTTGGCATGTTGTCTCTTGCGGACCACGTCGTCGCTGCCCTGGCTGCCTATTTTCTGCCAGGGGAGTTTGATGATGCTCAGGTGCCTTTGAATGTTTTGTCTCAGGCTCTTATGAACCTGACACACGCCCACGCCTGCAACACGGCTAATTTGGAGCTTGCACGCTGTTCCATGGTTCCGTAGGAGCTGTCTGTGGTGAGGTTCTTCGTCATTCGAAGGACCCGCTTTTGTTACGGCAGCTGGACCAACCTGCTGCTGCGGGTGGTGGTCGTTCCAGGCCTGCCAAGCACCCAGCTGTGTCGGCCACGCCTTCGGCTCCGTCACGCCTTCGGCTCCGTCCGCTCCTTCTGCTCCGAAGAAACGCTGACGTGGCCAAGCTCACTGGCAGCCTCCGGGAGGAAAGTCTGTTGCTTCCCGAGGGGGTGGTTTCTCCTCTTGGGGACTTCATCGAGGCCGCAAATGAAGGTCCTCACCTCGATTCACCTCCAGTCGGGGGAAGGCTGTCGCTGTTTTTCGACCATTGGACAGAGATAACTTCGGACCCTTGGGTCCTCGATGTCATCCAAGCAGGTCGGCAACTGTCCTTCCGTCAGCACCCCTGTTTATCCCGGGTGCCCCTCCCGACTCAGGTCCCTTCTGATCCTCAGCGTCGGGACCTTCTGGTGCAGGAGATCGACGATCTCCTCTCCAAAGGGGCAATCGAGGTGGTCAGAAACACCCTTTCTCCAGGGTTCTACTCGAGACTTTTTTGGTGCCAAAGAAAAACGGCCAGTTTCGTCTGTCATCGATCTGAGTATCCTGAACGAATCCATCATAGCACCTTGGAGACTTTCAGGTCGGTTCGACGGTCGATTCATCAGGGTGATTTTGCAGCCAGTATCGACCTGAAGGATGCCTATTTCCATGTACCCATTCACCTGGCATCACGGAAATACCTTTGATTCTCGTTTCGGGATCGTGTCTTTCAATTCAAAGCTCTCCCCTTCGGTTTGAACCTGGCTCCTTGCGCCTTCACCCGACTGATGTCACATGCACTTGCGTTTCACCGTACTCAGTCAGCTGGAGTCAGACGCTTGCTTTGCCTGCTGGCATCTCTGGGTTTCAGAGTCAATTGCGAGAAATCGGTTCTCCATCTTTCTCAGCAATTTCGTCATTTGGGAATGGATTTCGACACTTTTCACAATATGATGTCGGTTTCCTATGCTCAGGCGGTGATCCTTTCTGCCTTGACTCGGAACCTGCTCTGATCCTCCTCAGTCTCGGCCAGGACTTTCCTTCGGATGCTGGGCCTTTGCTGTTCTGTGACAGATCTCATTCTGCTGGGTCGCTTGTTTGTCCGACCTCTCCAACACTTCCTGTTGGATCATTGGTGTGCGAGTGTGGATCCTCTGGACCTGGAACTTCCTATTCCTCGATCCTTGCTTTGTCACCTCCACCCTTGGCCCGATGTTCCCTGGTTGACTCAGGGTGTCTTGTTCGATCTTCTTTCGGCCGATCGCATCCTTACTGTGGCTTCCAGCGATCGGGGCTGGGATGCAGTGTTGGATCCTCTACTCACGGTGAGTGGGACAGCGAGCAGATGGCCCTTCATATCAATCAGAAGGAGCTTCTTGCTCTTCTGTTGCGTTTTCAGCAATGGATCTCTCACCTGTTGAATCACAAGGTCCTACTTCTTTCAGACAATTCGACAGTGATGGCCTACATCCGGAATCAAGGTGGCATGCATTCGATTCCCATCTATCGGCTATCTCGGGATCTTCTGCTGTTAGCGTGGGATGTAAAAGCTCGGGTGGCCATTTGGTATATTCCCGGATGTCTCAACATTCTAAGCAGACTCCCTGTTCCGACACGACAGTGTCCTTCCCACCGAATGGATGCTGCATCCCTTGGTGTTTCAGATGATTTGTGAGTGGTAGGGTCGTCCTCTTGTCGACCTTTTCGCCACTCGCTGGAATCATCAGGTAGAGACCTTTATCTCCCCCCTTGTCCAGATCCACTAGCCTTTGCGGTAGACACTCTGTCTCTGGACTGGACAGGTTGGATTGGCTATGCCTTCCCTCCTGCACCGATTCTTCCTCAGGTGTTGGCGAAGATTCCTCCTTGCAAATGCAGGGTCATTCTGATCGCACCCCTGTCTCTACAGAGGGTGTGGATCAATCAGCTGTGGCCTCTGTTGGCAGATCGGCCAATTCATCTACCTCTATGCCGTGATCTTCTTTCTCAGGGTCGTCCCAGGAAGTATCAACAACTTGGCGAGCCTGTCACTTCACGCCTATCTTTTATAAGGTCCTGTCTCCGACGTAGAGGTTTTTCGAGGCGAACAGTGGAGTTCATTTCTGCATTATGGCGACATTCCACTGGCATGACTTATGCTGCTAAGTGGAAAGTTTTCTGCCGCTGGTGTACAGCTCAACATGTGGATTACCGAAATCCGTCAGTCGCTCATATTGCGGATTTTCTGGTATACCTTTTTGACTCCAAGGGCCTCCAGCCTGTTACTATTAAGGGCTATCGCTCTATGCTGTCAGATACTTTCTCTTTTTGGGAAAGCGGTGCATCAGTCGTAATCTTTTTCTCTCCAAACTGCTTCGGCACTTTTCTCTGAAGAGGCCTCACGTTTTGCGTCTTACACCCAAATGGAACTTGGCATGGGTGTTAAATTGTTTGGAGGGGATGCTGTTCGAGCCTTTATCTGAGACTGATATGTGTTTTCTCATATATAAGACTGCTTTCCTTCTAGCGTTTGCTTCTGCCAGACGTGTCAGTGAGCTTCTTGCACTTTCTGTTGATTCAGCTTTCTTCAGAAATGAGGCTAACAGTGTAACCTTCACTACTGATTGCTCTTTTCTGGCCAAGAATCAACTTCCTGATTCGGTACCTCCTCCCACCTGCATTCGGGCTCTCCCTGCTATCTATGGCTGGAGGCCTCTTCTTTGTCCTGTTCGTGCGATCAAGACTTATATTAATCACACGCGGTTCCTTCAGAGGGGTCGGAAGAGATTCTTTCTGTGTCTCATTCCTGGGAGGCAGTCTATCTCTTCCCATTTTATTTCCAGATGGATATGTCTCGCAATCAAGTTGGCTTATTCCAGTTTGTCTGCTTCGGATCTTGTTTCGAACCAATTTAATGCTCATGAGGTTCGTGCCATTTCTACTTCCTGGGCGTTCTTCAATTCTGTTTCGCTCAGGGACGTTATGAATGCGGTTTACTGGAGAAATGCTTCTACTTTCTCCTCCTTTTATCTCCGCCACCTATAGCAACAATCTGAGGACCTTTATTCTTTAGGCCCTCTCGTTGCTGCTCAGGCTGTTGTGCACCCTTGTTGAATATGTATTTTCAGGTTTGTGCATCACTCAGCCTTGTTCTTTTCAGGTGCTTCATTCTTTTCAACACTGTTCTGGTTGTGTTTCAGCTTCTTTTTCAGCACCTTTCCACTTTCTTCTTTTACAGGTTTCGCTGTCATTTTCTGCCCTCCTTGCATTTCTTTCTGCTGCGCTTGTTGGTATTGGTTATGTGATTCACCTCCTCCTATTGTTTATTCAGCCAATTCTAAACAATTGTGAGTAGGCTGAGAAGAAATTGAAATTTTTTAGTAAATTTTGTTTCTTAACATACCTACCACAATTGTTTACCGGAGGCCCACCCTCCTAGGGGATATCTTTTGATATCGTAGCCTCCCCGCTAAATCACAAACTTCTTGTTGGCAGAAATTCGGAATTGACATCACGGTTGTTGCGCATGCGCTCAGTAAATGCAAGAGGTGTGCAGAGAGAGAACCTGTAATGTCGAGCGCCAGTCTTGCACGACCACTTTTCGATCTTTTTAGCTCATCTTGACAAAGTCAAGCTGAGCTAATCTAATCGCTTCCCGTCCGTCGTCCGTCGTCTGTCGTCCGTCGTCCGTCAACACCATGTTTTGGTCTTCTCCTCCAAAGCCACTGGGCCAATTCAAGTGAAAGTTTGTGTGAGTGATGGTCCCAAAGGGGCATTTCATTTTTGTTCAACTCAGTATGCCCAGCCCCGTAGGGAGGGAGTGGGGGGAAATGCTCCAAAATATTTTAAAAATCTTCTTCTCAAGAACCAGTGTGTACAATGACTTGATATTTGCTATGGAGCTTCCATATGAGGTGTAGAATCAAGTTTGTTCAAACGAAGTTCGTAAAGTAATATTTGGCTTTGTAATAGGAGGGGTAAGATTTTTGGCCCCGCCCAAAATTTCTATTTTCTGAACCGATGGTCCGGTATGAACCAAATTTGGTTTGTGGTAGTATTGGGTCATAAGTACTTGACCCATGCAAAAAAAAAATTCCCGCATCCCCATGGGAACCCTGGGAGCTAAAAATAGAAAAATTTTCAAACGCCCATATTTCCCAAACCCCACGGAACAGAGAGCTTTTATTTGGTATGAAGTATCCTTATGACCAGTAGAATTGAATGGTAAAAAAACAATTGCCATGGGTTATGTTAGGGTGTTCTGTAATGGGCATCGAAAAAATGCTGAGTCAGCATATTTGCAAAAATTTTAAAAAATCTTTTCTCCAGAACCAATCATCAGAATTTTTTGATATTTGGTATACAGCATTCATAGGGGGGTCAGATAAAAGTTTGTTGAAATAAAGCTCATTGGTTCATATTTGGGCTCTCTACAGGAGCCTGAAGTTTTAACATAGGGTAATATGGGGAATATTCTTTGAAAATCTTCTTCTTCAGAACCACCAGTCAGAATCTTTTAATATTTGGTATACATCATTGTTATGAGGGTCAGATTCTAGATTGTTCAAACCAAGTCCCTAGGTTAATATCTGGGCTTCCTGCCGAAGCCCAAATTTTATCTTTGTTCAATATGGAGGGTAATTTTAAAAAATCTTCTTCTTCAGATCCACCAGTCAGAATGCTTTGATATTTGGTATGCAACATCTCTATGGGGGTCAGATTCAAGTTTGTTCAAATCAAATCCCTAGGTATATATTTGGGCTCACTATGGTAGCCCAAATTTTTACTTAGTGCAATATGAGAAAATTTCTTTAAAAATCTTCTTCTTCAGATCCACCAGTCGGAATGCTTTTATATTTGGTATACAACATCTCTAGAGGGGGGGGGGGGGGGGGGGGGGGGGGGTGGGGGGGTCATATTCCAGGTTGTTCAATTCGAGTGCCTAGGTTAATATTTGGTCTCCATATGGGAACATGAAATTTAACTTAGTACAATATGAGGGAATTTCTTCAAAAATCTTCTTCTTCAGATTCACTTGTCAGAATGCTTTCACATTTGGTATACAACATGTCTAGGCGGGTCAGATTCAAGTTTGTTCAAATCGGATCCATAGGTCAATATTTGGGCTCGCTATGGTAGCCCAAATTTGAACTTAGTGCAATTCGAAGAAATTTCTTTACAATTTCTCTTCTTCAGATCCAACAGTCAGAATGCTTTCATATTCGGTACACAACATCTCTAGGGAAGTCAGATTTAACTTTGTTCAAATCAAGAGCCTGGGTTAATATTTGGGCTCTCTATGGGAGCCGGAATTGGCCATTTTGCTGAAGAATTAAAAATTTTGTATTCAGTACCCTCTAGAGGTACTAAGATTAATCCACATAGGTTGTATCAAGGGGCTTCATAGGGGAGCTCTACATTTTGCTTATGATCAACTGAAGAAAAGGCATGATGCCCAGATTATTTTTGACACTCCTGAGGGACTCAAGGATTGACAGTGTAGCCTATGGAGATGGCTTGCTTAATGTAGACTCATTCTTTGACTCTGTTTAAATTGTGTTCTGTACAAGATGAGTGCTTCAGGCCCTGTGGGGCCTCTTGTTTTTTCATGCTTTTGCACTCTTCCACTTTTCCAACTCGTTTGCTTGAGTTGAGAAGTAGGGCTTGCACTTACGTTACAGCCAATTGTAAACAATTGTGTTAAGAAACAAAATTTACTAAAAATTTTTAATTTTTTTTAGCCTTTTACTCAACAATGTTAGTAGTTACCCCAGGGCCCAGAATTTTGGGGGACCTGGGCCTGGCCCAGGATTCTTGGATCAGGTCTGGGTCTCCCAAAGTTCTGACTCCTGTGCCAAGCCTCTGGACCCCCCCCCCCCCCCCCCCCCCCCCCCCCCCCCCCCAATCCCCAAGCAAGAATCGATAAGATAAGTTGAATTGGAACACTAGTTGCCGCTCATATAAAGAAGGAATGGTAGTGCCCGGTGGAGATTTTCAACTGTTAACCCTTTACTTACCATGAAAAGCAGACAACACTTGAGCAAACAAAATTATTGAATATTTATTTTTTTTTAAATTTTTGCCTCTGAAACTTAGCATATGACCCCCTCATTGGAACGAGCTCACAAAATCGAATGGCAATTTTTAGCTTAACTTGACAAATTCAAGATAAGCTATTGACATCACGTGTGCTTTAGCACAGGCTACACCCTGTAGTTCTTGTCCGAGCGTCACGAAATTTCATATGCAAGTTTGGGGTCATGTCTAGATGAGAACATACCCTTTTGGTCATGATCGGTCAACCATGATGGCTGCCCGAACCCAAAACCCAAAAACCTTTAGCACAGTCTACAGGTCGTATTTATGAAGGGATTTCATTGTAACTCGGTAAGGTGCCTCTGTATAATATCTAGATGAGAATGTCCCCTTTTGGTCGTGATCTGTCAACTGTGACGGCTGCCCATGCCCGAAATCCAAAAACTTTTTGCAAAGTCTGCAGGTATTTAATATGGAGGGATTTCATTGTAACTTGATAGGATGACTCCGTATGATGTCTAGATTTGGTCGCGATCTATTAACCGTGACAACTGCCCGAGCCCAAAACCCGAAAACCTTTAGCATAGTTAAAAGGTTGTATTTATGGAGGGATTTCATTGTAACTTGGTAGGTTGACTCCATATAATGTCTAGATGATAACGTCCCCTTTTGGTCGTGATTGGTCAACTGTGGCGGCTACAGGGGCCCAAAGTCCAAAAACCTTTAGCACAGTCTACAGGTCATATTTATGAAGGGATTTCATTGTAACTTGGTAGGATGACTCCAAATAATGTCTAAATGAGAACGTCCACTTATGGTCATGATCATTCAGCCATGATGGCTTCCTGAGCGCAAAACCCCCAAAACTTTAGCACAGACTACAGGTCACATTTATGAAGGGATTTCATTGTAATTTGGTTGGATGACTCAGTATGTCGAGATGAGGACGTCCCCTTTTAGTTGTGATCGGTCAACCGTGATGGCTACACAGGCCCGAAGCCCGGAAACCTTTAGCACAGTCTACAGGCCATATTTATAAAGGGATTTCATTGTAACTTGATAGGATGACTTGTTTTGGAATAATTTCACTGTAACTTGGTATTTTTCGTTGACATACATTAACTTTGAGAGCCAAATACATTAACTGTGAGGGCCACATTAACCCACCCCTCAATTCTTTAGTACAGTCTACACGGTCACGATTAGCCATTGTACATAAGTATGTGACCTTAAACACCAATAAATATAAATAGTACAGTCTACACCTCATATTATTTTTATTGAAAACTTAGCATACAGGGAACAGAAATTAACATATTCCCAATTATCACAATTCTTGTCCTATTTCATAATCCTTTCATAAACATTGAACATTATCCTTTTCATCAAACACAACACACAGACAAGTTAAGCTACTGTGTCCTTGACACTTTCATTGTGAATAGCACTGGCTGGGTAATGGGTAAACAGACTGTTATCTATATATACTACTCAAAGTTTTCTAAGCACCAAGTATATCCAACTACCTGTTTTACGTTTTAGTTGAAATATTGTAATGAAAAGTGTATATATTTTTTATTTAATTATATCTTTAATGATTTAAGTACAGAAATTAAGATTTTATTTGTGTTTGACATTATTTTTTAGCTTTTGAATATGATAACCATGTAAAATGGATATCATTGGTAAAAGAGGACATTTTTCAATTTGCCAAAAAGTTGACGGAGCGAACTAGTATGGGTTCAATATCGAGTATGAGACCCATTACTTTTAATTACCGTCTGACAACGCCTTCTCATGCTCCCAATCAGGTTCCTGGTGGTCCTTTGTGGGATGTTGTTCTATTCTTGGACCAGCATGGCACCAAGCTCCTGGACACTTCTTGGCTGGACTGGACGGGCTGAAATTGCAAGCTGCAACTCATTCCAGACATGTTTGATTGGATTGAGGTCAGGGGATCTTGCTGGCCAGTCCATACGCTCAATCCCCTCCCTCTGTCGGTACTCCCGGTCAGCATGGGCAACATGAGGACGGGCATTATCGTCCATCAGAATGAACCTATGACCCACTGCACCTACATACAATCTGACGTGGACATCCAGGATCTCATCAATATACCGTTGTGCAGCCAGTGTACCACGTTCAAGAACACAGAGCTCTGTACGTCCATCCCTGCTGATGGCGCCCCAGACCATGATTGACCCTCCACCATAGCGGACATGCTCAGCAATGTTGGCTGCATGGAATCGCTCTCCTGGTCGTCCCCATACCCAAAAATGCCTATCTGTGTGGTCTGGCAGTACCTTAACTCATCTGTAAAAAGGACAATTCGCTAATCTTGTCAGGTTCATCCAACGTGGTCCAGGGCCCATTCATATCGTGCCTGGCGGTGGTTCTGTGACAGCGGAATGCGAATACATGGTCTTCTCGGTCGGAGACCACCTTCGTGCAACCTTGCCCGGATAGTCTGCGTCGAAACATTTACCCCGGATGCATTCTGAAGGTCACTGCGAAGCTGGGTTGCTGTGGCAAAGCAGTTCCTATGGGCCTGAATGATCAAAAAACGGTCTTCAGCTGCAGATGTTGCCCTGTCTCTGCCGCCACCATGCTGTCTTACTGGTGTGCCATACTGCTGAAATCTTGCCCAGGCTCTGGTGATCACCGTATGGTGCACACCAAGGGATTCACCAACATGATGATGGGTAGCCCCTTGCTCAACCATCCCTACAGCCCACCACATTTCTGCTTCAGACAAATGTCTTCTTACATTTGCATTTGCCATATTCAATCATTAAATCACAAGGGTTTGTGTTGAAATGAAGATTGAATACCCTACACATGTCATGTACATGTAGACAGTACACAAAAACATCATGAAAATCAAGGGGTACATGCTTTCCATGACTGTCACGAAAAGTATGCCTCTCAAGAGAGCTAATGTAAACACTGGGGACCATCTCAATAAATTCCTCAATCATATCCACCAAAAATATCGCAAATATGTCACAAGCAAATTTCACAATGATGTGTCAAATATTTGGTGCTTCGCAAACTTTGAGTGGTATACATATGCACCAGACCCTGTGTTATCACTTCAAGAATTCTTCATTTCAATAACTTTGGCATCTTCATCAGTATCCCCGACACTTTCGAAAGGGGGCCTGTCATAGAATTAACCCTGGGGTCAGAATTTCCTCTCCGCATCCTGCGGGCTGCGCAATTCTGTGCTCGTTGGAGCTTTTTAATGTTACATTGCTTAGATCCAAAAAGCAAAGAATTGCAGTAGTCAAGACAAGTGGTTACAAATGCATGAACAAGTTGTTCCGACAACTGTTTATTAATAAGGCATCGTATTTTGATAATATACACATGGTGAGGGCAGTGATTTATCATCAAGTCTTGGCTGCCTATGCAGGCAGTCAAAACTTGACTAGAAATAATTGCCAATATAAGTTTATTCTACGTTGGTAAAAAAGACTTTCTCATAATTGCCTGTTTGAAGCCACAACATATTTTAAGATCAGAATTAGATCCTTGAACAATTAAAATCTAATGGATACAATGTTTGTTTTGCATTTCAGAGCATGGCAGATGTTATTGGAATGGCATTTGTTCCTTATTACAGACACTTGATGGAACTTTTGGAAACTAATGATGAACTCAAGAAGACATCAAAGGGTAATATAGTGTTCCTGTCTAGTTCAATATTATTAACAAAATATAAAATCATTGAACAACTTTTATTCAAACACCATTAACTGCCAATATTTCAGTAAAGACTGTCTGTTTGGGGATTTGAAATGCTAATGTAGTATCTAAGTTAACATAATAAGGTTGTCCGTCGTGAACTTTTAATTTATCAACTTCTCCTAAAAAAGCAACATGACCAAATTTGGTATACATGTTCCTTATATGTCAATCCAAGTTTTCTGAAATAAGGTTTCCATGCCCACTTGGGGAATCACAAGGGGCATAGCTCCGAGAAACATTTTTCTTTAAGAATTAAAAAAATCTTCTCCAAAACCATGAATCATAATCTGCTGATAATTGGTACACAATATGCAAATCCAGTTCATGGGTTCATATTTGGGTTATTTAACTTAGTGTAATATGCAGAAAATTCATTAAAACTCTTGTTACATCCACCTTTCACAATCTTTTGATATTTTGTATCCAATTATGGGGATCAAATTCAAGTTTGTTCAAATCAATTCCCTGGGCTAATATTTGGTCTCCCTACGGGGGTGCCAGATTTTTACTTCATGCAATATGAGGAATATTTTTAAAAATTATTTATCAGATCCATCAGTCAGAATCTGTATTTGATATACAGCATCCTTAGTGGTGGTTGGATTCCAGTTTCTTCAAATCAAGTCCATGGGATCATATCTGAGCACTTTATAGGAGCTCAAATTTTAACTTAGTGCAGTAGGAGGAAAGTTTAAAATAAATCTTCATCTCAACCAGGCAGAATAATTTGGTACACAGCATAACTATAACTCATAGATTACAGTTTGTTAAGGAATTATGTGCAACTGATTTGGAGGGTGTAGAGACTACAGAGGGGGTGGGGAGGAATTTAACATACAACACTATGGACAATTTATTATTCATTTATTTAAAGAATTCTTCTTGGATGGTGGGGCTGCTTGTGGTGAAAATTAGTCAGATGTATATGTTGGTTCAGTTGGCACCCACCAATCCACATGAGGTCCATTTAAGGGGTGGTGGTGGGAAGGTATTGATAGGATGAATTTTATTTATACTCCCCACAATGAGTTGTGAGGGGGTATACTGGAATCATCTTGTCTATCCACCCAGCCATCTGCAGACATAATTTTCTCAGATGTTTATTTTATGTTCTGCCTGACAAAATGTCTGCAGAACTTTTCTAATGCCAAGTTGTCCATCCATCCATCCATCCATCTGTCCATCCATCCATGTGTCTGCCTGTCCATCCATCCATCCATACATCCGTCCATATGTCATCAAGATTTTGTTTGTCCAGGCCATAACTTCTTAACCACTGAATATTTTTGACAAAACTTTATAACAATATGTATTATCAGAAGACAGTATGTCGTGAATTATAATATGGTATGTACCCCTCAAGGTCATGGTCACAGACATGTTAAATTGACAGAAAAACTTGACATTTCACTGTCACTTTTGTTGGGTCCATATAACTTGGTATGATTGACATTTATACTTGGTACAATTATTGGCCATGATTCAAATGTGTGTGGCAACTTTGATCCAAGATCATATCATCAAGGTCAAGGTCACAGACCACAAAACTTTTATTAATACTTGGTACAATTATTGCTCCTGACTCAAAGGTGTGTCACGACTTTGATCCAAGGTCATATGATCAAGGTCAACATCACAGACAGCAAACTTTGATATTGTTATACAGCCCTTGTTCAGTCCATATTATTTGGTATGATTGACAGCTCTTATTCATAGCTGGTACAATTATTGCTCATGACTCAAAGGTGTGTCGCAACTTTGACCCAAGGACTTATCATCAAGGTCAAGGTCACAGACAGCAAAACTTGTGATATTGTTATGCAGTCCTTGTCTGGTCTATATAACTTGGTATGATTGACAAATCTTATTGATACATGGTACAGTTATTAGTCATTCCCCCATGGTTTCACCGTGAAGGGGGCTATTGGATTGCACTCCATCTGTCCATCTGTCTGTCTGTCCATCCTTCTGTCCTGTTACCACCTGTATCTCAGAGATGTTTGGGCGCTTTTGTTTCAGATTTTCAGATTTGATGGGGCATTAGGAAAAATTGATGCACGTCAATTTTTTTCCGAAAAAATTCTAGGTGGCCGACTGGCAGCCATTTTTGCTGGAAATTGCGTGTAATTTGTTATACTCTCAGAACTTCTGAACGACATTTCCGATTTCAATACTTTTTCGTATAGAGGTCTTGCAACATAAGATATATAACATATCATACAGGTCTTTTTCTCGTCCGTAAATTATGCAAATTAGCCTTACTTAACCTTTTTCTTGGGTGATATTTTTGTGCGTATTATGTTGTGTACTGTTACCACCTGTATCTCAGAGATGCTTTCATGCTTTTGTTTCAAATTTTCAGATTTGAAGGGAAGGAACATAAGATAAATAACTTATTATACAGGTTTTTTTTCTTGTGCATAAATTATGCAAGTTAGCCTTACTTTTTACAGGTATTCGGATGCTTCCAGTAAAACCACAGAAATATGGGTAATATTGGGACTAGTTTGTTGAGTTGTTCCTTTGATATCCATTTTTGTTTGGGTTTTATTGAGGAAATAACAATATATTTCACAGTAATCCACCTACCATGGGGGACGATTGTCTGATCGCAGACGATCGGCATTGCACTTGTTACTCATGAGTCAAAGGTGTGTCATGACTTTGATCCAAGGTCATATTATTAAGATCAAGGTCACAGACAGCAAAACTTTTATAATGTTAAACAGCCCTTGTCCGGTCCATGTAACTTGGTATGATTGACACAGATCTTATTCATAGTTGGTGCCATTATTGCTCCAGACTCGAAGGTGTGTTGCAACTTAGATCCGAGTTCATATTATCAGGGTCAAGGTCCCTGATGGCAAAACTATGATATCATTATACAGCTCTTTTCTGGTCTGTACTTCACCCCATTGCCCACATGGGGGCACGGTGACGCTGTGTACTAAGGCGTACTGCACGTCGATGGTGCACCTGTCTTCAACCAATGCTAACCCTGCTTGTGTGGAGTTGGTATGTTGGGGAGCTGACAGTTGCTCGCCGTTGCTCGGTGGTTCTCTCCGGGTACTCCGGCTTCCTCCACCCGTAAAACTGTCGAGGTCATGGTTAGCCATTGTGCAGAAATATGCGACCTTAAACACCAATCAGTAAGTTCTGGTCTGTATAATTGAACCTATGTGACAGATCTTGTTCATACTTAATACAATTGTTAGCCATGGGAGTGCAGTGGCTCAGTGGTAGACTGTTGGACTTCTATACTAGAGGTTCCGAGTTCGATCCTCGTCCGGGATGACCCTGTTGTGTTCTTGGGCAAGGCACTTGATCCCAGTTGCCTACATGGAGGCACAATAACACCATGTACTAAGGCGTACTGTGGACATGTCTTCAACCGCTGTAACCCTGCTTGAGCAGAGCTTGAACAGAGTTAGAATGTTGAGGAGCTGGCAGTTGCTTGTCGGTGCTCAGTGGTTCTCTCCAGGTATTCCAGCTTCCTCCACCCGTAAAAAACTGTCATGGTCACGATTAGCCATTGTTCATAAGGATGTGACCTTAAACACCAATAAATAAATATTGTTAGCCATAACCTAATGTTGTGTCATGACCTTGACCCATTGTTATATCATGAAGGTTATGATCACAAGCAATAACACTTGGATTCTTGTCTTGTATTCAGCTTCCACTTAAAGCATTAAAGCAGTGACCCTGGGTGGAGCCGTCTAGGCTGAGAGGCCACTTGTGTTTTTTGCTTTAAAATGATTTTGGAGGAATTTTGAGTGATGTTATGCAAAAAAAAAAAATTTGTACCCCAAATGACCTCCATGCGTCTGGTGCAGGGGATCCACATGTGAATTTTAATGTTTTTTCACTCTTTGACTTTAAAATGAGTTTAAAATGATTTTGTCTGATTGTATGCAAAAAAAAAAAATGGTATTAATAAAAACCAATTCATCTTACTGACCTCACCTTCACCTGGGTGATCATTTATGTATTTTGCATAAAATAATTTGAAATCTTTCAAAGCTCATTTTTAAGCAAAAGAGAAAAAACACCCAGATGACCACTGGTTTAGGCACCTTATTTGAAAAATATGGATACAGAATTCCAGCCCACTTGTTTAAAATTTTGTTTGCAATTGTATACCAAATTTTGTTTCTTAATATACTAACTGAACTAACACAACATATTGCCCACCTAACAATAAATTCTTCAAATTTATGTGCTTCCTCCCTGCTACACATTTTTTTACATGCGTGTGTTGTAAATTTCGGAAATGGATTGCACATGTCTGGTTGGAAATAGACAATAGGTGACTGCCTGTCTATTAAGTCTTCCACGTTTACATGTGTAAACGTGAACGTTTCGTTTATGGGCATTAAACGTTTACAGTTCTGGTAAACGTGTACACAGAATGAAGTTTTAATAGAGTAATTTCAAAATTGCAGATTAATGCAGAAAGTCAAAGAAACAAAAAAAAAATTCAAACTTTGCAATGCAATATTTTGGTAATGCTTCAGAAAAACTGTGTACTGGTTCCGACTGGCGCCGCCACCACAGTAACCGAACGAAATCATCTTCAAATCATGTGATATCATATGTGACGCAGTCACGTGAGCCGCATGGCACGTGCTTATCTTTGGTGTTTCCTTCGAAACATGTGTGGGATGTTTTAGTTTATTCGGATTTACATGTATATTCCCAAAGTGATACACAATTCTTCTCGATGATTTTGTTCACCTGACATGGATTATTAATTTATTATTCACACATGGGATGATCTTAGGATCGATTTATGGAGTTTGACAGACAGACTGGCACTTGCGGTGTTTGAAAATTTGGATTCCCCTGCATGGTTTGTAGACTTTGTTTATTTTTGTGACATTGCATTCCACTCTCAAGTCCGGTATTGTCACTATTGTGTGCCATGGCAACTCGCTCCAACATTACTGTTTGAAAAAACACAAGGAATTTCACCCCGAACCCACCAGAATGAGCTCAGAGACCCCATAAATTTCCAAATTTACCTGGGGGAAAATCCCCCAGCCCCCCCTCAAGAAAAACCAGCCCCACCCCCCCCCACCCCCCGAGCGACTTTGCCTTCGGCATCTGCATGCTGTGACCGTTCGTCTACGTCATTTTTGGACAAACTGTAAATCGGCCGTCTCAATAACATAAATTGTATGCCCTGTACGCAAAGATATGATGAACTTACTGTGTATTATTACACACTTCTATCAAATATTGACTACTTGCATTGTTAGTACGTGTAAACGTTTCCGTTTCGTTTACAGACAGTCATTTAAACGTTTACAATTTTGTCTAAACGTGGAAGCCTTACTGTCTATAGATCTTGGACACCAGGTAATGTCTACCATGCACCTTTTCCCCTTATTGGTCCAGTTTGGCTATTTTTCAGTCGTTTGACTTCTTAGTCTTTCAAGGGTGTTTTCTTTTGGAGAACATCAGAAAAAAGCGCATTTCCATAGAGGACAAGGAAATTAGGATGGACACTTGTGTTAGTTTGGTAAGTATACTGAAAAACAAAATTTGGTATAAAATTTTAATTTATCTTTCACCATATTAAATGTAAAATGGTTGACTTGAATACTTGTAGGATTTCTCTTTTCATTTCTACTTTGGGGTGAATTAACCCATGTTATAAGGCTGAAAATGACACATGAAAGTTTGTAAATTTTTTGCCCAGCCTTTCAAGTTTAACCAACATGTGACCTCACTATCACTTGAAAGAGTGATCTGTTTTTAATACTGAGATTTTGTGTTTTTGTCAGAATAAATTGTGTTTCTCGGTGTAGGTTAACCCAAACATTCTCACTTCACAAATACATGACATAAATACTCCATATCACAGAAGTAGTGGCTTATCAAATTTAAATATTGTTACTTCAGTCTTAGTTTGAACATTTGTTGTATTGGACAGGTGGATGTATTTGCAACTAGTCATTAATTTAATTAAATTGCCCACTGTGCAGGGTTTTCAGCTCACCTGACTGAAAATCAGGGTGAGCTTTAGTGATCACTCTTCATCCGTCGTCTGTGAACATGGTGTTTGCGACTCCTCCTACAAAACTGCTGAACTGATTTAAGTGAAATTTGAGATGATTGTTTGTTATGACATCGCATTTTGATTGTGTTCAAAGCAAGTTACCCTGCCTCTGGGTAGGGCCACTCCCAAAAAGTGTGCTTAAATCTTAAAAAATCTTCTCATGAATCAGCAGTAGCAAAGACTTGATATTTGGTGTACAGCTTCCTTTTGAAGTGTAGACTCAGATTTGTTCAAGAGAAGTTTGAGGGGCTATATTTGCCGTTGTTATGGGAGGGGCAAGAATTTTGGCCCCACCCAAAATTTCTTCCAAACCGGGAGGCTGAGTTGAACCAAATTTGATATGAGGGCTTATTGGGTCATAAGTACTTAATTTATGCAAAAAATTTTTTCCCATTGCCCCATAGGAACCACAGGAGCTAAAAATAGAAAAAAATTTAAATGCTCATATCTCCAAAACTACACGGCACCCTGAATTTTTATTTGATGTGAAGCTTCCTCAGGACAAGCAGAAAGGAATGGTCCAAAAAAATTGCCATCAATTTTATCGTAGGGTACTTTTCCAGGACTTTGAAAAAAGTGCTGAGTAATCAATAGCTTAACTTGACAAAGTCTAGATAAGCTATTGCCATCACATGTGCGGAAGTCTGTTAGTCTGTGAGTCTGTTCACATTTTCCTTTAGCATAGGCTACACCCTGTAGTTCATGTCTGATCATCACAAAATTTCATTTGCAAGTTTGGGGTCATGTCTAGATGAGAACGTCCCCTGTTGGTCGCGATCGGTCAAGCCTTATGGCTGCCCGAGCTCAAAACCTGAAAACCATTAGCACAGTCTACAGGTCATATTTATGAAGGGATTTCATTGTAATTTGTTAGGATGCCTCTGTAGAATGTCTAGATGAGAGATGAGAACATCCTCTTTTGGTCATGATCTGTCGACCGTGATGTCTGCCCAAGCCCGAAACCCAATAACTTTTAGCACAGTCTGCAGGTCATATTTAATATGGAGGGATTTCATTGTAACTTGGTAGTATGACTCCGTATGATGTCTAGATGAGAACTTCCCTATTTGGTCGCGATCTGTCAACCGGGACGACTGCCCGAGCCCAAAACCCGAAAACCTTTAGCACAGTCTACAGGTCATATTTATGGAGGGATTTCATTGTAACTTGGTAGGTTGACTTCATATAACGTCTAGATGAGAACGTCGTCTTTTGGACTTATTGGTCAACTGTGACGGCTACAGGGGCCCAAAGCCCGAAAACCTTTAGCATAGTCTATAGATCATATTTATGGAAGGATTTCATTGTAACTTGTTAGGTTGACTCCATATA
This sequence comes from Pictodentalium vernedei, assembly GCA_031216915.1. Taxonomy (NCBI): domain Eukaryota; kingdom Metazoa; phylum Mollusca; class Scaphopoda; order Dentaliida; family Dentaliidae; genus Pictodentalium; species Pictodentalium vernedei. Next base: position 564,364,006 of record CM062297.1, read on the forward strand.
ATGCCTAGATGATGACATCCCCTTTTGGTTGTGATTGGTCAACTGTGATGGTTACAGGGACCCGAAGCCCGAAAATCTTTAGCACAGTCTGCAGGTCATATTTATGAAGGGATTTCATTTTGTAACTTCGTAGGATCACTTCAGATAATGCTCAGATGAGAACGTCCCCTTTTGGTCGCGATCATTCAACCATGATGGCTGTCTGAGCCCAGAACCCCCAAAACTTTAGTACAGACTACAGGTCGTATTTGTGAAAGGATTTCATTGTAACTTGGTAGAATGACTCAGTATAATGTCGAGATGAGGGTGTCCCCTTTTAGTTGCAATAGGTCAACATGATGGCTACACAGGCCTGAAGCCTGAAAACCTTTAGCACAGTCTAGAGGTCATATTTATGAAGGGATTTCATTATAACTTGATAGGATAATTCGTTTTGGAATAATTTCACTGTAACTTGGTAACTTTTGTTGACATATGTTAACCGTGAGGGCCACATACATTAACTGTGAAGGCCACATACATTAACTGTGAAGGCCACATTAACCCACCCCTCAGTTCTTTAGTACATTCTACACCTCATATTACTTTTATTAAAAACATAGCATACAAGGAACAGAAATTAACATATTCCCAATTATCACAATTCTTGACTTATTTCATAATCCTTTCATAAACATTGAGCATTATCCTTTTCATCAAACACAACACACAGACAAGTTAAGCTACAGTGTCATTGACACTTTCATTTTTTAACACTTGTGGGTAATGGGGAAAACATTTTTTTTGAATTGAATTATTTATTGAACAATATACATGTTACAGAGCTAAAAATAAAGCATTTCACAAGAATTTACAATAATATCTAGATTTGTTACAATGTGCTGAATAATGTGCTAAGTCGCATGCATATTGTTAGGAGGTAACATAGCCAAATTGGCTGTCTTCCCGGTACCCCCGGAAAGTAAGGTTGAAAGATGAACGATAAAAATTGAAGAATTGAAGAAGGAGGCTCCGTTAGGAGAGGCAGTTTAAAAGACAGAAAAAAAATAGAAAAAGAATGGCAGCGATACGTGGATATATACATGTATGTGTGATGCACAAGTACATTTTAGAATTTTAAATGTTTGCATTGGTAATTTGGTAAGAGGCAATTGAGTTGTGTTGTTTTACATTGCCCATATTGGGTGGAAAGGACAAGGATTAGCCTACATGGTGGACTTTCCCCGAATACTGTGAATACTCCAAATACTATAAATATTGCGCCTTTTGCTGGTCAAGACGTAGCGTAGGTACGGCAGTCGGAGCAGGCCGTGTTATGGCAGCGTATAGAATTATGATAAGAGTCGAGTGAAATCTGGGTGACTTGCTTTATAAATAATGGTCTCGATCTAATATTTTTTATAGTGTTACTCAGGTTATTCCATAGTTTAGGAAATGAATGTAGTGGGAGTTTTTTTGAAAAATCTGATTTTGGGATACCTCTTCTAACTTGACCTGTCTGTCTGGTTATTCTACTGAACTGATTGCCATAAGTTTGGAAGTGATTGGTAAAGCTCATTGGAAGATTTCCAATATGCTAAACATACATGAAAACTAATGCATTACGTTTGTATAAGTCGGGAAATTTCCGTATCTTTTCCTTCTTAAACAAGGGATCCATGTGAGAGTTCAATTTTTTTATTATTAATGGTGCGTAATGCTCGTTTTTGTAGACGGAAGAGCTTATTGCAGTTATTGACATGTCCCCATGCGTGGATGCTGTATAACAAGTGGCTATGCACGAGTGCAAAATACAAGGATCTAAGCGCACTATGTGGAAGAAGTTTCTTTACTCTATTTATGGCATATATTACCCTTGATATTTTAGATGCAGTCTGCTTAATATGGTGCTTGAAATTCAGACACTCGTCAAAATAAACACCCAGAAATTTCACTGCTTTATTTTCGGCTCTGTTTGATATCCATTCTAGTCTGTTGTTGTCCATTAACAAACCTAGAGTTGGATTATCTGTTTTAATGTGTGATGGGCTAAAGAGAATATATAATTTTTTTTTTTTGCGTTTATAGCAATTTTATTTGCCTTACACCAATCACTCGGCTTCATAATTTCACCATTTACGTGATTATGCAGTCATTCAATATTGTTATCCGAGGCTAATCCAGTTGTGTCATCCGTAGAAATCTAACTTATGTAGGAGTATATCATGGTTAATGGTGTCAAATGCTTTTGAGAAGTCCACAAATAGTGACAGTGTACGATCTTTCGTTGCTTTATCGAAGTTTTCTGCGATATAGTTAAGGAGATGCAGCATAGGATGAAAAGTGGAATGTTTTTTTCGAAAGCCGTACTGATGCGGGAATAGAATATTATATTTTGATAGAAACCCATAAACTCTATTGAACATAAGTTTTTCAAGTATTTTGGAGAGAACAGGCAAAATGCTTATTGGTCTATAGTTATCAAAGTGCTGGGGATTACCAGATTTGTAAATAGGAATTACTTTTGTAATTTTCATTTCGTCTGGCACAACTCCCTTTGAGTTTTAAGACTCTTCTTCTCCCAAACCACTGCTCCAAAAGCTTTCATATTTCACCCAAACAACTGGTCCAAAAGCTTTCATATTTCACATATAACATCTTTGGAAGATTCGTTCACACGTTTGTTGAAATCAAATCCCTGGGTCCATATTTGGGCTCTCGATGGGAGCCCAAATGTTCAGATTGGTGCAAAATGAGGAATATTCTTTAAAATTTTCTTCCGATCCACCAATCAGAATATTTTGATATTTGGTATGCAGCGTCCTTAGTAGGGTTTGATTCAAGTTTGTTCAAACCATGCCCCTGGGTTCATATTTAGGCTCCCTGTGGGAGCCTGAATTATAACTAAGTTCAATATCATATGAGGAATATTCTTTAAAAATATTTTTCTTCAGATCCAGTAGTCAGAATCTTTTGATATTTGGTATACAGCATCCTTAGGGAGGTGAGATTCAAGTTTGTTCAAGCCAAGTCCCTGGGTTCATATTTGGGCTCCCTGTGGGAGCCTGAATTATAACTTAGTTTGATATGAGGAATATTATTTAAAAATCATTTTTTTTCAGATCCACTGGTCAGAATCTTCTGATATTTGGTATAAGCTTCTCTTAGGAGGTGCAGATGCAACTTGTTCAAATCAATTCCCTGGGTTGATATTTAGGCTACCATGTCAGGTGAGCTCCCTCAGGCCCCCTTGGGCCTCTAGTTTTCAGTGAGCCAAAACTCATTATTTAGTCTCATCTCTTTATTTTATTTTTATTTATTTACTCTGAATATTATATAAATTAGATTAGACATCATTTAATACTTCCAACAAAATGTCTTCTAGATGGTTATTTTCAAAACTGAGTGTCGAAATTCACCTCATTCCAAGGTAGACTGAATTATCAGAAGGCAACTTGAGAATCGCTTTTTATTGATTGAAGAGCAAAGTTTGCCATTTCGAGGCAACTTCCTCACTCAAGTCGCTTCGGCTGGTCTCTACATCAAGTAATATTCTGTTTGGAGTTACCATACAGAACTCTTAGTTTTTTGTTACTTTGGTAGAATTGTGGGGTTAGGTAGCAAGATTGGGGGGTGGGGGGGGGGGGAGGGGGCAAATTTTAAGCATTTGGTCTCATTCTTTTGAATATAGTGGCAGTGGTAAGTATGATAAATACAGATATTAGTTTGAGTTACCAATTTTTTTTGCTTACCTTCCTAGAAAATGAGTGTTCAATGGGATTCTTTTTGTCAGATAAAAATATTTGAAAATTGGGAGTTCACTAGATTTTTGTTGCACCTTATGTATTTTAGGAATTATGAAACAAATGGCTTGGAGTGCAGGAGGAGCATGTGTCGGTGGAGTTGTCGGAGGACCAGTGGGGGCAATGGTTGGTGGCATTGCAGGTTAGTCAAAATCATACTAACATAAAATAGTTTTGATTGTAAAGATTTTTTATCATCTTCCTTTTCTCATATAATAGGGGCAGAGGGAGATATACTCATGGGCATACCAGTCTGCATCATATGCACAACTGTATATCCATTTATTTGTCTTTGTGTCCATTATGTGCACCTCTCATTTAAAACTTAGTCAAGTTTTGGTATGTGGTATTACATAATGGCTATGCTAAATATAGAAGGAAATCCTCTAAAATCTTTTTAAAATCTTCTTCTCATGAACCAGTGGGTACAATGACTTGTTATTTAGTAAGTCACTTCCTTTTGAGGTGTAGAATCAAGTTTGTTCAAACAAAGTTTGTGGAGCAATATCTTCCAAATTTTCTATTTTCTGAACCGATGGTCCGATTTGAACCAAATTTGGTATGTGGTATTATTGAGTCATAAGTACTTGATTCATGCAACAAAAACACTTTTCCTGTGTCCCCAGGAGCTAAAAATAGAAATATTTTCAAACGCTCATATTTCCCAAACCATATGGAACAGAGAACTCTTATTTGGTTTGGAAGCATCCTTAGGACCAGTAAAATTGAATGGTAAAAAAATAATACCATAGGTTGGGTCAGGGTGTTCTGTAGGGGGGGAGGGGGGGGGAGGCATCGAAAAAATGCTGTGTCGGCATATTTGCAAAAATTTTAAAAACCATTTTCTGCAGAACCACTGATCAGAATATTTTGATATTTGGTATACGGTATCCATAGGGGGGGTCAGATACAATTTTGTTAAAATGAAGCTCCTTGGTTCATATTTGGGCTCAATACAGGAGCCCAAATTTTCTGCTCTGTGCAATATGGGGAATAATCTTTAAAAATCTTGTTCTTCAAAACCACCAGTCAGAATATTTTAATGTTTGGCATACATCATTGTTATGAGAGTCAGATTCAAGATTGTTCAAATCAAGTCCCTCGATTAATATTTGGGCTTCTTCTTATGGAAGCCCAAATTTCAACTTAGTGCAATATGGGGGATAATCTTTAAAAATCTTCTTCTTCAGAGCCACCAGTCAGAAAGCTTTCATATTTGGTATACAATATCTCGAGGGCGTCAGATTCAAGTTTGTTCAAATTAGGTCCCTGTGTTAATATTTGGGCTCCCTATGGTAGCCCATATTTTAACTTGGTGCAATATGAGGAAATTTCTTTAAAAATCTTCTTCTTCAGATCCACCAGTCAGAATGCTTTCATGTTTGGTATACAACATCTCTAGGGAGTTCAGATTCAAGTGTATTCAAATTGAGTTCCTGGGTTAATATCTGGGCTTCCTATTTAGTGCAATATGAGGAAATTTCTTTAAAAATCTTCTTCTGATTCACCAGTCAGAATGCTTTTGGGTCAAATTCAATTTTGTTCAAATCAAGTCACTGGGTTAATATTTGCCTCCCTATGGTAGCCCGAATTTTAACTTAGTGCAATATGAGGAAATTTCTTTAAACATCTTCTTCTTCAGATCCACTAGTCAGAATGCATTCATGCTTGGTATACAACATCTCTAGAGGGATGAGATTCAAGTTGTTTAAATCAGGTCCTTGGGCTAATATTTGGGTTCCCCATGGCAACCCAAATCTTAACTTAGTGCAATATGAGGAAATTGCTTAAAAAATCTTCTTCAAATCCACCAGTCAGAATGCCTTCATGTTTGGTATACAAAATCTCGGGGGGGGGGGGGGGGGGGGGGGGGAGGGAGGGGGGGAGAGAGAGATTCAAGTTTGTTCAAATTGAGTGTTTGGGTTAATATTTTAAAAATCTTTAGATTCACCTGTAAGAATGCTTTCACATTTTGTATACAACATCACTAAGGGGGTCAGATTCAATTTTGTTAAAATCGGGTCCCTGGGTTAATATTTGAGCTCTCTATGGTAGCCCATATTTTAACTTAGTGCAATGTGTGAAAATTTCTTTAAAATTCTTCTTCAGATCCACCACTCAGAATGTTTTCATATTTGATATACAACATCTCTAGGGGGGGGGGGGGGGGGGGGGAGGGTCAGATTCAGGTTTGTTCAAATCGAGTGCTTGGGTTAATATTTGAGCTCTCTAAGGGAGCCCAAATTTTAACATCGTACTATATGAGAACAATCTTTAGAAATCTTCTTTTTCAGATCCACCAGTCAGAATCTTTTGATATTTGGTATACAGCAACCATCAGGAGGTCAGATCTAAGTTTGTTTAAATCAATTCCCTGGGTTAATATTTGGGCTCTCCATTGGAGCCCGAATTTTAACTTAGTCCAATATGAGGAATAATCTTCAAAAATCTTGAGATACAATCAGAATCTTTCGATATTTGGTATACAGCATCCTTTGAGGGTTCAGAATCAACTTGTTCAAATAAGGTCCCTGGGTTGACATTTGTGTTCCCTATGAGGGGGGGGGGGGGGGTGGGAGGGGTGGCGGGAGCAAATTTTAACATGGAGTAAAATTGGCAGTATTCTCATTATCTTCTTCTCCAGAACCACCAGTCAGAATCTTTTGATATTTGGTATATCTTGAAGTTTGTTCCAGCCAAGTCCCTAGGTTGATATTTGGACTCCCTAGTTTTCCATTACTGAAAATCTGGGCATTATTTCTGTGGTACCATCCAAATCCTAGAAAAAAAAATCATCTGGCATGGACAGAAGAGTTAAAAATATTCAAACTACTTGAATAAAAACTTAAAATGAGTATTCATTATACCCTCACTTTTTTCAAAAAGTGGAGCATACTGGATTATGCCTGTCCATGTGTCCATCCGTGTGTCCCTCCGTGTGTCCATCCGTGCATCCATCCATATGTCTGTCAGGCCGCACTCATTTGTCTGTTCGCGTTATAACTTCAACATTACTGCTCAGATTTCGATGAAATTTTATACAGATGTTCACCATCATGAGATCTTTAAGGAGTATCAGCCGTTTTGCTGTTGGTATTCTTTTTCTGTGAGTTGTGACTCTTTGAATATACAAAAATAGGCTATTTTTAGCTTAACTTGACAAAGTTAAGATAAGCTATTGCCATCACACGTGTGGAATGTGGTATTATTGGGTCATAAGTACTTGACTCATGCAAAAAAATATTCCCGCGTCCCCGTGGGAACCCCAGGAGCTTAAAATAGAAATATTTTCAAATGCCTATATTTCCCAAACCACACAGAACAGAGAGCTGTTATTTGGTATGAAGCATCCTTAGGACAAGTAGAATTGAATGGTAAAAAAATTGCCATCTGTTATGTTAGGGTGTTCTGTACAGAGCATCGAAAAAAGGCTGAGTCAGAACCATTTCCGAATCTTTTGATATTTGGTATACAGCATTCACAGGGGTGGGGTTGGGGGTCAGATACAAGTTTGTTTAAATAAATCCCATTGGTTCATATTTAGGCTCAATACAGGAGCCTGAATTTTTAACTTAGAGCAATATGGGGAATATTCTTTAAAAATTTTCTTCTTCAGAACCACCAGTCAGAATCTTTTAATGTTTGGTATACATCATTGTTATGAGGGTCAGATTCAAGATTGTTCAAACCAAGTCCCTAGGTTAATATTGGGCTTCCTATGGAAGCCCAAACTCTAACTTGGTTCAATATGGAGGATAATTAGCTCACCGAAGGGAGCTAAACTTATCACTTGTCGTCCGGCGACGTGAACATTTTTCAAACCGCTTCTCCTAATCGCTAGGTAGATTTGCTCGAAACTTGGTATGGATGTTCATTACCATATGTCAATTCAAGTTTGTTCAAAAGAAATGGACATGCCCACTTGGGGCTCCATAGAGGGCATAACTCCGATAGCACCCTATATATATTAGAGAAATTACTAAAAAATCTTCTTCTCCAGCACAAGTGGGCAGAATCATTTGATATTTCGTATACAGCATTATGGGGGGGATCTGATTCAAGTTTGTTCAAATCGGCCTCCTGGATTTATATTTGAGCTCACTATAGAAGCCCAAATTCGAACTTAGTGCATTTCAGGCAAATTTCTTTAAAAATCTTCTTCTCCAGATCCAGCAGGCAGAATCTTTTGATATTTGGTACACAACATTGTGGGGTGGATCTGATTTAAGTTTGTTCAAATCGGCCTCCTGGATTCATATTTGGGCTCAGTATAGAAGCCCGAATTCGAACTAAGTGTATTTCTGGCAAATTTCTTTAGAAATCTTCTTCTCAAGATCCAGCAGGCAAAATCTTTTGATATTGGGTATGCACCATGCTTAGGGGGGTGAGATTCAAGTTTGTTCAAGCCAAGTCCCTGAGTTCATATTTGGGCTCACTGTGGTAGCCCAAATTATAACTTAGTTCAAAATGAGGATTTTTCTTTAAAAATCTTCTTCAGATCCAGCAGTCGGAATGTTTTGATATTTGGTATGAAGCATCCTTAGGGGGTGGGGGGGGGGGGGGGGGGGGAGATTCAAGTTTGTTCAAGCCATGTCCCTAGGTCCATATTTGGGCTCACTGTGGAAGCCCAAATGATAACTTAGTTCAAAATGAGGAATTTTCTTTTAAAATTTTCTTCAGATCCAGCAGTCGGAATGTTTTGATATTTGGTATGCAGCATCCTTATGGGGGTGAGATTCAAGTTTGTTAAAGCCAAGTCCCTGGGTCCATATTTGGGCTCCCTGTGGGAGCCCGAATTATAACTTAATCAATATGAGGAATTTTTCTTTAAAAATCTTCTTCTTCAGATACAGCAGTCGGAATGTTTTGATATTTGGTATGCAGCATCCTTAGGGGTGAGATTCAAGTTTGTTCAATCCAAGTCTCTGGGTTCATATTTGGGCTCACTGTGGAATGAGGAATTTTCTTTAAAAATCTTCTTCTTCAGATCCAGCAGATGAATGCTTTGGATATTTGGTATGCAGCATCCTTAAGGGGGTAAGATTCAAGTTTGTTCAAGCCATGGCCCTAATTCCATAAAATTTGTCTCTCATGACTTCTTTCCTTTGTAGTGTTGATGAACCATGTCTAACTGAATGTGACCCCCAAATACTTCTTTGAACCACTTTGACCAGTGAGCGATTAAGGCTCCTTGGGGCCTCTTGTTAATTAATCATTAATACAATGCATTATCTATGTATCCTGGAACAAGGGTCGATCTAATTTGAAAGCGCAGGTGTTATTTCTTAGAACTGACCCATATCATCCACGATCGTGTGTTGGAGGGTGGGGGGGGGGGGGGGGGGGGGGGGCGGTGGTGGTGAATGCGCCAAGCGCCACGAACGGATATCTACTGATTACAGAAATGAAAGTAGAACTTGGTAACCAACCATGTGCACCACGTGAGAGTTACAAGTTTTCTTGAGTTAAAATGGTGACTGAAGATCCGAGTCCCGTGTACGATAATTGAAATGACCTGAAATCAAAATTTTGTCCCTGCGTGGGACATACATACATTGCATGTATATATTATTAAAAGCACAATTTAAGCACATGGAGATACTTTTTGTATACGCTCTGATCGAAGTGCTATTTAAAAACAAAAGTGTCAGCAAAAACAACGAATCACACAAGACACGCATCGAATTAATTAGAATTTATTAAAGGTAACCACCATTTCAAAACCCCAAAAATGTGCAGGAGACAGTTTCATCCATAAAAACGTCAAAATTTCTTACTGTTGCGCTCTGTTCCACTGAAAAATTGGTTGCATTGAAATTCGCCCCGCAATTTGCATTGAAAGTTTTTCTTTGAAAACTTGTGTTGGAAAGGGGTGATAAGTCAACGATAGAAATCACACATATTAGGATGGATAAGAATGGCAGGCCTCATAGCACCAATCGCACGTGTCAATGTTAGATGGTTGGCAGAAATTTTCATTTTTCTGAACAGAGTATTATCACGCAGTGCAGCAGGTAAGGGAGACAACTGAAATATTTTGTTATTTACCTTAGAAATAAATTAACTAAAATTGTGGTAAAGGTGTAGAATAGGGGACTTTTCATTTTTTTTTTTTAAAAACAATGCTTTTTCTCGCTATTTTTTTTCTGTTTTCTTCAAGTAAACTATATTTTGAACAAAATGACACAAAATCACATACTTTTATCATTTTTTTTTAAAGAAATATTAACGATTTTATTACGACAGCAATCGCTCCGTTCCATTATCGCTATAATAGGGGGAGAGTTTAGTAATTGAAATGTCGGCTGACAAACCCTGCCCCCTCACGAAACTGACCCTAGATCAAATTTTAGAATCAGTCTAGTGAGGACCAGGGTTAGCTTACCGATGAGCTCACCCTGGTCCTAACTGAACTGACCTTAAATCGAGGAACACACACACAAGCAAAGCGCACCATCTAACACACACACAAGCGAAATGCACCTGCTATCATATAGAATGATTTCTCCCCTGTGACATCACATGTAACAATGAATGAAAACAACAGACGCTGTGAAATTTTCAGCGGATGAAACAAATGGCAATTGAGAAACTCGCAATTCAACGGGATTTAAAATCTATTCTCTTACATGTTAAAACATGATAGAGGTACCTAATTTTGTGTCATTTTGTTCAAAATATAGTTTACTTTAAGAAAACAGAAAAAAATAGCGATAAAATCATTATTTAAAAAAAAAAAAAAACGAAAAGTCCCCTATTCTACTACACCTTTACCAAAATTGTTAATGACGCTTAATTTACGAAGGATGTTGAAAACTTTTTTGACTACGCTTTCAGTTCAATTAGGACATGCAGAAACCATGAATAACCCAATTTCTAATGTGATCTTGAAATTTATTTTTAATACTTTAAATATTTTTTTTAAAAGAATATACCTTCTATTACAGAGAAGAACACTCTCACCATGGGTGATGCTAAATTTCAAATCCACTGCATTGAGGCAAATACAAAATCAACTGCATGGTAACCATAGTCATCACTGTTAGGGAAAGAGTTAGGGTATTCAGAAAGCATAAAAGACGCAATTTTTTGTAGGGGGGGGGGGGGGGGGGGAGGATTTTAAATTACATGACTTAGTTTTAATCTACTACATGACTTAGTTTTGTGTGTGTGTGTGTATTTGTATAACTTTTATTTATTAGCTCACCTGACTTTCGGTCAGGAGAGCTATAGTGATCACTCACCGTCCGGCGTCCGTCGTCATCCGTGAACATGGTGTTTGCGTCTTCTCCTCCCAAACTGCTGAACCAAGTTAATTGATATTTGAGATAATAGTTTGTTATGACATCGCAATTTGATTTTGTTCAAATCAAGTTGCCTCGCCCGTGGGTAGGGCCACACCCAAAAAGTGTGCTGAAATCTTAAAAAATCTTCTTCTCATGAACCAGCAGTAGCAGAGACTTGATATTTGGTGTGCTGCTTCCTTTTGAGGTGTAGACTCAGATTTGTTCAAGAGAAGTTTGTGGGGCTATACTTGGCATCGTTATGGGAGGGGCAAAATTTTTGGCCCCGCCCAAAATTCCTATTTTCCAAACCGAGAGGGCTGATTTGAACCAAATTTTATGTGAGGGCTTATTGGGTCATAAGTACCTAATTTATGCTGATTTTTTTTTTCCCGTAGCCCCATGGGAACCGCAGGAGCTAAAAAATAGAAAAAAATTAAAACGCCCATATCTCCAAAACTGCACGGCACCGAGAATTTTTATTTGGTGTGAAGCTTCCTTAGGACCAACAGAAAGAATTAGTAAAAAAAATTGCCATCGGTGTTATCATAGGGTACAGTTTCGGGACTTTGAAAAAGTGCTGAGTCAGCACTTTTTAACACTGTAGGCAATGGGAAAAAACATTAAAAAATCTTCTTCTCCAGATCCAGCAGGCAGAATCTTTTGATATTTGGTATGCAACATTGTAGGGTGGATCTGATTCAAGTTTGTTCAAATTGGCCCCCTGGGTTCATATTTGGGCTCAGTATAGGAGCCCGATTTCGAACTTAGTGCATTTCAGGCAAATTTCTTAAAAACTCTTCTTCTCCAGATCCAGCAGGCAGAATCTTTTGATATTTGGTATGCAACATTGTGGGGTGGATCTGATTCAAGTTTGTTCAAATCGGCCTCCCTGGGTTTATATTTGGGCTCAGTATAGGAGCCCAAATTTGAACTTACTGCATTTCAGGCAAATTTCTTTGAAAATCTTCTTCTCAAGATCCAGCAGGCAGAATCTTTTGATATTTGGTTTGCAACATTGTGGCGTGGATCTGATTCAAGTTTGTTCAAATCGGCCCCTTGGGTTTATATTTGGGCTCAGTATAGGAGCCCAAATTTGAACTTGGTGCATTTCAGGCAAATTTCTTTGAAAATCTTCTTCTCAAGATCCAGCAGGCAGAATCTTTCGATATTGGGTATGCAACATTGTGGGGTGGATCTGATTCAAGTTTGTTCAAATCGGCTCCCTGGGTTTATATTTAGCTCAGTATAGGAGCCCAAAGTTGAACTTAGTGCTTTTCAGGCTAATTTCTTAAAAAATCTTCTTCTCCAGATCCAGCAGGCAGAATCTTTTGATATTTGGTATGCAACATTGTGGGGTGGATCTGATTCTATTTTGTTCAAATCGGCTCTCTAGATTCATATTTGGGCTCACTATAGAAGCTCGAATTCGAACTTAGTGCATTTCAGGCAGATTTCTTCAAAAATCTTCTCCAGATCCTGCAGGCAGAATCTTTTGATATTTGGTATGCAACATTGTGGGGTGGATCTGATTCCAGTTTGTTCAAATCGGCCACCTGGATTCATATTTGGGCTCACTATAGAAGCCCAAATTCGAACTTAGTGCATTTCAGGCAAATTTCTTCAAAAATCTTCTCCAGATCCAGCAGGCAGAATCTTGTGATATTTGGTATGTAACATTGTGGGGTGGATCTGATTCAAGTTTATTCAAATCAGCCCCCTGGGTTTATATTTGGGCTCAGTATAGGAGCCCAAATTTGAACGTAGTGCATTTCAGGCAAATTTCTTTGAAAATCTTCTTCTCAAGATCCAGCAAGCAGAATCTTGTGATATTTGGTATGCAGCATCCCTTAGGGGGAGGGGGGGGGGGGAGATTCAAGTTTGTTCAAGCCATGTCCCTAGGGTCCATATTTGGGCTCACTGTGGGAGCTTGAATTGTAACTTTGTTTGAAATTAGGAATTTTCTTAAAAAATCTTCTTCTTCAGATCCAGCAGTCGGAATGGTTTGATATGTGGTGAGTAGCATCCTGGGGGGGGGGGGGGGGGGGGGGGGGGGGGGGGGGATTCAAGTGTGTTAAAGCCAAGTCCATGGGTCCATATTTGGGCTCCCTGTGGGAGCCCAAATTATAACTTAGTCAATATGAGGAATTTTTCTTTAAAAATCTTCTTCTTCAGATTCAGCAGTTGGAATGTTTTGATATTTGGCATGGATCAACCTTAGGGGGCTGAGATTCAAGTTTGTTCAAGCCAGGTCCCTTGGTTCATATTTGAGCTCACTATGGGAGCCTGAATGACAACTTAGTTCAAAATGAGGAATTTTCTTTAAAAATCTTCAGATCCAGCAGATGAATGCTTTTGATATTTTTTATGCAGCATCCTTGGGGGGGTAAGATTCAAGTTTGTTCAAGCCATGTCCCTAGGTCCATATTTGGGCTGATTGTGGGAGCTCGAATTGTAACTTGGTTCAAAATGAGGAATTTTCTTTAAAAATCTTCTTCTTCAGATCCAGCAGTCGGAATGTTTTGATATTTGGTGTGCAGAATCCTTAGGGGTGTGAGATTCAGGTTTGTTAAAGTCCCTGTGTTCATATATGGGCTCCCTGTGGGAGCCCGAATTATAACTTAGTTCCATATGAGGAATATTCTTTAAAAATCTTTATTTAGATCCACTGGTCAGAATATTTGGATATTTGGTGTCAGCTTTTCTTAGGAGGAGCAGATGCAACTTGTGGAAATCAATTCTCTGGGTTGATATTTAGGCTACCATGTCAGGTGAGTGCCCTCAGGCCCCCTGGGGCCTCTTGTTTTTTTCTCCACAATTGTGTCCTCTATGTACATTTATTTGGTCACAATGTCATATACATTTTATGTTTTTTTCTGTCTTCTCCCTCATGTCCACTGACTTCTCCCTCCTGGCCACTGACTTCTCCCTAAAGTCTCTGGAGGGAGAAGTCACTTCCCGCTAAAATCAGCTGCCAGGCTGACCAGTGATAGACACCTATGAAGTAATGGTTTCAGTACTGTAAATGATTTGCATTGATGACAGTGTTAAAATTTTCCTGTCTCCGAATCTCATCAAGCTTATAACAGTCCTTGAAAATCATGGTCAGAGGCCTAAAGGTGCTTAAATTTGATTTTCTGATACCCTTCAATAACAATTTTGAATTATGAACAACCTGAATGAATTCAAGTTCACCTGGAAAAAACATTCTTAGACTATCACTTCATACTTGAACATGAGTTCACTGGTTCTCCACTTCCAAATTCCCCAAATTAGTTGGAGAATGCATAAAGTAGAAAAAAAACGAAACCGAAACCCGGATCTTCAACCCCCCCCCCCCCCCCCCCCCCCCCCCCCCCCCCAAAAAACAAAACGGAAGTGAAAAAATCACAACTGCCAGTCTCAAGTGCGTGGCGAAGATTTGGAAAGGTACTGAAAATCCATTCTGAGAGAATGTAAAATGTAAGTAGGTAATATTATTCATATGCATTTTACCCATTGTCTAACATAATGGCTTTACCTGGCATCTGGTATTCACAAAAATCACCATTCAGATTTTTGTAATTTTCAAAACATAGTTTATGACTCCTCATTGGAATGAGCTTGCTGAGCTTATAAGCTGTCCTTTGGGGGCAAAAGAATGAAAATGTATAGTTATTCAAGAAAATGTACAAATATCATCATCTATTTGTGTTGGGTAAAGGATTAACAACATTATTTCCTATCTCTTATTTGGAAGTAACTTGTCATTAGAAGTCTGTTGCCAAAGGAATAAAATAAATGTATTCTATGCAAGTGCCAAAATTTGAAATGTAGAGTGCAATCTTCAAAAATTATGACCAGGATATTTCATGCTTCTTCAGATTTATGATCCCAGCAATGGTTTTCATATTTTTTTATAGGATCTGTGGTAGGATTTCTGAAAACAGATGAGTACACAGCAATGGTAACAGTTCTTAAGAATCTATCAGGCCAAGATCAAAAAAGGCTTGTGGAGAAAGTACAGACATTAGTTGGCAGTACAAGCTTGGAAGCTTTGACTTCCTTCATAGGAGCACAGGTCCAAAGAGAAATGTTGATGAATTTAGTTAGAGAATTTGCAGGGAATATTAAAGGAGGATAGTGACTTGGCAAACAATGTACTTCTTTCAAACATTGATGGCTTGTGATTTTCTTGGAAACTATGGACCACTCATAGTACACATATGCATAATCTGATTTGCTACAGAGTCTCTCTCAGGACAGAAGTCTGCAGACGTGTGTTTGCAGGGTCACCAAATTTCTTTGACAAAAAGCAAGTTTTTGATGCTATAAAAATAGCTTCTTCCTATACTACCACAATGTGCTTGTGGGAACCTCAGGAAGTGAAGCAATGCTTGTTTAGTGTTATAACCACGCTCTGTGTTGCTAGTAAAATAGGACCCAGTAACCAGTGAGCAACATGGGTATAAACGATTGGTTGGACTTGACTCTATACCCTTGTTATGGTCACAATTAGCCATTTGCAAAAATGTGTAACATTAATCAGCAATAAATAAATAAATAATCCCCCTAGCAAAAGAAACAAAAATCACCATAACTCAGTTAACCCTTAAAGGCTTTGATTACTGTTTACTGCAGCAGAACAGGTACTCCAACATGCACACTCTGGGTAAATTGAAAGTTACATTTCAAACAACTTTAAATAGGCAGCCAAGACTTGCCTAGAAACAACTGCAAAGACACAAGATGTACACTGTTAAAGTGTAGAAAAAAGGTATAAAAATCTACATGCCTAAGGGTTAATTCAAGGCCAATTGTTATGAAAACTTGATACAGTGTAATAAAGCAATGGGATCAAGAGAATGTCACATTTCTGGTTATCTGCCCTTTTGTTCAAAAAATCTAAAAATAGCAATTACATTTTCTAAGCAAAAACTTCCAAAAAAGTTGCCCAGACTCAGTTAATTCATTTTAATTTGTTATGCAACTTATTTCAATGTTGTTGACAAGAGGAAGAGGATATCACATTTTGGAGTTTGACAAGCATAAAAAATGGCAACTGTTGACCATTTTGTTCTAAAAATAACAAGGATAAGGCCCCACAAAATAGATCTTCTGTTTCTCAGGCCATTTTTTGTCAAATTGCATGCGGGCGAGCGTTTTTTTTTTATTTTATTTTTAGCTCAACTTTGACGAAGTCAAATTTGAGCTATTGTCATTGTCCGTCTGTCCGTACGTCAACAATTGGCTATGGCTCGGGCTAGAGGTCGTATTTATGAACCGATCTTTACAAAACTTCTTGTGTACCTTTGTTATGACCCTGGGACGGGAACGAGTGTTTTTAGGTGTGGTCCGCATTCAGATGGCTGCCAGCGGCCATTTTGTACCGATGATGCAAAAATCAGTTTTTTGTACAGAACTTCCATATGAAAGTTCTGATTTGAATAAAGTTTTGTATAAATGTTTAGTACCATGGGATACATCACATATAATACGGGTTTTTTTCTCGTGCGTAAATTATGCGAATTAGACTGACTTTGATTTATTTAGTGTTACTTTCAGAGCTGTAAGTGCCAAGCTGCTATGGCTCGGGCTAGAGGCCGTATTTATGAACCAATCTTTACGAAACTTCTTGGGTACCTTTGTTATGACCCTGGGACGGGAACGAGTGTTTTTGGGTGTGGTCCGAAATTCAAGATGGCTGCCAGTGGCCATTTTGTACCGATGATGCAAAAATCAGTTTTTTTGTACAGAACTTCTGTATGAAAGTTCTGATTTGAATAAAGTTTTGTATAAATGTATAGTACAATGGGATACATCACATATAATATGGGTTTTTTTCTCGTGCGTAAATTATGCAAATTAGACTAACTTTGATTTATTTAGTGTTACTTTCAGAGCTGTAAGTGCCAAGCTGCTATGGCTCGGGCTAGAGGCCGTATTTATGAACCAATCTTTACGAAACTTCTTGGGTACCTTTGTTATGACCGTGGGACGAGAACGAGTGTTTTTGGGTGCAGTCCCAAATTCCAGATGGCTGCCAGCAGCCATTTTGTACCGACGATGCCGACATCTGTTTTTTGTACAGAACTTCCATATGAAAGCTCTGATTTGAATAATTTTTTGTATGAATGTTTAGTACCATGGGATACATTACATATATTACAGGTTTTTTTCTTGTGCGTAATTATGCAAATTAGGCTAACTTTGATTTATTTAGTGTTACTTTCAGCACTGTGAGTGCAAATCCCAATACGGCACGGGTTAGAGGCCGTATTTATGAACCGATCTTCACGAAACTTCTTGGGTACCTTTGTTATCATTGTGGGACGAGAAGGAGTGTTTTTGGGTCCAGTCTGAAATTCAAGATGGCCGCTAGCAGCCATTTTGTTCAAAATTAAGTGCAATCAGATTTTTGCGCAGAACTTCCAAATGAAAGATCTGATTTGAATAAATTTTTGTATGAATGTTTAGTACCATGGGATACATTACATATAATACAGAGTTTTTCTCGTGAATAAATTATGCAAATTAGGGGTCCGGGTGGGACTTAGAAAATTTTGGACCAAAATCCGGAAATTAGTTTTTGTGTTTTGATGCATTTTGGTCAATTTTAAGAAGAAGAAGAAAAAATTTTAGTCTGAAAATATTTTGTTTGGGACTGAAAATTTCCACACAAAAATAATAATCTACAATGACTGGTCTTAATCTTTAGTCCATTACAGTCACCTTGTAATTCTTTTATTATTGTTGACTGGGCCAAAACAAATACTAATTCCTGTCATATTCATTATTCAGTTGTCTTGGTCACAGCAAGTACTAATTCCTGTCATATCCAAGTTGAGCTACAGAGTCATTGACTCTTTCATTTATTTCTCTAATTATTTCTTTGTCACCAAAAGTTTATGTTATAGTTTTATATTTTAGGCTTCATAATCTATGGAATAGCATGGGTGGTGGTGTGTTTCATCCTGTGAGAGCAAGAAGGCTTTGCAATGCTAAGGCACTGCAAATCCTTCTTGCACTCAAGGGACAAATTTATGAATTTTTTAAATTGGGTAAAATATCAGACATAAACCATTTAATTTTTATTTTATTTAAGTTTGCATTGGCTATAAAAAGAGAGCATGCGGCAGCCAAAAGGACCATGCGGGAGGGCCTGAGAAACAGATTTACAATTTTTTTAGGCTTAAGTCAGGCCTTATTTTTCATTCAGAATCTGAGAGTTTGATTCTCATAATATTCCGTTAAAATGAAACTGTGGATATCCAAGTGGATTCCCATTGTTCAAATGTATACTGTCAATAAAGAATTGTTTTAATGTTCATGTGACCAGCTTAATATGTGAATTATTGAAACAACACCCATAATTGGTTTCACCTTCTTATAATATCAGGGTATTTTTTATTCAATTTTGTATTGTGCTGTTTGGCACCAATCTCCATGGAATGGAAATCAGTTCCCGAAATTTAGTAGTGTGACCATAGTCATGCTGTTGAGTTGTCATGTTACAACAAAAAATGGTAAGTTGGGCCTGTTGAGTTAAGTTTACTAAGTCTCCAAAACTGCTTCATATTTCCTTTTATAAGGTAGACTTTGAAAGGAATTTTGGTGAAATAAATATTTGAAAGTTGGTATTTAACTAAGGGGAGGGGAGCTTGTTACCGATTTTGTGGTTTTACTTTCTGAACTAGGTGTTATGAACTTCTCTGTCGTTTGTTTGTTGTACCACAATCACTGCCATTGTTTTAGTTTTGTATATTTTTAACTCTGCCTGACAAGTGTCAGCAGGGCTTTCTGGAATGATTTGTCTGGCATCTGTCTGTCGTCCGTCTGTTGGCAACATTCTGTTTGTCTTGGCCATAACTTCTTAACCACTGAATACTTTTGGCAAAACTTTATAACAGTATTCATTTAATGCTCAGGCATCAATTCACACTGAAAAATTAAGTCATATTCCCCTGTCGGTCGGCAAAACGAAATATCAAAATGATATTTAGAAATCGATATTTCATCGTAGGTTCGGATGACGAATCACATGTACTTTAAACGAGTCAGCACATCAGTAATGAATTCCAGAGTCCCAAATACAAACGAATCCGAATAATTGATAGTGACAGTGACTAAATCAATTCATTAAATCAGCGGTTTCAAAGTTTGACTTTCTCATTCACCTTCCAGCGAAAAGCCGAAATCACTTTCAAATTTCTTCAGTTCAACTTCACACGTCTTCAGTGCATTGAGTTCAAAAAAAATAAAATGACGTGTCTTGTTATTGAAAATAAGAAAGTGGTGTTTTTTGTTATTGTTCTATTTCTTCGAAACACATTACGATTATTTCAATTCGCCAGCCTTGGTAAATCGTAAAGTTAGGGGAGAAATAAGACGGGACTACTTTTTGTGCGGATATTCACACATTCCAATGGTTGGAGTTTGGTTGTTGTAATTTTTGTATGGACGCCGGTTCGGCACATAAATTTTGCGCCTTAATGGCAAATAAAGGCCACAAATTGGAGAGTTTGTAGTCATAGAGCATTAAATAAAAAGAAAATTCACGAAAATTTGATGAATACCGAAAATATCTCGTTCGTGGCTACAAGAAATATGAGGATCTTCACGAGCGACGCAGTCGCTCGTGAAGATCCTCATATTTCTTTGTAGCCACTCACGAGATATTTTCGGTATTCATCAAATTTTCGTGAATATCCTCTATGTATTATCAAAAAAGAGTGTGTCACAAATTATAATATGGTATATTCTCCTCAAGGTCAAGGTCACAGGCCTTATGTTAAGGTGACAGAAATACTTTGACATTTTGCTATCGCTTTTATCCGGTCCATATAACTTGGTTGTATTGACAGATCTTATTCATACTTGAGAATAGTATTGCTCATGACTCAAAGGTGTGTTGTGACTTTGATCCAAGGTCATATCATCAAGGTCAAGGTCACATACAGCAAAACTTGGATATTGTTATACAGCCCTTGTCTGATCCATATAACTTGGTATGATTGGCAGATCTGTTTCATAATTGGTACAATTATCGCTCTTGACTCAAAGGTGTACTGTGACTTGATACTTGGTACAGTTATTGCTCATGACTCAAAGGTGTGTTGCGACTTTAATCCAAAGTCATATCAAATTCAAGGTCACAGACAGCAGAAATTTGATATAGTTATACAGCTGGACTATATAACTTGGTATGATTGACTGACCTTGATACAGTTATTGCTCATGACTCAAAAGTGTATTGCGACTTTCATCCAAGATCATATCATCACGGTCAAGGTCACTGACAGCAAAATTTTAGTATTGTTATACAGCTCTTGTCTGGTCTATATAATTGAATCTATGTTACAGATCTTATTCATCCTTCACACAATTGCTACCCATAACCTGATGTTGTGTCATGACCTTAACCCATTGTCATATCATCAAGGTCAAGGTCACAAGCAGTAACACTTGGATTCTTGTCTTGTATTTTAGCTTCCCCTGAAAGCAGTGACCCTGAGCGGAGCTGTCTAGTTTCTCGTTATTAGTAATCTTAATAGAAATTATCTCCAGTGCCATTGTTTTACTATTGGTATAGTTTATCTCATCATTAGTAATCTTAAGAGAATAGTCTTATGTATAGCATTTGGATGAAATCTTTGTTGGATATCCTTAACCTCAATTGTAGCCTTTTAGTTAGGAGATAATCAAGATATCTCCAGATTAGGTTTCTGTTATCCATTCTTAGTCTTTTACTCTATCAGTAGCTAGTCATTTGTTATTGCTTGGTGTAGGTGTATTTTGTTAATTCATTCCCATATAGGGAGTAAAGTTTCTGGAGTTATTTTTGCAGCCTACTTTACTGTTATCTTTAGTCCTGTATGGTCCCTTATTCCTGTTATTTATTCAGCAATATGTGGGCTAGTGGTAATGGTGGATAAATATTGGAAATTTAAATTAATTTCTATATTAGCTCACCTGACTGAAAGTCAGGGTGAGCTTTTCTTATCACTCTTCGTCCGTCGTCCGTCGCCTGTCGTCCGTTGTGAAGGTGGTGTTTGAGCCTCTTTCTCCTAAACCACTGGCCACATTTTAATTAAATTTCATGTAAGTAGTGGTTATATAGGGGCATTTTGATTTTTATCCAAAATAGGTTTCGGCTCATATTGAGCAGAGGTGTGGGGAAAAAATTTTCTGAAAATCTTCTTCTAATGAACCACCAGTAGCAGAGACTTGATATGTGGTATACAGAGTCCTTTTGAGGTTTAGAATCAAGTTTGTTGAAGAGAAGTTTGTCGGGCATTATGAGATGATAATGGGTCATAAGTAGTTGATTGATGCAAAAAAAAATTTTCTCATTGCCCCGTGGGAACCTCGGGAGCTACAAATAGGAAAAACCTTAAAACTGCCATATCTCCAAAACTACACGGCACAGAGAATTCTTATTTTGTATAAAGCTTACTTTTATCCAGTAAAATAGAACGGTTAAAAAAAATCCATATCGGTTTGATCACAAGGTTCTTTTTTCAGGACTTTGAAAAAGTGCTGAGTCAGCACTTTTTAACACTGTAGGCAATAGAAAAAGATTAAAAAATCTTCTTCTCCAGATCCAGCAGGCAGAATCTTTTGATAATTGGTATGCAACATTGTAGGGTGGATCTGATTCAAGTTTGTTCAAATCGGCCCCCTGGGTTCATATTTGGGCTCAGTATAGGAGCCCGATTTCGAACTTAGTGCATTTCAGGCAAATTTCTTAAAAAATCTACTTCTCCAGATCCAGCAGGCAGAATCTTTTGATATTTGGTATGAACATTGTGGGGTGGATCTGATTGAAGTTTATTCAAATCGGCTTCCTGGATTCATATTTGGGCTCACTATAGAAGCCCGAATTCGAACTTAGTGCATTTCAGGCAAATTTCTTAAAAAATCTTCTTCTCCAGATCCAGCAGGCAGAATCATTTGATATTTGGTATGCAACATTGAGGGGTGGATCTGATTCAAGTTTGTTCAAATTGGCCCCCTGGGTTTATATTTGGGCTCAGTATAGAAGCTCGAATTCGAACTTAGTGCATTTCAGGAAAATTTCTTAAAAAATCTTCTTCTCCAGATCCAGCAGGCAGAATCTTTTAATATTTGGTATGCAACATTGTGGGGTGGATCTGATTCAAGTTTGTTCAAATCGGCCCCCTGGATTCATATTTGGGCTCTCTATAGAAGCCCGAATTCGAACTTAGTGCATTTCAGGCAAATTTCTTAAAAAATCTTCTTCTCCAGATCCAGCAGACAGAATCTTTTGATATTTGGTATGCAACATTGTGGGGTGGATCTGATACAAGTTTGTTCAAATCGGCCCCCTGGGTTTATATTTGGGCTCAGTATAGAAGCTCGAATTCGAACTTAGTGCATTTCAGGCAAATTTCTTAAAAAATCTTCTTCTCCAGATCCAGCAGGCAGAATTTTTTGATATTTGGTATGCAACATTGAGGGGGTGGATCTGATCCAAGTTTGTTCAAATCGGCCCCCTGGATTCATATTTGGGCTCACTATAGAAGCTCGAATTCGAACTTAGTGCATTTTAGGCAAATTTCTTAAAAAAACTTCTCCAGATCCAGCAGGCAGAATCTTTTGATATTTGGTATGCAACATTGTGGGGTGGATCTGATTCAAGTTTGTTCAAATCGGCTCCCTGGATTCATATTTGGGCTCACTATAGAAGCCTGAATTCGAACTTAGTGCATTTCAGGCAAATTTCTTTAAAAATCTTCTTCTCCAGATTCAGCAGGCAGAATCTTTTGATATTTGGTATGCAACATTGTGGGGGTGGATCTGATTCAAGTTTGTTCAAATCGGCTCCCTAGATTAATATTTGGGCTCACTATAGAAGCTCGAATTCGAACTTAGTGCATTTCAGGCAAATTTCTTTGAAAATCTTCTTCTCAAGATCCAGCAGGCAGAATCTTTTGATATTGGGTATGCACCATGCTTAGGGGGGTGAGATTAAAGTTTGTTCAAGCCAAGTCCCTGGGTTCATATTTGGGCTCACTGTGGTAGCCCGAATTATAACTTAGTTCAAAATGAGGAATTTTCTTTAAAAATCTTCTTCAGATCCAGCAGTTGGAATGCTTTGATATTTGATATGCAGCATCCTTAGTGGGGAGTGGGGGGGGGGGGGGGGGGGGGGGGGGGGGGGGGGGGGGTGAGATTAAAGTTTGTTCAAGCCAAGTCCCTGGGTTCATATTTGGGCTCACTGTGGTAGCCTGAATTATAACTTAGTTCAAAATGAGGAATTTTCTTTAAAAATCTTCTTCTTCAGATCCAGCAGTCGAAATGTTTTGATATTTGGTGTGCAACATCCTTAGGGGGGTGAGATTCAAATTTGTTAAAGCCAAGTCCCTGGGTTCATATATGGGCTCCCTGTGGGAGCCCGAATTATAACTTAGTTCAATATGAGGAATATTCTTTAAAAATCTTCTTTTTTTTTTAGATCCACTGGTCAGAATCTTTGGATATTTGGTATAAGCTTTTCTTAGGAAGAGCAGATGCAACTTGTTGAAATCAATTCTCTGGGTTGATATTCAGGTTACCATGTCAGGTGAGCGCCCTCAGGCCCCTTGGGGCCTCTTGTTATATCTACCACTGACCCAGAGAGGACGTGCTCTCTCTCCTGTGTTGTTCACTCACACCTCCCCGCATACCGCTATAAACACACATCAGGCACTACAAAAGAATGTTAATGGCAGTAGTGGCTGACACTTTCTGCCTCTCTGTGCAGGAGTAAATATCCTGTATGGAGGACTATACAGGACTCCTTATTTTTTGTTGTTTGGCTTAAATTTTTTTTTTTTTTTTTTTGAGGGGAGTGTCAAAATTAGTGTTTGGCCTGATTATTCAAACAAACTAGCTCAGCAATATCTTGACCAGTGGTAGGTATGAATATAGAAATTATTTGAAATTCCAGTTTGAATAAGTAATACTTATATGCCACATGTTTGTATTATATTTAGTGCTTTGCAATACCCACTTACAATATTTCATATACCAGTAAATGATAAAAGTAGCATTTGTCAACACCATAACAGACAGCACCACAACATGTAATGCTCTCATGGTGCTGACTGAATCTGTGACAGTGTTGCCATTGTCATTGATTATTGTTTCAGAAAAATAATTATGAATGAAAACACTTTTTGTGTGTCCAAAGAGTATTGTTTAGATTTAAAACACAACATCTTCTTTACAAAGAGCATTGCTAAATATGATGATGTTCCTGGGACAAGTAACCAAGTGAGGGTAGGTGCTGAATTTATTTATTTATGAATTAAAAGTTCATGTTTTTTAGTTTATTTTACGTTTTAGGCCTCATAACCTACAGAAAATAGTATAGGTGGTGGTGTATTTCGTCCCTTGAGTGCAAGTAGACTTTGGAATGCATTAGCACTCAAGGGACAAATGTATCAATTTTATTAACTTGGGTAATATATTTGGTATAAAATGAAAGCATGCGGCAGCCAAAAGGACCATGCAGGAGGGCCAGAGAAACAGATTTTTAATTTTTAGTCCTTATGTATACTAAGTAGATAAGTGTGCCATTTCCAACCTTATTAGCTCACCTGACTGAAAGTCAGGGTGAGCTTTTCTTATCACTCTTCATCCGTCGTCCGTCCGTCCTTCGTGAAGGTGGTGTTTGAGCCTCTTTCTCCTAAACCACTGGCCACATTGTAATTAAATTTCATGTATATATAGGGGCATTTGGGTTTTTCTTCAAATTGGATTTCTGCTCATATTGTGGAGTGGGGTGGGGCCAAAATGCAGAGAATTTTAAAAAATCTTCTCATGAACCAGCCATAGCAGAGACTTGATATTTGGTATGCAGCTTCCATTTGAGGTGTAGACTCAAGTTTGTTCAAGAGAAGTTTGACGGCAATATTTACCTTTGTTCTGAGAGGGGCAAGAATTTTTGCTCCGCCCAAAATTTCTATTTTCTGAACCCAGAGGCCGATTTGAACCAAATTTAATATGAGGTATTATTGGGTTATAAGTACTTGATTTATGCCCCAAAAAATTTTCCTGCAGCCCCGTGGGAATCGCAGGAGCTAAAAATTAAAACGCCAATATCTCCAAAACTGCACGGCACCGAGAATTTTTATATTTGGTGTGAAGCTTCCTTAGGACCAACAGAAAGGATTGGTAAAAAAAAATTGCCATTGGTTTTATCATAGGGTACAGTTTCGGGACTTTAAAAAAGTGCTGAGTCGGCTCTTTTTAACACTGTAGGCAATGGGAAAAACATTAAAAAATCTTCTTCTCCAGATCCAGCAGGCAGAATCTTTTGATATTTGGTTTGCAACATTGTAGGGTGGATCTGATTCAAGTTTGTTCAAATTGGCCCCCTGGGTTCATATTTGGGCTCAGTATAGGAGCCCAATTTCGAACTTAGTGCATTTCAGGCAAATTTCTTAAAAACTCTTCTTCTCCAGATCCAGCAGGCAGAATCTTTTGATATTTGGTATGCAACATTGTGGGGTGGATCTGATTCAAGTTTGTTCAAATCGGCTCCCTGGATTCATATTTGGGCTCACTATAGAAGCCCGAATTCGAACTTAGTGCATTTCAGGCAAATTTCTTAAAAAATCTTCTTCTCCAGATCCAGCGGGCAGAATCTTTTGATATTTGGTATGCAGCATTGTGGGGTGGATCTGATTTAAGTTTGTTCAAATCGGCCCCCTGGGTTTATATTTGGGCTCAGTATAGGAGCCCAAATTTGAACTTCGTGCATTTCAGGCAAATTTCTTTGAAAATCTTTTTCTCAAGATCCAGCAGGCAGAATCTTTTGATATTGGGTATGCACCATGCTTAGGGGGGTGAGATACAATTTTGTTCAAGCCAAGTCTCTGGGTTCATATTTGGGCTCACTGTTGGAGCCCGGATTATAACTTAGTTCAAAATGAGGAATTTTCTTTAAAAATCTTCTTCAGATCCAGCAGTCGGAATGTTTTGATATTTGGTATGCAGCATCCTTAGGGAGGGGGGGGGGGGGGGAGATTTAAGTTTGTTCAATCCATGTCCCTAGGTCCACATTTGGGCTCACTGTGGGAGCCTGAATGATAACTTAGTTCAAAATGGATTGGGGGGGGGGGGGGGGGTGTGAGATTTAAGTTTGTTCAATCCATGTCCCTAGGTCGACATTTGGGCTCACTGTGGGAGCCCGAATGATAACTTAGTTCAAAATGAGGAATTTTCTTTAAAAATCTTCTTCTTCAGATCCAGCAATCGGAATGTTTTGATATTTGGTATGCAGCATCCTTAAGGGGGTGAGATTCAAGTTTGTTCAAGCCATGTCCCTAGGTCCATATATGGGCTCACTGTGGGAGCTTGAATCATAACTTAGTTCGAAATGAGGAATTTTCTTAAAAAATCTTCTTCTTCAGATCCAGCAGTCAGAATGTTTTGATATGTGGTGTGTAGCATCCTTATGGGGGAGATTCAAGTTTGTTAAAGACAAGTCCCTGGGTCCATATTTGGGCTCCCTGTGGGAGCCCGAATTATAACTTAGTCAATATGGGGAATTTTTCTTTAAAAATCTTCTTCTTCAGATTCAGCAGTCGGAATGTTTTGTTATTTGGCATGCAGCAAAATAGGGGGCTGAGATTCAAGTTTGTTCAAGCCAAGTCCCTTGGTTAATATTTGGGCTCACTATGGGAGCCCGAATGACAACTTAGTTCAAAATGAGGAATTTTCTTTAAAAATCTTCTTCAGATCCAGCAGATGAATGCTTTTGATATTTTTTATGCAGCATCCTTAGGGGGCTAAGATTCAAGTTTGTTCAAGCCATGTCCCTAGGTCCATATTTGGGCTCACTGTGGGAGCTTGAATTGTAACTTAGTTCAAAATGAGGAATTTTCTTTAAAAATCTTCTCCTTCAGATCCAGCAGTCGGAATGTTTTGATATTTTATTACGGGAGTGAGATTCAAGTTTGTTAAAGCCAAGTCCCTGGGTTCATATATGGGCTCCCTGTGGGAGCCCGAATTATAACTTAGTTCAATATGAGGAATATTTTTTTTTAGATCCACTGGTCAGAATCTTTGGATATTTGGTATAAGCTTTTCTTAGGAGGAGCAGATGCAACTTGTTGAAATCAATTCTCTGGGTTGATATTGAGGCTACCATGTCAGTTGAGCACCCTCAGGCCCCCTGGGGCCTCTTGTTAGGTTAGGTATTATCATACAAACTGTCATTTTGTTAGCTCAACTTTGACGAAGTCAAATTTGAGCTATTGTCATGGCCCGTTGTCCGTCTGTCCGTCCGTCCGTCTGTCCGTACGTCAACAATTGGCTATGGCTCGGGCTAGAGGTCGTATTTATGAACCGATCTTTACGAAACTTCTTGTGTACCTTTGTTATGACCCTGGGACGGGAACGAGTGTTTTTAGGTGTGGTCCGAAATTCAAGATGGCTGCCAGCGGCCATTTTGTACCGATGATGCAAAAATCAGTATTTTTATACTGTACCAATGACCCAGACATAGCTGGTGCTAACTCTTAAAATATAGGGCCAAACACAAATTTTGCCCCCCAATCCCCAAAATTTGCATCTAAAACCAAAGAAAACATGTCCTGAATGGCCCTCCACACTTCACCTCTACTGCGCATGCGCAGTGTCAAGGACGTTCCGAAATTGGCGCCATTAATCATTCTTAGTTTGGCCCTTCATCAGTTAACATCTGACTGATCTTTGTGCTTGTAAATCTCAGTTTAAATGATGCCAGACACATAAATATTAGTGAAATGGTGATTCTAAGGAGGATATAGAAGGAGGAGAGAAAAAATGTGTGACAGAAAATTATCAGGGCTGTAACTTAAAATTTTTTAATGAAATTATGTTAAGTTACCTAATTTCGAGACAGCAGCCATTTTGTTGTCATTCTTGTTATCAAGTTACACTGATTTTTCAGTGTTTTCCTCTCTCCCTTTCCTTTAAGTCCCCTCTTGCTATTCTCCCATGCTTTTGGCATAATTTCTGTAATTATTATTACTAAAATTTCTTGGGAGTTTTAGCTGAATAACAGAATGAATTCTGTTCTTTTCCCCATGTTTACGTCTTCACCTACGGGTGGTTAGGCATTGTGTTCTGCATCTACCATCTGATATTCTGCAGTTTCTTCCCTGGAAGTCTGTTTTGCATCAGATAGTGTATTATTGGTAACTGATTTCGGGCCTGGGTGCCTGGAGTCTTATTTTAGTGTTTTTACATTTATTGTTTACATTTTCAACAGCCCTCTCTGTGAGGGGGGATTTCTTGAATATAATATCTTGATGTTAATTTAATCATAACTAGATACATTATTATTGTTCGTAAGTGTTGCATAAATTGTTTAAAATATTTTTGAAATTTTTGTCCACACTTAGGCTTGGGATCCATTGGGGCTCAACGTTACTTTTCAGAAACTTGGGCTGTTCTGAAAAAATATTTTTTCAAAATATTTTGATTTCAATTATTTTTTCTATGTTAATGGATCTTATTATTATGTATTTTGATTGTCGGGTTGGTGCGAGTACCAGGACTTTGTTTTCTTTTCACATTGAAAGGATTTTGATCAATTGTAGTAAGAGGAAGTCTTCCTCTGACTTTTATAATCATTCTATATGTAGTCAGTGTACTCGCACTAACTCCTGTTCTGTATGTGATGATTTCGATGACAACATTGGAAGCGTATGTTACGGTATGTTAGTGGGGAATTGGACATTCCGGTCCTTTCCCCGCAGGGTCACTCTACTTTATCAATTTCTATTTCAGACGATCAAGATTAGGGTGATGTATCTGTGATGTCTTCCAACAGTGTGCCTCCATCGTCACAGTTAATGAAGGGCTAGCGGAAAAGTGCTCATATAAATACGCCAATTGCCTAAGAGGACCCTAGTAGGTTCGATGGCCTTTGACGTCCGCTAGCTCGCCCGGTGTAGCGTCCATTCATCGATGGTTCGGCAGCCGGATTCGTCCGTTGCGGTCTAGAAGGAGTTTTGGGGTGATGCGAGCACTATAAATCAACCAAATGCACACCCAGTGACGGCGGATTAGAGGGAGAACGGAGGAAGCCTTTTAGTCCGGTTCCTAGCTCGTTCAGGTCCATCCGGACGGCGAGCGAGAGAGGCCCCTCTCTCGTACAACAACATCTGGCCCCAGATGTTGTGGTACAAAATGTTTCGCATTCGAAGCATACGTCTGCCGCTCGGGACGCTCCGACATATAGTCAGTCCGGAGAGACTCAATAAGGCTTCCTCATTCTCATGGTAGCGCACACGACCGCTCTTGGCTACGTGACCTCGGATATCCAGTCAGCTTCGCCAGTCAGAGAATCATCGGCGACCAGGTCACACCATCCGGTAGCCAGGGACACGAGGCCTGCAGACTCCGGACGTTCGCATAGGAAAGTGTGCGGGAGTCAACGTACACGGAGCTTCCGGCGGCAATGCATTGTAAGACCGCTACTGCACAGGCCTCGAGGACGGATGTGCTATCCTAAATAGCACAGCTTATCGCAGCATCCCAGCAACAACTGAATCTGTCGCATAATGTATTATCCGACGATGCTGGGTCGGGACGCTCCGCGCAAGCGGGTACGGACGTCCGAAAATTTCATCCGGTCCGACGGGATACCGAAAGGGATTCGGAGGATTTTGAGCTTTCCCTTTCGGAACAACATATGCTGTTGTGTATGTCATCTGACTTGATCTTCTACAGGTTCTTTCGTCGGACCAGAATGCTGCGATGCCGGATAAGAAACTGATAGCGTCGGTGGACTTAGAAATTTTTGGTTTGGTTCAGGGACATCGTCCCTCAGTTCCGACATAGTCCAATAATGTCACACAAACTTTCGAATTATTGAACGACGCTATATATTTATTATTATATGCTTGCTATTACCAAGCATTTCTGGTTTCTTGTTCGCAAAAGTTACGGAGATTTCTTTCAAAGTGTGCCTCTGTCGTCATAGTTAATGAAGAGCTAGCGGCAATAAGTGCTCATGGAATATGTCTATCGCCTAAGAGGTCCCTTGTAGGATCGACGGAGTGACATTCGCTAGCTCACCCGGTGTAGCGTACATTCATCGAATGGTTCGGCTGCCGGGTTCGTCCGTTGCGGTCTAGGAAGGAGATTTGGGTGATGCGAGCACTATAATAACTTTAGTACTCACCCAGTGACGGTGGATTGTGGACAGATCGGAGGAAGCCTGTTAGTCCGGTTCCTGGCTCGTCCAGGTCCATCCGGGCTGTGAGCGAGAGAGGTTCCTCTCTCGTCCAACAACATAGGGGACCGCATGTTGTGGTTCAGATATTTTACATTCGGAGCATAGGTCCGCCGCTCGGGACGCTCTGTTATATTGACAGTCCGAGAGACTGTTGATAATGCTTCCTCATCCTCACAGCAGTGCACACGGCCGCACATTGGCTATGTGACCTCGAGTATCTGACCAGTTTCGTCATTCAGTGATTCCATGGCGAACAGGTCACGCCATCCGGTAGCCAAGGGATACGAGGCCTATACACTCCGTTCGCACGCATAATAGTAGTATGCACGGGGTAACGATCACGGAGCTTCCAGCGGCAATGCATCGTAAGACCGCTTCTCCACAGGCCTCAGTGACGGACGTGCTTTCCAAGTTAGCACAGTTTTTCGCAGCTTCCCAGCAATCGACAGTTTCTCGGTCGGATCAGGAATTATCCGACGGCGCTGGGTCGGTGCGCTCCGCGGTTGCATTAGGTTTGGACGACCGAACGCTTTATAGGGTCCGACAGGATGGCGAAAGGGATTCGGACGATTTCGAGTTTTCCCTTTCGGAACATCGGAAGCTGCCATACATTTCTTCCGGCATTATCTTCCAGTGGTTGTTCCTTCGGACTACATTGCTGCGATGTTGGATAAGAGACTTATAGAGTCATTGGACACGGAATTTTGGATCGGTTCAGGGACATTGTCCCTGACTTACCGACACAGTCCAATAATGTCATTAGAACATGTGTATTATTTATCGACGCTATATATATATATAAGCTTGCTACCAAGCATGATAGTTTAGTTTCATGTCCGCAATGCTCATTTCTGCCTTTTATCATTTATAGGAATAATTTATTTTGGCAGAACAGGGCATACCGAGAGTTCATATGCGTCTAGACGGCGTGGTTAAAGACTGTAAATTATCTTTTTCGCCGTCTATGTCTTTTCCAACCACAATGTTGGAAACGACAATGATGTCTAATAGACTTAACTTAAACGCTTTATCATACGTAATGCACCTTACTGAGGCGTTTTCATTACGTCTTCAAGAGAAAGAATTCCGGGATATGATCCTCAATGTGATTTCTTTTGAGGGCAGTAGTTTGTTCACGTATAACTCCGCCCTTCAGTGGCTACCTGGAGTTGGTTAGACGTGACGCAGCCCTAGCTACATCCACGCGCGTGGATAGTAAGGTGAAGAACTCTCTCAGAGTCGCTTCGGTCTCAGAGAAGCTTCTCTTCGACGGCAACTTTTCAGCAATCCATGAATTGCTCGATTTACACGTTCTCTTGTCTATCTAGTGTAGCAAGAGATTCAGACTGGGGCAAACATTCGGTGGTTGACTCAGAGAATGCCACTGCAGTTGCCGGATCCGAGTTTTATAATTATGACGGTTGCCAGTCAAACAGGTTGGGATGTTGTAATATTGATCCCAACGGATTCGAAGTGCCAGGGTCTTTGGGTTCCGCAGTCTCTAGGCAAGCACTTATCTTCCACGGAATAATGTTTTTTAGGCTTGCTTTATGTCATTGGATGAACATTATTCAGAAACGCATGTCCAGATCCTGTCCGATAACACGACAGTAGTGGCGTATTTCCGGAACCAGGGAGGCACTCATTCGTTTCCGTTACTCAATTTAATGGAAAGAATCCTTCTGTTTGTTTTAGTACACCAAGTTCTGCTTCAGTCCGTCATATTCCGGGTCGTCTGATTGTATTACCGGACTCCCTTTCACTTATGGGTCGCTTGTTGCCGTCAGAATGGACTCTCAACAAACTAGTATTCAATCAGATTTGCTATCAATGGGAGCGCCCAATGATAATTTATTTACGACACAACTTGCTAATCAATTGCAGACGTATGTGTTTACATGTCCGGATCTCTGAGCTTATGTTGTTAACGCTCTACTGATCTAATAGGACGGAATGATAGGATATGCGTATCCTCCTGCGCTGTTGTTTCAGCAAGTATTGCTAAGATAAACAACCACAATACATTTCTGTTGATAGCATCTCTGTCTTCACAGAGACCGTGGGTAATTTTACTCTGAGGTCTACTGTGGGACTTAACGCAAAAACTTCCTCCATGAGAGGATCTTTTTTCGCTGGGAAAAATCGTGTCATCTTCATCACAACCCGCAAGGTCTCAACCTTCACGTATTCCGTTGTGTGGTCCTTATTGCATTGTAAGCATTGTATTGGACGAGCTTTGGACGCGATTTCTTACTGTAGGAGAACCTCTTCTTCGCTATTCTATGCGGCTAAAGTGGAGGCTCTTCCGTCATTGGTGTAGGGATCACTATGTTGATATTGTTGATCCCTCCATACTAGTCATTGCAACTTTCTAGTATACTTGTTTGACAAGATCTACTGCAGCCTGTTACTATTAGGGTTATAGGTTTATGTTATCTCATACCTATGCACTCTATGATAGTTTACAATTGAGTCTTATGTCTCTTTATCTAAGTCAGTTAGTAACTTTTCGATAAATAGACTTAGAATCATTAGATTAAATTTCTATATGGAATTTAACTTTGGTTCTTATTTAGCTAAGTAATCATTTGAGCCTCTGGAAACAGTAGTTTTCAAATTCTGACCTTTTAGACAGTAATTCTGTTGGCTTCTCTTTTACTGAGGAGTCAGTGAGCTTCATGCACTATCGGTGGATGATTCTTACTTTCGTAGTTTCGGAATCACTACTTCCTTTACTATTTAGGTTGGATTTTTGCATAAGAGTCAGGCTCCTAATAAATATCCGGAACCTATTGTTATTAATGTCCTTCCGTCTTCGTACGGGCATAGGCCTTTACTCTGTCCGGTTAGAGTTTACGTATTTTTAAACAGATATCTGTTTATTACTACGGGCGTAAGCTTCTTCTGTCTTTGATGCCTAATAGAAGGACGTTACGCTCCTTTCTATTGCTATTGGATTCAATTAACTATCGATACTGCTTATGGTATATCATTGACTCAGCAGTTGTGTTTGAGATTTCGGCTCATGAAGTAAGAGTTCTTCTACATTTTGGGCTTACATTAATAGTGTCGCTATTATAGATTTTTGAAGGCTGCTCATTGCGCACAGCCATCCACATTCATGAATTTTTATCTCAGAAATATCGAGTCCATTTCTGGAGGCCTCTATTGTTAGGTCTATTATCTACTGCTCAGAATGTCATTCACTTAACAGTTGCTACTATAGCTAGGTAGGCTGTCTGTTTCAGCAGTGACTCCGTTCTGCTGCCCTCTTTACTCTGGGCTATTTGACCCAGGGCAAGAAAAAAGGGAGGGGGGGAGGGTGTTCCCTTGGGTCACCTGTTTTACTATGTAAACAAGGGGATACCTCCTCCGGAGTTAGTAATTCTGAGCTGTTATTGGTTGTTTAGTGAGAAGTTTATGTTCAAAACATTAATTCAGGACTTAGTTTTTAAAGTATAGCTTTTGAATATAGCACGTGTCAACGGTCGTTATTATACAATCCTCAGACACTTTTAAGAAGTATAAAGAGTCTCTGTTCTCTAGACTTACTTTATTTATTGGCTTACTTTAAAAATTATTAGTATAAGGATTATACTAGATATTAATAGAGTACATGGATGTAGGATGCTCAATTTTGGAAGGTGTTGTATCTTTCTGATTTATCATAAATATGAAAGATACATGTAAGGCCTAATACTTCTTTTTCCCTAGAGGGGATGACTCTATTTTATATATTGAGCATATTCCAACTTGCTCTATGTCCTTGGCCCTCCAGCCTTTTTACTATTCAGCTATGTCTGGGTCATTGGTACAGTATAAAAATGTTAAAAAATTTATAGTAATTTATATATTTTTTATACTTACCAATGACCCAAACGGGGATGGCCCTCCCAGGAGTTGGGAACTCATACCTCCCCGCTGAGTACATAGCGCTTACCAGGCACTGGTTATAAGAATGATTAATGGTGCCAATTTCGGAACATCCTTGACACTGTGCATGCGCAGTAGAGGTGAAGTGTGGAGGGCCATTCAGGACATGTTTTCTTGGGTTTTAGATGCAAATTTTGGGGATTGGGGGGCAAAATTTGTGTTTGGCCCTACATTTTAAGAGTTAGCACCAGCTATGTCTGGGTCATTGGTAAGTATAAAAAATATATAAATTACTATAAATTTTTTAACTTTTTGTACAGAACTTCTGTATGAAAGTTCTGATTTGAATAAAGTTTTGTATAAATGTTTAGTACCATGGGATACATCACATATAATACAGGTTTTTTTCTCGTGCGTAAATTATGCAAATTAGACTGACTTTGATTTATTTAGTGTTACTTTCAGAGCTGTAAGTGCCAAGCTGCTATGGCTCGGGCTAGAGGCCGTATTTATGAACCAATCTTTACGAAACTTCTTGGGTACCTTTGTTATGACCGTGGGATGAGAACGAGTGTTTTTGGGTGCAGTCCGAAATTCAAGATGGCTGCCAGCAGCCATTTTGTACCGACGATGCAGAAATTTTTTTTTTGTACAGAACTTCCATATGAAAGTGCTGATTTGAATAATTTTTTGTGTGAATGTTTAGTACCATGGGATACATCACATATAATACGGGTTTTTTTCTCGTGCTTATATTATGCAAATTAGACTAACTTTGATTTATTTAGTGTTACTTTCAGCACTGTAAATACACATGTCAATACGGCTCGGGCTAGAGTCTGTATTTATGAACCGATCTTCACGAAACGTCTTGGGTGCCTTTCTTATCACCTTGGGACGAGAACGAGTGTTTCTGGGTGCGGTCCAAAATTCAAGATGGCTGCCAGTGGCCATTTTGTATCGAAATTAGGTCTAATCAGTTTTTTGTACACAACTTCTATACGGCTCAGGCTAGATGCCGTATTTATGAACCGATCTTTACGAAACTTCTTGGGTACCTTTGTTATTACCGTGGGATGAGAACGAGTGTTTTGGGGTTTGGTCCAAAATTCAAGATGGCCACCAGCAGCCATTTTGTACCAAAATTAGTGCAATCAGTCTTTTGTACAGAACTTCCGTATGAAAGTTCTGATTTGAATAAATTTTTGTATGAATGTTTAGTAACATGGAATACATCACATATAGTACGGGTTTTTTTCTCGTGCAGAAATTATGAAAATTAATTTCTATTCAGTGCTACTTATACTCTGTAAGTGCACATGTCAATACGGCTCGGGCTAGAGGCTGTATTTATGAACCGATCTTCACAAAACTTCTTGGGTACCTTTGTTATAACCTTGGGACGAGAACGAGTGTTTCTGGGCACGGTCCAAAATTCAAGATGGCTGCCAGTGGCCATTTTGTACCGAAATTAGGTCCAATCAGTTTTTTGTCACAACTTCTACACAGCTCATATTTGTGAACTGATCTTCACGAAACTTCTTGGGTACCTTTGTTTTCACCTTGGGACAGGAATGAGTGTGTTTTGGGGTGCCTTTGTTATCACTGTGCTATGAGAACAAATATTTTGGGGTTCAGTCAGACCCACTATGGGTCTCCAAGATTTCTTTTCTAGTTTAGCATCTGACTGTCACCCACCTTTACAATACTTTACCTATACATTTGTTACAGGCAACGCTCAGTATTTATGTACAGACCGTTACAATACTTTATATGTACTTTTGTTATCAGGTCATTACCCAGATGTTTGTCATTGCTGTGTCACATACTATACATGTACATGTCTTTGTCTTGACAAGTTGAGCTACAGTGTCATTGACACTTTCATTCTTATATTTACTGTTTGAACTACAATAATTCCTGTTGTGTATTTGTTTACAAAGAGTTGACTTTTGAGAAGTTAGCATCTTCTGACTTTTCAGTAGTTTTCATCGAGGTCAATAAATTATTTTTATATTTTTATAACCTGTCTTGTGTTAGTCTTGAGGTATTATGTTCACAAGCAACGATCAACAACGCCACTCTAGGTTGAGTGTTTATTGGTATTTGACCACATTCAGCAACATGAGCTTTAGGTGTCTTGTGACATCACTGTGTTTACATACATATGTGCACTTTTTTTTCTATATTTGTTGGCTTTTATTCAATGCATTGTGCTTCTATATGAGATTGCACACTTAAGTTTTCCTTTTTTAGCTCACCGAAGGGAGCTAAACTTATCACTTGCCATCCGTCCGTTGTCCATCCGGCATCGTGAATATTTTTCAAACGACTTCTCCTCTGAAACCACTAGGTCAATTTGCTCGAAACTTGGTATGGATGTTCACTACCATATGTCAATTCAAGTTTGTTCAAATAAAATGGACATGCCCACTTAGGGCTCCATAGGGGGCATAAATCCGATGGCACCCTATGTATATTAGAGAAATTACTAAAAAATCTTCTCCAGCACAAGTGGGCAGAATCATTTGATATTTGGTATACACTATTATGGGGTGGATCTGATTCAAGTTTGTTCAAATCGGCCCCCTTGATTCATATTTGGGTTCACTATAGAAGCCCAAATTCGAACTTAGTGCATTTCAGGCAAATTTCTTAAAAAATCTTCTTCTCCAGATCCAGCAGGCAGAATCTTTTGATATTTGGTATACAACATTGAGGGGTGGATCTGATTCAAGTTTGTTCAAATCGGCCCCCTGGATTCATATTTGGGCTCACTATAGAAGCCTGAATTCGTACTTAGTGCATTTCAGGCAAATTTCTTTAAAAATCTTCTTCTCCAGATTCAGCAGGCAGAATCTTTTGATATTTGGTATGCAACATTGTGGGGTGGATCTGATTCAAGTTTGTTCAAATCGGCCCCCTGGATTCATATTTGGGCTCAGTATGGAAGCCCGAATTCGAACTTAGTGCATTTCAGGCAAATTTCTTAAAAAATCTTCTTCTCCAGATCCAGCAGGCAGAATCTTTTGATATTTGGTATGCAACATTGTGGGGTGGATCTGATTCAAGTTTGTTCAAATCGGCCCCCTGGATTCATATTTGGGCTCACTATAGAAGCTCGAATTCGAACTTAGTGCATTTCAGGCAAATTTCTTAAAAAATCTTCTTCTCCAGATCCAGCAGGCAGAATCTTTTGATATTTGGTATGCAACATTGTGTGGTGGATCTGATTCAAGTTTATGCAAATTGGCCCCCTGGATTCATATTTGGGCTCAGTATAGGAGCCCAAATTTGAACTTGGTGCATTTCAGGCAAATTTTTTTAAAAATCCTTTTCTCAAGATCCAGCAGGCAGAATCTTTTGATATTGGGTATGCAGCATGCTTAGGGGGGTGAGATTTAAGTTTGTTCAAGCCAAGTTCCTGGGTCCATATTTGGGCTCCCTGTGGGAGCACAAATTATAACTTAGTCAATATGAGGAATTTTTCTTTAAAAATCTTCTTCTTCAGATTCAGCAATCGGAATGTTTTTGATATTTGGCATGCAGCATCCTTAGGGGGTGAAATTCAAGTTTGTTCAAGCCAAGTCCCTGGGTTAATATTTGGGCTCACTGTGGGAGCCCGAATGATAACTTAGTTCATTATGAGGAATTTTCTTTAAAAATCTTCTTCTTCAGATCCAGCAGATGAATGCTTTTGATATTTGGTATGCAGCATCCTTAGGGGGGTAAGATTCAAGTTTGTTCAAACCATGTCCCTAGTCCCATAAAATTTGTCTGTCATGACTTCATTCCTTTGTAGTGTTGATGAACCATGTCTAACTGAATGTAACCCCAAATACTTCTTTGAACCACTTTGGCCGGTGAGCGATTAAGGCTCCTTGGGGCCTCTTGTTTGTGTGTATTTTTCCCACTTTGAAATTTCTTGTCACTCAATTTAGAAAATTTGTGAAGCATGCAGATTTTGGCCCAAAATGTAATCAAAGGAAGTCCATGGTTGATAATCATAATTCACATTTTATTTGTACCTGTGGTAATATGGTTGAGTCTTGTATGATTTATTGTTAATGGGATCAAAAAGTATGGATTAGAATCAAGCTGTACAGAGAATGTTGAGATCAACATTTGCCTTACTCTTGTGTTCCAAATAATCATAGCAATACTATTATTAATTTGGGGGATTTTTTCCATCCCAAATGATTCTTATTTGTCCCCTTATGTTTATTTATTTTTACCAGGTTCAACTGTCACCCTTTGATTTTGTCCAAATCTTGGCAGTTTTTGGTTTCTGCACAATAACCTAAATTTCTTCGCTGAAATGATTTGAAGTTTCTCTTACAATCACAAAAGAAAGACTATATTGAAGTTTCAGGTCTCTAATGTGAGTAGTGGTGCAGTTACGGTAAACAGTTTGCATTTTCTGGTCCAATGATTTTTCACTTGATTGTTAAAATGAAATTTCAATGCAGCTTGGCAGGTTATTAGCTCTATGTTCAGAAATTTAGAAAATACTTTTTAAGAAATGAAAATTACTGGGGGTTTCAGATAAGAAGGCACTCCAACTACCACCACAATCCCAAATTTCAGTTTCATTTACACTTCTGTGTATGATCTTGTAACTCAGCACTGTTTTCAATTCACATCTGGATTCTGGCGGTTTAAAAAATGCATCTTATGAAGCAAATATTCCTGGCATTTTCAGATAAGAAGGTTTTTTTTAGGTGACATGTTACAATGGCTGAATCCAAATTGAATGATGGGGTGGAATGTTCCACATTTTGAGACAGCGAGACGATCAATTTGAGTTTTAATGGAGTGGATGAACATCTTCCGAATGCAGTCATGCAGATACAGGGAGAGTGGGATGGTGACTGTACCACCAAATATTTTGTAGGAAAATTGATAGTTTGTTGAGAAAACGTTTTTAGTAACTGTGTAGAAAAGATGGAAAATTTTTCTTAGTTTTATTAAAAAAAGCTTTTTACATAAAATTTCAGAGAAATAACCTGTGTTTGGTGCCTAAACAGTTAATATTTGATTTTTCTCCTCTAAAATCTGTTGAATCATAATTTCATCTGTCCAGAATATGATTGCAACATCCTCCCAAATGCCCCCACCCATCAATAAAAAGCAATCTATGCTACTCTCTGATGGAGGATTCACTGACTGAGAAGAACTTCCCCTAACAAAATCATCTATAAAGAGCAGAATGTTGCAATGGAACCCCATAAGAAGAATGTAATACAAGTATGACCGGTGAGGGGGAGGCAGGAACTTACAACGTAATTGCAGATACTTGACATTTTTTGTTCTTCACACTTTTCAAACCTACTCACACCTCCCAGCAATTTTATTCTTTTGACTTTTTGACACCCATCTCTTTACAGATGGGAGCGGGGTCCTTGAGTTCAAAAATGCATCTTCGAAATCTTGGAAGTCCGAAGAAATGACATTTGAATCCAGGTGATTCTTGCAAAAGTCTGAGAACAACATTACATGTGAGCTGGTTCTCCTACTGGCTTCCTCTCAGTCACACCGGTTGCATTGTTTAAATTTCCTGTGAGGGTCTTAACCATTTACCTATCATCATGGAGACGATACACGGAAGTATACTTTAATAACAAAATATTTTCATTTTTGTTCTCCAAAACATAGGTTATGACTCTCATTAGAATGTGCTTGGTGCACTTGTTCTAATGAGTGGTCATGCATTATGTTTTGGAGTGAAAAAAATGACAAAAGAATTCTAATTTGAATGAGATTTTTGTGAATAACATAGGCTCCATTGTTTTAGGTAAAAGGTTAAAAAGGTCGCTTATCAACTATTACTCTTTTGAATCTATCAAAATTGGTGCAGAATGTGGTTTCCCTGGAAAATCTTGATTAAAATTAGTTGGTTTGTCGCAAATCGCATGCAGTACTGAGGATGGACATAGTTTCTATCATCGACATATAAAACAAAGGGCCTCAGTTGATTTATTTATTTGTTGAGGTTTAATGACACTTTTGACAGCCAAACATACCTCCTGTCAGACAGTTTATGAGCGGAGAAAGCCGGAGGACCTGGAAAGAACCACTTAGCAATTGTGTGTAACTATCAGACTCCCCAACATACTAACTCTGCACAAGCAGGGTTAGCATTGGTTAAAGACATGTGCACCATGGGCATGTGATACACCTTAGTGCACAGAGCCAACATGCCCCCCCCCCCCCCCCCCCAGCACATGGGCAGTTGAGATGAAGTGCCTGGCGAAAGGACAAAACGCAGTTACCCCTGATGGGGATCAGACCATGAACCTTTTGGTTTGAAGTTCAATGCTGTAACCACTGAGACGCTGCATTCTCACAGGTGATAACTTGATTCATATTGAGACTGATTTCTGGCCCAATTTGGGCTGAAATGCATGTTCCAATAAAAGTTTCTCTTCATTAATTAGTTACGTGTGGCATTATCTGTCTTGAGAATAGAATATGCAGAACAGTTTTATCCTAACACCGATGTTTCAGATTTTCCAGCAGTATACGCATAAGAGAAGCAATTTTTCAGAGTTAATTTTCATTTTGTTTGTTGTAACTGACATTTCGGTCCTTGCTGAAACAGTGAACAAAATATTGAGAAATCCCTAAGTTGCATGTAAACAAGTGTTACAAATCTCAAAATGTCATATCAATTTGAGATTGTTTTAATTAGAGGAGTAAGAAAACCACCCTCAGTATTTAACAAATATGTCTCTAAAGTATCGCAAACTGTGGACTGAATTGTGTCAACAATCATGCTCGCTATCAATATTTTCAAAGCTAATGCCTGTGAATTCAAATCGAAGTATTATTTTCTCACATAAAGGAAAACCCCTTAAAGCATCTAAATACATGTCCATATTTCTATCCTGTAACAGTCTGTCTTGTTACAGATAAAATTCTCACAGGTAGGGTAGAATACGTAATTGGAGGGATAGTTTCTGGTTGTTTGGATGCTTCTGAAAATTTGTTGAAAAAACAAGTTTGATGCTATAGAAGAGACCTTACTTCCTTAGACTAAATGCTATACATTTCTTTATCTCTCGGAACAATCGGATGCAAATTGCATTCTTTTTCAGAGGAAAAAGTTGATAAACTTGGGGCTGTTGCGCAACATGGAAAAAATGCTTGTTTGTTACAGGAAGTACATCCTCACATAACTGAAAAGACCAGTGTGGAGCACCAAAATGTTTATATCCCAAGGGTCAATTGTACAAGAATATATGCAAATATGGATTAAGTGCACTTGTCCTACACTCTATAGTGTGTTTCCCAGTATTATGTAATTGGGTAAACATGTTTATTTCTTCTCAACCTACTCACAATTGTTTACAATTGGCTGTAACGTAAGTGCAAGCCCTACTTCGGAACTAACTCAAGCTAAGAAACTTTTCCAAACGAGTTGGAAAAGTGGAAGAGTGCAAAAGATCAAAAAAGGGTCGAGCAAGACCGGCGTTCGACATTACAGGTACTCTCTCTGCACACCTCTTGCATTTACCGAGCACATGCGCAACAACCGTGATGTCAATTCCTTTTATTTCCGCCATTGTAACATGGTCGGAAATTTTGTGACTCGTGCTGCTCATTTGTTTTTCCTTCGTGAACAACTTGATATTGTCTGCTCTTATTGTTAATTAATGTGCACGTGGACTGTATCCTTTTATCAAGCTCTAAAATGATTGATTATTATATTATTTATGCTATTTTTTGCTTGTATTCTCTTACATTGTCTTGCTTTTCCCACGCGTGTAAACGCGATCATTGTTGTTCGGTTTTCCTTCGGTGGGAAGCTTGATTGTTTTGATCTTCTTGGGTATTTTTTCCCAATTGAAATTATTATGCCTAAAACAATTCCTTGTCCATCTTGTTTGCAGGTGAAATATGTAGATGATTCTCATGCAACTTGTGTCACTTGCAACAGTTGCTCACAGGCCCATTCCTGTGGTGTTTGGTCCTCTAAGTTCTGGGCATCTGTGAACAAGGTGGTTCTCTCCAGGGCTAGAACCCCTCATTCTCAGGGTAAGGGTAGCCGTGCCTCTTCGGAGATTTCTGAGAGTGCATGCGGTGACTGCCACGCAGGATGTTGTTCAGCCTTTTTCGGTAGCAAGTTCCTCTGCAACTGTTGACGGTGCTGGTGCTGTGATGCCTAAAGTGGAGACTGTGGTCTCTCTTCCCTTGGCTTCTGATGTCTCCCTTGAGACGGCTGTTTTCGTTGGGAGTTTCTCCGAGGTCAGCTCGGTGACTCTCTCCGATTTGCCTCCTGCACCGTCGACAGTTGCTGGGGAAGTTGTTCCTGCTGATCCTATCTTGTATGATAGTGGCTCTGCCATCTCTTCCGGGGATGGTGTACAGTCTCGGGGGTATCTGCTGGTGTGTCTCTGGGCTCTCTGCCTTCCCTGGCTTCTCAGCGAAGCTATTCGGGTTTGCTGGCTGCTCTGTCTCATCTCTCGCTAGGTTTGCTCCTGGTCGGTTGGGCCATTCGGCAGCAATTCCTCGCCCCTTGAGCGAATGGTTTGTTGTTCCGCCTTCCCCTGCTGGTTAGCCGACTAGCAGGATGGGGCTGAGACATTGGCATCCAGGGCCTGCTGTTCGGCAGAGGCCAGTGACAGCTCCTGTTAGCTGTCACTCTTGGAACCGTCCTCTCACTGTGTTCCAAGTCTGGCTGTCGGCGGATCGATGCTTGCCGTTGGTCTCAGAGGATGAGCAGTTGGGGCCTTCTGTCGCGTAGAGGCCACTGGCAGGTTCCTGTCATTCTTGGGACAATCCTCCGGTGTCTTCTCATCGTGTCCCAGGTCCAGGTACCGATCGATGTACGCCGTCGGTCTCTCTAGAGGATTTACAGACAGCGCCTTCTGTTTCGTAGATGTCAGTGATTGCCCCTGGGCGTCACTCTTGGGACTATCCTCTGGTGTCTTCTCACCATCTCCCTACTCTGTCTGCTGATCGACGTTCGTCGTTGGTCCCTTCTGAGGATTTGGGTTCTTCTTCTAGATGGGTCCATTGGGAAGACACTCCGTCGGGCGCGGCTGCTACAATGGATTCTTAGGGTGAGCTGTGGCAGGCCGTTATGGCATTCACCCGGTGGCTCTCTAGCAACCCTCAAGTTGGCTTCTCTGTACCTCCTGAGGCACAACCACCTTCGGTCGGTCGCAGCGATTCCTCGCCTGGCCCTTTGGATGCTGTTCAGTATTCACAGGAGGTTCCCACCAGTCAGCCCGAGTTGGGCTACATCTCTGCTGCTACAGAGGATGACGATTTTCTTGAAGGTGACGCCCCCCTCCTCCCCTCGTCAGTCTTGGGGCAAGCTTTAGATTTTGTCTTTGGCTTATTGCCAGGCATTCAGGCTTCAGATCAGCCATCAGTGACCGTGGTCCTCTGTGGAGCACCGTAACCCTGTTGAGCCTTCTAGATCCTGGGTTTTGCATCCTCTGCAATCGGCTCAGGTTGTTGAGTCCTTCCAGGGCTTGGGCGCCAAAATGCGTTCCAATGCCCTGAAGGGTTCTTTCTTTTCATGATCTGATGCTTTTCTGCATCCGTCGCGGTTTCATGTCTATGAATCCGTCTGTCCACCAGTCTTCCAAGGGATGACTACTGTGGACGAAGATTCTTCTCCCTCGGTTGACTAAGCCTAAGTCGGCAGTTCTCCCGATGTCGGTCGTTGAATCTATGGTGGGCCTTGTTACAACCGATAATGTTACAACGCCGCATAATGTTCCACCAACGCATAATGTTACAAAAAATGTAGGAAACAACCGATAACTCCACATAATGTTATAACTTTTTTCAACCCGTCATGTTATAAAAATCGACGCATAATGTTATAACTTTTTTCAACCCGTTGTGTTACAACAAATTAACCGATAGTGTTATAACTTCAAATAAACATTTCTTTGGTAATTTATACTGTCATGGCATCGGTTGCAGGTGGAGACCGTCGGCCTGTATTTGAGGGAACTCTTCAGTTCACAGTGTAAAATTGGACTATTCTGACTTTAAATAATATATACCATTATTGTAATAAACCCATTCCTGTGATAAATTACGCGCCATTATATGGTCGGACATTAGGTAAGGATACTATCCTATATTTTAAGGATACTAAACCCACGGAATCCCCCTTTTCGTCGTATGAAGCAATGAAAGCTATGAAAATTAGCACGATGCACGCAGAATCATACGTCTTAAAATGAAAGCTATGAAAATTAGCGCAATGAGTACCTCTTCATATGTCTCATACCCTCATTAAGGATACTATCCTACCCTTATTTGGGAGTGTTTTCTGGAGTGTTTGGGTCAGTTTTCTGAAGATTGTCAGTTGTTTG
Source organism: Pictodentalium vernedei (assembly GCA_031216915.1). Classification (NCBI taxonomy): domain Eukaryota; kingdom Metazoa; phylum Mollusca; class Scaphopoda; order Dentaliida; family Dentaliidae; genus Pictodentalium; species Pictodentalium vernedei. Next base: position 564,408,503 of record CM062297.1, read on the forward strand.
GATTAATTCGACATCTATTGTCGGGTTGTTAGGGGTGAGACGGAGCATGTGTCCCCATAACAACACGCGCTGCGCATAAGCACTCCTACCACCTATTATCATGCTAATGACGTCACAACATGGCCACCCACGTGCACTATTATGACAAACCAACATGACCGCCCAGTCACGTGACATGACATCACTTCCAGGGTCCTGCCCCAGGGTCCTACAAAATGGCTAATTTTCAACATACATAACTGCTCAACACCATCACCAACACCGCCACAACATCAACACAACTCCTCCTCCACAGCCCCCCCCCCCCCCCCTTCTCCATATACTGCCTGTTCTAGTGATTCCGTCTTTTCCAGAACCTGTAATCCCAAATTCATCACTTCTTCCCGCGGGAACCCCGGGAAGTGAAGCAGTGCCTGTTCATTGTTGTTTTACTGGTAAAATAGGACCCAGACAGACATGGGGTAGCAATGAAATAACTGTCTTGCTGATGAGCGTGCCAACATGGGCATCATTTGTTTACTTTGATTGTCATGTTAATTTACTAACAACCAAATCTTCTCGCGGGAACCCCGCGAAGTGAAGCAGTGTCTGTTCACTGCAGTAAACAGGCTCTGTTTTACTGGTAAAATAGGACCCAGTCACCAATGCTTGGGAGGTGCAAACCCTCTCTAAAATGGGCAACATGGCTTATTAACTCTCACCCCTGATCTTGAGTTGATACTCATGTTGTGGTCATAATTGGCCATTGTGCAGAAATATGTGACCTTAAACACCAATAAATAAATAAATAAATAACTATCATCACTTCTATTTCTTCCATCATCTCCACCATCTGTATTATCATACCGTCTAGCACTACTCCCTTATGCACAATCACCCTGATGTACTGATCCACGACCTCCTCTCTTTCTCAGCCCAATCCCTCCCTACCCCTTTTCAATCCTCCTAAACCCCATTCCTCTTCCTACCCAGTCTTGCATCTTATTCTTGTTCTGTGCGACACTACCAACCCGCCACATCCACCATATCTACCTCGCTCCATCCAACTTTTTGACTTCTTTTAACTCCACCTCATTAGCTTAACTTGACATAGTCAAGATAAGCTATTGCCATCACGCGTGCGGAAGTCTGTTAGTCTGTGACGTCTGTTCACATTTTCCTTGAGAACGGGCTACACCCCGCAGTTCTTGTCTAATCGTCACGAAATTTCATATACAGGTTTGGGGTCATGTCTAGATGAGAACGTCCCCTTTTGGTCGCGATCGGGCAACCGATATGGCTGCCCGAGCCCAAAACCCGAAAACCATTAGCACAGTCTACAGGTCGTATTTATGAAGGGATTTCATTGTAACTTGGTAGGATGCCTCTGTATAATGCCTAGATGAGAACGTCCCCTTTTGGGCATGATCTATCAACCGTTATGGCTGCCCAAGCCCGAAACCCAAAAACTTTTAGCACAGTCTGCAGGTCATGTTTAATGTGGAGGGATTTCATTGTAACTTGGTAGGATGACTCCTTATGATGTCTAGATGAGAATTTCCCCATTTGGGCATGATCTGCCAACCGTGACGACTGCCCGAGCCCAAAACCCAAAAACCTTTAGCACAGTCTACGGGTCATATTTATTGAGGAGTTTCATTGTAACTTGGTGGGTTAACTTCATACAATGTCTAGATGAGAAAGTCCCCTTTTGGACGTGATTGGGCAACTGTGACGGCTACAGGGGCCCGAAAACCTTTAGCACAGTCTAGAGGTCATATTTATGAAGGGATTTCATTGTAACTTGGTAGGATGACTCCAAATAATGTCTAGATGAGAACGTCCCATTTTGATCGCGATCATGCAGCCTTGATGGGTGCCGGAGCGCAAAAACCTTTAGCATAGGCAAAAGGTCATATTTATAGAAGGATATCACTGTAACCTGTTAGGTTGACTCCATATAATGCCTAGATGATGACATCCCCTTTTGGTCGTGATTGGTTAGTTGTGATGGATACAAGTGCCCGAAGCCCAAAAACCTTGAGCACAGTCTACAGGTCATATTTATGAAGGGATTTCATTGTAACTTCTTCGGATCACTCCAGATGATGCCCAGATGAGATTTTCCCCTATGGTTGCGATCATTCAGCCATGATGGCTGCCCGAGCCCGAAAACCTTTAGCACAGTCTGCAGGTCATATTTATGAAGGGATTTCATTGTAACTTGGTAGGTTAACTTCATATAATGTCTAGATGAGAACGTCCCCTTTTGGACATGATTAGGCAACTGTGACGGCTAGAGGTGCCCGAAGCCTGAAAACCTTTAGCACAGTCTACAGGTCATATTTATGAGGGGATTTCATTGTACCTTGGTAGGATGACTCCAAATAATGTCTAGATGAGAATGTCCCATTTTGATCACGATCATTCAGCCTTGATGGGTGCCCGAGCCCAAAAACCTTTAGCATAGGTAAAAGCTCATATTTATGGAAGGATTTCATTGTAACCTATTAGGTTGACTCCATATAATGCCTTGATGATGACGTCCCCTTTTGGTCGTGATTGGTCAACTGTGGTGGCTACAAGTGCCCGAAGCCAATAAACCTTGAGCACAGTCTACAGGTCATATTAATGAAGGGATTTCATTGTAACTTCGTAGGATCACTCCAGATGATGCTCAGATGAGATTGTCCCCTTTGGTTGCGATCATTCAACCATGATGGCTGCCCGAGCCCGAAGCCCGAAAACCTTAAGCACAGTCTACAGGTTATATTTATGAAGGGATTTCATTGTAACTTGGTAGGTTGACTTCATATAAAGTCTAGATGAGAACGTCCCCTTTTAGACATGATTGGGCAACTTTGACGGCTAAAGGGGCCCGAAGCCCGACAACCTTTAGCACTGTCTATAGGTCATATTTATGAAGGGATTTCATTGTAACTTGGTAGGATGACACCAAATAATGTCTAGATGAGAACGTCCCATTTTGGCCGTGATCATTCAGCCTTGATGGGTGCCCGAGCCCAAAAACCTTTAGCATAGGCAAAAGTTTATATTTATACAAGGATTTCATTGTAACCTGTTAGGTTGACTCCATATAATGCCTAGATGATGACATCCCCTTTTGGTCGTGATTGGTCAACTGTTATGGCTACAGGTGCCTGAAGCCCGAAAACCTTGAGCACAGTCTACAGGTCATATTTATGAAGGGATTTTATTGTAACTTCGCAGGATCACTCCAGATGATGCCCAGATGAGATTGTCCCCTTTGGTTGCGATCATTCAACCATGATGGCTGTCCGAGCCCGAAGCCCGAAAACCTTAAGCACAGTCTACAGGTCATATTTATGAAGGGATTTCATTGTAACTTGGTAGGTTGACTTCATATAATGTCTAGATGAGAACGTCCCCTTTTGGACATGATTGGGCAACTGTGGCGGCTTCAGGGGCCCAAAGCCCGAAAAACTTTAGAAATGTCTACTGGTCATAATTATGAAGGGATTTCATTGTCGCTTGGTAGGATGACTCCAAATAGTGTCCAGATGAGAACGTCCCCTTTTGGTCACGATCATTCAGCCTTGATGGGTGCCCGAGCCCAAAAACCTTTAGCATGTCTGTAGGTCGTATTTATGGAAGGATTTCATTGTAACTTGTTAGGTTGACTCCATATAATGCCTAGATGATGACATCCCCTTTTGGACATGATTGGGCAACTGTGACGGCTAAAGGTGCCCGAAGCCTGAAAACCTTTAGCACAGTCTACAGGTAATATTTATGAAGGGATTTCATTGTAACTTCGCAGGATCACTCCAGATGAGATTGTCCCCTTTGGTTGCGATCATTCAACCATGATGGCTGCCCGAAGCCCGAAAACCTTTAGCACAGTCTACAGGTCATATTTATGAAGGGATTTCATTGTAACTTGGTAGGTTGACTTCATATAATGTCTAGATGAGAACGTCCCCTTTTGGGCATGATTGGGCAACTGTGACGGCTTCAGGGGCCCAAAGCCCTAAAACCTTTAGAACAGTCTACAGGTCATAATTATGGAGGGATTTCATTGACGCTTGGTAGGATGACTCCAAATAGTGTCCAGATGAGAACGTCCCCTTTTGGTCACGATCATTCAGCCTTGATGGCTTCCCGAGCCCAAAAACCTTTAGCATGTCTGTAGGTCGTATTTATGGAAGGATTTCATTGTAACTTGTTAGATTGACTCCATATAATGCCTAGATGATGACATCCCCTTTTGGTCGTGGTTGGTCAAATGTGATGGCTACAGGTGCCTGAAGCCCGAAAATCTTGAGCACAGTCTACAGGTCATATTTATGAAGGGATTTCATTGTAACGTCATAGGATCACTCCAGATGATGTCCAGATGAGAATGTCCCCTTTTGGTTGCACAAGCCTAAAGCCCGAAAACCGTTAGCACAGTCTCCAGATCATATTTATGAAGGGATTTCATTGTAACTTGGTAGGTTGACTTCATGTAATGTCTAGATGAGAACAGCCCCTTTTGGTCGCGATCATTCAGCCTTGAGGGCTGCCCGAACCCAAAACCTTTAGCATAGTCTATAGGTCACATTTATGGAAGGACTTCATTGTAACCATTAGGCAACTGTGTTGGCTACAGGGGCCCAAAGCCCGAAAATCTTTAACACAGTCTACAGGTGATATTTATGAAGGGATTTCGTTGTACCTTGGTAGGATGACTCTAAATAATGTCTAGATGAGAAAGTCCCCTTTTGGTCGCGATCATTCAGCCTTGATGGCTGCCCGAACCCAAAACCTTTAGCATAGTCTACTGGTCATATTTATGGAAGAACTTCCTTGTAACCCGTAAGTTTGACTCCATATAATGCCTAGATGATGACATCCCCTTTTGGTCGCGATTGGTCAACTGTGACGGCTTCAGGGGCCCGAAGCCCAAAAACCTTGAGCACAGTCTACAGGTCATATTTATGAAGGGATTTCATTATAACTTTGTAGGATCACTCCAGATGATGCCCGGATGAGAATGTCCCCTTTTGGTTGCGATCATTCAACCATGATGGCTGCCAGAGCCCAAAGTCCAAAAACCTTTAGCACAGTCTACAGGTCATATTTATTAAGGGATTTCATTGTAACTTGGTAGGTTGACTTCATATAATGTCTAGATGAGAACGTCCCCTTTGGACGCAATTGGGAAACTGACGGCTACAGGGGCCCGAAGCCCGACAACCTTTAGCACACTCTACAGGCCATTTGAAGGGATTTTAATGTAACTTGATAGGATGACTCGTTTTGGAATAATTTCACTGTAACTTGGTAACTTTTGTTGATATACGTTAACTGCGAGGGCCACATACATTAACTGTGAGGTCATATTAACCCACCCCTCAGCTCTTTGGTACAGTGTACACCTCATATTATTTTTATCATAAACATAGCATACAGGGAACAGAAATGAACATATTCCCAATTATCACAATTCTTGTCTTATTTCATAATCCTTTCATAAACATTGAACATTATCCTTTTCATCAAACACAACACAAATTTAAGCTACAGTGTCATTGACACTTTCATTTTTGTTTACTGTTAGTTGTTAAAATGTCAAATTAATGAACAATAAGATATTCTTATGATTTAGAAATATGCGACAGATGAGTTTTAGATACCCAAAACAAGCAGAAACAGAGGCATCTGCCCATCCCCAAAGGCGTCAGGGGACTATGGTACACTGCATTTCTGGAAGCGGAAATTACGCATGTTGGTAAGCGTACCAACCAGATAAAATAGCACCCCTCGCCCACCACCCCCGCCTTCACCATGCTGAGCATTGGATGATCATGGTAATGACCTCAAACGATTGAGTTACCAGGATAATCCGCGTCTATGTAACGTGACTAGGCCTTAAGCAGAGCAGATACTTTTAGTATAAATATTACATTCCCTTATGCGGCAATAAATGGTAAGTGGTAAAGTCTATCTACAATAACTGTAACTGGAATTAGTATGCAGAAGTTACAACATTATCGGTTAATTTGTTGTAACATAACGGGTTGAAAAAAGTTATAACGTTATGCGTCGATTTTTATAACAACGGGTTGAAAAAAGTTATAACATTATGCGGAGTTTATAACATTATCGGTTGTTTACAGCATTTTTTGTAACATTATGCGTTGATGTAACATTATGCGGCGTTGTAACATTATCGGTTGTAACAGGCCTGTCCCGAGATATGCAGGACATGTTATCTCTCGCTGCCCTGGCTGCATATTTTCCACCCGGGGAGTTTGATGATGCTCAGGCGCCTTTGCGTGTTTTGTCGCAGGCTCTTATGAACCTGACACACACTCACGCCTGTAACACGGCTAATTTGGAGCTTGCACACCGGGATGCAGTGTTGGGTTCTTCTCCATCCCTTCCTTCTGAGCAGCGTGCTGTTCTGAGGTCTGCTTCTTTGGTTGGACATCAGCTGTTCCATGGTTCCGTGGAAGCTGTCCGTGGTGAGGTTTTTCGGCATTCGAAGGACCAGCTTTTGTTACGACAGCTGGACCAACCTGCTGCTGCCGGTGGTGGTCGTTCCAGGCCTGCCAAGCGCCCCGCTGCGTCGGCCACGCCTTCGGCTCTGTCCTCTCCTTCTGTTCCAAAGAACCGTTAACGCGGCCAGGCTCGCTGGCAGCCTCAGGGAGGAAAGTCTCAGGACTCGAGGGGGTGGTTTCTGCTCTCGGGGGCCTCCTCGAGGCCGCAAATAAAGGTTGTCACCTCGATTCGCCTCCAGTCGGGGGAAGGCTGTCGCTGTTTTTCGACCCTTGGGTCCTCGACGTCATCCAATCCAGTCTGCGACTGTCCTTCCGCCGGCACTCCTGTTTATCTGTTTATTTTGGGTGCCCCTCCCAACTCAGATCCCTTCCGATTCTCTGCGCCGGCACCTTCTCTTGCAGGAGATCGACTATCTCCTCTCCAAAGGGGTGATCGAGGTGGTCAGCAACGCCCTTCACTGGGGTTTTTTTCGAGACTTTTCTTGGTGCCAAAGAAAAACAGCCAGTTTTGTCCTGTCATCGATCTGAGTATCCTGAACGAGTCCATCATAGCACCTCGTTTCAGTAAGACTTTCCGGTCGGTTCGACGTTCAATTCATCAGGGCGATTTTGCAGCCAGTATCGACCTGGAGGATGCCTCTTTCCATGTACCCATTCACCTGGCATCACAGAAATACCTTCTGTTCTCGTTTCGGGGTCGTGTCTTTCAATCCAAAGCTCTCCGTTCTGTTTGAACCTGGCTCCTTGGGCCTTCACCCGACTGATATCACATGTGCTCGCTTTTCACCGTACTCAGTTGGCTGTGACTTTTTCTACCTGGACGACATCCTCCAACGGCACCACAATGCTGCAGTTCTGGAGTCCGATGTCCGGCGGTTACTTGGCCTACTGGCGTCGCTGGGTTTCAGAGTCAATTGCGAAAAGTCGGATCTCCTTCCTTCTCAGCAATTTCGTCATTTGGGAATGGATTTCGACACTCTTCACAGTGTGGTGTCGGTTCCCAATGCTCGGGCGACGATCCTTTCCGCCTTGGCGCAAAACCTGCTCCGATCTTCCTCGGTCTCGGCCAGGACTCTTCTTTGGATGCTGGGCCTTTGCGGTTTGGTGACAGATCTCATTTCGCTGGGTCGCTTGATTGTCCGACCTCTCGAACACTGGAATAGGAAGTTCCAGGTCCAGAGGATCCACATTGGTTCATTGGCATCCGAATGTGGATCCTCTGGACCTGGAACTTCCTATTCCTCGGTCCCTGCTTTGTCACCTCCACCCTTGGGCCGATGTTCCCTGGTTGACTCTGGATGTCCCGTTGGATCTTCCTTCGGCCGATCGCATCCTTACTGTGGATTCCAGTGATCGGGGCTTGGTTGCGACGTTGAATCCTTTCGGTCTGTCTACTCACGGCGAGTGGGACAGCAAGCAGGTGGCCCTTCATATCAACCAGAAGGAGCTCCTTGCTCTTCTGTTGAGTTTTTGGCTTCGGATCTCTCACCTGTCGGATCACACTGTCCTACTTCTTTCGTACAATTCGACAGTTGTGGCCTAGATACGGAATCAAGGAGGCGCACATTCGATTCCCATGTATCGGCTATCTCGGGATCTTCTACTGTTGGTGCAGGGTGTAAACGCTTGGGTGGCCATTCGGCACATTCCTGGACGTCTCAATGACCTAGCAGACTCCCTGTCCCGACGCGGCAGTGTCCTTCCCACCGAGTGGATGCTGCATCAGTCAGTGTTTCAGGCGATTTGCGAGCAGTGGGGTGTCCTCTGGTCGACCTTTTCGCCACTCGCTGGAATCATCAGGAAGAGACCTTTGTCTCTCCTTGTCCAGATCCACTAGCATTTGTGGTAGACGCTCTGTCTCTGGACTGGACAGGTTGGATCGGCTATGCCTTCCCGCCTGCACCGATTCTTCCTTAAGTGTTGGCGAAGATTCGTGCTTGCAGTTGTAGGATTATTCTGATCGCACCTCTGTCTCCAAAGAGGGTGTGGGTCAATCTGTTGCAGCCTCTGTTGGCAGATCGACCGATTCGTCTACCTCACCGTCGTGATCTTCTTTCCCAGGGTCGTCCCAGGAAGTATCACAACAACCTGGCGAGCCTGTCCCTTCATGCCTGTCTTTTATCAAGTCCTGTCTCCGACATATAGGTTTCTCGAGACGATCAGTGGATTGCATTTCTGCATCGCGGCGACATTCCACTGGCATGACTTATACTGCTAAGTGGAAGGTTTTCTGTCGCTGGTGTACAGCTCAAAACGTGGGTTACGGAACCCGTCAATCGTTCAAATTGAGGATTTTCTGGTATACCTTTTTGACTCCAAGGGCCTCCAGCCTATTACCATAAAGGGCTATCCGTCTATGCAGTCTGATACTTTCTTGTATGTGGGAAAGCGGTGCATCGGCCGTAATCTTTTTCTCTCCAAACTGATTCGGCACTTTTCTTTGAAGAGGCCTCGAGTTTTGCGTCTTACACCCAAGTGGAACTTGGCATGGGTGTTGCATTGTTTGGAGGGGGTGCCATTCGAGCCTTTATCTGAGACCGATATGCGTTTTCTCACCTATAAGACTGCTTTCCTTCTAGCATTTGCTTCTGCCAGACGTATCAGAGCTTCATGTGCTATCCATTGATTCTGCTTTCTTCAGAAATGAGGCTAACAGTGTCATCTTCACTACTGATTGCTCTTTTCTGGCCAAGAATCAACTTCCTGATTCGGTACCTCCTCCCATCTGCATTCGGGCTCTCCCTGCTGTCGATGGCCGGAGGCCTCTTCTTTGTCCTGTTCGTACGATCAAGACATACATTAATCGCACTCAGTTCATTTGGAGGGGTCAGAAGAGATTCTTTCTGTCTCACTTTCCTAGGAGGCAGTCTGTCTCTTCCCATTCTATTTCCAGATGGATCTGTCTTGCAATCAAGCTGGCTTATTCCAGCTTGTCTGCTTCGGATCTTGTTACGAACCGGTTTAATGTTCATGAGGTTTATGCCATTTCTACATCCTGGGCATTCTCCAATTCTGTTTCGCTCCGGGATGTTATGAATGTGGCTTACTGGAGGAATGCTTCTACTTTCTCCTCTTATCTCCGCCACCTACTGCAGCACTCTGAGGACCTTTTTTTCTTTAGGCCCTCTCGTTGCTGCTCAGACTGTTGAGCACCCTCATTATGTCTCCCCTTCCCAGAAGGGAGACATATTGTTTTAGTGCATATTCTTCTTCTTCCTCTTCTTCTCCTTCTTCTTCTTCTTCTTCTCCTTCTTCTCATACAAACTTTGTCCGGGCCATAACTTTTTTGTCTTTTGACCTACACCTTAGATACTTGGCATGTGGATGTATCACCATGAGCCGGTGTGCAGTGTACCAAAGTGACCTTCATGTGACCTTGACCTTTGACCTGAAGGTCAGATTTATGTGTTTTTTAAAGGGAAACATCACACAAACTTTGTCCGGGCCATAACTTTTTTGTCTTTTGACCTACACCTTAGATACTTGGCATGTGGATGTATCACCATGAACTGGTGTGCAGTGTACCATAGCGACCTTCATGTGACCTTGACCTTTGACCTGAAGGTCAGATTTATGTGTTTTTTTTAAGGGAAACATCACACAAACTTTGTCCGGGCCATAACTTTTTTTGTCTTTTGACCTACACCTTAGATACTTGGCATGTGGATGTATCACCATAAAACTGTGTGCAGTGTACCATAGTGACTTTCAAGTGACCTTGACCTTTGACCTGAAGGTCAGATTTATGCGCTTTTTTAAGGGAAACTGTCTGGGCACTTTTTTGTATTTCGAGTCAGGCTTTAGATATTTGGCATGTGGATGTATCACAATGAGCCGGTGTGTAGCGTACCATTGTGACCTTCATGTGACCTTGACCTTTGATCTAAAGGTCAGATTTGTGCTTTTTTCAAGGAAACTTTGTCCGGACTAAAATTTGTTTGTCTTTTGAGCCAGGCCTTAGATATTTGGCACGTGGATGTATCACCATGAGCCGGTGTGTCGCATACCATTGTGACCTTCATGTGACCTTGACCTCAAGGTCAAATTTATGTACTTCAAATAGGGAGTAATTGTCCAGACCAGAATTTTTTGGTTTTTTTACCTAGGACTTGGTTATTTGACATGTGGATGTGTCACCATGAGACCGCATGTCGTCTACCTCGATGACCTTCATGTGACCTTGACCTCTGACCTTAAGGTCAAATTTATGTACTTCAAATAGGGAATAATTATCCAGACCAGAACTTTTTTGTTTTTTGACCTAGGACTTAGATATTTGACATGTGGATGTATCGCAATTAGACTGCATGTCACATGTAATCATGACCTTCATGTGACCTTGCCCTCAAGGTCAAATTTATGTACTTTAAATAGGGAGTAATTGTCCAGACCAGATTTTTTTTTTTGGACATGTGGATGTGTCACCATGAAACCGCATCTCCGCTACCTTGATGAACTGCATGTGACCTTGACCTCGGACCTCAAGGTCAAATTTATGTACTTCAAATAGGGGATAACTGTCCAGATCAGAACTTTTTTGTTTTTTTGACCTAGGACTAAGATGATTGACATGTGGGTGTATCACAATGAGACCACATGGCATCATGACCTTCATGTGACCTTGACCTCAAGGTTAAATTGATGTACTTTAAATAGGGAGTAATTGTCCAGACCAGATCATTTGTAGTGCATAAAATAGAAAGGAAGGGGAGACATATGTTTTAGTGTGCTAAAACACTTTCTAGTTAAATTTGTTTTTATCGAGTTTGTACATTGCTCAGCCTTGTTCTTTTCAGGTGTTTCTTTCTTTCTTCGTTTACAGGTTTCGCTATTATTCTCTGCCCTCCTTGCATTTTCTTTCTGCTGCTCTTGTTGGTATTGGTTATGTGATTCTCCTCCTATTGTTTATTCAGCCAATTGTAAACAATTGTGAGTAGGTTGAGAAGAAATTAAAATTTTTTAGTAAATTTGGTTACCACAGTTGTTTACCGGAGACTCACCCTCCTTGACGATATCTTTGATATTGATGCCTCCTCGCTAAATCAGAAATTTCTCATTGGTGGAAATACGGAATTGATGTCACGGTTGTTGCGCATGCGCTCGGTAAACGCAAGAGGTGTGCAGAGAGAGTACCCATCTCGCTCGACCCCTTTTCGATCTTTTTCGTGCTTTTGCACTCTTCCACTTTTCCAACTCGTTTGGAAAAGTTTCTTAGCTTGAGTTAGTTCCGAAGTAGGGCTTGCACTTACGTTACGGCCAATTGTAAACAATTGTGGTAGGTATGTTAAGAAACAAAATTTACTAAAAAAAATTTAATTTTTTTGACAGAGGAAAATGGTATGGTTATATCTATAATTTGAGGTGGGGGTTCCATCAAGATTTTGGTGCAGATAATACTTAGTCGAGTCTGTAGTATTATCTGAATGTCTAATGGTCTTTATTGTGATCTTCTGCTGGTAAACATTATTTAGGTTGGGGGTGGGGGGGGGGGGTGGTGTGCGGTGACTCAGTAGGTAGAGATGCAGGCTGCAAGTTGAGAATTCGGTTCAAATACCACCTGCGTCGACCGTGTTGTGTCCTTGGGCAAGACACTTCACCCCATTGCCCACGTGGGGGCACAGTGGCATTGTGTACTAAGGCGTACTGCACGTCGATGGTGCACCAGTTTTCAACCAATGCTAACCCCTGCTTGTGTGGAGTTAGTATGTTGGGGTGCTGACAGTTACTCGCCATCGCTTGGTGGTTCTCTCTAGGTGCTCCACTTCCTCCACTCGTAAAACTGTCATGGTCATGATTAGCCATTGTGCAGAAATATGTGACCTTAAACACCAATAAATAAATTATTTAGGTTGTCCTTCATATTCATCACACAAAATTCTGATACTGGAGATAGAATTGTTTAACATTAGGTGTTAAACAATTAGATTTTATGGCTGTCATGAGCGGTGTATTTTGTGATTTATCACATATTTATTTTTTTCTGACTGTTACATGGGATGTAAGAGTTGTATCCCGTAATTTGGTGGGGTGGGGCTTGGGGTGTCTTCTGTGTTATGTAGATGTAATTAGTGTAACATATGATTGTTTGATGTATACGAACAGACTGAAATTGTATACCTGACTAGTTATAGTTCATAAGTGTTGGGTAGATGGTGCTCTTTGAGGAGACTGTATAACGCTCAATTCCAGTTGTCATGTTACATGGAAATAGAAATAATGTAATGTGTAAGGGAGAGTTTTCTGGCAGTTTTTTCAAGGCATGTGTATACATTGGAATAATTCACGTGTGTTGATAGACATCTCGTAGTCAGTAGACTCCCGAATTTGTTGAAAGTAAATGTAAATATCAGTAATAATTCTTGTAAAAATGAAGTGGTCACCATTAAGTGTCTGCAAATATTCGATATTCGAAAAACGTTTTGATTCGAAATGCATATTCAAGACTAAATTCATATCGAAATTAGAGAGCCAAATATGGATTTTTTGAATGTGGTTAACTGAAGCAAAAAAGAAAGTCTTTGAAGTTTTAAACTAGAATCCAGAAAAACTAACATTCCACTAACATCATCAAGGCATGCCTTCCACGAAGGCGTGCCTTGATGATGTATCTGGAATATTTTTTCATTCAGGACTTGAGCCATCACAGACGAAACAAATTAGGTTTACACCCCCCCACCCCCACCACCCCACACACACACACCACGATGCCTCTTGCCTCAATATATCTCATGGGCAATGAACAGAAACATACAAATCGTCCATATTCAATTCGATATTCGTTCGATTCGACATTTTGGTGTGGGTATATAGTCCAGATGTCCATCCGACCGTCCTTACACGCATTTTGTATTATAACCCTGGCATTGGTTGTCAGATTTTGATGTCCTATAGTATGGTGGTAGACCAGCAGGGGGGAAATGATATCCATAAATCGCGGGTTTTGTCCACACATTCATACCAGAGTTATGGTCCTTGTAGGACTTAGACCCATACGTCTGTTTGTCCAACATTTTGTATTATAACTCTGGCATCAGTTGTCTGATTTTGATGTCCTTTGATATTATGATAGACCAGCATGGGGGAAATGATATCCAGAAATCGCTGGTTTTCTCCACATATTCATACCAGAATTATGGCCCTTGTAGTACCTATAAAAATAGAAAATTGAATGTTTTGCATTACAACTCTGGCATCAGTTGTCTGATTTTAATGTCCTTTGGTATGAAGATAAACCAGCATGAGGGACATGATTATCCACATATCGCAGGTTTTGTCCATACATTCCAACCAGAGTTACAGCTACTAGTCAGACACAACGGAGGAAAGAAGTAAGGTAATTTTTTATAACTTATTTGTCCATGTCAGATATAAATGCCTGGATTTCAAGTAATGTTAAACAAGAGCTGTTTTTCCAGAGTATTCCACAATCTGAAATTCTAAATTCTCGATTTCTAGGGTAAACAGCAAACCGGTCAGCCATTTTTTGCATAAAATCACTCAGAATTATTCAAAATTCTTTTTTAAATCAGAAAAAATAAATAATAAAGTGTCAATTGGGTGAATTGTTTTTTTCTTTGCATAAAATCACTCAAAATCCCCCAAAACTATTTTAAGGCAAGAAAAAAGATTTCTTCAATGGACCCCGCCTCCACTCCCAACCCAGAGTCAGTTGGGTGAAGAATTTATTTTTGCATAAAATCACTCAGAATTCTTCAAAACACATGTAAGAGCAAAGAAAAAATCCACCTAATGGACCTTCCACCCATACTCCCACCCTCACCTGGAAGCAATTGCGTGAAAGGTGTTTTTCATTCATAAAATCAATCAAAATCCTCCAAAACTCATTTTAAAGCCAACAAAATTTTCTCAGTCGATACTAAAGTTATTATCCAGAAACCATAAAATGTATTATTTGTTACAAAGTGAAGAGGAATAACTCTAGAACAGAGAATGCTAATATGACCAAATGAGAACTTGACTTGTATTTTGATATTCTACATAATTTGTGAATTTTCAAAACAATATCTGAATGCATACTCAAGTAATCATCTGTAAACCATGAAATGTGTTATTTTTTACTAAATCAAGGGGAATAACTCTAGAACAGAGAGAGCAAATATGGCCAAATGCAAACTTGACCTGTATTTCTGCATCGTGAATGAAATGTGAAAAAATATCTCAATGCACACTCAGTTATCACCTGGAAGCCTCAAACCAAAGTCAAAGGGAAGAACTGTAGACAGGGAAAATACGAAGATGGCCAAATGCAAATTTGACCTGTATTCTAAACAACATGCAAAGGTTTCAAAAAAATATCTCAAGGTATCATACAGACACTATAATTTTGACTTATGGATGGTAAGTCAAGGGGAACAAAATGTCCCAAGTGGGCCTGTCCATACCCCCTGCCGCCATGATTACTCTAAGATGAAAAAGGGCATAACTCTGGCAAAAAAAGTCTGATCGAAAACATAATCACAGGTGCACAGGTTCCCATGATAGTGAATATCCACACCAAGTTTCAAAGGAATCGACCCATAGACATCTGAGAAAATCTCTGGACAAAATTAAGGCATTCTAAGATGAAAACTCTGGCAAAAAAGTTCGATCAAAATTATAATCTCAGGTGCATAGGGTCCCATGGTAGTGAACATCCACATTAAGTTTCAAAGGAATCAACCAATAAACATCTGAGAAAAATCTCCAGAAAAAATTCTAGGCAATTCAGATAAACTAAGATGAAAAGGGGCATAAATCTGGCAAAAAAAGTCTTATCAAAACTATAATCGCAGGTGCACAGGATCCCATGATAGTGAACATCCATACCAAGCAAAAATAATTTGAGCGGAACTATAATTGTAAGTGCACAGGTTCCCATGGCGGTGACCATTCATACCAAGTTTCAAGCAGATTGGTCCATAAACGTCTTGAGAAAATCTCCGGACAAAATTATGTCTGTGGATGGACAGATGGATGGATGTTCTTACATGTTCTTACTTGTGGGGTTTTTCCCATGTTAAACCCTAAGCCCACAAGGTCAAAAAATTAACCCCACAGTGCAAAAAATAACTCCACAAGTGGCCATTGCACTAACTCAACCCCACAACTACCACTGACCCTAAATTGTAAACCCCACAATGTACCTCTGCTAAGCCTGGGCAGACAGATGGATGGATGAACAGACGGATGGACAAGATGATTCCTGAACCCCCAACTCGGATATAAAAACTCTAGAATGGGGAATAACCAAATGCAAATTTGACCTGTATTCTAATCAACATGTAAAGGTTTCAAAAAATGTCTCATTGCATACTCAAGGTATCATTCAGACACTATAATTCGGACTTACAGATGGTAAGTCAAGGGGAAAAACTTGAGAACGGGGAATGTTACAAACAGCCAAATGCAAACTTGACCTGTACTTTGTCTTTCTAGATGATATGTGAAAATTTTCAGAAAACAAGAGGCCCCAGGGGGCCTGAGGGCGCTCACCTGACATGGTAGTCTAGATATCAAACCAGGGACTTGACTTGAATAAGCTGCATACGCCCCTCCTAAGAAAAGCATATACCAACTAGATGAAGCGATTGTGCCCACACAATACACAGGTTTTCCTTCTATTTTCAATTCCTGCTCTTTTACGTCCCAAAATTGAGATAAACGCATGAAAAACAGATTTTTTTTTATTTTTGTTCGGAAATTTTCGAAGTCCCAAACAAAATATTTTTAGCCTAAAATTTTTTTTTCCTCTTCTTAAAATTGACCAAAACGCATAAAAAACCAAAAAACTATTTTCCGGATTTTGGTCCAAAATTTTCTAAATCCCACCCGGACCCTTTCAGTGAGAAAAAAAAATTGTTTTTTGTCTTAAAATTGACCAAAATCCATAAAACCAAAAAAACTCATTTCCGGATTTGGGTCCAAAATTGTCTAAGTCCCACCCGGCCCACAAATTTTTAGTGTAAAAAAATAAAAAAATTGTCTTAAAATTGACTGAAACACATAAAAATTCAAAAAACTCATTTCTGGTTTTGGTCCAAAATTTCTAAGTCTGGACCGGGACCCCAAATTTTCAGCCTAAATATGAACCTACTGACTTGGCTTGAACAAACTTGAAGCTCATCCTCCCTAAGGATGCTGCATACCAAATATCAAAAGATTCTTATTGGTAGATCTGAAGAAGAAGATTTTTAAAGAATATTCCTCATACTTCACTAATTTAAACATTTGGGCTCCCATAGAGAGCCCAAATATGGACCCAGGGAATTGATTTCAATAAACATGTGAAACAATCTTCCAAAGATGTTGTATGTGAAATTTGAAAGCTTTTTCAACAATTCAATACGGCTCGAGCTAGAAGCCGTATTTATGAACCGATCTTTACAAAACTTCTTGGGTGCCTTTGGTATCACCGTGGGACGAGAACGAGTGTTTTTGGGTCCTGTCCGAAATTCAAGTTGGCCGCTGGCAGCCATTTTGTACAAAATTAGGTGCAATCAGATTTTTGCTCAGAACTTCCATATGAAAGCTCTGATTTGAAAAAAAAATTTGTATGAATGTTTAGTACCATGGGATACATCACATATAATACAGGTTTTTATCTCGTGCGTAAATTATGAAAATTAGACTAACTTTGATGAATTTAGTGTTACTTTCAGCACTGTAAGTGGAAATGCCAATACGGCTCGGGCTAGAGGCCGCATTTATGAACCGATCTTTACGAAACTTCTTGGGTACCTTTGCTATCACTGTGGGACGACAACGATTGTTTTTGGGTCCGGTCCGATATTCAAGATGGCCGATGGCAGCCATTTTGTACAAAATTAGGTGCAATTAGATTTTTGCGCAGAACTTCTGTATGAAAGTTCTGATTTGAATATTTTTTTGTGTGAATGTTTAGTACCATGGAATACATCACATACAGTACGGGTTTTTTTCTTGTGCAGAAATTATGCAAATTAGATGAATTTTGATTTATTTAGTGCTACTTATACACTGTAAGTGCACATGTCAATACGGCTCGGGCTAGAGGCTGTATTTATGAACCGATCTTCACAAAACTTCTTGGGTACCTTTGTTATCACCTTGGGACGAGAAGGAGTGTTTCTGGGTGCGGTTCAAGATTCAAGATGACTGCCAGTGGCCATTTTGTACCCTAATTAGGTCCAGTCAGTTTTTTGTCAACTTCTATACGGCTCGTATTTATGAACTGATCTTCTTGAAACTTCTTGGGTACCTTTGTTATCACCTTGGGACAGGAACAAGTGTCTTTGGGTGCCTTTGTTATCACTGTGCTATGAGAACAAATATTTTAGGGTTCAGTCAGACCCACGCTGGGACTCCAAGATTTCTTTTCTAGTTTAGCATCTAACTGTCGCCAACCTTTACAATACTTTACCTATACATTTGTTACAGGCTACAGTCAGTATTTATGTACAGACAGTTACAATACTTTATATTTACCTTTGTTATCAGGTCATTACCTAGATGTTTGTCATTGCTGTGTCACATACTATACATGTACATGTCTTAACAAGTTGAGCTACAGTGTCATTGACACTTTCATTTCTATTTTTAGCTCCTGCGGTTCCCATGGGGCGATGGGAAAAACAATTTGGGCATAAATTAAGTACTTTTGACCCAATAAGCCCTCATATAGCCACTCGGTTTGGAAAATAGAAATTTTGGAAGGGGCAAAAATTCTTGCCCCTCCCATAACGACAGTAAATATAGCCCCACAAACTTCTCTCTAATAATAATAATAATTTTCAGCCTAAAATCCACAAAATGTGCTCATTGGCTTTACACACAAAAAAGGGAAATGATTTCTTATCTACATATTGATGCAGAAAGCTTGTTTGTAGAGATGCCTTTTCAAACCAGCTTTGAATGAATCATTTTCCTGTAGTAGTCTCAGGTGACTCGGTAAAAGGTTCCAGATGTTAGGGACGGCGATCAAAAAGGCCCGGTCACCTGCGGATGCTAAGTTTGAAACAGGTTGGACCAAGGTGTGCGAGTCCGAAGAACGGAGGTCTCTAGCAGGTGTGTAGAATGTGACCAGATCTGATCTACACCTCAAATGGAAGCTGCACACCAAATATCAAGTCTCTGCTACTACTGGTTCATGAGAAGAAGATGAGAAGAAGATTTTTTAAGATTTAAGCACACTTTTTAGGCATGGCCCTACTAAGGGGCGAGGCAACTTGAATTGAACAAAATCAAATTGCGATGTCATAACAAACTATTATCTCAAATATCAATTAAATTGGTTCAGCGGTTTGGGAGGAGAAGACGCAAACACCATGTTCACGGACGATGACGGATGACGGATGACGGAAGGTGAGTGATCACTATAGCTCTCCTGACTGAAAGTCAGGTGAGCTAATAACTCAATGCAGCATACACAAGTTATCATTCGGAAACCAAAACTCAGATGGACAAGGGTCACAATTAATGTCCTTCGCATAAAATTCAGAAGATGGGCCTCCCACTCACCCACCTCATGAGGTGAAAAATTATTTTTGTGCATAAAATGACTTGAATAAAACTTGATTTGAAGCAACAGAATCACCCAGTGAACCCTCTTCCACCTCAAGTGCCCTCACGTGGCCCAGTTGGGCCACATTTGAACAAATATTAATCTTATTAAGTGACTAGTTCGTTTCCAGGAGAGATGGGGCTGGTTGTGGTCAAATTTAGTCAGATGTATATGTGACTAAATTTGACCACAACCAGCCCCATCTCTCCTGGGAACAAACAACTAGTCACTTCTTCATGGGATTCGATGTTAAATTTCCCACCCACCCCCCTCCCCCCAACAAATTATCCAAGAGTAACACCCTGAACAAACTTTCATCTAGAAGTCATAGAAATGGTGTTTACCACATCTCAAATTATTTTGCTTGATGGATCTGAACAAGGTGATCTTTGAAGATTAATCATTGTATTGCACCAAGTTAAAATTCGAGGTTCCAAAGGGAGCACAAATATGAATCCAAGGATTTAATTTGAACAAATGTTAATCTGACCCCACTAAGGATGTTGTGTATCATAAATCAACAGATTCAGACTGGTGGACCCGAAGAAGATTTTAAAAGAATATTCCACATATTTCACCAAGTTAAAATTAGGGCTCCCATTAGTAGCCCAAATATGAACTGGGGACTTGATATGATGAAACGGGAACCTGATCCCCATGAGGATGCTGTATTCTGCAAATCAAAAGATTGTGAAAGGGAGATCTGAAGAAGGCTTTTATATTTTCCGCATATTGCACGCTACATTGAAATTCGGGTTCCGATACAGAGTCTGAATATGTACACAGGCACTTGATTTGTACAACTTGAATTTGACCCCAACAAGGAAGCTGTATACCAAATATCAAAAGATTTGGACTGGTAGATCAGAATAAGAAGATTTCTAAAAGTTAAAATTTTGGGCTCCAATAACCCAGGGACTTGGTTTGAACAAGCTTGAAATTGACCCCCATAAAGATGCTGTTTACCAAATATCAAAATATTTTGACTGGTGAACGTGATAGAAGATTTTTCTTAAAGAATATTCTTCATATTATATTGCACTAAGGAAGTGATTTGAACAACCCTGAATTTGACCCTTAAAGCCCCCCCCCCCCCCCCCCTCATACAACCCCATCCCCCATACTGTATACCAAATAACACAAAATTTTGACTGGTGGATCAGGAGAATTTTAAGCAAGAAAAATGCTTTACTTTGAAATTCCCAAGTCTGATATCCCATGTATGTCAATTAAATATCTGCAAAAGATACATCAAAACGAAGGTTGTGATGTGTAGAATACAAAAAATATATGCATTCAACTTACAGAGGGCTACCATATTCATACCTACGGCAGCGTATTAGGGTCAAAACCTTTTCATTTAATAAACTGTTTATACAGTATTTACAGTTTAGTAAACTGTATTTACAGTTTATTACGAGACTGTTTTTACAGATTATTACGAGACTGTTTTTACAGTTTATTACCAGACTGTTTTTACAGATTAATAAACTGTATTTACAGTTTAGTAAACTGTATTTACAGTTTATTACGAGACTGTTTTTACAGATTATTACGAGACTGTTTTTACAGTTTATTACGAGACTGTTTTTACAGATTAATAAACTGTATTTACAGTTTAGTAAACTGTATTTACAGTTTATTACGAGACTGTTTTTACAGATTATTACGAGACTGTTTTTACAGATTAATAAACTGTATTTACAGTTTACTAAACTGTATTTACAGTTTATTACGAGACTGTTTTTACAGATTATTATGAGACTGTTTTTACAGTTTATTACGAGACTGTTTTTACAGATTAATAAACTGTTTTTACAGATTAGTAAATTGTATTTACAGATTATTAGGAGACTGTTTTTACAGTTTATTACGAGACTGTTTTTACAAATTAATTAGCCATTCGATTATTGGTTAGTAGTATAGCATGTATCCGATTACCCGGACTTTTGGGGAAGCTGCTAGTGTTAAATATTTCTGTGCGAAACTTCGGCGCCATCTGGCTAGATCCGGCAAGTGGTATACGAACTGCATATATCGTATGCTATGATATGTATTGTGATATATGTAACCACAGGGCTATGGGTTTATTGGTTGGGTATGTGGTAGAAAATTAACGGTGAAGGTGGGGTGTCTCGAAAAATAAATTGTCCGCGAAACAGTTGACTGTGGACGTCGTTACGGTATGATGCGCACCGTGACGTCAGAGAAACATTGACAACTGTTGTTGTCTACTTTGCCGTCCGGTATGACGTTATTCGGGTCGAGGTGTGTCGGAGTTCTCGTACTGGACTGATATCGTTGTATAGTAAGGGTGGTATATACCTCTCTAGGTATACTATTAGCCCTTGGCCTTGGTACTACTAATCGACCTTCATATTACCCTACAACTGGTATAGGTAGTACGTAATGCTAGGCAAACCAGTATTGTGGGGTGGGTTAATGCATGGTCGTCGTCTTGTGCGGTATTGAGAAATAGCACTTGGTGGTTTGGATTTGCAGTAGAGTATAGCCGTTGTATATCACTGAAGATCCCATCTTATTCATTGTTGTATCAGACCCTCGTTTGCATCGTAAAATTCCATGACTGGTATAGGTAGTATGTAATTCTGCGACAGACAGTATTGTAGGGTGGGTGGGGGTAATACATGGTCGCCTAGTGTGGAAGTATAGAGTGTACGCTCCACACCTTACAGGTCCCATGTTAGCTCTTCGTGCTATTAATTCACCTAATGCTTCAAATTATCCTATGACTGGGAAAGATAGTACGTATTGTTAGGACAAGCGTTATTGTGGGTAGGGGTAGGGCCTGGTAGTTTAAAAAGGTAGTAGTGCCATTATCCACTCAGGACGGTGTGCTGGCCCACAGATGGTATAGGTATTACGTAATGCTAGGCCAAGTAGTATTGTTGGGTAGAGGTAATACATGGCTGTCTAGTCAGGTTGTGTAGGATGTGTTGTTTGTTCCCCTGCTGGTTCAATCTCTGCCCTTGGTGCTAGTAATCGGTCTAATACTTCATATTATCCTATAACTGGTATAGGTAGAACGTAATGCTAGGCCAAGCGCTTTTGTGGGCGAGGGTAATGCCTTGTTGTGTAGTGCAGTAGAATAGTATAGACGGCATATACCCATTTTAGTTCCCATCTTAACCCTTGGAACCACAGTCCACCAGGGACAATGTACTATCCCATATATGGTATAGGTAGTATGTAATGTAGTGGTGTGTGGTGTATGCTTGGTTTCCAGTCTCCTAGCAGGGCACGGATGGTTCTTTGACATTCTAAGACTTGGACTAGAGGTCGTGATATGTGACACTAAGCCTACAATAGTGCTTCAAGTCGGTAGTAATGGCACAACGATAGAAGAAGATTATAGTACAGAGGACTACAGAAGAAGCTAGTCATAGCACAGAAAGCTGAAACCGATGGTAAGATCACCTGTAGGTATAGGAGCTATATAGGGCCTTGGAATCTCACTTATGGAATCCCACTTGTAGAATACCTTTTATAGAATCATTATGGAATCCCCTTTTGAAAACGTCTGGCCTTCAGCTCCACTTTTTGCAAGATGAGGATTAGAGTCGTATGTGGAGCCACTCGTTCGACCAATTACTCTATGGCTTATTTGCTCGATGGGATTCTAGTCGTTTGATCAATCGGAGATAGTCAGCAAGGCTGCAGTAGTGCCACAAGTCAAATAGTAATAGTACAAGGAACTAATGGTACAAAGCTTCGAGGGTGGTAGAAATTTTAGTATTGGTTGACTACGAACGAGGTTATAGGACAGGAAGTTGAAGACAATATGTAAACAGATGGCAAGGCTATCTGTGTAGTGTAGAAACTGTGAGATGATCGACTCGTCGGGGGAGGGGGGGGGGGGGGGTTCTGATGAGCACCAAAAACTCATGTTTTAGAAAGGTTGTCGTGTGATACATCATTTTAAAGGTCTCGACGCGTGTAATCCGATTATTTGGTATTTGCCAGGTCCCTAGGGGCTGAGGCTTAGAGGCATAAAAATAAAAACATTCATGTTTTAAAAAGGTTTGTTGTCATGTGATACATCATTTTAGCCCGAATATTTGGTTTTTGTGTCTCCTCAAGGGGTGGGACTAAGGGTTGGGACCTCAAACCCCTAATTTTAGAAAGGATGTCGGGTGATACATCATTTTAAAGGTCTCGATTTGAATATTCCGAATATGAAGTGTTCAACTCTCCCTGAGGGGCATAAATTTAAGTTTTAGAAAGGTATTCGTGTCATATATCATTTTAAAGGTCTTGACTTAAATATATCGAATATGCAGTATCCGACCCTTCCCGAGTGGTGGGGCTGAGGGAAATTAAAAATACGTTTTAGAAAGGTAGTCATGTCACAATTCATTTTAAAGGTCGAATATTTCGAATATGAAGTATCCGACCCTCCTCGTGTGGGTGTAGTGGGGCAAGGTCGTACAACCTTAGGCGATGCGAACAACACATTCTCCAACATGTGACAATGTGTGAAAACGTGTACTTTTTAGTGTTTTATCAAAGGATTTCATTGAATTGGCGGTGATGTCTCGTATGTGAAATAGTCCAAACTGACTGAAGTTGCAAAAAACATATATTTTTCCATCGGAGTTTTCCAGTATCTCTTCGTCGGATGCGATTGGTTTGGTGAAGTTCTCTCAGATGAGAAACATTTTCAACGGCACGGTTCATTCCAATTAGTTTGTCACAGACGAAAACAGCTTAAGGTAGTGCGCCTGTTCAAAGTATGTGATTGATTCGACATATTCGACGGAGATCTATCAAATGAGAAAGAGGAGATTTCCAATTGCGTGGCATGCTGCGTGGCATTTAGTATGCAAGTGTATCTTACCGTTAACCTGCCTCGGCTCGACGGTGTTATTTGCCATAGTCTTATCAGAGTTATGTCCTATTATAGAGTTGATATTTTTCGTAAATGTGTTTGTTTTTAGGTGACAACAATTAGGCGAAATGGTGTCATATTTGGTGTTCAAGTGAGTAGTATAGCGTGTACCCGATCGACCCTGATAACCCGAACTTTTGCCGGAGCAGCTCGTGTTAAATTCCCATAGGAACCGGACTTTTGCCGGAGCATTTTTTCCTGAGGAAAACGTTGGTTCCATCCAGCTAGATCCGGCAAATGGTGTACTTACAGCATGTGTAGTATACTGTGGTGTGTATAGTGATATACGTACACATGGGGCTTTGGGTATATTATGGGTAAGTGGTGAGAAGATGATGGGAAAGTTGGGTTTTCTTGAAAGTTCTTTTTCGCGAAACGGTCGACGTTGCTATTGATGTCATGATGCGCATTATTATTATTATGATAGAACGGCAGTACAGTATGGGCGATATATACCTCCGTGGCCCCGCCCCTCCCCGAAAGCCATTGGTACTACAAATCGACTTAATGCTTTGTGTCATCCCATGACTGGGTTAGGTAGTATGTAATGCGGTGAAAGACGTTATTTTGGGGTGGGTTGGTGTAATGCATGGTCGCCGAGTGTAGCAGTATAGGATGTACGCGTTGTACCACTACAGGGCCAATGTCAGCTCTTAGTACTATTATCCACCTGGTGTTCTCCTATGACTGGTATAAGTATTATGTAATTCTAGACCAAGTGGTACTGATGGTACAGGTAATGCCAGGTAGTTTAGAACGGTAGTATAGCATGGGCGGTATATAACCCTGTAGGCTCCCTGTTAGTGCTTGGTACTATTAACCAACCGACTGGTTTATTTTATTATATGGCTGGTATAGGTAGTACGTTATAGTAGGTCAAGTAGTATTATGGGGTTGGGGTAATGCTTGGTAGCTTAGAACGGTAGTATAGCATAGGCTGTATATACCCCTGTAGGTCGCTTGTTAGTCCTTGGTACTACTAATTTGCCAGGTGCTTCATATTATCGAGCGGTATTGTGGGATGGGGTTAATGCCTGGTAGTACAGAAGGGCAGCAGAGTATGGTTGGTATATGCCCTGTAGGCCCATCTTAACCGTTGATAGAATTAACCTACCGAATATTTGGTGTCATCCTATCACTGGTAAGGTGGTACGTAATCCTAATTCTTCCTACCCTATTCCAAGTTCACTTGTTCTTGTTTCATTTATCCAGATCATCCAATTAGTTCACATTATGGAAACTTGTTAACCAATAATATTGCTTCATTTTCCGTAATTTATACTTATTCATGCAAAGTTGTCTCCCTTGTGTATAACAAAATCATATATCATTCCCAAAGCAAACAAGTTATCGACCGCGTGACTCGCACATATTGCTCGAACGACTCAAATCCCATCGAGCAAATGAGCCATATAATAAAACAAACCAATCGGTTGATTAATAGTACCAAGCACTAACAAGGGGGCCTACAGTGGTATATATGTCAAGGTGATAGCTTGAATTTTCGATTTTGTTGTTTAAAAGTGTATATATTTTCCATAATCATTCTCACTGGGCTAAATATAAAGCATAAGGATAAGGACATGGCAGACCCCGAAAACCGATTTGTCACTTAAACAGACCCGCAGTAATTCAAGCGCTGGTAATGAGGCATGAAATTTAATGTCCATTATGACGCATTTATTGAACGCTACATGGGCGGTCTGGATAAAACATTAAATGTAGTAAATCCAGTGTCACCCTGCAGTCGTTATCTGTGTAATTATGACCAGTTAATAGGTAATTATTGTAAATACAGTACATCGCACATGTTCTAGACACACACCCATATTATGCATCTAGTCCGTCACGAATGTCAGGATATACCGAAATGCAAGACTTAAAGGAACTTAAACGCGAATATTAAATTAAGATAGATCTAAGCTACCAAGTTCAAGAGAAGCAATTGAAATGAGAATTAATGTTCTGGCTATAGAAATAAAAATCGATCGGGGAAATTCATTCCAGCCATTCCATTCTGAAGGTGTGTAAGGCTGTGGGTCGTTGAGAGTAGATGGGGATGTCCCATGCTTAGAGAAGGTGCCGCATCGGGGCGAAAGTATAGACACGCTGTGATGTAGGCGAGTCACAGAGCTTATATTTAGAATAGGAGCACCTATGTTTATCTCAGAATAATGTTCATACAGGCAAGCCTACTCTGCCTTCATACGTCTTGCCTTCTACAACAGATATGTCGTCTTCCTAAATACTAATAGTTACCTGTGCTTCGTACTTCCTATTTCTGATCCTACATCCAGAAATGGCCACCGATTTGGCCGGAACGGAGAGTTTAGCCCCATTGGTGGCGACTGCTTGAGTGAAAAGCGTCCAGCAAAGTGACAAAAAGCTACTGACCGTGCGGCGACAGTGTAAGAGTGACATTCCGTCACTTGTTAGAGGGAAGGCGACACACTAAAGTGACAATACGTTAGTGGCCGTGCGACTGCAGTTGTAGAGTGACATTCTGTCACATGTTGAGTAAGAACGTCCGTTGAAGTGACAATAAGTTAGTGGCCGTGCGACGGCAGTGATAGAGTGAAGTAAAGAGGCGACCAAAGAACAAGCACCAACGAGAAGGAAGGAAAACCAGCGAGAACAGATAATGCGGGCCCGCAAGTGACTAAAAAATGTGTGGGTAGGGGTGATTAACGTTTATTCATTGGATTCCATGTAATTCACAAATTACCACATTTATTTATATGTACATGTATTAAAATTTTTGTTTCCAGTTAACCACAACTGATTCATGCTTTTTGACGAAAAGTCACAAACCCTTTCGGGATAAGGACCGCCCCATCAAAAGTGAAACGGTCGGGTTCCTCACGATGAGACATACGTTCACGCATGGATTCAGATAACATTCATTGGTTCATATTCCACTCCCCTGCAATGTTGAGGCGATAGCGGTGAAATGTCTCTATCATAAAATGTTTACGAATCACTTGCTCAAACGTTTGCTCAAACGTTTGACATGTTTCACTCTCTCCAAATATTGTAGTAATAGCTGCAAGATCTCTTTCTATCTCAGTACTTCACGAATCACTCGCTCGAAAGTTTTGTCATATCCCACTCCCCTGCAATGTCGAGGTGATAGCAGTTGGGTCACTCTATAACAGTATGTTCACGAATCACTTGCTGGAAAGTACTCTCATATTTCATTCTTCCGTAATGTCGAGGTATTAGCAGTAATATCTATATCCCAGTATGTTCACGAATCACTTGTTCGAAAGTTTTGTCATATTCCAATCCCTTGACATGTTGAGGTGATAGCACTTGGATCTCTCTATCACAGTGTGTTTATGAATCACTTCTGCGAAAGGATTTCCACATTTCATTCTTCCGCAATGTCGAGGCGATAACAGACGGATATCTCTATCGCAGTACATTCACTTTCTGAATGTTTGTCTTATTCCACTCCATTGAAATGTGGAAGTAGTCAGATCTGTATTGTGTCACAATACTTTCACGAATTTCTCTCGTCAAAATTTATTCCTCTTTAATCGACTCGTAAACTTAATATTACATTCAAAAACGTTGATGAGTTCTTCGAGTAGTGTCGAGCTTCTGATCAACGAGTAAATTAGTTGTGTGCTATTGTTTTTGGAGGGTACGTGCAGCTTCCTCAAAATGTATTGGTGAAGACGTCGTGTTAGACTTTTGGGTTTCCTTCTCGAGAGGTTTCATCAGACACTTTAATGTATCATAATACTTTCACTGATTTCATTTAGACTCTCTCTCGTTTAGCGTGATACCAAGCTACACTTCAGCATGCCACGCAGTTGAAAATCTCCTCTCTCTCTCTCATTTGCTAGCTCTCCTTCGAATCTGTCGAATGACCCACACCCGTCGAACAAGCACACCACATAAAGCTGTATTCGTCTGCCACATACTGATTGGAATAAACCAAGATATCATGCGGTTGAAAATGTTTCTCATCTGAGAGATCTCTACCAAACCAATCGCATCCGACGAAGAGATACCGGAAAACACAGAGGGAAAAATACATTTTTTTTTTTGCATCTTCTGTCAATTTGGACTGTTTCAGATACGAGACATCACCTCCAAATCAATGAAATCCTTTGATGAAACACTTAAAAAAACAGCTAAAACAGTACACGGTTTCACACATTGTCATATGCTGAAGAGTGTGTCGTTCGCATTTGCACGACTACCTTTCTAAACCTTAAGTTTTGAAACCCACCCCACGGCTCCATCCCATCGGGAATGCTGGATACTCCACAGTCGAAGTATTCAAGTCGAGACCTTTAAAATGATGTATCACACGCCTACCTTCCTAAAACTTGAGTTTTGGGGGCGCACCTTCGGCCCACCCACTCAGGGATGGTTGGATACTTTAAATGCGAAATATTCAAGTCGTGAACTTTAAAATGATGTATAACATGACTACCTGTCTAAAACATGGGGTTTGAGGCCCCCACCCTCAGCCTCCACCCTATCGGAGAGGGTCGGATACTTTATATTCAATATATTCAAGTTGAGACCTTTAAAATGATGAATCACCCGACAACCTTTCTAAAACTTAAGTTTTGAGGCCCCACCCCTCAGCCCCCGCGGGTAGACGCAAATACCAAATATTCGGATTACATGCGTCAAGTCCTTTAAAATGATGTATCACATGCCAACCTTTCTATAACTTCAATTTTATATGCCCCCGTAACCCCCCCCCCTTCTCGGGGAGGGACAAATATCAAATATTCGGACTGCACGCGTCTAGACCTTTAAAATGATGTATCGCTTGTCAGCCTTTCTAAAACTTGAATTTCTTTATGCCCCTCAGCCCCAACCTCTCGGGGAGGGACAAATAACAAATATTCAGACTGCACGCATCGAGACCTTAAAATGATGTATCACACGAAACCTTTCTAAAATATGAGTTTTTGATGACCCTCAGACCCACCCCCGAGAAGAGTCGATCACATCATTTAACCTTTACGGGCTGAAGCACAGTTCCTAAACAGATAGCCTTGCCATCTGTTTCCATCTTGTCTTCAACTTTCTGTTCTTTAACTTGCCTCGTTCGTAGTCATCCAATACTATAATCTTCTACCACCCTCGCAGCTTTGTACCATTAGTTTTTTGTACTATTACTATTTGACTTGTAGCACTACTGCAGGCTTGCTAACTATCTCCGATTGATCGAACGACTAAAATCTCATCGAGCAAATAAGCCAGAGAGCAATGGGTCGAACGAGTGACTCCACATACGACTCTTATCTTCAGCTCGGGAAAAAGTGGAGCCGAAGGCTAGAATTTTTTCAAAAAGGGATTCCGTAGGGATTTAATAAAAGGTATTCTATAAGCGGAATTCCATAAGTGGAATTCCAAGCCCTATATAGCTCCTATAAGGTGGCCTTACCATCGGTTCAGCCTTCCGTCCTATGACTAGCTTGTACTGTAGTACCGTATCCTATAATCTTCTTCTCCCCTTCTACCCTTACTGCTGATCTGAAGCACTACTGTAGGCTTGCTAACTGCCACATATTACCTCTACCCTAGGCCAAGTCTTAGAATGTCAAAGAACCATCCATACCCTGCTAGGAGACTGGAAACCAAGCATACACCACATAGCAGTACATTTCATACAACCTATACCATATATGGGATAGCACACCAGCCCAGGTGGATTGTTGTTCCAACGGTTAAGATGGGACCTAAGTCGGTATATACCGCCTATACTATTCTACTGCACTACAGAAGTCATTACCCCCGCCCACAATAGCTCTTCTCCTAGCATTATGTTCCACCTATACCACCCATAGGATAACATGAAGCATTAGGTCGATTACTAATACCAAGGGAAAAGTTGAACCAACAGGGATATAAAAAACACGTCCTATACTTCCTAATTAGACAACAATGGATTACC
This sequence comes from Pictodentalium vernedei, assembly GCA_031216915.1. Lineage (NCBI taxonomy): Eukaryota > Metazoa > Mollusca > Scaphopoda > Dentaliida > Dentaliidae > Pictodentalium > Pictodentalium vernedei. The sequence continues at coordinate 564,438,382 of CM062297.1, forward strand.
CCTACTCAACAATACTGCTTGGCCTATCATTACGCAATACCTGTACCATCTGTGGGTCAGCACACCGTCCTAGGTGGATAATGGTGCTGCTACCGTTCTAAACTACCAGGCCTTATCCCTACCCACAATACTGGTTGTCCTAGCGATACGTACTATCTATACCAGTCAGAGGATAATTTGAAGCATTAGGTGGATTAATAGTACGAAGCTCTAACCTGGGACCCCTAGGGTGAGGAACGAACATCCCATACTGCCATACTAGGCGACCATGCATTACCACCACCCACCCTACAATACCGTTTGTGCACAGACTGATAAACCATGAGAGTGCTTGACCACAATGAGAATGAAATGTCAGTTTCTAACACTCTGGTTCAAGATTATGTGAACATTTACGCAACTTACTGGAATTGACGTTTGTTCTCAATCTGCAGCATGGCTGCTGCAGTGTAGCCATGGTGCAGATTGCCCAAACAGAAAACCTGGATTTTAAATCAAAATAGAAAAGTGATACCAACTTCAAACGAAATTTCATTGCCCTCCGTTATGTGCAGACATATTGTTTTGCTTTTGTCTTCGCCAAGAATATACCCATAGAATTCCTTTAATAACAAAAACCCAGATTCTCATACCCAAACGAAACGCAACATGATTACATAGTCAACTTATTGGTGTTACCGTCTGCTCCCAAACTGCGACATGGCTGCTGCGGAGCAACCATGGTGTAGTTTGTGCACAGACTGTGGACAAGTGAATGCTGAACCTTAATGGAAAAGTGTTTTTCAGTTCAAATTATATTTCAATGCTCTCCTTTTTGTGCAGTCATATTTTCGCGCTCTCCATTATTTTTCCTCATAATTTCTGCACTCACACGTTTGAATATCTTTGCATTAGTGAAATCTCAGATTCTATTACCCATATTAAACGTCGCATGGATAATTTCCCAACTTACTTGTATTACCGCTTGTTCTCAGACTGTGGTATGGCTGCTGCAATATTTCCAATACATCTCTTATATCCCTATCCAAACGATAGAATATCCCTCCATTAATGAAAACTCATTTTCTCACACCCCATTTAAAAACCACGTGAATACTTACACTACTTACCGGTCTGTGCTCAAAATGCAGCATGGCTGCTTCAGAGCAGCCATGCTGCAGTTTGGGCACTGACCGATAAAACATGATAAACCATCTTAGTGTTTGACCGCCATGAGAATGTGTTACCCAGTTTAACACACATTTTAAAGCCCCTTATCATGTGCACCCATATTATCTCAACTTACTGGAGTTGCCGTGTGTTATCAAATTACAGCATGGCTGCTGCAGAGCAGCCATGGTGCAGTCTGCCTAAACTGAAAACCTGGAGTCTTTATCAAAATAGAAAAGCGATACCCGGAGCAGCCATGGTGCAGTCTGCCTAAACTGAAAACCTGGAGTCTTTATATGTACACAATTACAGGTGTTACCGTCTGCTCTCCAACTACGTCATGCTCCCCCCCACCCCCTATTATGTCCAACAGTATTCTATATATATGTATTTATTCAAACACATCCCTACCCGTATGTTAGATTATTCACCATTAATGAAATGTCAGTTTCTAACAATCCGGTTTAACATTATACGAACATTTACGCAACTTACTGGAGTTGATTTTGTGCTCAATCTGCAGCTTGGCTGCTGCAGAGCAGCCATGGTGCAGATTGCCTAAACTGAAAACCGGGCGTCTAAATCAAACTTCAGATAAGTGATCCCCACTTCAAACGAAACTTCAATGCTCTCCATTATGTGCAGACATATTATGTTGCTTTTGTGTATTCGCTAAAAATATATCCATACCCCAGGCTGGAATATCCTTTAATAGTAAAAAAAACTCAAGATTCTCATACTCCTACGAAACGCAACATGATTATTTTCTCAACTTATTAGTGTTGCCGTCTGCTCCCAAACTGCATAATGGCTGCTGCAGAGCAGCCATGGTGTAGTTTGTACACAGAGTGAGAACCAGTGAATGATGAACATCAATGAAAAAGTGATTTCCATCCAACAGGTGCTGTCATATATTTACGCTTTCCATTATTTATCCTAATAATTTCAGCATTCTTACGTTTGAATATTTTCACTTTAGTGAAATATCAGATTCTCTTACCCTGCTAAACGTCAAATGGATAATCACACAACTTACTCGCTTTACCGCTTGTTCTCTGACTGTGGCATGGCTGCAGCAATATATCCAATATATCCAAATATATCCCTATCTGAACGATAGAATATTCCTCTATTAGTGGAAACTCATTTTCTCACACCCCAATTAAACACCACGTGTATACTTACACAACTTAACGGTCTACCCACAAAATGCAGCATGGTCACTGCAGACTAGCCATGCTGCAGTTTGTGCACAAACTGATAAACCATGTGAGTGCTTGACCAAAATGAGAATGTGTTACCCATTTCAACCCACGTGTATACTTACTCAACTTAACGGTCTGTCCACAAAATGCAGCATGGTCGCTGCAGAGCAGCCATGCTGCAGTCTGTGCACATACTAATAAACCATGTGAGTGCTTGACCAAAATGAGAATGTGTTACCCAGTTCAACCCACATTAAATGCACCCTATCATGTGCACCCATCTTATATCAACTTAAAGGAGCCTTTAATAGCAAAAAAAGAGATTATCATACCATTCGATACGCAACATGATAATTTACATGCACACAAAGTAGTGGTGTCACCGTTTGCTCCCTAACTGCGTCCTGTCCCCTATTATGTCCTACAACATTATCTTATAGCTATGTATTTATTCAAAGATATGCACTCCCATATGTTAGATTATCCACCCATTAATGAAATGTCAGTTTCTAACACTGGTTTAACATTATACGAACGTTTACGCAACTTACTCGTGGTGCCGCCTGTTCACAATATGCAGGATGGCTGCTGCAGAGCAGCCATGCTGCAGTTTGTTCGCAGACTCATAAACCATGTGAGTGCTTGACTACAATACAATGAGAATGTGTTACCCAGTTCAACCCATATTTTAATGCACCCATATTATCTCAACTTACTGGATCCTTTAATAGCACAAAACCCAGTTTATCATACCCTTTGGATACGCAACATGATTATTTACATGCACACAAATTACTGGTGTCACAGTTTGCTCCCTAACTGCGGCATGTCCCCTGTTATGTCCAACAACATGATCCTATCTCTATGTATTTATTCAAACGTATCACCACCCATATGTTAGATTATCCACCCATTATGGAAATGTCAGCTTCCAACACTGGTTGAACCTTTTACGAACATTTACGCAACTTACTGAAGGTGCCGTCTGTTCTCAAACTGCAGCATGGCTGCTGCAGAGCAGTCATGGTGCAGTTTGTCCTACCTGCAAACCTGGCGTCTTAATCATTAGAAAATCATTAGAAAAGTGGTGCCCACTTCAAATGAAATTTCAATATCCTCCATTATGTGCAGACAAATTGTTTTGCTTTTGTGTATTCATTCACCAAACGTATATCCTAACCCCACGTTGGAATATCCTTTAATAACAAAAAAAAAAAAACAGATTCTCATACCCTTACGAAACGCAAAATGATTATCTACATCAATTACTGGTGTTACCGTCTGCTCCCAGACAGCGACATGGCTGCTGCGGAACAGTTTGGTGTAGTTTGTGTGTTGATTGACAACCATTAAATGCTGAATCACAATGGAAAATTGACTCCCAGTTCAAACTACATTTCAATACCCTCCATTGTGTGCAGTCATATTTTCGCGCTTTCCACTATTTATTCCAATAATTCCTACACTCACACGCTTGAATATCATTGCACTACTGAAATCTTAGATTCTCATACCAATGTTTCACGCCACTTGAATAATTACACAACCTACTTGTATTACCGCCTGTTCTCAGAGTGTGGCATGGTTGCTGCAATATGTCCAAATATATTCCTATCCAAAATTAAACACCACGTGAATACTTACTCAACTTACTGGTCTGTCCTCAAAGTGCAGCATGGCTGATGCTGAGCAGCAATGCTGCACTTTGCGTACAAACTGATAAACCATGTGAGGGCATGACCACAATGTGAACGTGTTACCAGTTCAAGCCATATTTTAATGCCCTTTGTCATGTTGCACCTATATTATTTTGTTTTCTTGTATTCACCAATATATATCCCAACCCACACGCAAAAATAACCTCTCCTTACAGAATACCTAGTACCTATGATTATTCATAACCCATCCAACCAACTCCCGGGTTCAAAATAAGACAGACTGCCCAAGTCCACATTTCAGGACTCGTGCCCTTGTCCCAACTTCTCCAACTGTACCTCAAGTCACAGTAATCTAGACAGCAGAGTAGAACACTTGTGTTATTAAAACTCTTTGTTTCCTTCATTCTGTACCAAACTTTATGACGACTAACTTAGTCTCGCTTGATGATGTTCAGAACGATGCAGCCTTTGACTTTGTTGCACAAATCAACAATGAAATTGATTGTGTTTCGGAAGATGATCCTACTTCTCCACTCAATGCCGACAGGAATAACTGCAAATACTACACTCCGGGAACGTTCTCTTCAACAGTAAGCACGTGTAAGAAATCTTTTGCTTTACTTAACATTAATTGTAGAAGCTTGAATGCCAATTTTGAACAACTACTCTGATTTGTGATCTTCAAACAAATGATAATATCTTTGACATCATAGGTATCACTGAAACTTTCAATGTAAAGGAAAACACCTCTTACACCTTAGACGGCTATCATCCGCTTGTTCTACGTACTCGTCCCTCCGATGAAGATGGTAGGGGTGGGGTTGGTGTTTTTGTTCTATACCATTCAAAACTAGGAACGACTTAAGCATTTTCATTCCCGATGTGTTTGAATCACTATTTGTTGAACTCACTGGAAATTACAAATCAATTGTAGGAATTATTTATCGCCCCAATACCGCACCAAAAGCCGATCCTGACTTGTTCTTATCTCAATATTCCAACTTATTCGACAAAATCACTTCTGAGAAGAAGACAACCTATCTGATGGGCGACTTCAATATAGATCTACTAAACTTTAACCAACACCAGAAAACTAATCAGTATTTAGAATCTCTGTTCAGCACTGGATTCCCATCTATGATAACCAAACCTACAAGAGTAACAAATCATTCAGCGACTATAATTGACCCTATTTTTTGTAATAAACTTGACTCGAATACCTCCGGAATAATTATTTCAGATGTCAGCGAGAATTTGGGGACGTTTTGGTGGGGACGTTTTGGTTTGGGGATGTTTTGACCAGCACCCGTGCCAACGGAGCTTATGAAAAACTCTTATCAATTCTTAATACGACGTTTAATCAAGCCTTCCCACCGACGATAAAGAAGACCCCGAAAAAATACGTAAAACGAGAACCATGGATGACTGACGGTCTTCTACAGTCCTCCCTAAACAAACACAAACTGCTTGAAAAAAAAGCTGAGGTCCCCAACCAACAACAATATTACAAGATACAAAATCTACTGTCAAATTTTTAACCAACTCAAACGTAAACTTAAAAAAATTATTATAGTCAATTAATTTCAGAAAATAAGGGAAACATTAAGAAAACTTGGGAAATTCTCTGCAAAGCAATAAATAAGTCAAACTTTCCGCCTCCCCTACCATCATCGTTTATTGATGATAATGTAGAGTTCACTGACCTTATCCAAATTGGTGAGAAATTTAACAACTACTTTATTAACATTGGAAATCGAATTACCAACAACATGACAAGCTCCGCACATCGATTCTCAGATTACCTAAAGAACAGCGTCCCTGGATCATTTTTCATATCACCCACAAGCCCTGAAGAAGTCGTATCTTCTGTAAAAGGTCTTCCAACAAAAACTTCTGCTGGTAATGACAACATTTCTCCGAAACTACTAAAAAACGTTATACAAGAAATTGCTGTTCCTTTTTAACCCATGTTATCAATACCTCATTCTCAACTGGAATTGTACCATCAAAAATGAAAATTGCAAAAGTAATACCAATTTTTAAATCCGGAGATAAACAGTCATTCGACAATTATCATCCATTAAGTATTCTTCCCTCATTTTCTAAAATCTTAGAGAAATTAATGCACAAAAGGTTAACAAACTTTTTAGATGCAAACAACATTATTTATAACTATCAGTTTGGCTTCAGAAAGGGACACTCAACATTTCATCCGATAATGCATCTTATCAACTACGCTTCCATAATGAATAACAATGCAACTAAAGATTGCACATTATCTATTTTTTTAGATTTTTCCAAAGCATTCGACACTATTGACAATGAAATCCTCGTCAGGAAACTTGAACATTACGGAATTAGAGGTATAGCTAATTCTTGGTTTCAGAACTATCTCTCTGAGAGATCTCAATTTGTGCAATTCGCGAGTGAATCCTCGAATCAACTCAATATTACTACGGGTGTACCCCAGGGTTCTGTCCTCGGTCCTCTTTTGTTTGTGCTCTTTATCTACGACATTTGTGAGTCGACCGACATGAGTATTTTATCCTTTGCGGATGATACAACATCCTACGCATCTGGTAATGACCTCAACCTCCTAGCGGTGAGGGCAAACAATGAATTATCTGATAAATATTCCTCATATTGCACTGAGTTAAAGTTCAGGTTCCCATAGGGAGCCCAAATATATACTCAGGTTCTTGATTGGAACAAACTTGAATCTGCCCCTCCTAAGGATGCTGCATACCAAATATTAGAAGATCCTACCAAGCAGATATGAAGAAGATTTTTAAATTATGTTCCTCATTTTGAAGAAAGTTAAAATTGGGGTTCCCATAGGGGCTGAAATAAAAACACAAGAACAAGCTTGAATTGGATCCCAGGGGATGTTGTGTACCAAATATTAAGATTATGAATGGTAGTTCTGCAGAAGTTTTTTTGTAATTTCTGAGAAGTGCAAACTTTGCATTTTTCAATTACCCTGTTTCGTATCCCATGACACAACAGATTGTAATTTTTTTAGCCCATTCAATTCGAGTTTCCTGAGCTTTACACCAAATAATTCTCTGTTTTCATTTGCAATTTGTAAATATGGGCATTTGAAATTTTTCACTTAACTTTACAAAGTCAGGGTAAGCTATTGTTATGACACACGCTGATGTTTTTTTGGTCTGTTCGTCTGTCTACAATTAGTTCAACATGGGCTATAGCCTGCAGTTCTTTTCCAATCACTACCAAACTTTATATGCATTTTCATGTTCATGCCTAAACGGGAATGTCCACCGTGGTCATGGTCGACTGCCCACAATGCCGCTACTGCAGCCATTTTGTATTTGTTCAGCACAGGCTACAGGTTGCATTTGCATAATTTTTTTTTCTAAATTTGGCAGGATGATTTAGTATGATGAGTAGATGAGAACACCCTTCTTTGGTAATGTTTGACCACCCATAATGGCCACCATGGATGCCATCTCGGATTTCTTTAGAACACTGTCTACAATTTATTCAGCAAAGGCCATCGCCCACTGTTCTTTTCCAATCATCACAAAATTCTGTATGCATGTTCAGCTTCATACGTAAATGAGAACGTACATTAAAGTTATGGTTGGCTGCCCACAATAGCTGACACACCAGCCATCTTGGATTTATTCTGGATGGGCTACAGCCTGCATTTATGCTTCAATTTTCTTGAAATTTTTCAGGATGACGTTGTATCACTTATTATGATGAGTGGATGAGAATGTTCTATTTTGGTAATGGTTAGTGACCCATAATGGCTGTCACAGCAGGCCTCTTGGATTTTTTAAAAACTCTGTCCATAATTTGTTTAGCATGGGCTATACGCAGCCCGCAGTTCTTTCCCAATTATCACAAAATTTCATATGTATGTTAAGTTTCATACCTAGATTAGAACATTGTATTGTGGTCACAGGCACCCACCACACAATGGCAGCCATCTTGAATTTCTTCAACACAGACTGTAGGTTGCATTTATGAATCAGTTTTTTTAAAAGTTGTCAGGGTAACCTGGTATGATGAGCTGATGAGCTCGTATTTTGTTAATGGTTAACTGCCCCATAACGGCTGCCACAGCAGCCATCTTGGATGTCTTCAGAATACTCTGCAGTCACATTTATGTATCAGTTTTCTTGAAACTTAGCAGCCATCCTTAGTATGATGGGTATATCAGAATGTCTTATGTTGGTCACAGTTGGTTGCATACATTGGCTGCCACTGGATTTCTGAAGCACACTCTATAGGTTGCATTTTGCCTAGAATGGCCACACTGGCTCATATGTTTTTCTTTAAAAAACAATTTTCCATTGATAGATAACAAAAAGTCTGTAATTATGACAATTTACTTAAATGCAACATTAACAAAGTAATTATAACTCTGCAGTATAAAGACAAGGTCAAGGTAAGTTACAGTGTCATTGAGACTGTCATTTTCTATTTTTAGCAGCTGGGTTCAAAGAAATCTCCATTATAGATTAAATACATGCCCACCTAATACTACTGCATACCAAATTTGGTTCCAATTGGCCCACCGGTTTAGAAAATAGAAAATTTGTGTAGGGCCCAAAATTTGGCTCCTCCCAGCATGAGCCCAAATATTGCCCAAGAAACTTTCTTTAAACAAATATGAATCTTGAGCATACCAAATTTAAAAGCATTACGACTGGTGGTTCATGAGAAGATTTTTACGCTTGTGGGGCACTGCTCCCAACCCATTGGGCTTAGCAACCTCTAATGAACTTGGAAAGGTTGGAAGTGTTTCCCCAAAGATGATTTAAGAATTTTGTGCAATGTTTGGTTGGGTTCAGGTCAGTGGTTTTGAAGAAGACTGAAATACAAAAGTTAACATATGATGGATGCCGGACAGACACCAGGTGATAGCAATAACACACCCTAAGGTGAGCTAAAAATGGGGCAATAACAGTACCATTTTTAAACAAATCACATGATTTTCAAACTTGTCAAAGACAATGTCAATGAAAAGTAGTGGGCCAAACATTATTGAAATCTGGTGATTAGTTTTCAAGTTATCACAAAAATTAAAGTAAAATGGAATACACATCCAAACCCAGAAATAACCAGACTGTCATCTGCAGAATGAACTCTCCAGAGGGTGATATTGGTGATGATATCCTGCTGTGCGGGGTAGCATCACTAAATCTACTCTCTGTGAATCTCAGTCAGAATCACTGTTTCAGGCCTAAACAGAAAGAGGAACATAGAGGATATATTGGGGGATTCTAGCCCACTGTATGGGATAGCATCAGCAAATTCACCCTCTGGGGGCCTCCATCTGAAAATGACAGATTGTTTATTTCCAGGCTTGTACAGAACGTGCAAAAACACTCTCTATTTTCAACAAGGTGTTGAAATTTTTAGATCTAATCTAAGACAGTGTTAATAATAAGCAGCAAATAAAAATTGGGTTAAGTGCAATGTTGAAAGTAATCACATAAACTGAAAATTCAAGTGAAACAGAACGAACAAAGGGCAATATCTCCATCAGTTTTCAAGAAGTCATAATTTTTTAACTTATCTAAGACATTATTAATACAAAGCCTGATATGAAAATTTATGTAAATCTGAATTTTACTGTTCAAGAACAAGGTGTTGCTTAAGCAATGCAGTTTTGAGCAAAACTCAACAAAGGAAAATTACTCTCAATTTTTTAGCAATCTGTGGTTTTCAAACTTGTCCAAGACATTGTTACTACCAGAGGCTTAAGTGAGCCTAAAATGATCATCTGGGTCAAGTTGTCTGGAAGGAAATTAAAGTTGGTTACAGGGAGGAAGCAGGAGAGAAATGAGGTTGTTAATGTTAAGGGATCAGAAAGAAAGAGGTTACAAGGCTAAAACATGTGTGCATATTGCAGTAAATATACCTAAAAAAACCCTGAAAAAGACCTCTACTCTCTGCATACATCTTACGTAAGGCCTGAAATGATGTTGCAAATGACTAAAGAGTTTCCCTCTTAAAAGACCCCCTCGGTTGGTTTGTTGGCTTTAGGGCTGAAATTGGGTGAAATATTCAGTACTGCTGGAAGTTGTGCGAAGAAGTGGAGTGAAATGGGAGTCAAAAAGGACATGATTGAGACAAGGCTTTTTGACAGCTTATGGTTTTCTGTTTGTTTTTTCTTGCATGCTCACAAACAGATAGAATCCTTACTAAAAACAGAGTATTTCTTTAAAAGAAAGGTTTTTCCTACCAAATATCAAAAGATTCAGCCTGATGGATCTGAAGAAGAAAATCTTCGAAGAATATTCCTCAATCTGCAATGAGTTCAAATTTGGGTTTCATTAAAGGGAGTCCAAATGTGAACCCATGGTCTTCATTTGAAGAAACTTGAATTAGAACCTCCTAAGTATGTATAGCAATACCAGACTTTGACTTGGATCTGAAGAAGATTGTTAAGGAATTTTCCTCATATTACACCAAGTTAAACTGCAGTTATCCAATAGGGAACCCAAATGTAAAAGTAGAGATTTGATTTGTACAAACTGCACCCCCCCCCCCACACACACACACATAAGGATGGTGCATTCAAGTATCGAAAAGATCTGGCTAGGGGATACTAAGTGGATTTTTTGAAGAATGGAGCCCAAGTATCAACTCAGACTTTCTTTTCAATAAACTCTGGCTCCTCTTAGTATTCTGCTTGTGTGGAGTTAGTACATTGAGGAGTCTGACAGTTGCTTGCTATTGCTTATAAGATATATTTTCCCTTTAAAAAATTATGGCCTGGACACAAACAAGTTGATGTGCATGCTCATTTTGTGTTTTGACCCTTACTGTGACCTTGACCTTGGCAGGTTGATCTTGAGTTTTGTGGATGACACTATCTAGTGGTGGTACATATGTTGTGTCAGTTTCATTGTGAAATCTCTTCTCATTAAAAAGTTATAACCTGGACACAAACAAATTAATTTGCATGTTCATTCCATGTGTTGAACCTTACTCTGACCTTGACCTTGGTGGTTCGATCTTGAAATTTGTAGGCGACACACTGTCTAGTTGTACATATGTTGTGTAGGTTACATTTTTCAATTCAATTTATTTATTTTGCAGTACATGTTTTTACATTTATAAAAAAAAAAAAATACAGTATAACATAAACTTCAAGTATACATAGATTAGCATATACATCGTGTGGTTAGAGGTACTGCAGGGAAATGACGTGGCCTCAAGGACCGTCTTCCCGTCATTCCCTTAGATCCGAAGGCGAATACTACTGCACAACCCCAACAGCAACAATGTACATAAATTTATGTTGATGTCCTATCAAATTTGCGTTCACTACTATTTCTGTTCGGTAGTTTAAATCCTCCACGTGAAAAGTTCTTTGATTAAGAGTCATAAGTGAAATAAGGTAGTTGTCGAAGAATTATTCGTTCCAAAAACAGTGTATTCATTGATTTTGTCACCAGTAGATCCTCGACAACAAATTGTGTTTTGTGTAAAGGGATAAATCGGAATTGGGGATGAGATTTCAGAGCTAATGCCTGAGCATTTTAGCCTGATATTAATTCTGGCTTTGTACAAACACTGTGGGTTAGTTAGAATAACGTACCAGTGCGCAATCGGGACAATGTGGGTTGTTGCAGTTTACTTGTGGCGCGTATAGGCTAAGGTACTGTTCAGTAAGTGTTCTTTTAAATAAAGGTCTCGTGAGGTTTTGTACTGATGGTTCTATTGAGTTCCACAGTCTAGGGAAAGTGTGGATAGGGAGATTTGCAGAAAATTGGGTTCTGGGTTTTTGAGTATGGAGTTTCCCGGATTGTCTCGTATTCATGCCTGATGGGTTGTGGTATACCTTGAAAGTATTTTTAAAACTTTCTGGAAGATTGTTGTTATACCAGTCATACATAAATAATGATACATGAAGTTTATAAAGGTCGGGAAATTTTAAGATGCCATGTTGTTTGAAGAGTGGCTCAGTGTGGGCATTGTATTTTTTGATCGATATTATGCGAATAGCCTTTTTTTGTAGTTTAAGAATATTTCCGGTTGAGGTAGAGTGCCCCCAGATTTGAATGCCGTACAACATGTAGCTGTGAATAAGGGAATAGTATAACTTTTTTAGACATAACTTGGGAAGAATTCTTTTCACTTTATTCATGCAATATATTGCTCTAGAGATTTTTGAACAGAGTGTCGCAACGTGGCTTTTAAAATTTAGGTTTTCATCCACGTAGATACCGAGAAATTTCAAAGAAGTTTCTTCCTGATTATTGGCAACCTTCGTAATGTTTGTATTATTAATAGTGACTTGGGTGTCAGTGCTACACGAATGTGTATCATTCCGGGGATGAAATGCCATATATTTGGTTTTCTTTTCATTCAATGATAGTTTATTTGCAACGCACCATTTGTGAATCTTTTTCAATTCGTCATTGATCACAGGTATGACTAATTCTGGACTTTGGCCATGTATATATGCTGTTGTGTCGTCAGCGTACGATAAAATTTTAAGGTTTGTAGAGTTTATTATATCGTTTACATATATGATAAAGAGTAGCGGACCGAGGATAGAGCCCTGTGGAACTCCCGTAGAAACTGTCTGATACTCTGAGCTGGCATTTGGAATGTGAACTGACTGTGATCGTTCTGACAGATAATTTTCAAACCAGAAATTGGCATGCCCTCGGATTCCATAATGCTCCAACTTCCGCAAGAGAATCGAATGGTTTATGGTATCGAACGCTTTCGAAAAGTCAAGAAAGAGACCAAATGTGCCATCCTTTGTTGGTTTGTCATTCATTTCCGCTATACTGTTTAGTAGATGCAGAATTGGATGAAAAGTTGAGTGTGATTTTCTAAATCCAAATTGGTACTGATGGAGTATTGTTTTGTCTTCAAGGAAAGATAATAACCTTGTATTCATTAATTTCTCTATTACTTTTGACATAGTGGGCAAAATACTTATTGGCCTATAGTTGCTGAACAACTGTTTGTCACCTGATTTATAAATTGGAATTACTTTCGAGGCCTTCATTTTTATTGGGACAATGCCAGTTTCAAATGATAAATTGATTATATGCGTTAAGGGGATTGCGATTACTTCAATTGCTTCCTTTAGTAGCTTACTGGACATGTTATCAGCGTCTCGAGACGATTTGGGTTTTAGATTTTTAACACATTGTATTATTTCAATCGTTGTGGTTGGTGTAATATAAAATGAGTCGACATTACTCTCCCCCATGTAATCGGTAAAGGGGGGACTTTCTGTGGGCATGGATTCGTTAAGCTTCGAACCAATATTAACAAAGTAGGTGTTGAATTTATCGGCAATTTCATTTGGGTCAGATATTTCATCACCACCTTCAAAGAATGTTGCCGGGAACACTGAACTGGGGGTGTTTTTATCAATTGCGTTTTTCAAAATTTCCCATGTTTTTCTCATATCATGTTTGTTTTCTGTCAATATCGTGCTATAATAATCTGATTTCCGGGCCCTTTTGAGTCTGTTGAAATTTGCACAGTAATTTTTGTATCTCATTTTATTATCCACCGTCGGTGATTTTAGTTTCTTCAAATATAGTTTGTGTTTTTCCTGTGATGACTGTAAGATACCCGACGTCATCCACGGTTCCCGTTTAACGTATCTTTGTGGAATATTTATCAATTTTTCAGGGAAGGCGTGTTCAAATGCTACGTGGATTGTGTTAAGTAAGCTGTTGTATGCTTCATTTGGGCAGTGCGAGGTCAGTACACTGGTGAAATCTTCTTCAGACAGAAATGATTTAAATCGATTTATATTTTCCTGTTTGAAAGATCGTTTGTAAGTCTGGGTAGGACGAGTCGGGATTCTAGCAGATTCGTCTACATAGAATGTGGCAAAGTGGTCGCTAACGTCTGTAATAATTATTCCGGATGTTTTGGGACAAACTTTGTTGGAAAAAATATGATCAATTATCGTTGCCGAAAATTCTGTTACTCTTGTTGGCTTGGAGATGAGCGGCATAAAGCCAGTACTGAACATATTTTCAATAAATGAGTCCGTTTTATTATGTTTTTTAAAACCTAGTAAATCAATATTAAAATCGCCCATCAAGTACGCATGGTTGTTTTCTCCAGCTAAGACGTTAGTTATGTCCGTCATTGTTTTCAAAAACAGGTCAAGATCCGCTTTTGGGGCGGTATTTGGTCTATAGATTACACCTACAATGGTTTTTTTCTTAGTGGAGATTTCTACAAACAATGATTCAAATACGTGGGGGATAAATACAGAGAGGTCTTCACGAATTTTAAAGGGAATTTTTTCTTTAATGTAAAGACCTACGCCCCCTCTGCCGTCATCTTTATCGGGCCTTTGTCTTGAGATTAGGGGGTGGTAACCTTCCAGTGAATAATTACTTTTAAGTGTATAGATTTCTGTCAGGCCTATTACATCCAACACGTTGGATTGATTCTGTAGGCTACTGACTAAGTTAGAGAAAGCTTCCCACTTGGCATTTAAGCTTTGACAATTCAAGTTTAAAAGCACAAGTGGGTTATTTTTATCTGCGAATTTCGTGTTAAACTGTTCCGGGGTGTAATACTCGCAATTATTTTTTTCTAAAATGAGTGGGGTGGTTGAATTGTCAGCATCATTCTCAGTCAGTCCAGCGTTGAACTGGGAAATGAAGTCGAATGTTCTGCTGCTCTGTATCTCATCGAATGAGAGTACATTAGCCATTTGAAAATTTCAAATTAAGGGCAAATTTACCAAAAAGAGTTTTCTTGATCTGAGGACTAAAATGTGAACAGAGTGCTGAGGTCAGAGTCAAATATTTGTTTATGTTGAGGTTGTGCAGATGAGAGGGTCGTTTCAAGAACTGAATGTACCAATTATTTTTTGGACACATTCTATTCAGTTTTTAAAACCAGCTGAGATAAAATAAAATACTTGAGAACATGTTTAGATGAAGGAAAGTGAGATTCATTTGGAATCATGATAAGCTTACTGTTTGTGCTTCACCATTCCAGGTGTGGAGATACGTCTCTTATTATGCATTATGCACTAAAAGCCGCGAAAGTAACACCACCACACCCCGTAATGTTCCCACGCACATCGATGCTTCAGAAGAGTAACAAGTCGCCACCCGAACACGAAATCAGCAACAAGTTTCGAAAAGACATAAATAAAATAAATACAAAACATCTACTTGGCGACGGCGAGAAATACACACGTGAGTCATTACCTTTTCAATGGGTTACATTCTGTAATAAGAAGTGAAATCAGCATGACAACGGGCTTCGAAACCTAGGCGCACATACCGTGCGCGCTCCCGCGCGCACATTAAGTGGAACATTATAATTTTCCCAGGAAAATGAACCATCAAGGCCACAGACAGAGGTCAACACATGGAACGAGCATTCACAAATTTGACCTCCATCTGTGACCTTGATGGGTCAATCATAAATTTTATACGAGACACACAGTCTGGTGGTGGTACACGTTTTGTAAGTTTCATTCTAATATCTCTTCCCATTAAAAGGTTGATGTGCATGTTCAATCTATGTGTTGACCTTGATCATGGTAGGTCGGTCTTGAATTTCATATGCGATGCACCATCTAGCAGTAGTACAAATGTTGTGTAAGTTTCATTATGATATCTCTCCCCATTAAAAGGTTATGGCCTGGACCCCAAACAGTTGATGTACATACTCATTCCATGTGTTGAGCTATCTTTGTGACCTTGACCTTGATGGGTTGGTCATGAATTTTATACATGACACACCAGTGGTAATACAAACATCGTGTAAGTCCCATTGTGATATAGGAACAAATTTATGAAAAAGTATTTTTTGGTGACCATCTTGAATATCTCAAGTTGTCGAAGGTTTACAGTGTGGCCTCAAACAAATTTTGATTCAGCACAAAAAGTTACCCCAGAAACACCAAAAAACATTCAACTTAAAATTTACAGGTTCAATGGGGTTCAACCCTACCTGTGCCAGACTATTCCTCAATACTATCAACATGCCAAAGGACATCAAAATCCAACAACCACTGTTTTCATTATAATGCAAAATGTTTGTACATAAGTAAGGACATACAGATGTTTAGACAGACAGAGCCCTGAACTATGTACCCACTGAAAGCTTCTCCAGAGGTTGGGGGCATAATAAACCACAAGTCACAATGCTGGAAATTTGGCATGTAACTTCTGTTAGTGACCAAGATTTATGTTTGTTCAAAGAAAGCTTCTCACACAATATTTGGGCTCATCCTGGGTGGGGAAAGCTTATGGTCCCATCCCAAATATAAATTTTTTCAGAACCAGTTGGCTGATTTGAACCAAATTTGGTATGAAGTAATATTTAGTGATATGTATGTGATTTATGCAAAAATAAATAAATAAAATTGTCAACAACCCAGGAGCTCCAAGAGCTAAAAATAAAAAAGAGAAAAAATACTCTAATTTCCAGAAGTGCACAAAAGAGATGACCCAGAATTAACACTGTTCTTGACTGAAAAAACACTGAGCAATCTTTTTGCTCCAATGAACTACTGGCTTCAGTGATTTAATATTTGGTATGCAGACTCCTTCAGTGGTGTTGATTCAAGTTTGTTCGAAGAAAGTGTTTCAAGCAATTTTTAGGCTCAACCCAAGTGAGGCACAATTTATGGTTCCACACAAAGTTTCAGTTTTCATAATTCCTGCAAAGATGTTTGTCCTTGCATTCAACCTCCTGGAAAACCCCAGAGCTAATAAAAGATTTCAAGTGCCCACATTTCTTGACCTACACAAGACAGATAGCTATTCCATACCTCCATACCTCGGCCAGTGATTTTTTGAGTTAAATATGGAAAAAAAATTTTCAAATCTAGTCATGGCTGCTTCACAGTAGCCATGACTAGATTTGGTCAAAAATATTTTGAAAATACTCAGTGGGTTAAGAGTTAATGGTGTAGATTCAAAGAAGTTTCTTAGTAATATTTTCGCTTGTTCCAGGAGGGCAAAACCCAGAGCTGCATCCTGGGTTTTCCAACTAGTTGGAACCAACCGAAAGGTTAATTTGATCCAAATTTGTCATACAGTATTATTGCATGGCATATCCTTCATTATTAAAAATAAAACGCTTTCACATCCCCTTGTGAGAATCCTGAGGCCAAAAATATAAACAAATTTAAAATATCCATTGTTTCCAAGCTGCATGGGCCAGATTTTTATTTTTCTTATTGTATTTTTATGAAAAGTAGATTGAAACTTGCTGACAAAATTCTCATTTTTCATAAAGATTCATAGCCCTGATAAACAAAGCAACAAAATGATTTCATCTTGTCCATTCATATCCTCTCACATACCCTCCACCAGACAACTTGAACCAGGTGTGCATTTTGGACTGACTTGTGCCTTTGCCTTGGTTGGCTTTTCTTTTTGTATGTAAGGCCATTGCAAGTTCACAAAATATCCTGGAATTCACCCCCAAAGGCTCCTTCAAAATCTTGCATTGTCCTGAATTTGTGGCAGAGCCATCTATGAGTGTGCCAGCACAGACAGGCAAATAAAGTTGTGGTCTGGCAGTAGTGGTGGGGGGGGGAAGATTTTCCTGATAAGTGGGCTTGTGCTCCCTGACAGGAGGCTAGAGTATCCTCCAACAAGCCCACACTAGATTAGGCAGCATCCTGTCAGAACTAGACTCCCTAAAAATGGGGTTATAGCCCCCACTGACTTCCCTTGGTGCTAACCTTGTCTGGCAGCAGATTGCATTCCAACAAGCTAATGTGGGTTTTTTTTTTATTACAGTCACCTAATCCTTTCCTCCATCCCACTTACTTCCTAAAAGGTAAACAATGCCCATGCATGGCAAAATTAAATGAGTTTTCATTTCATCAAATTTTTATTCAATGTTTTTTTTTCAATTCTCAATAAAATATTCCTGATTCTAAAAAAATTTTTTCTGTAGTTTCCTTCTTTTTACTGACCACTACACCTCATTCAGTACAGGTTTTGAAATTCTTCCCTAAATGCCAGGGTAAAATGGAAATATCAAGTGAACACAACAGAATTCATTCAACACAATTTAATCATTCAAAAAATATAAAATAAAATGCCATTGCTAAAAAAATATAGAAAAATATCTTGAGCCCTTACAAAATTACTGCATTAGCTTCTTGATCAGAACATAAATACTATTAAAAATAAAAGAATAGAAAGTTATCAACATTGAGTATTTTCATACCAGTGTGGAATAATTATAGGTTAAATGGAATTATAAATGTAGCACATAGAATTAGCTTATTAGCATATCTCGCTTAGTTGTGTCAACAATGTGCGTAAAATGATTTGGGTGGGTTAGTAATCACCAACAAATGGGCTCAAACTCCAGACTTTGAACCTACTAACCAGGCTCGCCATGACAAACTGGATGACCCATTTGTATGGGCCACCAGAACCGGTCGAATTAACATAGAAAATTCTAACTTTGAGAGAGACTCGGTTGGACTTTTTCGAGACTTCATGTGTTGTGTATTGTCATTACGAAAGGGCTCACCTCGTTTGTCAAGAGTGATTGAGTCCTGTTAGAAGGTTCAATTTACACCCTTGAAATGTATTTACATTATATGGCCTGATGCCAATTGTATTTTCTACTTATTAATATGACTGACTAAAATGAATCATTTGCATTTTAAAAGATATGGCAATTTGCCAGATCATCTGGCAAATTGCCACATCTTTGAAAATGCTAATGGATCATTTCAACCCATTTAAAGTCATAACTATAAAATACAATTCTAGAATATACAATTGTAAAAGTTTTACAGAACTGGACCCTGGAAAGTTCATTCCAAATGACGCAAGTGTGGTAAACTTTTAAATAAGGAAACAGAACAAGTTTTTGAATGTTAATCTGAACAATCAGTTTGAAACTCTATACTAGTACAGTATTGAGAAAAATCTCAAGTTTTGAATAGGTATTGATTGGATTGTACATTTAAATGTTTCTTCTGAAAAGCACAAAAAATGACTAGCTTGAAAATTACACTAATTTAATGAAACATAATGTTTAAGTTTGGCCCCACAAAGTAGTTCTTCTCGGGCAATTTTTTGTAAAATCGCAAGTGGGCGGGCATTTTTTCATTTTATTTTTTATTTTTGTAATTATTTCTTTGCCATCAAAAGTTCATGTTCTTGGTTTCTTTTATGTTTTAGGCCTCATAATCTACAGAATAGTATGTGTGGTGGTGTATTTCATCCCTTGAGTGCAAGAATGTATTTCATCCCTTGAGTGCAAGAAGGCTTTGCAATACTAAAGCATTGCAAAGCCTTGTTGCACTCAAGGGACAAATTTATCAATTTTATTAACTTGGGTAAAATATCCGACATAAACCAATTGATTTTTTATTTTTTTTACGTTTGCATTGGTTATAAAAAGAGAGCGTGTGGCAGCCAAAAGAACCATGCAGGAGAGCCTGAGAAACAGATTTTTAATTTTTTTAGGCCTAATGTTTAAATTATAATGGAAATCATTTCTCGCACCAAACGTTTGCGATGCTCATTTTTTCCACTTTGAACTTCCATCTCCTAATCAAATAGTTACTAGACAATGCCTCCAACATAACTGAATGATGTTTATGCACCGGGTGCACCTTCCACCCTGCCCTCAGCCTAAGGGGCAAGTGGGGCAGGACATGCCCTTTTTTTGCTGAGAGAAAACTTGTTTGGTCAAAATTGGTTCGGTCAAAATTGATCCTATGTTGAAATGTGTGACCGATAATCTATGTATGAAGTTTTCCTATGTGCATTTCTGTCGGCGTTACTGATCGACACGCACAAAGGATCACAAAATAAAAATGCAAAATCAGCTTCAGATTGAAGGTTCCTTCTTCTCTGAAGGTCTTGATTGTGTCTATGACAGGTGGATATTAACAAAGGAAGTAACTGGTAAGTATATGGCATATAGTCATTCGGCTTTACAACTGTATACCGTTTGGGCAATTGAGTTACATAATTACCCTTTAACTGGACCTGACCCCCCCCCCCCCCCTGCCCTTGGATCCTCCCAGCACAGATGTTCGGACCACACGAGAGCTTTCTGGTTTAAATTACTGCAAAAAAACCTATGTAATCACAAGAAATACAGTTATGGGTGTGTTACAATAAACAATCCAGATTTTGATTTTCAACCTTTATCTAAAATGATTTCATTTTCAATGCCTTTTACCTTTGTTTCAGACAAGTATCCAGGTCTCTATAATAGGGTGTGCCCTAGCCAGTTTTTTTTGTTTTTTTTTTGGGGGGGGGGGGGGGCAAACATAATGTTTGGAAGGTCATTGGGTCAGGTTCGGGGCTCTTCTTTTCCTAACTAGGACCCTCAAATCATTACCCCTTCCTCACACTTCCCTGAAGGGAACTGAGGGGGAGGGGTAATGACTGGAGTGTTCTAATTAGGACTACACCCCCACCCCCACCCCCCCCCACCACCAAAATGGCAAAATTCAAGGCACTTAGAGTGAATCTGTGGCATTTGTAGTGTGTGTTGGCCAATATTATTACCACTTTAACAGGCGTTCTCCAGTTTCTTAATGGAGTGTAGTGGGGTGGTAAAAAAAACCCTCAGTAATTCATGATGTCATGCAACTGGAAGCAGGCAGTTAATGAAAACAGAATTAATTTCATCGAATGTAAATCAGAACAATTCGTCACATGTGTGATGATTACCATGTGTGCTGATGTGAATGTTTTTTTGTTTTAAACACAGTTATCTAATTTATATTTTCCGAATCAACAACAACAAAATTATAATACTATGAAACAAAGGCATAGTGATCAGTTTCTAAAAATGACATCCCTAGATATGGAAATATAAATTTTATAGTAAATTTCCTTTCTTATTATACCAACCACAATTGTTTACTACAGGCTTGCACTACAGTGGAAGACCCTAACTCGGATAAAATACTCTCTATTTTAATCTTTCCCAAGAGATGTGGGAGTGGTAAAGTGGTGTAAAAAACACCACGAAAAAATAAGCCAAAACTGGGCCGAGCGCCATCGGCGCACACCCAGTATGGGACGCTCTTCCCTTAGTACAAATCCACGACTTCCGTTAACCAATGCGCAGTGTGTCATCAATTCATCATTCTTTTGATTCTGCCAACACAGGAGTTATGTGATCAGCGGGGAGGAAGGATTCTTACCCGAATAAGAAGACGGGAGGGCTCCATGTAAACAATTGTGGTAGGTATAATAAGAAAGGAAATTTACTATAAAATTTATATTTCTTATCAACCTACCTTACAATTGTTTACTACAGGCTGAAGAGAGAACAGGATGGAGGGAATCACATAACCAACCCACACATAACTCAATTTCACTGGAACCATGGACAGAGGAAGAGATCCCTTGGCTTATCAAACCATAGCATCACAAACATTAGTAAAAGACAATGAAAGATGAGGCGCATGGTGAAGTGCGACGCACAGACAGAAAGGGCAGTAACAGCACAGAGCTGGAACTGACCCTGTAAAAAAACTGAATGGCTGGGATAGACAACAGCCTGAGCCGAAGAAAGAGGGCCCGGAGGTCAAATGTCCTCTGTCGGTGCCTGCAACTGATGCAGATAAAAGGAGAAGGTAGCATTTCTCCAGTAGGCTGCCAGTATAACATCCGACAACATGAAAAGAGGAAGACAATGCACGCACCTCGTGGCAGAAAAAAAAACGATTGGTAATACAATCACCAGTAGCTAGCCGAGCGGAAGCTGCACGAATAGCAAGACAAATCCATCGAGAAATGGATGCAGGAGAGATCTGGCATGTGAGAAAACGCATATCCATCCAGGATAAAGGCGAACGCCCCCACCCCCTCCCCCACCCCCAAGCAGAATAGCATCCAAGAAAGTGTCCATCTTGGAGTAAACTGCAAAGTCCTAGGCCTATTCAAGGAAAAGAGCTGAACAAGCTTGGAGAGGCAAGGATGAGTGTCGAAACAATGCGGTACCACATATGAAAAAGGTCTCCGAAGCATGGACTTACACCCATTGCTGGAGACCCCCAGAAATATACATATACCAGAAACTCCGCAAGCGGTATGATCTGATCAAAGGAGTGACAGAAGCAACAGAGTGATCGCACACCATCGACAGAAGAACCTTCTACTCAGCCAGAGGCTAAACCAGTGGAGTCGGTGCCTCCTTGAAGAAGAAAAGCAACTCCACTGCTTGTCTCTAAAAACCACTACGGAGGAGACAGGACCCGATAAAAGACATGCGCGAAGGCACAATGAAGTCGGGTCAACTTGAAACCTCGGGCGACTTTGGCAAAGAAAGTCGCGACGTAGAGGGAGACATGCCGGAACTGCCGCTAACAGAGAGCAGAACAGATTGATCCACACCCACCGAGGTGATAGGGGTGTGATCGAAAGGATTCGACGACTACAGGTTCATATCTGGGCTAGAACCTGAGGTGGAATCAGAACCGACAGGAAGGCGTAGCCGACAAGACCGTCCCAAAGGAGGGCCAGAGGGTCCATGGCAAAAGCCAGAGCATCTGGACACGGGGACACAAAAGTGTCCACCTGATGGTTCCAACTAGTCACAAAGAGATCGATGGAACACCGCCATGGGGAGCATACACTCGGTGGAAAAGAACCTGCCCCGTCAGGACAGGGTGTCGGCTAGGATGTTCAGACGACCGGAAATGTGACGAACAACCACCCCGGCGTTGACATCCTGAGCGAGCAGTAGAAGATCCTGAGCCAATTCGTACATTGGAACCGAGTGCGTGCCGCCCTGGTTCCGAATGAAGCAACCACTGTCGAATTGTCGAACAACAGAAGGACCTGACGATTCGACAGGTGACGGATCCACTGCCTGAAACTCGGAAGAAGAGCAAGAAGCTCCTTCTGGTTGATGTGTAGAGATGCCTTATCCTGGTCCTACATCCCGTGAAGGGAAAGACCTAGAGGATCCAACGTCGCACCCCATCCGAGATCGCTGGCATCTGCCGCCAGAACGCGATCGGACGTGGGTAAGTCCAATGGGACACCCTGCGGGATCCACGGAACATTCGTCCAGTGGAGAAGGTGAGGATGAAGAGATTCTGGAAACTGAAGCATCAGATCCAGAGAATCGACATTCGGCCTCCAACGACTGAGCAGAAAGTGTTGGAGAGGTCTGACATGCAGCCGACCTAGAGGAATGAGATCCGTCACCGCAGAGACCGAGCAGCTGGAGAATACCCCGTGCTGTCGCGGATGTGGACTGGGAGAATCACTGCCCTGGCCTGGGAAACCGCCACCGTATTGAACTGTGTGTGGAAGGCCATCCCCAGATGACAAAAGGACGGAGAATGGACCAGATCCGACTTCACCTCGTTGACTCTGAATCCTAGTGACGTGAGCAAGCTCAACAGAGTGTCGACATCCAACTCCAGTGAGGCAGCATTAGAATGCCTCTGGAGGATATCGACTAGATATGCCGAAGTAGTCACCCTGGACTGTGTGCGATGGAAGGCTATCACATGCGACATCAGTCGGGTAAAGGGCCAAGGAGCCAGGTGGAGGCCGAAAGACATGGCTTTCAACTGGTTAACTCGCCCCAGAAAAGCGACCTTGAGATACTTCCGTGACACCCGATGAATCGGAACGTGAAAGTAAGCGTCTTGCAGGTCAATGCTGGAAGCGAAATCTCCCTGGTGAATGGAACGGCGGACCGACCTGAAAGTCTCCATGCTGAACTTGGGAGCAATGATAGACTGGTTCAGGATACTCAGATCGATAACCGGTCGGAGTCGGCCGTCCTTCTTCGGCACCAAGAACAGGCGGGAATAAAACCCCACTGACTGAATGTTCTTGACAGCCTCAAATGCCCCCTTGGCCAGCAGATTGTCTATCTCCATTCTCCATTGACAAAAGCTCCCGACGTAAAACGTCTGAAGGAACTGTGGTTAGAAGAGCCACTTTGGATAGAGTGGGGTACCTTCAGAAGGATATTCGCAGCCCGGACCAAACAACATCTAACACCCAAGTATCGGATGTGATGGTGGCCCAACGGTCTGCGAACTCTGCTATCCTTCCTCCAAACTGGGACGAATCGAGGTGAGGACCTCCAGTTCGAGCCCCGACGAGAGGAGAAACCACCTCCTCTACTGAATGAAGAATCCCAAGACTTCCCTCTAGCCTGCCCACGCTTACCCTTACCCCATGAGTAAGAAGTAGAAGCGGAGGCAGAAGGATCAGCCCTTTACTTCGCAGAGGAAGCAGAAGGTACTTGTTAGGCTTTGAACAGTCCCTGCCTCCCCTAGAAGGCTGATCAAGCTGACGAAGCAGCAGCTGATCTTTGGAATGACGTAGGACGTTATCCCAGACCGTCGACACAGAACCCATGGAACAGTAGTGGTCCTCCCAAAGAAGCAGATCGAAGAGCAGCGTGCTGCCCCCAGGAAGGGATCGGCCTGTGTCCAGCACAGAGTCCCTTCGAACTAGTTCCAAAATAGCCGTGTCACAGGCATGCGTGTGAGTAAGATGCATGAGCACCTTGGACAGTACACGCAGAGGAGTCTGTAGATTGTCAAACCTATCTGGAGGCAGATAGGCAGCTAAAGCAGAGACGACGTGATCGGAGAGAGAAAGTATACCCAGCATTCCTCCCGATCAGCCCAACATGGACTCCAGAGTCGTCATAGGAATGACGGCAGACTTGGGCTTGGAAAGCCCGAGGGAATTGGAGTCCTGATCCAAAACCGTCAAAGTCTGGCAGACTGACGGATTGGCGAAATCGTAGTAACGATAACGCACCGGAGGCAAAAAGGTGTCAACTCTAGTGAAGAACGGATCCTTCATAGCCTTGGAACTCAGTTTAGAGTCCAAGGCTGAAAATGCTTCAACCACCTGTACTGACTGGCACGGTCGAAGACGCCCAGAAGCAGGTTGCTCCACAGGCTGTAGGCGCGCGACCGATGATCGCGGCCTGGCTGACACTGTCGGCTGGTTTGATGGTTTGAGATCCGGAAGGAACCCAAACACAAAGTCAAGAGCTACTCCCAAGTCAGAAGACTGCTGGCTCTCGACATCAAGGATGTCTGACTCCTCCCCGGAGTCGGAAGACACATAGCCCACCGTGGGCAAACCAGCCGATGCCTCCCATGGTGTAGGAACACCAGGGGGATCAGAAAGCGACCTGTTTCCAATCCCGGGAGGCGGCGCCTGGAAACCACTCGCTGCCTCGCTGGAAGCAACAGGAAGGCTCTTGGACAGAACCTGAGTGTGTAAGGAGAGGGCCTCCCTAAGATCACTGCCCGTACCAGCCGGTTCGACATGGGGACGAACCAGCAAAGTGGCTTCACACCTGACCCTCTTAACCAGCGAAGGGTCACGATCCTCCAATACACCCGAAGCGGGGCGACGGGCGGCAGCCGATATATCTGAGAGCAGACGTGTATAGGGGTACAACACACCCCGAGGATCAACATAGCGGGAACTCAGGAGAGTTGCCGTGGACCTCTGCGGGGCAGCCGATATAGCTGAGAGCAGACGTGTATAGGGGTACGACACATCCCGAGGATCAACATAGCGGGAACTCAGGAGAGTTGCCGTGGATCTATGCGGGGCAGAAGGTCCAGGCTGCACAGAAGGCGTTGGTCCCGCAAAACTGGCCGTGTGACCAGAATGAGTGGACGGAAAACGCCAATGACAAAACTGTGGTACTCGACGGCGCAGAGACCACAGTAGAGGGTCCGACCGGCAGCCACTTCCGACTTCGCCGAGTTGAAGTCAGGGAAGGCTGATGCCGATACCCCCACGTCTACACTTCCAGACACCGCAGCAGACCACTGCAGGTATAAAACTGTTGTGCTGAGAGGACACAGCAGGGGGTTCAGTCGACGGCCAATTCCGACTTCGCCGAGTTGAAGTCGGGGAAGGCTGAGGCCGATACCCCATAACCACACTACAGACATCCCTGCAGACCCTTGCAGGGATAAGCCAACGCCGGCTGAAAACGGTGCCCGATGACGTTGTAGACGGAACAGCAGTAGCAGCAGATACGACGGGAGCTGTTGAAATTGGCGGAAAAGGGGAGAGAGCCACCTAGCTCGGCCTCCAAAGGAGGAGTCACAACCCTAGGGACAGCCTCAGATGCCGACTGGAGAGGGCGCATAGTCCCGGAACCAGGCATCTCTTCACCAGAAATCCAACAGCTCCCGCAGTATCCACCACGGTGAAAAAAAACTGCACATCCCCCACGGAAGGGGAATAACTCTCACCAGACGTGGTCGAGTCGGGAGGCCCAGAAACGACAGTGTTCCCCACCCCCCGCTGGTGCGGGAGGAGCTGCACATCCCCCACGGAGGGGGAGTAATTCTCACCAGACGTGGTCGAGTCGGGAGGCCCCGTGGGAGCGGGAAGAGCGGGAAGAGCTGCACATCCACCACAGAGGGGCTATAACTCACACCAGGCGTGGTCAAGTCGGGGGGCCCCGAAACGACAGCATTCCCCCCCCCCCCTGCAGGTGCGGGAGGAGCTGCACATCCCCCACGGAGGGGATATAACTCACACCAGACGTGGTCGAGTCGGGAGGCCCCGAAACGACAGCGTTCCACACCACCCGCGGGTGCGGAAGAAACGGCCACGAGAACGCACCAAGGCGAGGGCAAAAGGAATTGCCCTAAAGGAACCGAACTGGAAATAACAGAGGTGAGAGCAATAGAAGAAAAAGGTGAACTCAACAGATACAGAAAGTAGAAGAACACCCTCAACTACGAGAGAAGGTGGCAGAAAAAAACGGTGAGTACACGACAGAACCCAGACGGCTGTCAGAGACCCCAAAAAACCAGAAATTCAGCCCTCAACAGAGTGAAGAAATCCTGTCCAGACAGTCCCTAATTGACACCTAACTCTAATAACAATTTAAATTTATCAACCGAAAAATTTCATTCATTGTCGAACTGCGTTGACAAAAAATGTCGAAAAAACATTCGCGAAAACGGAATAATAAATAATATACAATGAGAATGTGGTTGAAAATATTAACGAGAATATATAAAACACAGTCCTGTTATTATACGATCTTCAGATCCATAATCCAGTCACAGGAAAACCATTATCAACGAGTTGAATTATCACTGTTTCCTTATGGCAAATGGCGGAGACACATCCTCCACGTGTGCGGATATAAAAAAAGAATGATGAACTGATGACGCACTGCGCATTGGTTAATGGAAGTCGTGGATTTGTACTAAGGGAAGAACGTCCCATACTGGGTGTGCGCCGATGGTGCTCGGCCCAGTTTTGGCTTATTTTTTCGTGGTGTTTTTTACAACCTTTTCTTTCCCACATCTCTTGCGAAATATTAAAATAGAGAGTATTTTATCTGAGTTAGGGTCTTCCACTGTAGTGCAAGCCTGTAGTAAACAATTGTAAGGTTGGTTGATAAGAAATTGAAAAGTTGGTGTTCAATTTGGACTTTTCTTACAGTAATGACATTGTCAGTGCAACTTTGCCCTGTAAATGTACTGGACGTTTTCAATTCCATCACCTTGCAGATTTTAGAAGAGTGGGCTTGATTCTGCAGTTTTTTGATCTTGGAAAACAATATTTTGCCGAAGTAACATGGTTTGACTTGTATGGTTACACAATGCCATGTGGCAGATTCTAGCCCCTAACTTTGGTATCCTGGCTACGTGCCTGGTATGAATTAGGACAGGTGGCACCATTAAATGTACAATAGAAACTTGCGATCTGCATGGAATTATGTTGTGCATCGGTATTCACTGAAAACAGGTCTGGGGAGTCCCTGCCCACTGGGTTGATTCTGTGACGTTCCCTCTTTTCGAAAGTGTCGGGATAATGCAGATGCCGAAGACATGAGCAATGATAGGTGGGTTGGGGATGCCCCAGGGTTTTCCCCCTCCCCCCCCCCCCCCCGGGAGTTATTAAATGGAGACTTCTGGCGGTTTTTGAGATGAAAAATGACGTTATTTTGTGGCCGTCAAAATGACGTTCTTAGCTGTGGAGGGCTGTGTCGATTGCCTGATTGATCCAAGGCTGGCCATTATTGAATAAGAAAAACATAATTGTTTTCTGTTGAATTTGTGATCAACACGTGGTTAAAATTATGATTATGTCAAAATAGTGATAAAAATAACTGAAAATGTTGATTCCAGTCTCTTGTTTTTCCCCAGTCATGTCATGTGTAGAGGTTTGAAAACAGATGTTTATTTGGAGGAGGAAAACTTATGTTGCATTGTCGTGCCACCCAAATGTTATTTCACACCTTGTGCAAGAAGTAGTTAATTTAATCTGCATGTACTTTTATTAATCACTTCAATCGTGACTAGTTTAATTGCCTAGCCTTACAAGAGTGGAGAAAGTGGGCGGGTTGATTTTACTCTATGTCGTAAACTGGCATCACCTTGCTCACTGGTTGTGTGCTGTGGGTGCTTTTGTAACACATGTTTCGCGACCACTTTCGACAAACATGTTCATCACCTATACAGCTGAAAACAAAAATGCGACATTGAGAACATAGCGAATATTTGTCATATTCTCAGGTCTGGTTTATTCAATTTCTCGATCAATTTGATTGTGCAAACACAACAATTTGGTTTTGCAAATGACGAGGTCTTTGTACATAACCGAGCTAAGCCCGCTGTTCGATTCTCAAACTGAAAAAATAGACTAATAGTGTGCGTCTGCTTCCTCAAATTTTCTGCTGTCACTGCCAACAGAATGCGCAAATATCTTGTCCACAAAGGAACACAAGTCGACAAGACATCACTGTTAATTAAGCAGCAGGCAAACGGACATGCTTTGCAAGGCAATTGAGCTAATCTGTAACGCTCACGGCTGCGGTGGGTCACATTGTTTTGAAAACAGTCATCCACTGATCAAACATTGCTGCCCACACGAACTTCACAGTGGCGAACACACCGCAGCGATGTTTTTATTACAATCCACGTTGAACATACTGTAAATGAATATAGTTTAAAAAGTATTTAGAACTTTTCAAGAATAAAAATACACAGAAAGAGAAATAAAAGTATTGTTATCAATTCAATTAATTTTCACTTATTATTCTCCACCCACTCAAGTTATCTGCCCCAACCATACCTACAATTGAGTTAATTGATTTGTTACCAGATGGAGAGAGAAGATTGCAATTAAGTTTATAGCTGATTTGTTTTTATTTAAGTAATCACCATCGTGAACCAGAAAAAGTTCTAGCACTGTCAATCAGGCTGATTAGACTATTTTTAGCACAACTGTTACATAACATCAATCAGCAATACTGGTGTCAGTTTTAAATGAGAGGTACACCTAATGAAAATCAGTCAAGTGTAACACTTTGAACAAACTTAAATCTAGGAGTCGACATGATGCACGTCGATGATGCACGTCTTCAACCGCTGTAACCCTGCTTGAGCAGAGCTTGAACAGAGATAGCATGTTGAGGAGCTGACAGTTGCTCTTAGATGCCCGGTGGTTCTCTCCGGCTTCCTCTACCCGTAAAACTGTCACAGTCACGATTAGCCATTGTGCACAAGTATGCCACCTTAAACTCCAATAAATAAATAAATAATAATTATTTCCAATGCTTATACACCTACCTGGCCTCAGTACATTCAACATATTTTACAAACATTTACTCTTTTATACCTTGTTATACCTTGTTTCACAGAGCTCCATAAGTTCTGCCAGACAAGAATATTGCAGACCAAATGCTCACTTCACTAGAATATAGGAAAACCACCAACTTCCTGTTAACTTCCAGTTAATCAAAACATTTTTTTTCTTGGCTACTCATTTAACCCTTTACCTAACATGAAAAGCAGACGACACTTACTAACAAAATTTTTGAATAACTAATTTTTTTCATTTTTTGTCTCAAAACATGGGTTATGACCTTTCTTTGGAACAATCTCGATGAACTCGTTCCAAAGAGGGGTCATAACCCATGTTTTTGAGAAAAAAATGAAAAAAAAATAATGGAAATTAATTGGTGATTTTTGAGAATAGCGCTGGCCGGTTTTGGCCATTATGTTGGGTAAAGGGTTCACTGGGTTCCACTGTATTTAAAGTAAAAAAGTTCTTTTTAAGTACAGAATTTGTTTTGTAGAACATATTTTTGTCAATACAGTTTCACCAAAAATCAATTCAGTTTCTTTATACATAATATATCATTCTAGTTCTATTTCATCAGTCTGAGAGTAACTCTAAAAGTATTATTGGAACAACATCTCACAGTGATTGAGTGAAGTAAAAAATATATCGAATTGTCAACTAACTGCACCAGGCTTTACCAAGAAAAACTCCAGATGGAGGAACTTTCACTGAAATTGTATCCTGTGGTTTGAATACACCAAGATATTTTCCAGCAAACACTTCTGTAACATTATATCCACGTGCAACTGTTAAATTCATCTCTACAAATGCCACTGTAACATTTGTTGGCATGCCACCATTTCCTGTATAGAGGAATGCAAAAGCTTTACTACCAGGAGGTAATATGTCACGTGTCCATATTTCAACTTGGCCAACCTGTCAAAAGAAAAAATTATTACTTTGAGTTTAAACATATGTTTGAGGATTTTTATATCTGATATGAATTGTATGAATTGTCCTATGAAATATATCACATTCCACATTTCAATATTTTATAAGGAAATCTTCATCCAAAACAAATCTCATTATTTTGTTCTCTATCACTCTTGGGTCATTCAACAGCCCAGTATAAAATGCATACAAAAGATCCTTATTAAAAGATTTAATTAGGTACTAGCAAAATAACATACAGCAATAAAATAAAAATAAATAAGAGGCCTTATTATATACATATCAATGATACGCCGTGTTTTTCACCCATGGACTCCTGATTGCCGTATCACATTAAGTGGATTTCCGATTCCATATTAGACTGTTGGCCTCAGAACGAGGATGGCACTGGAGAATGTCAATCGAGTCCACCCAGGTTACCAACGATTTCTAGGTACGCTTCATTTGTGTAAATAAACACTATCAGATAACATAAATTTCTAATATTGTTCTTAACCCTTTACCTAACATGAAAAGCAGATGACACTTGCAAACAAAAGTCTTGAATAACTCATTTTTATCATTTTTTGTCTCAAAAACATAGGTTACGACTACTCATTGAAACAAGCTCGACATGCTCGTTCCAAAGTGGGGTCATAACCTATGTTTTTGAGACAAAAAATGAAAAAAATAATGAAAATTAATTGGCAAATTTTGTGAATGACGCTGGCCAGTTTTGGCTGTTATGTTGGGTAAAGGGTTAACTAATTTTATATGCACTAACCTGTATTAATCAAAATAAAATATCTTTGTTTTCTTACTTTATTGCTATTTTAATGTGTGAATCTGACTCTGATGTAGAAGAATGAAATGCTTAATGCTGTGAACTTTGGAAACATTAAAACACTGTTTTGGAAAATCGCCATAATTTTACAAGTGTTGTTTGAAAATAAATGTTGTTCTAGCTACAACTGCACATTATTTACCCTTATACTGATTTCTCATGTTAAAGGTGAATTTCCATACTGGCATATAATAAACAGATCATTATGACAGTAAAGTG
Source organism: Pictodentalium vernedei (assembly GCA_031216915.1). Taxonomy (NCBI): domain Eukaryota; kingdom Metazoa; phylum Mollusca; class Scaphopoda; order Dentaliida; family Dentaliidae; genus Pictodentalium; species Pictodentalium vernedei. The sequence goes on from CM062297.1 coordinate 564,469,931, forward strand.
ATCTGATTTGTGGCATTCCATCTCACTGAAATCACCAGATCACACTCGCTGCCTTTGGCATCCAGTGATATCTGGCAATCTGACCTCATCAACTCAACTGAATATGATACCAGATCACTTTACTGTCATAATAATCTCTATCTACCAATGAACTCATTGGATAAGTTAATGAGCTTTCAATGTTCAACTCAGCCATCCCAAGTCCTTCACCCAACCCCAAAATTTAAGAGAACTTGTCAGCAAGTAAGTAGGCAATGCACAACATCTAAAAAAATGTCTATCAGGGAGCTATTTCACCAGCAAACTCCATCACTGATGGATGGAGGAACAGACTCTGCCTGTGCTTGTGGTACATCAACAACACATAAATAAAACACTTCCTACTCTATTGTTCAAACAGACAAAAGTCTAGTCAGTTTTAAAAATTTAAACCTGTAGAAAACACAAGTCCATTTGGGATGAAAACTTTTGAACACACAGAACTTGACCTAGATACTATACAATTACTATTGTACAAAATTTATTTGGATTCCAGTTTGCTGTTCAAATGATTCCATTTATTGGGCAGAAACCTTCCTTATAAAAAATGTCTAACTGCATTCAGAAAGAAAACTGAAAATCATTTTAGCAGAAAATGTAAAAATGGAAGTACCGGCAAGAGTTCCCCCCTAAAGCTGACGTAGGCTTTCTTTTACTATAGTAATTTCAAAGGTGTTTTGATTCTAAGTTTTGTTCAAAAGTTTCTGATCAAAAATAGAAATTCCTTGAAAATTCCTGAATAATTTTCATAACAAGCAAACTCAGTGAATTCATGTCTCCCGCTGGGCAGCAGTTTCAAGGGGAATTAATGCATCCAGTGGAATATAGTTGAGTTGCAAGTGAAAGTTATTTAGAAGAGACAGAACAGACAGTGCTTCAGACAGTGGTTATCAGATTTATTTTCACGGAGGTCACTGTCAAAGCAAGTAAAGTGATGTGGAGTATAACTGTGAGAATCACTAAAAATTAAGACTGTATGATAAGACATATTACATTAAACTGATGTGAAAAGTATAAACCAACCTGTAAAGCTTGTGAATGGAAGTTAATGAAACCTTGGAAGTGATGTCCAGATAATATGGTGGTCTGTATATGGTACTGGGAGAATCTGACTTTGTAAAGTTGCAAAAGAAGTAATGATGAAGTCCAAAATGTTGCCATGAAAATGAGTCGGTTCATTCACAATCTGCAGAAAATTATACCGATGAAGAAAAGTGGTAAAATGTGAATTTGACGGATCCATGTTGAAGTCACCAAGAATCATCGAAATCGGTTGACTCTAAGGATAGTATGAGTCTGGAAACAGTCAGCCAATCAAATTTAAGCAACCTAATTAAATATACACGGAAATTGCCCCTATTCGAACTTGGACCCACAATTGATGAAAGTGATCTACTGCCCAATTTTCATCGAAATCGACTGACTGTAAGGAAAGTTAGAGTCTGGAAATGAAAAACACGGATGGTGTGCACTTACTGTGTATAAGTAGTAGCACTGAATAAATCAAAGTTTCACTAATTTGCATAATTTATGCACGAGAACAAAGCCTGTATTATATGCGATGTATTGCATGTTGCTAAACATTCATACAAAAATTTATTCAAATCCGAACTTTCATATAGAAGTTCTGTACAAAAAACTGATAACACCCAATTTCGAAACAAAATGGCCGCTGGTGGCCATCTTGAATTTTGGACCACACCCCAAAAGACATATTCTGGTCTCACAATGATAACAAAGATGCACAAGAAGTTTCGTGAAGATCGGTTCATAAATACGGCTTTTAGTCCAAGGTGTGTTGATGCATGGGCAGACGGACAGATTTTGGGTACAAAATTTCCCACATTCCAACTTGACCTAGGTTTGGATAAAAGTAATCCATATATGAAATTTCATTGACATCGGTTGACTCTAAGGAAAGTTAGAGTCTGGAAACCATCAGCCAATCAAATTTAAGCAACCTAATTAAATATGCGCGGAAAATGCCCATATTCAAACTTGGACCCACAATTGATGAAAGTGATCTACTACCCAAATTTCATCGAAATCGACTGACTGTAAGGAAAGTTAGAGTCTGGAAACGAAAAACGCGGAAGGTGTGCACTTACTGTGTATTAGTAGCAGCACTAAATAAATCAAAGTTTCCCTAATTCGCATAATTTTTGCACGAGAACAAAACCTGTATTATATGTGATGTACTGTATGTTACTAAACAGTCATACAAACATTTATTCAAATCCGAACTTTCATGTAGAAGTTCTGTACAAAAAACTGATTACACCCAATTTCGGAACAAAATGGCCACTGGCAGCCATCTTGAATTTTGGGCCAAACCCCAAAACACATATTCTGGTCTCAAATTGATAACAAAGATACCCAAGAAGTTTCGTGAAGATCGGTTCATAAATACAGCTTTTAGTCTGAGGTGCATTGATGCACAGGGCAGACGGACAGGCAGATGGACAGATTTTCGGTACAAAATTTCCCACATTCAAACTTGACCTAGGTATTAATAAAAGTAATCCATATATGAAATTTCATCGAAATCGGTTGATTTTAAGGAAAGTTAGAGTCTCGAAACCGTCAACCAATCAAATTTCAGCAACCTACTACCCAAATCCAAATTTCATCGAAATCCGGTCGCTGTAAGGAAAGTTAGAGTCTGGAAACGAAAAACACGGAAGGATGGAAGGACACCCCAAATTTAATATCTCCCGTTTTTTTTCAAAAAGCGGGAGACAAAAAATAGAACAAGATGCACCCAGGGGCATGTAATTATTTATAACTCTGCTGGCTATGTCAAATGTTTTTTTTCTAGTTTTCAGATGCTACCACAGAAATAATACCTGGATTTACAATATCCTTAAAAGGGCCCATTTTACCAAGACCTGGGATTCTAAATCTCTATTTTCCAGTTGTCAGAATTGGCAGCATGCACTGTGTCAAGAAGTTAAGAAATGTCAGGACAAAATTACTCTATTTTTGTAAATATCTTGAGATAAATTTGAGATCTTCTCCAGAAAGCAGCCAATCATATTGTCAAGTTGGAAATAGAGTTCAGTGTGGAGGTTTAATGGTTTATGTCAGTCAAAGTAAACATTTGTCTCAGAGAAGCATGGCAATAATTACCGAACAGTGAAGCCCCTAAATAATGCAATTAGGTGTTCAACAGACATCAATTGAAGACATTAATTCAGATATGGTAGAGAGTGTGGCAGTCATCAAAAATTTTAAAAGCCATATATAACTAATCTGTTTAGAATTACATCGCTCAAATCAAAGGAACACTCAGTTCTGTATACTTTTGTGTGATTGGATATTCGGTGGACATTTAAGTGTCAGTTTGACTGAAAAGCATCAGATCACCCAAAATAACATGCATAACCAGGACAACCCTAAAACGTCAGTGTTTAGCTTTCTGTCGAATCCCTCAGTTACATGGCTTTCTTACCTTTATATTGTGTACGTCAATTTCTTGTATTACTTAAATATATATTATACTTAGGTATAACTTTGTCAATTTGCCATCATGCTCGGAAGATTACTTCCTTCTAAGCGGCTTTCATTTTTGACTAATTCTTATTCCGTTACGTTAAGTATAATATATATTTATGTATAATAACTGTATGTTTTTTACCTTTTGCTTTCCACTTTTACCCCGGTTTCTTTTCTTTTCGGGTGGTATTACACACCCATTCAGTCAGAACTTGGCTCACTGGAACTTTTATCACCACATTTCATTTCTTTCGTTGTCTGTGTGTATTTTTTCTTGTTGTGTCTGTGCCCTGAAGAAGGTCTTCAGCAGACCGAAAGCTAGGTGTAAATTGTCTTTTTTTTCCTGTGCTGTTTGAGCTTTATTTTGACAAATATCTTTCGCTTTAGGCTCTTGCATCTCTCCGATCCAGCACACTTGAAACAGATTTGTTTTATCAGAATATAGACCCTTATACTTATGTATTGTATGCATATAGCACAGCTTTTCTCTTAATGAATAAATATTGTTTAAACTAAAACATCATCAAAATTTTGAGAATCTGTCAAGTAAACTTGAATGAAAGAAAAAGTGTTTAAACACATATTTATTTTGACCGAAGTGTTAGATTTCTAAGAGACTGGCTTATGCTAAAATTGATTGCTACTCAACTGTATCTAGTTGGGCATCACTGGGGGTAGCCGCCTGTCATGCCCCAAGGTGCTTGTATGTCATGTGTGGCTCTACTCGAGATCTGTTGATATTTGTTGATATTTGTTTATTTACTGTATATAGATAAAGTTTTACAAATCTAATATATTTCTAACCACAGTGAGACATACAAATACATACCGCAGGGAGACAACATAGATTGGCTGTCTACCTGTTATCTCCCACGCAAGAATATTTCAACACTGCAGCCGGCTGCAAATGTACTCTAAGGGTTTTAGCGCTTTTCTTTCTTGGGAAGTAAGACGTAAGAATGGTGGGGTGGGCAGGGGTCAGTGCTGGGGAGGTTATCGTGTTAGGTGGATATCAGTGCTTTTGTGCATCTGCAGAACTGGTAGTATAAGTCAAAACCATTTGTGGACGAGACGACCAGACGAAATTAAACGTGTGTCATGTAAGATGCTTGCAAGGCCTAAATTGATTATCTATGGATAGACTCTCTTGGGTACCGCTAAATACATTATTAGTTTGCTGTTGGCCACGTTTCTGGTGTCCCTAAATATTTCACAGTGAAGGTCTCCAAAGTCCTGTCAGAGGACATCTATGAATGCAGAGGGTTCATGAGCATTAGTTATTATGTCTCCCCTTCATCGAAGGGAGACATATTGTTTTACCCTGAATTCTTCTCCTTTTCATTGTTCTTGTTGTTGTTGTTGTTCTTCTTCTTCTTCTTCTTCTTCTCATAGAACAGTGTCTGGGCCAGAACTTTTTTAGCTCACCTGACTGCAAATCAGTGTGAGGTATTGCCATCACTTGAAGTCCGTTGTCCGTTAACTTTTGCAAACCTGGCTTCTTCTCCACAGCCATTCAGCCAAATTCAAACATATATTGCACAAACCATCCCTGGGGTATACCCTTTCTATTTTGTTCAAATGGAGCAGCTGCCTTCTTCGTGCTCTGGGCAATGATGCCAAAGCCTAAAAATCTTTAAAAATCTTCTTCTCATGAACCACCAGAGAGATTGCCTTGATATTTGGTATGTAACACTCTTTGGTGTTGAAGATTAAAGTTTGTTCAAGAGAAGTTGGTAGATCAATATTTGGGTTCTCTGTGGGCACATACCCATTTTGTGCTCTGCCCAAAATTTCTATTTCAAGAACCGATGGGCCGATTTGAACCAAATTTGCATGTAGCATAAGTGGGTCCAAAGTACTTGACTGATGCCCAAAATTGTTTTTTTTGTTGCCCTGTGGGTAACCCAGGGGCTAAAAAATAGAAAAAATTCAAATGCCCATATTTTCCAAACTACACGGAACAGAGAACTGTTATTTGGTATGAAGCATTCTTTTGACCAGTAGAATGGATTAAAAAAATGGCGATCGGTTGTGTCAGGGTGTTCTGTAGGGGACGTTTGAAAAAATGCTGAGTCAAAAATTGAAAAAAAATTTCTTCAGAACTGCTGATCAGAATCTTTTGATATTTGGTATACATCATCCTAGGATGGTCAAATACAAGTGTGTTCAAATCGACCCGATCGGTTCATATTTGGGCTCAACAGAGGAGCCCAAATAATTAACTTAACTTATGGGGAATAAGCTTTAAAAATCTTCTTCTTCAGATCAAACAGTCAGATTCTTTTGATACTTGGTATACAACATCTCTACAGGGGTCAGATTGAAGTTTGTTCAAATTCAGTCCCTGGGTTAATATTTGGGCTTCCTATGGAAGCCCAAATATTAACTTGGTGCAATATGGGGAATAATCTTTAAAAATCTTCTTCTTCAGATACACCAGTCAGATTCTTTTGATATTTGGTATGCAGCATCTCTAGGGGTTAGATTCAAGCTTGTTCAAATGGGATCCCTGGATCAATATTTGGGCTCTTTATTGGAGATCAAATTTTAACTTGGTGCAATATGAGAAAATTTCTAAAAAAATCTTCTTTTTCAGACCCACTAGTGAGAATCCTTTCATATTTTGTATGTGACATTTCTAGAGGTACAAGATTTGAATTTGTTCAAATCGACTCGCTGGGTTAATACTTGGGCTTCCTATGGGAGCCTGATTATTAACTTGGTGGAATATGGGAATATTCTTTAAAAATCTTCTTCAAATCCATCAGTCAGATTCTTTTGATATTTGGTATGCAACATCGTTAGGGGGGTAAGATTCAAGTTTGTTCAAATGGGATCCCTGGATGAATATTTGGGCTCTTCATTGGAGACCAAATTTTAACTTAGTGCAATATGAGAAAATTTCTTAAAAAGTCCTCTTTTCAGACCTGCTATTGAGAATCCTTCCATATTTGGTATGTGACATCTCTAGAGGTGTAAGATTCCTATTTGTTCAAATGGAGTCCCTGGGTTAATATTTGGGGTTCCAGTGGGAGCCTGAATATTAACTTTGTGCAATATGGGGAATAATCATTTAAAATCATCTCCTTCAGACCCAGCAGTCAGATTCTTTTGATATTTGGTGTACAACACCTCTGGGAGGGTTAGATTGAAGGTTGTTCAAATCAGATACCTGGGTTCATATTTGGGTTTTTTATTGAAGCCCAAAGTTTAACTTAGAGCAATATGCGGCAATTTCTTGAAAATTCTTCTTCTTCAGATCCACCAGTGAGAGTCCTTTCATATTTGGTATGTAACATGTCTAGGGGTGTCAAATTCAAGTTTGTTCAAATCGATTCGCTTGTTTTTTCTTGTTTTTTTTTAATTTGTTTTTTTTTTGTGGGGGAGGGGGGGAGGGGGGAGGGGGGGGGGGTGACGCTAGAGAGAACCACAATAGTTTAAAACAAAATAAAAATTTTGTTTGGTTGCTGTTTTTTAATGCTTCACAGAACAGAGTTTGCTAGGAAGCTTTCCTAGGACCAGCAGAAATGAATGGCCGAAAAAGGTGCCTTTGGTTGTGTCATAGCAAATCAAAAAAATTGCTCTTGCTGCTGATCACTTGCTGATACACTCATCTGTTTTGACAATTTGAGTCAGGTGAGCATTTTAGGCTCACTTGAGCCTCTGGTTATCTTTTGACCAAGGCTTATGATATTTAGCATGTGGGTGTATCACCATGAGACGATGTGTCAGGTACCATCATGACCCACATATGACCTTGACCTTTGATCTCCAGGTCAAATTACTGATTTTTTGGCAAGTAAGCTTGTCCGGGCAAGAACTTATTTACATTTTCACCTTGGCTTATGATATTTGGCATCTGGGTGTATCACCATGAGACGATGTGTCGCGTACCATCATCACCCACATGACATTGACCTTTGACCTCAAGGTCAAACTACTGATTTTTTGGCACGGAAGCTTGTCCAGGCAAGAACTTATTTACCTTTTCACCTTGGCTTATGATATCGGGCATGTGGGTGTATCACCATGAGATGATGTGTCGCGTACTATCATGACCCACATATGATCTTGACCTTTAACCTTAAGGTTAAATTATTATTATTTATCTTTTGACCTAGGCTTATGATATTTGGCATGTGGATGTATCACCATGAGACGATGTACCATATGACCCATGACATTGACCTTTTTTGGCAAGTAAGATTGTCCGGGCAAGAGCTTATTTACCTTTTCACCTTCGCTAATGATATTTGACATGCGAGTGTATCACCATAAGACAATGTGTTGCGTACCTTGATGACCCATATACGACATTAACCTTTGACCTCAAGGTCAAATTACTGATTTTTTGGCAAGTAAGCTTGTCCGGGCCAGAACGTTTTTACCTTTTCACCTCGGTTTATGATATTAAGCATATGGGTGCATCACCATGAGACAATGTGTCATGTATCATCATGATCCACATATGACCTTGACCTTTGACCTCAAGGTTACATTATTTAATTTTTTTAAAAATCTTTTGACCTAGGCATATGATTTTTTGCATGTGAGTGTATCAACAAAAGACAATGTGTCACGTACCATCATGACCTTCATAAAACCTTGACCTTTCACCTCAAGGTCAAATAATTGATTTTTTTAACTTTTCACCCAGACTCATGATATTTGGCATGTGAGTGTATCAACACAAGATAACATTGTGTCATGTACTGTTGTGTTGACAGATGACCTTGATCTTTAACATCAAGGTCAAATTATTGAATTGTTCAGCTAGGTTTATCATATCTGGCATATGAATGCAACATCCAGGCTGATGTGTCACATTCTATCTTGAACTTCCATGATCTTGACATTTGACTTTTAGTTTGATCTTTGTTAGTCGTAAGTTGGAAGCATGGAACTAATCGAAGGGGAGAAGTGTTTTAGTTCACTAAAACAGTTCCCTCTAGTTATTGCTAAATAGCTAAGAGATGTGAAGAGCTGGTTGGTTGAGCTCGCTAAAGAAAAATTGGTGAAAGAATTGTTTGGTGAGAGAGGGCTGGCAGATGTTCATAATAATAGATTGCGAGAACTTTATATGTAAATTATGAATTAGCAATTGTTAGGTAGGTGAAGGCTAACTTGACCCTACAAGGGAAAAACAGTGAATGTGTAACTGAATCTTGTAAGACAAAACCAAGGTGTCAATGGCACTGATAGAAGTGTGTGAAAACAATGACAAGGGCATACAATAGCAGAACTTTAAGCAAACTAATTCCAGGTGATGGTGGGTTTAACCCTGTGAGAGAAGTGTCTGTGAAAAACATCCATAAACTCTATCATAAATACTAAAACCAAAATCATGAAAAGAACACTATTAAAAAGGAATCCTATTTTAAAAAATACTTTTTTTATCATTCAAACATCTGAGGGGATTGGTGATAAAACTGGGGGTCATCACAATGAAAACTGAAAACAGCTGATCAAGACAAATGCAACAAAATTATGTTGTAACACTTTAAAAAGGTCCAAACATCTTTGTGTATTTAATAATGCTTTTACCTTTTATGATTTTTGAACAGATAAATGCTTTGATTGAAAATGTTTTGAAATTGCCTGCAAATCGAGACACAAACCATTTCAAAACCACCAATTGTATTTTACTGATATTTTCTGGGATTTTTTGCACAAACATATTTTTCTGGGATGCTGGAAAGAACACTGAATTCCTGGAAATGTTAACATGTCTGGATTAAGACAAATAAAAATAAAAAACATTGTCCAAAAAATTGCAACTCTTGCATTTTTGAGTCCAAAGGCAACTTTTAGGCTCTCAAACAAACCCAAATGAAACTTGGCATGAACAAACATGAATATATGAGTGAAAGACGCTGCTTTCCAACAATTTTCAACAATTTCTGTAATCACTTGGAAGATTTTTTTTCTTAGGTTTTTTTAGTTATCTTCCTTTTAAGATGTCATAAATCACAACAAAAAAATAAAAATAATAAAAAAGTTGCAATTTTTAGCTTAACTTAACAAGGTCAAGATAAGCTACTGCCATCACGCATGCGGAAGTCTGTAGTTGTCCGATCATAATGAACTTTCGTATGCAGGTTCGAGGTCATGTCAAGATGAGAACGTCCCCTTTTGGTCATGATCGGTCTACCGTGGCGGCTGCGAGAGAAAACCCGAAAACCATTAGCACAATCTCCACGTCTTATTTATGAAGGAGTTTCATTGTAACTTGGTAGGATGACTCTGTAAAATGTCTGGATGAGAAGGTCCTATTTTGGTCGGGTTCAGTCAACTGTGATGGCCGCATGGGCACGTTACCTACATTCCTTTAGCATAGTCTACAGCTTGCATTTATTAAGGGATTTCATTGTAAATTGGTAGGATGACTCTGTATAATATCTAGATGAGAACGTCCTATTTTGCCATGATCGGTCAACCGTAACGGCCACACAGGCACGTGACCTAGATATGTTTAGCACAGCCTACAGTTCATATTTATAAAAGCGATTTCATTGTAACTTGGTAGGATCACTTGGTATGATATCTAGATGAGACTGACCTATATTGGTCACGATCGGTCAACCATGACTGTCAGATTGTCCCGTGACCTAGATTCCTTTAGCAAAGTTTACAAGTTATATTTATGAAGGGAACTTGGTAGGATGACTCATTTTGGAATAATTTTACTGAAACTTGGTAACTTTGTTTGACATATATTAACTGCGAGGACCACATTAACCCAAGGCTCAATTATTTTTAGTGCAGTCTACACCTCAAATTATTCTTATTGAAAACATAGAAGATTGTAGGGAACAGAAATTAACATATTCTCAATTATCTCAATTCTTGTCTTATTTCATAATCCTTTCATAAACATTGAACATTATCATTTTCTTCAAACACTACACACAGTCAAGCTACAGTGTCATTGACACTTTCATTGTATTTTAGAGCCAAAGAGCAACTTTCAGGTTTTGAAAGTGAGCCCAAATATGAACACAGAAACTAGTGATGATCAATCGGTATACAACAGACATTGGCCTATAAACACCCATTGGTTGACAATCGGTAGTCAGGGTTGTGGGATCAGCCCTCGCGGATGGTCACATGTAAAAAAAAAATGTCAAGATTTCCTCAATTCATCATCCAGATTTAAGATGTTTTCATTGAAATGATTCATAGTTCCATTTGATCTCGTCAAATTTTGGCGAGCAGAGTGAATATGTGTACCTAGTGATGTTAAATTCTCAAGGATAATCATGTATTAAAGGTGGGAACTCAGGCACAATGCTCGGTATACAATCAGACATTGGCCTATAAACACCCATTGGTTGACAATCGGTAGTCAGGGTTGTGGGATCAGCCCTCGCCGATGGTCACGTGTAAAAAAATTTGTCAAGATTTCCTCAATTCATCATCCAGATTTAAGACGTTTTCATTGAAATGATTCATAGTTCCATTTGATCTTGTCAAATTTTGCCGAGCAGAGTGAATATGTGTAACTAGTGATGTTAAATTCTCAAGGATAATCATGTATTAAAGGTGGGAACTCTGGCACAATGCTCACGCAAATACAATAGCCTTGGTTTGGACTTGTGTATTTGTAAACACTAGGAGTATCACGAGGGAGGTCATGCGATGGGACCGTGCATTTTCAGTTTCACTTTGATCCCACCATCCTGGAAATTGAGAGACAACCGTGTTCACTCAAGTGATGAGTGTCGACTTGATATCAAAGAAATCTGAATTATTTATTTATTTATTTGTGTTTAAGGTCACATACTTATGCACAATGGCTGATCATGACCATGACAGTTTTACGGGTGGAGGAAGCCGGAGTACCTGGAGAGAACCACCGAGCATCGACGAGCAACCGTCAGCTCCTCAACATTCTAACTATGTTCAAGCTCTGCTCAAGCAGGGTTACAGCAATTGAAGACATGTGCACCATTGACGTGCAGTATGCCTTAGTACACAGCATCATTGTGCCCCCAAGTATGCAACCAGGATAAAGTAAAGAAATCTGAAAACGAGAGCAAGAAATTGCAAGAACTTGCTTACGACATTGTGTATATTGCCTTTGATGCATTTGGATGGCGGCTTCCATAAAAGATAAAACTGTTGTGTTCAGGCTTATGTTTGTTTCATTTTATTTTATTCTGCCGTGACTCCAGTTTATCAAATATTATGTATGCAAGATGGCAATGCCAATTAGTAAAATAAATGTGCTCTTCATCAATAGTGAAGTCGTTAATTAAAGTCCTCAACATTGATAACAAACACCACTAAAACCATTGTCAGGATTGAGGGTTTACATGGTGCACTGCCTTGCGATTACCATCAATTAAACAAACTCCTACCACTTCTCCTGCAATGCAGCTTCCAAATCGGTCAAATTTCTTTATAGGCAGATCCCTTGCTTTCAAACGACATCCAAGAAAGTCCGAGAGGGATTCAAATCGGGGATCATTGCAGGCCAAGGTAGTGTTGTAAAAGCATTGTTCTGAAGGAATGCTCTCACAGCATGGGAACAATGTGCATTGTCACCCAGGAATACAGGGTGAGTAGCCAATGGGTGGTTGTCAAAATGAGGCACGACAACCAGATTGAGAATGTCCCGTATGTACTGAGGACGACTGAGATTCCCATGTACAGTCACCATATCAAGTTTACAATCATGAGAGAGGTATCCCGAGATCACTACTGATCCTCCACCATAAGGAACACTAGATCTGATGTTCCTGGGCACGTAAGCAGTATTTCTATGCCTCCACGCTCTCATGCGGCCATCTGTGACGTGAAGCAGGAACCTACTCTCTTCTGACCAATAGACTCTCCTCCACATTCTGAGATTCCAATGTTGTTGTGCCATACACCACTCCAAACGTCATCTTTGATGCTGATCAGACAGAGCTGGACACTTGATGAGCCTTCTGGACCTCATACCCTGTGCTATGAGATGGTTTCAGACAGTTCTGTTGCACAAACGCTTGTTGGGGAGCCAAAGGTGTTTCAAAACCCCACTTGAAGCAAAGGGTTCATGCCTAACGCGGTGTGCCAGGCTACGATCTTCCCGAGGAGAGGTCTTTGGGGTTGTCTTGGCCCTGGTCGGTCCTTAACATCATTGGTTTGTTGATGTTTTTGGACAAGTATGCTGATGACAGAATGACTATAGCCAAGTTACCTCCAATACCTTTGAATGACATGTCTGTTGCATGCATGCATGCCAACAATTTGCCAACTTGGTGCCTCTGACAGTCTCTTTGCCATGTCAACATTTATTGATAAAAGAAGGTCATTTTTTTGGGTTTTATACCCAGATATTGCATGTGGATGTGTTTTTTGTGACATTCGTGGGAAGCATGCTTCATGTGGACGAGGGGATGTGTTTGGGGTATGCTATCAAACAGAAACATCACGTTTCACTAGATGAAATGTACTACAAGACATAGCAATCATTAAAACATAACAAGAGGCCCCAGGGGGCCTGAGGGCGCTCATCGGACATGGTAGTCTAAATATCAAACCAGGGACTTGATTTGAATAAATTGCATACGCTCCTCCTAAGAAAAGCATATACCAACTAGATGAAGCGATTATGCCCACACAATACACAGGATTTTCCTTCTATTTTCAGTTCCTGCACTTTTACGTCCCAAAATTGAGATAAACGCATAAAAACAGATTTTTTTTTTATTTTTGTTCAGAAATTTTCGAAGTCCCAAACAAAATATTTTCAGACTAAAATTGTTTTCTCTTCTTCTTAAAATTGTCTTAAAATTGACCAAAACGCATAAAAAACAAAAAAACTAATTTCTGGATTTTCGAAGTCCCACCTGGACCCCAAATTTTCAGTGTAAAAAGAAATTATTTTTTTGTCTTAAAATTGACCGAAACGCATAAAAAACAAAAAACTCATTTCCGGATTTGGGTCCAAAATTTCTACGTCCGGACCGAGACCCCAAATTTTCAGCCTGAATATGAACCCATGAACTTGGCTTGAACAAACTTGAATCTCACCCCCCTAAGGCTGCAGCATACTAAATATCTTAATAAGATTCTTATTGGTAGATCTGAAGAAGAAGATTTTTGAAGAATATTCCTCTCATACTGCACTAATTTAAAAATTTGGGCTTCCATAGAGAGCCCAAATATGGACCCAGGGAATTGATTTCAATAAACGTGTGAAACAATCTTCCAAAGATGTTATATGTGAAAATTGAAAGCTTTTGGAGCAGTGGTTTGGGAGAAAAGTAGTCTTAAATGTTTTTCCCATTACCCACAGTGTTAAAAAATGCTGACTCAGCACTTTTTCAAAGTCCCAGAAAAGTACCCTATGATAAAACCGTTAGCAATTTTTTTTACCATTCCATTCTGTTGGTCCTAAGGAAGCTTCACACCAAATAAGAATTCTCAGTGCCATGTAGTTTTGGAGATATGGTCGTTTTAATTTCTTTCTATTTTTAGCTCCTGCGGTTCCCATGGGGCCGACAAGAAAACAAATTTGGGCATAAATTAAGTACTTATGACCCAATAAGCCCTCATATCAAATTTGGTTCAAATCTGCCTCTCAGTTTGGAAAATATAAATTTTGGGAGGGGCAAAAATTCTTGCCCCTCCCAGAACAAAGGAAAATATTTCCCGTCAAACTTCTCTTGAACAAATTTGAGTCTACACCTCAAATGGAAGCTGCATACCATATATCAAGTCTCTGCTATGGCTGGTTCATGAGAAGATGACTTTTAAAAAATTTGTGCATTTTGGCCCCACCCCCCTCCTCAATATGAGCGGAAAGCCAAATTGAAGAAAAACCCAAATGCCCCTATATAACCACTACTCATGTGAATTTTCATTGAACTGCAGCCAGTGGCTTGGGAGAAAATGACCCAAACACCACCTTCACGACGTACAACAGACGACGGACAAAAAGTGATCAGAAAAGCTCATCCTGACTTTCAGTCAGGTGAGCTAATAATCAGTAACAGCAACTTCACTTTCATGAAACATTTCAGCAGGTGCTTAATTAAGGTCCTGGTGTATATATGAGAGAAAGATGCAAGTTGCCAAAAATCAACATATTCTCCACAGTGGTTCTGAAGAAGATTTGTTTTAAGTTTTTTGAGTTATCCCCCTTCCCACCTTTGGAAGTCCCAAAGAGACAAATCAATTTGAACAAAATTCAATTCCGAAGTTTAAGGAAACAAAGTCCCAAATTTGGTTGAAATTGGTCCAGTAGAAAAGCATTTAGTCTGTAACAAGCTGTGCATGACAGGGGTGAATCTAAATACTTCTCCTATCGGGGTATAATAATCGCTTACCTTAAAAATTCTTTTCCCCATAATTCCCAAAGGATCTTGATTGACTTCAATGACACGTGAGTTCTGCAATATTTCTGTGGATTCACTCTTGATATTTCGAAGATCATTTGACATCAGCAGTGGTGCAGCCATGATTGCCCACATAGCCATCTGAGATCTCTGTTGCTCATAGCTCAATCCATAATCACCAACTATTACCTATAATTCAATAAACATGAAAACAATATAGTCAACTTGCCTTAAGTTATATACTGAAAACAGCTTCCTATTGAAGAGCATTCAAATTGGTTGAAAAAAATGCTGAAATCATGGAGTTTGCATTAATTTAAATTTTCCATATTTATCTACCGCGTCATCAACCCAAAAATGCTGAAAAAATAAGGGAGGGTATATATTGGTTGAAAAGGACTGAAGGAAATGGTAATAAATGGCAAATGTCATTATCTTCACACAAAAGAAGCTCAGATGTCAGCAGTGAAGCACTTTAGACTGGGAGAACGTTTCAATAACTAACAAACATATACCACTTATACACCTGTTAGATAAAGGAGTTCTAATATAGCGATTAAGGACTTCATAGCTAGAGTTATTCGTGTGATATCACTTACAACCAAGTAGCATTTCCCACAATGCTAATATATATTAATTACAATTACTAGTAATAGCCAATAGTTGTAGGCAAAGGAGATGGAAGCATTACGTAAAGCTGGGAGATGTTTGTGAGGGAAGGGGATAGGGTAACCCTTTACCTAATGGGTTGAAAATAAAATATTTTTCACAAATTTCAACAAAACCATATCATGTGACCCCCTTGTTGAAATGAGCTCATCGAGTTCTTTCCAATGAGGTGTCACGTTATGGTTTTGATGAAATTTTTTTTTTAAATTTCAAGAAACAATATTTAAAATAATAAATGTTAAAAAATTTATAGTATTTTATATATTTTTTATACTTACCAATGACCCAGACATAGCTGGTGCTAATTCTCAAAAATCTAGGGCCAAACACAAATTTTGCCCCCCAATCCCCAAAATTTGCATCTAAAACCGAAAATAACATGTCCTAAATGGTCCTCCATACTTTTCCTCCACTGCGCATGCGCAGTGTTAAGGAGGTCTCGAAATTGGCGCCAATTACCATTCTTACAAGCAGTGCCTGGTCAGCGCTATGTACGAGTGGGGAGGTACGAGTTCCCAACTCCTGGGAGGGCCATCCCCGTCTGGGTCATTGGTAAGTAAAAAAAATATATAAATTACTATAAATTTTTTAACATTTTTATACTGTACCAATGACCCAGACATAGCTGAATAGAAAAAAGGCTGGAGGGCCTAGGACATAGAGGAAAATCCAATAAGCTCAACTATATATAATAGAGTTATCCCCTCGAGGAGAAAAGGGGGATTAGGCTTTACATGTATCTTTCTTATTTATGACAAATTAGAAAAACACAACACCTTCCATAATTGAGCATAATAACATCCATGTTCTCTATTAACATCCAGTATAACCCTTTATACTAATTATTTTTAAAGTAAGCCAATAAATAAAGTAAGTCCAGAGAATTGAGACTCTTTATAATCATTAAAAGTGTCCGAGGATTGTATATTAACGCCCGTTTGACACGTGACATATACAAATGCGTCCATTTGAGGTGTAGACACTTTAAAAATATGACACGAATGAATTTAAACATTAGCTTTACACTTTAAAACCATCCCGGTACCGACTCAGAATTACTGACTCCGGAGGAGGTATCCCCTTGCTTTTCACTATAAAGCAGGTGACCTGAGGGAACACCCCCCCCCCCTTCCCCTTGCCCTGGGTCAAATAGCCCAGAGCGAAGAGGGCAGCAGGACAGAGTCACTGCCGGAACAGAAAGCCTGCATAACTATAGTTGCAACTGTTTAGTGGACGACATTCTGAGCAACAGATAACAGACCTAAACAATGCAGGTCTCCAGAAATGGACTCAATATTTCTGAGATAAAAATTCGTGAATGTGGATGGCTGAGACCAATATGCAGCCTTCATTAAATCTGTAATAGCAACACTATTTGCATAAGCCCAAGATGTAGAAAGAGCTCTAACTTCATGAGCCGAAATCTTAAGCACAGGCTGCTGAGTTGAAGATAGATTATCATAAGCAGTACGGATAGTTAATTGAATCCATCTAGCAATAGAATGGACCATAATGTCCTTTCTATTAGGCATCAGAGACAGAAAGGAGCGTTTTCGTCCCTTTCAGATAAACTGAGATCTTCGTTTATAAATACATAAAGCTCTAACCGGACAGAGTAAAGGCCTATGCCCGTCTGAAGACGGAAGGGCCTTAAAAACAATAGGTTCCGGATATTTATTAGGAGCCTGATTCTGAGCCAAAAATCCAACATTAGTAGTAAAGGTAATAGTATTCCCGACACTACGATAGTGAGAATCGTCCACAGATAGTGCATGAAGCTCACTGACTCTTCTAGCAGAAGAGAAAGCTAAGAGAAATGCTGTCTTATAAGATAAGAATTTGAAGTCCACTGTCTCAAGAGGCTCAAATGGCTTTTCTTTTAGTTTAAGAAGAACCCAAGCTAAATTCCATTTTGGAATTAACCTAAGGGTTCTAGGTCAATTTATCGAGAAGTTTCTAACTAATTTAGATAAAGAGACATTAGATCCAATTTGTAAACTATCATGGTGTGCATAGGTATCAGATAACATAGACCTATAACCGTTAATAGTAACAGGCTGCAGTTTGATCTCATCAAACAAGTATACTAGAAAGTTTGCAATGTCTGGAATGGAGGGATCAAAAAAATAAACAGAATGATCCCTACACCAACGACAAAAGACCTTCCACTTAGCCGCATAGTTTAGCGAAGAGGAGGTCCTCCTACAGTTAGAAATTGCGTCCACTGCTCGTCCTGTAAAATGCTTGCCGTGCAAGAAGGACCGCACCACGGAAATACGTGAAGGTTGAGACCTTGCGGGTTGTGATGTAGATGACGGGATTTCCCCTGCGAATGAAAATCCTCTCATGGAGGAAGCTTCCGCGGTATGTCCCACAGCAGACACCTGAGTAGATTTATCCACGGTCTCTGTGGAGACAGAGATGCTACCAACAGAATTTTGCATCGAGATTGTTTTATCTTTAGCAATATCTGCTGAATCAACGGCGCTGGAGGATATCCTATCATTCCGTCCCACGAGATCGATAGAGCGTCTACTGCATATGCTCGAGGATCCGGATATGGTGACACATACGTCTGCAACTGATTGTTGAGCTGTGTCGCAAATAAATCTATCATTGGCCGCTACCATTGGTAGCAAATCTGATTGAATACCTGTTTGTTGAGAGTCCATTCTGACGGCAACAAGCGACCCTTCCATGAAAGGGAGTCAGCTAATACATTCAGACGACCCGGAATATGACGGACCGAAAGTAGAACTTGGTGTTCTAGTACAAACAGAAGGATTCTTTCCGTTAAATTGAATAACGGAATGGAATGAGTGCCTCCCTGGTTCCGAATATACGCTACTACTGTCGTATTGTCGGACAGGATTTGGACATGTGCTTTCTGAATAATGTTCATCCAATGACATAGTGCAAGCCAAATTGACATCATTTCTTTGATGTTTATGTGCTTGCCTAGAAACTGCGGATCCCAAAGACCCTGGCACTTCGAATCCGTTGGGATCAATGTTGCACCCCAACCTGTTTGACTGGCATCCGTCATAATAGTAAAACTCGGATCCGGCAACTGCAGTGGAGCTCCCTGAGTCAACCACTGAATGTTTGCCCATGTCTGAATCTCTTGTTTCACTTGATTTGACAAAAGAACGTCTACATCGAGCGAATAAATCTTTACTCTCCAATTCTGAGTCAAGAAAATTTGGAGAGGACGAGTGCGTAACCGCCCCATCGGAATGAGATCCGCAGCGGCTCCGCACCGACCTATCAGTCTCATGAATTCTCTCGCTGTGACTTTGTCTGAGTGAAGACAATAGCGAGCGTAACAACTGATTAATTTCGCTCTGGGTAAAGGCAGACGAACGAGATTGTTGTGCGTCTAGAAGCTCATTCCCAAGTGGGTGAATGACTTGGACGGCACCAGATCCGACTTCTCCTCGTTTATTATAAAACCGAGACGTCGGAGTAATAAAAGCAGATTCTGCACATCGTTCTGAAGCATTAACTCGTTGCCGTACCTCTGAAGAATATCGTCCAGGTAGGCCGACGTTACCGCAGACGAATGAGCTCAGAAATGCATCATTACCGAGTTCATTATTCGAGTGAAAGCCCAGGGCGCTAGGTTCAAACCGAAGCACATCGCTCGGAACTGACATACAACTCCTAGGACTGCGAAGTGTAGATACTTTCTGAATGTCGGATGTACCATGACGTGAAAGTACGCATCCTTGAGATCTATGCTTGTAGCATAGTCGTTCACCCGAATACTCGCTCTGACTAATCGAATTGTCTCCATATAGAACTTTGGAGCGACGATCAGCTTGTTTATCCAGCTCAGATCTATGACTGGACGGAACGAGCTGTCTGGTTTCGGAACCAGAAACAGATGGCTGTAGAAACCCGGTGATTCCTGGTCTTCTACGACCTCTACCGCGTTCTTCTCCAGAAGAGACTGTACTTCTGATAGAAGAGCGTCTCTTTTCTGCGGATTTGACGGAAGCTGAGTCCATTTTGGACTTCGAGTTAATGGAGGCTTTCGTTTGAAGGATATTCTTAGTCCTTCCGAAATTACCCCTCGAACCCATGGGTCGTCCGTAATTGACGCCCAATTGTTAATAAAACTCGACAATCTTCCGCCTACCGGAACACGATAGAGGTTCATACCATCACCTCCTGGACCTGCGAGGCTTGTGGAAGGAGAAACTACGCCCTCCACGACCCGCACCTCGCCCCGTCGACCTAGGGACGTCTGACCGGTTATCTCCGCCAGTATAACGTCCCCTACGTGAGTCGCTGCCTTGACGGTCTCTAGAATAAGACCTAGAGGACGCATAGGAACCTCTATAGGAACTTCCCTTGGGCGTACTTGTCCCAGAAGTGCCTGTCTTACTCTTTTCTGCTGTATCCGACTTTATAGAAGCGGATTTGAATAGCAGAGAATCCGAAGCTTTCTTAGTTATCTGATCATAGATTGCTGAAAGCTTGCCGTCGAAGAGAAGCTCTCCGGAGACCGAAGCGACTCTGAGAGAGTTTTTCACCTTACCATCCACGCGCGTGGATGTAGCTAGGGCCGCGTCACGTCTAACCAACTCCAGGTTTGCCACTGAAAAGGCGGAGTTATACGTGGAATAAGCTATGGCCCGCGAAAGAACTCTTAAGGAGGATTGTATATACTGGAATTCTTTCCCTTGAAGACGTAATGATAACGCTTTAGTAAGGTGATCTGCGTATGATAAAGCGTCTAAGTTAACTATATTAGACATTATTGTCGTTTCCAACGTCGTGGTTGGAATTGACATAGACGACGGTATAGACAATTCTAGGTCTTCAGTCTGGTCGCCTAGACGCAGAGGAACTCTCGGTATGCCCTGTCCTGCCGTTTCAAATTTATTCCTTGAATTGATGAAAGGCAGATGCAGAGCATTTGCTGACAAGAAACTATACTTGCTCGTTTTGGTAGCAAGCTTATATATAGCGTCATTCAATAGTTCAAATGTTCTTGTGACATTATTGGACTTTGTCGGAAACTCAGGGACGATGTCCCTAAACCGATCAAAAAATTCTGTGTCCAGTGACGTTATCCGTCTCTTATCCGGCATCGCAGCATTCTGGTCTGACGGAACAACCTCTGGAAGTTAATGCCGGATAAAATCTATGGCAGCTTTATGTTGTTCCGAAAGGGAAAACTCCAGATCCTCTGAATCCCTTTCGCCATCCCGTCGGACCATATGAAGTTCTCGGTCGTCCGTACCTGATGCTTCAGCGGAGCGTACCGACCCAGCGTCGTCGGATAATTCCTGATCCGACAGAGATTCTGTCATCTGCTGGGATGCTGCGATAAGTTGTGCTATTTATGATAGCACATCCGTCACTGCGGCCTGTGGAGCAGCGGTCTTACATTGCTTTGCCGCTGGAAGCTCCCTGGACGTTGACTCCTGCATATTTCTTTTATAGGAACGTCCGGAGTCTACAGGCCTCGTGTCCCTGGCTACCGGATGGCGTGACCTGGTCGCCGTGGATTCCCTGATCGGCGAAGCTGGCTGGATATCCGTGGTCACGTAGCCAAGGTGCGGTCGTGTGCGCTGCCGTGAGGATGAGGAAGCCATATTGACAGTCTCTTCGGACTGTTTATATAACGGAGCGTCCCGAGTGGTGGACGTATGCTCCGAATGCGAAACGTTTGGTACCACAACATCTGGTCCCAGATGTTGTTGTACGAGAGAGGGACCTCTCTCGCTCGCAGCCCGGATGGACCTGGACGAGCTAGGAACTGGACTAATAGGCTTCCTCCGTTCTATCCTCTGATCCGTCGTCACTGGGTGTGCACTTTGTGTTATTATAGTGCTCGCATCACCCAAATCTCCTTCCTGGACCGCAACGGACGAACCCGGCTGCCGAGCCATTCGATGAATGGTCGCTACACCGGGCGAGCTAGCGGTCGCCAATGCCGTCGATCCTACTAGGGACCTCTTAGGCAATTAACGTATTTCCATGAGCACTTTTGCCGCTAGCTCTTCATTTAACTGTGACGACGGAGGCACACTTTTGGAAGACATCACGAAAACATCAACCTGTTCTTGTTCCTCTGAAAAAGAGATTGAAAAACTAGAGTGAACCTGCGGAGAAAGGACCGGCATGGAGTCCTTATCCCCGCTAACAACATACCGTGACACACGTTTCCAATGTTTGTCATCCCAATTGACACACATTGAGCAGGAGTTAGTGCGAGTACACTGACTACAATTAATACAATGATTATGAAAGTCAGTGGAAGATTTCCTCTTATTACAATTTGAACAATAACCTTTCATTGTGAAAAGAACACAAACAGTCCTAGTACTCGCACCAACCCCTGAAAACAAAGACACATAATAACATGATCCATTAACATATAGAAAAAATAAATGAAATCAAAAAAAATTTTTTGAAAAAATATTTTTTCAGAAAAGCCCAAGTTTCTGAAAGTAACGTTGAGCCCCAAAGGATCCCAAAAAAGCCTAAGTGTGGACAAAATTTTTAAAAATATTTCAAAAAAATTAATGCAACACATACGTATAATAATAATGTATCTTGTTATGATTAAACTAATACAAAGACAAGAAATCACTCTCAACAGAAACCGTTGTCAATGTAAACAAGAAGTGTATAAAAACTGGAAACATGACTCCAGGCACTGATAAACATGGCCCGAAATCAGTTACCAATTACAACACTATCTGATGCAAAACAGAGACTTCCAGGGAAGAAACTGCAGAACATCAGATGGTAGATGCAGAACACAACGCCTAAACACCCATGGGTGAGGACGTAATCATGGGGAAAAAACAGAATTCATTCTGTTACCAAGCTAAACCTCCCAAGAAATTTTAGTAATAATATTACAGAAAATATGCCAAAAGCATGGGAGAATAGCAAGGGGGGACTAAAGGAAAGGGAGAGAGGAAACACTGATCAAGCAGTGTAACTTTATAGCAAGAATGACAACAGGCCCATGCCTTGAAATTAGTGAACATAACATAATTTCATAAAAAAAATTTAAGTTACAGCCCTGATTATTTCCTGCCACTAATTTTTCCTCTCCTCCTTCTATTTCCTCTTTAGATCCACCATTTCTCTAATATTTATGTGTCTGGTATCATTTAAACTGAGATTGACAAGCACAAATATCAGTCAGATGTGAACTGATGAAGGGCCAAACAAAGAATGATAATTGGTGCCAATTTCGAGACCTCCTTGACACTGCGCATGCGCAGTGGAGGAAAAGTATGGAGGACCATTTAGGACATGTTATTTTCGGTTTTAGATGCAAATTTTGGGGATTGGGGGGCAAAATTTGTGTTTGGCCCTAGATTTTTGAGAATTAGCACCAGCTATGTCTGGGTCATTGGTACAGTATAAAAATTTGGATATTCTGTGCTTTGGCTAAACGGTTAAGCTCTGTGTTCCCAATAGGAGGATATCTGAATGATATTCTTAAAATACTGCAACATGCTATGTCAGTGCAACACTAATTATTATGCTAGTAAATTTGTTTATCCAATCAAATGAAGTTACTAAGAGACATAGCCTCCGCAATATTAGGTTCAGGATGGCTGAAAAGCACCCAATATTAATTTAAACGCCCTGTAACTTATATTATAGAACCTCTACCCCCAAAAACAGTTGTAACTGAAATGAAACTTTAGCACTGAAGCGCAAAACACACACCATCAATTTACACAAACACAAGCTTGAAGGGAAAATCTCACAATATCGTAGTTAAAAAATTTAGGACTCCTGAAACAGCTACTAGATTTTGCAGATAAGGCCTAGTGAATGGGAACAATTTGACAAGTAGCTGCTTCCATCAAATCCGAGAGGGTTCCATGAATGGAGTTTGTCCCCACCAAAAAAAAAAGATCTAACTTATATGCAGAAACCCCTTATTGATAGCATGATTTGTACATGGAATGTTACTAAATGTGATACCTATGGCCGATTGAATTCATATATAAATTGTGAAGAGATATTATTTTTAAATATATTTTTAAATATATATTTGTTTTATGCCTTTGCGAAAGTACTCCGTTTTATCTTTCATAAGATATAATAAGTGCATAAACCGTGAACAAAGAATGTCTGGAATTTTTAACAGTAGGTAAACCACTATTAAAAATTAGTGGCAAATGCTTATCTGGAGCTTGTTTCTTTGCTAAAAACCCAGCCAGTGCTGTTAAGTTAATAGTATTGCCCTCACTCTGCCAATAAGTGTCTGCCAAAGACAGCGAATGAATTTCACTGATTTACTAGATTTTTGATTTCAAGAAATTGAGAGATTCATCTATTGTGTCAGGTGATTGTGTTTAGATGCTGGAATGAGAAATCATTAGTTTTAACACATTTAAGTAGTGCATTTCTGAGACTGCAAATTCAGTATTGACTGCGGAAAGTAAACTGGAAAAACAACCAGGCACAGCTACATGAAATTTCTAGTGTATCTCCTAGAGAGACAAACTTATCAGTTGTATCGCCAATTCCCTCAACCATGAGAGACCCAGTGGAAAACCCACCAAAAATTGCTATGTTTCTTCTCTATTTTCTCACCTAATCCATGTTTCCTCCTCACTCATGATATGTTTTTATTCATGCAGCCACTTACTTGCCGCAAACTGGCTGTATTCATGAGTAGACTGAAAAAAATGTCAGGTCATAACTCTGAGAAATCTATGTATGAATATGTTAATAAACTAGACTTTATGATTCTGGAGAATCATGGCTTTTCCCGATGAGATTCCATGATTCTTCATGACCCCACAGTGTCTGATGAATTGTTTTTAACTGCCTCACTGAAGTTCCTTCATTGATGTTATGAGAAAGGTGAGTATAGTAGTCTCAAATGACTCAGTTTGATAAGAAAATTGTTTAGGTAAAAACCATCATTAACGGTGGAGTGGGTTAATATCAATATCGTCGTCCGACAAGTTAATGACCCACAAAAGGAGTTATGTTTGTTTCACACATACCCACTGAGTGTTGTGTCTATTTGAAAATGGTCCATTTTATCTCAAATGTATCCAAAATATTGATGTCTGGCAACTTGTAGAGGGTTAACAAGTGCTAACAGGAATATTTTTCCATGCAACTTGTAATGTCACACTAAGAACTGCAAATGGCCATTTTTTCTTTAAAATCTTCCAAGATGTTTTCAGAGAAATCCCTGCGCATTCGCTCTTTTCCAATTCGACGTGACGAAATGCGAAATTCATGTCGCTCTTCATGGAAAGTGATGCCACAACTATTCATGAATAAGGAGTGAAAATTTCATGGAAATCTGCCTAGAATTGGCTGAGATATGGTGTTTTGGAGAGAGGAGGTAATTGTTTGAATTTGGTCCTTCCTTTTCAAGCCAGTTCGAAAAAAGACGTCGGGAATGGGTGCAGAATCCTTCAGTGCCTCCTCGCTGGAGTAAGTCCACTTAAATGTTACAATTGTGTGTGACTGGTGGAGAGTTGACTGTAAATGGAAGTTGCTTCTTTAAGACAGCTACCCAGGG
The DNA here is from genome assembly GCA_031216915.1 of Pictodentalium vernedei. Lineage (NCBI taxonomy): Eukaryota > Metazoa > Mollusca > Scaphopoda > Dentaliida > Dentaliidae > Pictodentalium > Pictodentalium vernedei. Next base: position 564,494,993 of record CM062297.1, read on the forward strand.
ATCCCAACACAACCTTTAAACCTACGAGAATCTCAGAAGTTTAAAGTCAAGAGAAATTGGCGGTGATTGGGTTTCTGGCAGGCAGGAAAAGATTGACGAAGATTTGCATATTGGACACTAAAATAGCACTTCTGACATACACGAACGGTGTTCAGACCGCTGGAGGCAGCGACTTGAAATTTTCAGAACTTGTTCTACGAACCCTGGCCGACATTTTGGGATCTGTTTGGAGTGTCCGGACAGCGTGGAAAACACCACGCATCGAATGTGAGAGTACTATTCGTCCCGACTCTATCAGTTTAGAATGGACACGGGCAGTGTTGTAGACGACTGTAGAGCTGCGATTGAGCATAACGTCCCAGGTTTAGGTGCCACATTGCCTAACCAGCTCCAAAAGAGCGGTGGGGGAGGGGTATCCTGACACTATCTTTAAAGCTTAGATAATCGTCAGAAGTTGAAGTGAAAAAAATCGGCGGTGAGTAGGTTTTTTGGCGGGAAACGATTAACGAAAATTTGCCAATTAGACATTAAAATTGCACTTCTCACAAACATGAAACGTGTCTAGACCGCTGAAGGCAGCGACTTCTAATTTTCAAAACTTGTTCTACGCACCCTGGCCGACATTTTGGCATCTGTTGCGAGTGTCGAGGCCGCGTGAAGAACACCACGCATCGCGTGGAAAGTGAGAGTACTATTCGTCCCGACTCTATCAGTTCAGAATGGACTTGGGGACTGTTGTAGACTACTGGAGAGCAGCGATTGAGCATAAAGTCGGAGTTTTTTGTCCCAAATTGCCTAACCGGCTCCAAGGTATGATTTTTCGTCTGTACATCGCCCAGATCGCCTGTAGTTTATACCGTTACCATACGTTGAAGTAGCCTTTTGTCATTTTCTTCACTTTTGACCCAGATTTGAGGGTACCTTCCTTCAACCCCATTTTATAGCAAAATCTAGCCATGCTCCCAACAACGCCCTCTCCCCGTCGGCCCGGGTGCTTCTAAAAATAGAAAGGTCAATGGGGAGGGGCCCGTTAGCAAACAAACGGGGGCAGGGTAGGTGTACTTGGTGAAAAAACAGTTGTGTGAACATCCCCAGAAGTGAAAACCTATGCTCAGTGGCTGTAATCAAGATGTAAATTTAGACTCCCATTACGGCCAAGATACTACAGAATGCAAATAGGCGGGTGGCGGGCATCATCACTGTATCTAATGTTGTATTTCAAGTTTTCTTTTTTTCTTTATATTCTATTTATTTTTTTTTTTCTCTCTCTCTCTCTCTCTCTCTCTCTCTCTCTCTCTCTCTCAGTTTAATTTGTGTTTGTCTATAATGTTTATAATATTTAGATTTTGCTAGATTCTGTTATTTATGGAATACGTTCTGCCAAATTGTAAATTATTAGTCACTGTACAGGAACGGGGGGGGGGGGGGGGGGCTTCTAAGTGGTAAGCACTTGTCCTCCAATCCTGATTTGCATTGTCAAATGGCAAATAAAATATGTTTAATCTAATCTAACAGTAGGGGGGGGGGGGGGCATGTGTCCTAGGTAAAAAACAGCAGGGGGCAGGTGTCCTAGGTTAGATAAACAGTATGGGGGTGGGGGCTGTCCCCGCTAATTAATTTTAATAGGAGGCAGTTGTTCATGGGACAGGTGTCCTATCCCACTGCCCAGTATTCTAAATTTGCTATGGTACTTGACCTTGACGGAAATAACATTTCAACAAGAAACAACGGGAAACCTATTTGCAATAAAGCTGCAAATATAAACTTGATTTTAGGACCATTCCATGGACATTTTAAAGCCTACTGCGATATCAGCGTTTCTTACTCTCGTCCTTTCACTACACCGCAGTATTTTACCCGAGTCGAGTTCTGACGTCATGCAAGTTTGACCGACGTGCTTTCAATTTTGTTATTGACAACAACATATTTATAATTTCGTGCTTACTGATCCGAATTTTGAAAACGACACACGCAATCGCGAAAGCGTTTTCTGAAAAACACGATTCTGCAAAAGGTTTTAGTGAAATTTGATTATTTTTTTTATTTTCAATTTCGGTGGCTCTTGTCGAAAAGGTACTAATCACTGATCGTCCCAAACGAGATCAAAGACACGCCGTAATTTAATAACAGACAGAGAATCTTCTAAGAATATACATGCGCAATCCTAAAATGCAATAAATCAAGTGTTTTTTCACGTTTTATGAGAGAAATATGTCCAATTGTATCATTGAATCATTTTTAGGTACATGTGGGTGAGAAATTTTCTATACGGACAAAAAATACAGGCTAAATAAAATATTTGCCATTATTTTCCGCAGACGTATTTTTGTCTTTGCTTCTTGGGGAAATCCCTGTTGCTAAATACAACGAAGGTGTGTTATTTGATGTGGTCAGAATCGTCAGGTGGTCGGGTCCGAAACCGCACCTCGCAGAAGATTTAGTGGGGGGTGTCGATTTTACAAGTAATGTAGGCAGCGTACACGGCATGGGCTGTCTGTCTTTAATCCGACAAAACAGGGTTAAGGCTTGTTTTTTTGAATACCCTTATTTATTTATTTATTTATTTATTTATTGGTGTTTAAGGTCACATACTTCTGCACAATGGCTAATCGTGACCGTGACAGTTTTAGAGGTGGAGGAAGCCGGAGTACCCGGAGAGAACCACCAAGCATCGACGAGCAACTGTCAGCTCCTCAACATTCTAACTCTGTTCAGGCTCCGCTCTAGCAGGGTTACAGAGGTTGAAGACATGTGTACCATCGACGTGCAGTATGCCTTAGTACACGGGGACATCGTGCCCCCATGTCGGCAACCGGGCCAAGGTGCCTTCCCCAAGGACACAACGTGAGTCGTCCCGGACGGGGATCGCACTCGGGACCTCTAGCATAGAAGTACAACAGTCTACCACTGAGCCACCGCGCTCCCTTGAATACCCTTAACACTATCATACATTATCCCTCAGGAATTCTAAGTCTGATAAAAGAGGTCATGTTTATCTATTGCATACCCATTTGCTGCCCGAAAACAGCCGATTTTATTAAAATTTTGACGTTTAGCAGCCTGTAGAGGGGATTAACAAACGACTAGCGGAATATTCTATCTATGCAATTTGTAATACCTGCCAATGTCAAATTGTTCTTGAAAATCCCCAACAAGCAGTTAGCGAAATCCACGGAAAATGTAAATTTTAAGCGTTTAAGGGGCATCTCTCCTTATCCAGACCAAAATGGGTTAAGTTTCATTCTTTTAAATGCCCTTACTACTTACAAACCTTAAACACCAATAAATAAATAATATCATGCAGTGCAGTGTGGAATATGAAGTGAGGCGGTCCAAAACATTTTAACAAGAAATACGGGAAACCTATTTGCAGTAACGCTGCAAACATGAACTTGATTTTAGGACCATTCCATGGACAGTTTAAAGCCTACTTCGATATCAGCGTTCCTTATTCTCAACCTTTCAGTGCATCACTGCAGTATTTCACCCGAATCGAGTTCTGACGTCATGCAAGTTTGGCCGACATGCTTTCAATTTTGCTACTGCTAACTACATATTTATAATTTCATTATTTCTGATAGGAATTTTGAAAATGACACACGCAATCGCGACAGAGTTTTCTGAAAAACTCGATTCTGCAAAAAGTTTTAGTGAAATTTCATTTTTTTTTATTTTAAATTTCGATGGCTCTTGTCGAAAAGGTGTTAATTACTGATCGTCCCAAACGAGATCAAAGACTGACGCCGAAGATTAAAAACAGACAGAGAATCTTCTAAAAATATACATGTGCAATCCTAAAATGCAATAAATCAAGTCTTTTTTCACGTTTTTTGCATGTTTTATGAGAGAAACATGTCCAATCGTATCATTCAATCATTTTTAGGTATATGTGGGTGAGAAATTTTGTATACGGACAAAATACACACTAAATAAAACAATTGGCATTATTTTCCGATGACGTGTTTTTATCTTTGCTTCTTGGGGAAATCCATGCTGCTAAATATGACGAAGGAATGTTATCTAATGAGGTCAGGTGGTCGGGTCTGACACCCCACCTCGCAGTAGATTTAATGGGGGTGTCTATTTTACACGTAATGTAGGCAGCATACATGGCATGAGCTGTCTGTCTTTAATCGGGAAAAAACAGGTTAAGGCTTGGTTTTTTGAATACCCTTAATACTATCAAACATTATCTCTCGTGAATTCTGATTCTGATAAAAGAGGATATGTTTATCTATTACATACGCATTTGGAGCCCGATAACAACCAATTTTATCAAAATTGTGACGTTTAACAGACTGTAGAGGGGTTAGCAAATTATTAGCGGAATATTCTATCCATGCAACTTGTAATACCAACCAAGACCTGCCAATGTCCAATTGTTCTTGAAAATCGCCAACAAGCAGTTGGCGAACTCCACGGAAAATGTAAATTTTATGCTGCTAAGGGGTATCTCTCCTTATCCAGTCCAAAATGCGTTAAGCTTCGTTGTTTTAAATACCCTTACTACATACAAAACTGATCTTCTGTGAATTCTACGCGCAGTAAAAGAAGTTTTGTTTAGCCTTTACATACCCATTGGGTGCTGTTGGTGTCTCAAAGCAGCCCATTTTATCAAACTTTTGATGTTCAGAAGCTGGTGTAGAGCTAACAAATTCTGACCGGAATATTTTGTCCATGCAACATGTAATGGCACACTAAGACCTATGAATGACCATTTTTTTCTTGAAATTTACAAGATGTTTTTAAAGAAATCCAGGGAAAACTTGAATTTTTAAGCCTTTGATGGGTATCGCTGTTTAACCAGCCCAAAACGGGTTAAGGCTTGTTTTTTTGAATACCCTTATTACTTACAAAAATTATCCTCGGTGATTTCCACTTCCAAGAGAGGAAGTTATGTTTATTTCCCAGCTACAGGTTGGGTGCTGTGGGGGGCTGAAAACAGCCTATTTTATCAAAGTGTTGATATTTGAGAGTCTGTGGAGGGTTAACAAATGCTTATCAGAATATTTTGTCCTTGCAGTTTATAATGTTACACCACGATCTGCGACGGACTAGTTTTTTCTTGAAAATCTACTTGACATTTTTAGAGAAATCCACGTAAAGCATGATTGTTTAAGCTTTTGGGGGAATCACTCTTAAACCACCCAAAATGGGTTAACACTTGATTTTTTGAATACCCTTATTACTTACAAAAATGGTCCTCGGTGAATTCCACTTCCAACGAAGGAGATTATGTTTATTTCTCAGGTACACATTGGGTGCTGTGTGCGTCCGAAAACAGCCCATTTCAACAAAATTACAAAGCTTGGCAGCCTGTGGAGGGTTAATAAACGCTCACCGGAATATTTTGTCCATGCCACTTGTAATGTCACACAAAGAGCTGCGAGTAGTCAATTTTTCTTGAAAACCTATAAGATGTTTTTAGAGAAATCCACAGAAAATTCGAATTTTAAGATTTTAAGGGGTCTCTCTCTTTAGCCTGTCTAAAAAGGGTTAAGACTTCAACTTTTGAATATCCTTACTACTTACAAAAATGTTTCCGTATAGAGTGTGGGCTCGATAAAAGAACGCACTTTTCTTTGTGGCGTACCCATTGGGTGCCGTTGGCTTCCAAAAACAGCCCATTTTATCACAATTTTGACTTTCAGCAGACCATGGAGGGTTAACAAATGCTCCCCTTAGTATTTTGTCCATGCAACTTCTATTGTCACATCAAGACCTGGGAGTAACAAATTTGTCTTGAAAATCTACAAGACTCGTTTAGAGAAATCCACGGAAAACATGAATTTTTTAGCTTTATGGGGGTATTGCTGTTCAACCAGTCCAAAACGGGTTAATGCTTGGTTTTATGAACACCCTTATTACTGACAAAAATGATCCTCTGTAAATTTCACTTCCAATAAAGGAAGTTATGTTTATCTATCATGTATTGTTTGGGTGCAGTGGGGGCCTGAAACCGACCCATTTCATCAAAATTTCGATGTTTGGCAGCCTGTGGAGGGTTACCATATGCATCGCCGAATATCTCGTATGTATCAAAGGTCGTGTCACAGGCAGGTCTAGAAATGCTGAATGTTTAAAAAAAAATCTACAAGACGTGTTTCGAGAAAGTGCCGATAAACCCCAATTTTGACAGTTTTTGCCAATTCTGAGGAAATAAGGGTTAAATCGAAAATTCTGCTTCGGTACATTTTTAGATTTTGTGCCCCTCTATGAGTGTGCAAATTTTTGTGAATATCGGTTCGAAGATGGCTTCGGAATCGTGCGGACAAAATGTGTGGAGAAAAAAAAACAAAAAAAAAAAACCCAACCCCCCCCCCCCCCCCCAAAAAAAAAAAATAATAATCCGTAGAAAAACAATAGTCTTTTCCAGAGGGAAAAGCCTAATGATCTTGGTGTGCTGCACATAACATTTTGTCCTCTGTATCTGTTTTAGTCCTTCACACACCTATATGTCTACAAGTGTACTGATAAACCACAGTCAATGCTGTGTTGTCTATAATGATGAATGTGTATCAGGGAGCATAAAATACTGAGAGTTGCCCAAAAGCATATGCTACCAGCCATCAAAATCCATTTTCAACTGAGTGAGATATGGTGATTTTCACATCTGACCCCTCACAAAATAGTATGTTTAAAACATCATATCTATCATTTGGCATTAGATTTTAAACACTCTTTCATATTTTGTTGGTAGCACTGCACTGTTCCCAGTCCAAATGTCACCCAAAACCACTCAAAATTGTCTGAAATATAGCCTTTTGTTCAAAGTTGGTAATGTTCAAACATCTCTAACAGTGCAGGAATATGAGACAGGTGAAAATTACCATTATTTATATATTCTTTGACACTATCCTGGGCCACACAAGAGGGGCAATGCCCTCCTTAGATAAGAATTGGTTTCTGACAAGCCTCCAAATTATCAAAAATGCCCTCCTTAGATAGGAATTGGTTTCTGACAAGCCTCCAAATTATCAAAAATATGTAAAGGCAAGAAAAAAATAAATTTTGGAGAGATATATTCAAGTCTTGGTACCTATTTTGTAAGGAGCTAAGGGTAGTAAGTAGTGAAAACTATTCATCCATGAGTATTTGGAACAAGAGGCCCCAGGGGGCCTGATGGCGCTCACCTGACATGGTAACCTGAATATCAACCCAGAGAATTGATTTCAACAAGTTGCATCTGCTCCTCCTAAGAAAAGCTTATACCAAATATCCAAAGATTCTGACCAGTTGATCTAAAAAAAAAGATTTTTAAAGAATATTCCTCATATTGAACTAAGTTATAATTCGGGCTTCCACAGGGATCCCATATATGAACCCAGGGACGTGGCTTTAACAAACTTGAATCTCCCCCCCCCCCCCCCCCCCACCCCCAAGGATGCTGCATACCAAATATCAAAACATTCCGACTGCTGGATCTGAAGAAGAAGATTTTTAAAGACAAGAGGCCCCAAGGAGCCTTAATCGCTCACCAGTCAAAGTGGTTCAAAGAAGTATTTGGGGTCACATTCAGTTAGACATGGGAATGAAGTCATGAGAGACAAATTTTATGGAACTAGGGACATGGCTTGAACAAACTTGAATCTTACTTGAATCTTACCACCCTAAGGATGCTGCATACCAAATATCAAAAGCATTCATCTGCTGGATCTGAAGAAGAAGATTTTTAAAGAAAATTCCTCATTTCGAACTAAGTTACAATTCAAGCTCCCACAGTGAGCAAGAAATATGGACCTAGGGACATGGCTTGAACAAACTTGAATCTCAACCCCCTAAGGATGCTGCATACCAAATATCAAAACATTTCGACTGCTGGATCTGAAGAAGAAGATTTTTAAAGAAAATTCCTCATTTTGAACTAAGTTGTCATTTGGGCTCCCACAGTGAGCCCAAATATGGACCTAGGGACATGGTTTGAACAAACTTGAATCTCACCCCCCTAAGGATGCTGCATACCAAATATCAAAACATTTCGACTGCTGGATCTGAAGAAGAAGATTTTAAAAGAAAATTCCTCATTTTGAACTAAGTTATCATTTGGGCTCCCACAGTGAGCCCAAATATGGACCTAGGGACATGGTTTGAACAAACTTGAATCTCACCCCCCTAAGGATGCTGCATACCAAATATCAAAACATTTCGACTGCTGGATCTGAAGAAGAAGATTTTAAAAGAAAATTCCTCATTTTGAACTAAGTTATCATTTGGGCTCCCACAGTGAGCCCAAATATGGACCTAGGGACATGGTTTGAACAAACTTGAATCTCACCCCCCTAAGGATGCTGCATACCAAATATCAAAACATTCCGACTGCTGGATCTGAAGAAGATTTTTAAAGAAAATTCTTCATTTTGAACTAAGTTATAATTCGGGCTCCCACAGTGAGCCCAAATATGAACCCAGGGACTTGGCTTGAACAAAATTGAATCTCACCCCCCCCCCCCTCCCCAAGCATGGTGCATACCCAATCTCAAAAGATTATGCCTGCTGGATCTGGAGAAGATTTTTAAAGAAATTTGCCTGAAATGCACTAAGTTCGAAATCGGGCTCCTATACTGAGCCCAAATAAAAACCCAGGGGCCAATTTGAACAAACTTGAATCAAATCCACCCTACAATGTTGCATACCAAATATCAAAAGATTCTGCCTGCTGGATCTTGAGAAGAAGATTTTTAAATGTTTTTCCCATTGCCTACAGTGTTAAAAAGAGCTGACTCAGGACTTTTGCAAAGTCCCGAAACTGTACCCTATGATAAAATCGATGGCAATTTTTTTTTACCAATCCTTTCTGTTGGTCCTAAGGAAGCTTCACACCAAATAAAAATTCTTGGTGCCGTGCTGTTTGGGAGATATGGGCGTTTTATTTTTTTTCTATTTTTAGCTCCTGCGGTTCCCACGGGGCTGCATGAAAATTTTTTTTGGCATAAATCAAGTACTTATAACCCAATAATATCTCATATTAAATTTGGTTCAAATCGGCTTCTGGGTTCAGAAAATAGAAAATTTGGGTGGGGCAAAAATTCTTGTCCCTCTCAGAACAAAGGTAAATATTGCCCGTCAAACTTCTCTTGAACAAATTTGAGTCTACACCTCAAATGGAAGCAGCATACCAAATATCAAGTCTCAGCTATGGCTGGTTCATGAGAAGAGGATTTTTGAAAATTTTGTGCATTTTGGCCCCACCCCACTCCACAATATGAGCAGAAATCCAATTTGAAGAAAAACCCAAATGCCCCTATATAACCACTACTTACATGAAATTTAATTAAAATGCGGCCAGTGGTTTAGGAGAAAGAGGCTCAAACACCACCTTCACGCAGGACGACGGACGGATGGACGGACGACGGATGAAGAGTGATCAGAAAAGCTCACCCTGACTTTCAGTCAGGTGAGCTAATAACAAAAATATAAAGATACTTAATAAACCTGTGTACTTCAAAGAATGGGAAGATGAAGTGGTCAAATTTAATAAACTGGCAAGTGCTGGAAGCCCATGTTTGGGCTTTATTCTGAAGTGCAGGTATCACTATGTAAAGGCTTCATATTCAGTAGATGAGTTTCATATAATCTTTAAAGGGATAGCATTTAGTCTGTAAGGATTTGTCTTATTACACTTTATGGGAGAGTGCCCATAAATTGTAACAAGGCAAAGACATGTGAGCAAATTTTGATAGCCAAAAATAATTTAGCACTCTACCAGTTAATGACCTCTTGAATAGGGGAGGAAATTTTTTAACATATCAAAAATTCAAAGAAACTTTTAAAATATACACTGAATTTATTATGTGTTCCAGAACTAAGAGGGTGGTGCCCACCTTCATTAGTCAGGTTAGTAATTTTTGAGTTCTCGCCTGTCCATTCAGACCCTTCCAGCTGGACTTCCTTCTTCCAAACAAAAGCTGTAAAGATATATGCAAAACGCTTCAGGAATGGAGAGAAAATGCTAAATTTAAAGAAAAATAGAAGAGGGAATGTGGAATAGACTTTGAAAATAATTAGTAGCAGTCAGCATTAATATGCCCTTTCATATACAGTGGAGCCCACTTAACTGAATATCTCTTAATTGTATATTCCTGTTAATTGAATATAATTTTCGAACACAAAACCATTCACCACATCTTCAGTACAAATTTGATCTGTTAATTGCATATGGGTTGTAGAGTAAACTCCTGTTAATTGTATATAAATTTGTGTAATATGTCGAAAAAATTACTGTGACACGCACCAAATTCCCCTTATTTATCAACCTTTTTGGCCTCACTACATCCAATACAGGCTTTTATTCTATTATATCTTGTTTGACAGAGCTCTATGAGCTCTGTCAAACAAGATATAATAGAATAAATGCTGTTTACCTCCTGAACACAGGAAACTGACCAAATCCCTGTTAATTGTATACTCCTGTTAACTGAATAATTTTCACTGGCAAAATGGATATTCAATTAAGAGGATTCTACTGTATTGTATTGATTTTAAATATCAATGGTGTCAATACTGCATAAACACCTGAATTCTTGGAACATGGTCTCTTTTATACAAATGTGGTATAACACCAGATAACTTTTCAACCTTTTGTAAGACAAAAACGGAAACAATAATTCATTTATTCTGGGAATGCCCTTCATATCACTATTTTGGGAACAATTCAGAAAAAGGATTTTTCAAAAGACTGGTGAAAACCTACAAAAAAACTGAAGACTTCATATTATTTGCACTTTCAGCAGCTGGTCCAGGAGACAAACTGCTGTAGTTTCTTAATACACTTACTGAATTCTACATCTACAAATGAAGTTTACTGTCCATCTCGGAAACCAACAGGAAGTATTGTCATTTCAGTTGTCAAAAGTTAGCTTAATTTTTTCTTCCAGGTGTTTGTGTTGATATATATATTGTTTTAGTGTTGTTTTAGTGTTGTATAGATGTCATTTGTAATAAAAGATAGTTATATTAGTGTTTAGTTTAGTTTCTCTGTCGGATATAAGTCGTATGTTCCCTATCTTCGCGTGGGTCATTTTCGGTGTTTTGTTTTGTTTACGTTTTCGACCGCTTTTTCAAAATTTAATTTTCTCGTTTTAATTTTGGCTATGGTTGCTATAGACAGTATGAACGGTAAGTGTTTCTTGATGCGGGAGGTTCAGACTAGCAGTGTAGAGGCAGTTAGATAGGTGTACAGGTGGGGGCAGTGGTTGAGGCCATCACAGGGGAGGCTAGTGAGTTATGAACGGACGGCCAGTGGCCGGATGTGTGTAAGCACTGTGATATGGTGTATGTGGATGGGCGTAGGCTGGGGGAGTTGGGGATGTGCGCTATCTGCGTAGAGTTAATGCAGCTGTTAGAGGCCTATGTAAAGTTGGAGGAAGAGGTGCAGGAGGTGAGGGGGAAACTGGGGAAGGCAGGAAAGTCTGGTGTTACCCCAGTTAGGGTGGCATTCGATGGGGGTTGGAAGGTGGTGGGTAGTAGGAAGCAGACTTTTGATGTGGATAGTGGGTCTTTTGGGAATAGGAAGGTGCGGCGGGCTGAGGGTAGGGGAGAAGTAGAGGCTAGAATGTCAAATCCCCAGGCTAGTAGTGTGAGTCGGGGGGGGGGGGCAAAAGGCATATTCGTTTAGAATTGGATAGTGAGGGAGATAGCGATGACCATGTGGCGTCCGTCAGGGCAGGAGTCAGAGGAAAGGTTAGGAAGGTGGTAAACAAGGACAAGGAGGCTTGTAGTGGGAGTGGGCAAAAAGTGGAGTGCAGTGTCCAAAATAGATTCAGTGTGTTAGGTAATTTCGAGAATTCTGAGGAGCAGGTGGGGTTTGAAGAGATGGAGGTAGGCTTGGAGGTCAGTGTGGCAGAGTGCAAGACTGTGAGCCGGTCCAGTGGGAACAGAGGTGGTAACGGGTAGTAGGACAGAAAAGAGGCAGTTGGTGGTTGCAGGGAGTAGTATAGTGCGGGGGTTAGATAGGGTGGTGTGTGGGCCCGACAGTGTCAACAGGACCAATTTGTGCTTTTTGGGGGCTAGGGTGGAGGACCTAAGGGACAGAGTGGGTGGATTAGTAAAGGGGTCAGGCCCAGACCCAGTGGTTGTTGTACATGTGGGGACCAACAACATCAGGGAGAGAAAATCAGTTCAGCTTATTGAGACTTACAAGGACTTAATAACTCAACTGAATGCCAAGAATGCACAGGTAGTGGTTTCGGGGCTTCTCCCAATACTAGGTGGTGGGGGTGAGCGTAATTCACGGATTATTGGAGCCAATGAGGAATTGGGGGAGTATTGTAAGGAACTTGGGATACCCTTTGTAGACAATTGGGGGTCATTTTGGGGCAGAAAGGACCTATATGGAAGGGATGGTCTCCATCTTAGCCCAAGGGGTACAGAGGTTTTAGGAAGAAATATGTTGCAGGTGGTGGAGCCTTTTTTGGTATAGGGAGGGGAGGGGGGAACAGAGAAGGGAGGAATGAACACAGAAAATGTGTTACGAACCATAGTTGTAAACAAGAGCACTGCGTAGCAGGACAATATACGCCCATTTTGTATTTGTGAAGGGTTGGGGTAAGGATGGGGATGAGGGTGAAAATTGTTTGGATCAACCCCATATTCGAACTTGACCTGTATTTTGTTGTGATTAAACAACATACCAAGTTTGGAACCAATCGGATAACAAATAATAAAAGTTATCATCCGGAAACCAAATATTTGATGCATTCTATGTCCAACAGTTAGACCATACTAAAGTTATAATCAGGAAAACACAAAATGCACAAATTCAAGAGGAATAACTCTGGAAAGGTACATGCGATTTTGGCCGAAAGTGAACCTGAGCTGTATTTTGTGGTCAAAAACAAAAAACTGAAAATTTGAAATAAATCGGTCAAGGCAAACTAAAGTTATCGTCCGGAAACGAAAAGTTGGGCTAAATTCCCATAAATAAAGGGCCATAACTCTACTGCAAATGGGCCGCTAGAAACGGAAATCGAACCCATCCTGTATTTTGTCATACTAAATCCACATGCCAAATTTAACTCTGCTCAATCCATTACAACTAAAGTTATCGTCCGGAAACGAAATGTGTCCATGGACAGACAGACAGACAGAAGGGTGGAGAGTCCATTCACATAATACATCCTGTTTTTCAAACAGGTGTATAAAATCAACATCTGAAAAATTTGGTGTCAAGCCGTCAAGGCGTTCGGCTTTAAATGAACGGAAACCAATATTTTTTCAAAAATTGTGGTTTCAAAGGGCCATAACTCTGCAGTGGATGGACTGAGAAAGACCAATATCGAACTTGAACTGTATTTTATTGCTAAAAACAACTTCTGAAAGTTTGTGTGTAAGGTGTTTTCAAAGGGCCATATCTCTGCAGCAGATGGACTGAGAAACACCAACTTGACCTGTATTTTAATGCTAAAAACAACTTCTGAAAGTTTGGTGTCGATCCGTCAAGGTGTTCAACTTTAAATGAACGGAAACCAAATTGTTTATGGACAGACAGACGGACAGACGCTCCAACATTTCGGGTTTATGGGCTACCAAAAAAAACATTTTGTATGTCCAAAACCTTATTTTACCCAGAACCCCACCCCCTCCACCCTAGAACTTATATTTAAGCCTAACCCACCCCTCCACCCAAAAACCACACCCAAACCCTAACCCTACCCCACCCTGACCCTAAACCCTAAAAGCCCACTCCAGACCCTAACCCCCACCCACAACCGGGACGTAACCCCCCAACCTTAAGGGGGCTACCCCTAACCTAACCCCCACCCCACCCCACCCTAGACCCAACCCCATCCTAGCCAAACCAATAGGATTAGGAGCTATTTTTCGGTTTAGGGGCTACTAAAACTAAAAACCCCACTCCTGACCCCAACCCTAACCCCCGGGACCTAACCCTCCCCAACCTTAAGCCCTACTCTGGGGCTACCCCTACCCCTACCCCACTCCTAACCCTAACACTATCTTAATTTGGAGGTAGCCCCTAATAATAATATCACCTAAACCTGAAATGTTGGCCCGGACAGACAGACAGACGGACAGACTGATAACATAATACGACCGTTTTTAAACAGGCGTATAAAAAATGGATAAGGGGGATAAGGAAAAGGGGCCCAAAATCCACTTCAATAGGAATAGCATCCCAAGAAAAGCACAGGTACCCAAAATAGGATATACAAACATACAGGAACTAGATAATAATGGGACCAGAAGGCGAAAGCCAATGAATCTTGATACCCTGAAAGTGGGTTATAGCAACATCCAGGGTCTCCACCGGAAAGTAAGTGAAATAGCTACATTGATCGAGGCAGAGGAGTTTGACGTCATGGGCTTAAGAGAAACGTGGATAAGACATGAGGAACGGGTAGACCAACTAAGGGGGTGCATGTGGATAGGTGTAGGACGAATGGAAAGCCAAAAAAGGGGGAGGGGTAGGCATGTACATTAAAGAGGGTTTAAAACCGTCGCTGATCACAGACCTGGAAGAGGTCAGCACCTCGGCTGATGTATCGAAAGAAATTGGATGGGTAAGGATCAATCTGAGAAACAAAAGTGTTGCCCTTGGGGTTGTGTACTGTGCGGTGGAGGGAAGCAAACCCGAGTGGAATGATTTGATATACTCAACACTAAGGGCCAATATCACAGAGCTATAAAACAAGGGGCTCGGTATAATTCTGATGGGTGACTTTAATGGCCACATAGGTGATAGGGAAGAAGGCATAGAGGGTGGGGACAAGAAAGTGAACAGGAATGGAAGGAAGCTGTTTAACTTCACAAACGAGCTCGGTCTGAAGATTCTGAACAGGGATGCGAGGTGTAAGGGGAAATGGACCTGGAAGAGGAACGACAGAAAATCAATAATCGACTACATTCTCACAGATATTAATTTATGGAGGGAGGTGATAGGGGTAGAAGTGGATGATGAGGGTAAAATGGAGGTGGATAGTGATCACAACTTGATTACAGTGACGATCAGGGCCAAAAATCTAGTAAAAAGCAAAGGAAACTTTAAGGAGATTTGGGAACTCAAAAAGGATGCTGACTGGGCAAAGTTCAGTGAAAAACTGAAACCAAAGCTTGCAACCGTACCCAAGGGGGCAATGTCCAGAAGATGACCGACACCATAATTTCGAGCCTAGTGGAGGCTGGGAAGGAAAGTGTAGGAAAGATCAGGGTGCCAACACGGGAACTTGGGCACAGAGTGAATGAAGAACTGAAAAGGGCCATAAAGGGAAGAAAAGCTAAATGTGCTGCATACAGAAGTAGAAAACTTAAGGGGACGGAAGGCAATGAGGCCACATTAGCAAAGGAAGAATACCAACAAGCACGAAATAAAGTAGATAAGATTAAAGATGATAATCAGAGAGTGCGAAATAGCAGTCTTATTACGACGATAAGAACGACAGGGGGGGGGGGGGGGCGAGTTCGAACGTATTTTGGAAATGGGTGAATAAACGTAACAAAGGAAGTAACCCACAGAGTATTAAAGTAGATGGCAGAATTACAGACGACCAAGATCAAGTTGCATCAGAACTAGTGAAACACTGGGAAAAGGTAAACGAAAAGTGATGGGGCATGGGGAGCCCACGTGAGTGTCCGAATCAGGTCAAGGAAAACCTATCAAACTTCGTGTGCAGCGAAATTAAAACGGAGGAAGTGCGAAATGTGATCTCAAAATTAAGGGATGGAAAAGTGGAAGGAGTGGATGAAATTCCAAACGAGTTTATAAAAAAAGGGGGAGAGGAATTCGTGGAAAGCCTAACTGTCCTATTCAATCTAGCCATAGAAAATCAAAGAGGTCCCAGAGGAGTGGAGAGAAAGCAAAGTGACATTTATTCACAAAAAGGGGGAAAAAGACGTTTTGGATAACTATCGAGGGATCTCTGTCAGTAGCAACATTGGAAAAGTTTTCTGTAAAGTCCTGTATGGGAGACTGGAGGAGGTGATTGAAGAGAAGGGTTTTGGGGAGAAATCCAGAATCTCTTCAGGAAGGGAAGGCGAGTTACTGACCATCTTTTCACACTATCCCAAATGATAGAATCCGCGAAAGCAAAAAAGAAAAAGCTGTTTATGGCCTTTTTGGATGTCAAAAAGGCGTACGATAGAGTATGGGGGGAGGGTATGTGGCGCAAACTGGAGGCTCTGGGCTTAGGAGGCGAGTTTGTTGGAATTATGAAAGCATTATATAAAGACGTACAGAGTGAACTTACCCTGGGAAACATTACAACAAAACGTGTGCCTTTGGAGATAGACCTAAAACAGGGGTGTATCCTTTCGCCAATCCTGTTTGCATTGTACATCAAAGATTTAGGAGATGAACGCCTGCATAGCGAGGAGGGGGGTAGCAGTTGAGGACTTGAAGATCCCAGGGCTATTTTTTGCAGACGATATGGTGCTAGTGTCAGAAAGTGAAGAGGGGCTAATGAAAATGCTGGGAATTGTTGGGAAATATGGGAGCAAATGGAGACTCGAACTTAATGAAAGCAAGAGCAAAGTTATACCTGTGGGTCGAAAAGTGGACCCCACTCGAAGATGGAGAGTTCTGCATTCCGGAAGGTAGCAGCAAACTTCTCACTGTAGGGGAGACAGGTGATTACGAGTATTTGGGGGTAAATATAAACATTACAGGAAGAGGCATCTACCGAAACCACACAAATAAATTAATTCTGAAGGGGAAGCAAATCCTTAACAAAATGAAACTTATAGGGAGAAACAGTTTCAATAAGGTTTTCGTGGGGAAAACTATTTGGGAAATGGTGGGTCTGCCAAGTATAACATACGGTACGGAAGTGGTACCCCTAAACCAGACGGTCGTAAAGAGCTTGGAAATCCTACAGAATGATGCAGGCAGATGGATAATGGGGTCGAGTAATGCCGCAGCGCTAGAAGCAATCAGGGTGAGCTTGGGTGGATGAGGATCAAGGACAGGATAGGCCTGTTGAAACTCGGTTATCTTAATTATTTGGTAAATCTCCCCGACAGCCGATGGTGTAAAATAATGTTCCTGAGAATTTTCAACTCAAATATCAAGACGGGGTCCATGGTCTAAGTGAGGGAGCTAGTAGAAAACTACTCATTGGAGATCTCGGAACTTGACGTTGGGGCAAACCAGGGTAAAAAGATCGTCAGAGAAAGGGTCATGGAGGATTGTAACCGTAATTGGCGAGAGGGGGTCAAATCAAAGAGATCTTTCGGTGGCCTGCGTGATAAAGAGAAGCCTGATTTTGAAGAGTACCTTGATGGCACCTTTGGGGGCACTGTTGTTCAAGCTGAGGTTGCGGTCCCTGGAGCCGAGGGGAAAAATTGGGAAAAACAGAGAAAAAGAGTGCCAGATGTGTAATTTGGGCGTGATGGAGACCCTGGAACACTTTCTTCTAGAATGCCCAAAATACCAGTCTAAAAGAACAAGATTCACGGGGAGTATAATGGGGAAGTGGGATGGGAGAATGAAGGACATGTGGTTAGGGGGCGACTCAAAGGAGAGGGTTAATATGCTAATCGGAGAGATTGGGAATAATGGGGCAAGGAATGTCATCAAGCAGTTCGTCTCCGAGTGTTGGGAAGAGAGAAGAAGCGTGGGAATAGGGAGGCAGTTGGGGTAGAACAGGAGTAACCAAGGCCTTCTCATATGAGAACTGCGACAAATCAGCAGCCGGCGTAAGTGTTATTATTATTACTGACCATCAGCCCAATCTAACACACCAACAGACTTGAAAGCTACGATCACCTTGAACAAGCAGAATACTTCCAAATGTGTAGATGGTCCAGATACAATACAGCCTACAATAAAGTGGAAACCTGGTCGCTCTGATAATGTGCTATTTGGGCGATATTTGCATCACACGCGTATCTGAATATCCCAATATTTTTACAGCAATAATATGTCAGTTGCTTGTGATTTGGCCAGTCGAACGCGCTAAGATGATGAAATAAAAAAAATCCTATATAACTTATTAACTTCCAAACCAATTTTTGTTATATTGTTTAAGTATATTTATATTATTTACAACACATGCATCACATTAAGATACAAAATTACAATACATGGAAATCTACAATAAATAGCATGTTATATTATTTTACGTGTAACTTGTAAACATTACATGTATAAGATATACTTTGAACAAAGAAATTATAGCATTTGAAAGATAAATATAAAATATTATAATGTATTTGTATATTTCAAATCAAAAAGCCCCAGAGAACAAGTTACAAACAGTACAAAGTACATATTTCAAAACAAAACATGATTAATTATTAACAGTAATCATTTCAGTTAACAAAGCACAAAGAATTAGTGATGTCATATCAATGCTAAACAGTAAACAAACATAAACATTCAAATAATTGGTAACACCGATCATTTCAATGCAATAACAAAACAAACAAGTACACAAAGACATGTTTTAATAAGCACGAAGCTAAAAGGCAATCCTGAAAACTGAACACAGTATTTCCCGGTCAGTTCATCAGTTCGTAGTGCTGGATGGACGTATTCTTGCTTATGTGTATATAATTCTGGATAATTTTCGAATATTACAAAGGATTATTAAGGATATTTTTCATTGTGGAATTTAATTCAAACAAACATGTAAGTACTTCATATTTTGTTAAAATTTATAATAGATATTTTAAAATGTGTTTAAAATATATCACAGACGGAGTCGTTAACCTGTGATTTGGAAATATGGTCTTTTGCACATCCAAGCTGAGCTCTCAGTCTAATCAGATGTAGTTTAAGGGGTCGTCCAACCTAACTTTGGTCAATTTTTTGACATTTTTCCCAATGCCTGAGAAACAGATAAGAGAAGTAAGGAAAGGCAAATTATATATCAAAATAATGAGTAAAGTGCATAGAAAAGGTACATATATTTTTTTTCAGGAAAAAAAGTAAATTTTATGATTTTGAAGAAGATTAATTTGCAAATGGCATAAGTAACGAACCGGTAAAACCACAAAATAATCGGTAATTCGAAAGCCTTGTCCTCAATATAATGATAACATACTACAGACTCGGAGAAAGCATTTTTTTGACACACACTCTGGTGGGTTTTGACGTTCGAATGTAATAACATCAACACAAATTTTTGATGTTCCGGATGTGGCCATGTTTCAACGATGTTTTTCCGGTCATGTGATTACGATGTGGTTCTTGCAGAAATACTCAATTTGGGCAATCGTAAGAATGCAAGGACGTGATCACGCCCTTTATTTGTTCGAGACAATGTATGAGCGTATTTGCAAACAGGTGACAGCAAGTACTTGAGCTGTTAATGTCATAACTGCAAAATATGGTTCGAAATTCCCTCTGGTGTTTACAGGCCGTCTGAACTTTTTTGTTGACAAAAAATCTGAATTATTGCGCACTAGAAAGACAACATGAACCACTTGTAAAAAAAATAACCGAGTGTATAAAATCGGGACGATACACATAAAATAAGGCAATATTCATAACAAAGTAAGCAGAATGCTTCAGAAATCACTTTTTCACGAAGTATATTCCAAGTGACCTGGAACTATATTGAGTGTGTTAATTTCCCCCTGTCGCTGCGAAGTTATTTACGTCCAAGTAACCATGGAATTTGAAGACGGGTATGTTTGATGTCTGCAAAGGACCGATTGAAGATGGGTTGAAAATGATGCATTCGTGCTTTTAAATAAGGTGCGCTTGGACGATGCTGAGAATTTAGTTTTTTCTTCCAACCAACCATAGTAATACAAGCGTCGATCAGTGTTTTTTTTATCGTTTTACACTGACAAATGTGACAAATCTCCTTCACCGGAAACCATCCCCCAATTTGCATATCACAATAAACATAACCGCTGTCACGGAGTGTCAGCGTGGCCGTGTGGTCAAAACCGAAACGAATTATCGAATGCACGGTCAATATTAGCTGCAATTGGCTTTTAAATAAATGAAATACACGAAATATTCGCAATTTCTTCATTATTCATGCCGAGTTACTTTTTAATCAAACCACATGCGTTCAGTTTCGTTTGTCGGCATCAAACTGATATTGTTTGTGGTAATTAAATAGTACGAGAAGGCGAAGGAAGCCAAATATTTTTACATCATCTATTATTTAATTCAAATTGATAATTTCTTTTATTTAACTGAAATTATGAACTGATAAGTTGGGTGTGTTGCGATTATTATGCCCCAGACCTGGAACTTAGTGGAAGTTGGAAAATCAAAGGTGCATCTAGGGTCGTGCAGTGGTGACCCCCTGTCCTCTTAATCTTAGTCTTACCCATTTATCATTGCATGTACCAACATTCCCCCTTGTATCTCAACCATTGCTACTCCAATTTGGTAACAATGCCTGTGTAGCTGCTGTAGCATGTGTTTCTTCCCACATTTTTTCAGAGTTGTGGTACTTTTTCACTCTTTTGAGTTAGAAAATTTTGTTTATAACTAGTTGATTTGTTACAATTTGTTGCAGAGTGCCTGCTAATACCCTCAATTGTATTGCTGCAGAATTTTCTTGTGAAGATTTTGTTCCTATTACTTATCAAGCAACAACCTAATGAATATTCTGTATAAAGCCACCAATCTGATGTTTGACACTGTTATTGGAGCTGTTTTGAAGGCTTATGGAACTCAAAATGTTGATTATGGCAGGACTTTTCTATTCACCCATGAATCAATAAATTAAGTGTTATAGTTGGAAGTAAGAAGCATGAAAGATCCAGAACTAAAACTCTAAAAAGAATGTTTTGCAATGTAACATGATTTTTGCAGATACACTTATTTGGAGGTTTACCTGTCTGATAGTGTTTGGAACATGTGTGGCCAGGATCTTCAAAAAGAAAAAAGAGTTAAACTTTGAGAAAAAAGGCATATGCCTTGAGTGCCGGAGGTAGAGTCATACAAGGAAGAGAGCCCCACCCCCCCCCCCCCCCGCAAAATTTTCTGTGTCAAATGGAGCTCACTTGTCATCTTTTGGGGATTGCTTTGTGTACTGCGTTCTTGAAAAAAATATGTGAGACCCTCTGGATGTGCCCTTCTGATCTCAATATGTCAGTAAGCCTCCTTGGGGAAAGTACATGCAATAATGGTTATGTAAGGTTGATTTGATGTGTTTTGAATAACAATGTACTTTTAAGTACATTAGATGGTTTATTGCAGTGACAGGTTACAGTTACCCTTATTTCTTCTCCAACAGATATCATGAGTGTATTGGTGTCCAAGAGTTAAACAAAGCTAATGTACTTATTGATAAACCAGACAAATTTAACAATTTAATCACTATCAAATTGATGCATGGGATAAAAGGGGTTACAGTGCAAGGGGTTTGTAAATATATTTATTCAACTACAATGTATGACTTTGCAGTGCATTCTACATAGGAGAATATCATATTTTCTTTCCAAACCATTACAGTAACACATACATCTTGATATTGGGAGACACTCTTTTGTCCTTCCATACTTCTTCTGCTGGACTCCTTCAAGTTGACCTTTGTTGAACTCCCCAAATCAAAACATAAACAAAAGAAAATGTCTGCCTTCAATCAGTGAGCACTCCACTTATAACATTTGGTCTCAATCTTCATTACTTTCATGAATTAGGAAAAGATTTCTTCGAGTATGTACTTAAATGTTTATAGAATACAGCTGTTATTTTATTTTGAGGTATTTTATTGTAAAAATTTTGTTCTCTTACTTATGCCATAGCAGACTTTCAGGTGGTGCTATTTACACATGGCAGCAGTTCCATGGCAAATTTCAGTTTCCACATGTTCTATGTTTCATTCCAAGCATTTTGGTATATAATTTATTGGGGTTATTCATTTTGGGCCTTTTTTAGACTTGAAAGAAAATTACATGAAATTTGACCAAAGTTAGGTTGGACGTCCCCTTAACAGCAGGGCTCAGGAATTTCTATTTCCTTTTTTAAAATAAATTTTAACCGGCTCATTTTACACACTGAAGTAGGCCATTTCGTTGTTTTTACGAATATTTCTATTTAATTTTACATCACCCCCAATTCGTGCTTGATATCATAGTTATAAAATGCGAAAGGAAGGCTCCCCCTCTCCCTTTGACATTAAAGATTGAGAGCTTTATATTTATAAAAGTTTAAACTGCAATTATGTAAACATACTCTCGAGAACACTCTTTAAGTTGGGTAGGCCAAGGAAAATCCGAGCTTTAATTGCATCGACATCAACGAATGCAGTTCATTTAACACAAAAGGCTTTGCAAGATTTAAATCGTCCATATTATTATAAGTATTCGCTCCTCTTCTTTTCATCCAAAAAATTACGAATGATAGTTAAGATAATATTGTGTCACGTGCGGGTTTGTCTTGCGATATTCGCCACAACATCTTAAAAATATTGGCTTAATGCTATAGGAATATCATCAAAATAAGATGCTAATATGGTGTCATTAACAAAAGAATATCGCCTAATGGTATACTTTGTAATAGGCTGTACTGTAGATGGGGCTGATTGCAAAAACCTGACAACACACCCGATTAATCCCCACCTTAAAGCAAATCTGCATACCCTTGAAACATGATATTTAATACGAGTAAACTGTATGGCTAGATTGATAAATGAAAGTGTCAATGACACTGTAGCTCAACTTGTTTAAGACATGTACATGTATAGTATGTGACACAGCAATGACAAACATCTAGGTAATGACCTGATAACAAAGGTACATGTAAAGTATTGTAACGGTCTGTACATAAATGCTGACCGTAGCCTGTAACAAATATATAGGTAAAGTATTGTAAAAGTGGGGTGACAGTTAGATGCTAAACTGGAAAAGAAATCTTTGAGCCCCAGAGTGGGTCTGACTGAACCCAAAAATGTTTGTCCTCATAGCACAGTGATAACAAAAGCACCCCAAAACACTCGTTCCCGTCACAAGGTGATAACAAAGGTACCCCAAGAAGTTTTGTGAAGATCAGTTCATAAATACAGACTCTAGCACGATCTGTATTGACATGTGCACTTACTGTGTATAAGTAGCACTGAACAAATCAAGGTTCATCTAATTTGCATAATTTCTGCACGAGAAAAAAACCTGTATTATATGTGATGTATTCCATGTTACTAAACATTCCTACAAAAATTTATTCAAATCAGAACTTTCATACAGAAGTTCTGTACAAAAAACTGATTGCACTAATTTTGGTACAAAAAGGCTGCTGGTGGCCATCTTGAATTTTGGACTGCACCCCAAAACACTCGTTCTCGTCCCACGGTGATAACAAAGGTACCCATGAAGTTTCATAAAGATCGGTTCATAAATACGGCCTCTAGCCTGAGCCGTATAGAAGTTGTGTACAAAAAACTGATTGGACCTAATTTCGGTACAAAATGGCCACTGGCAGCCATCTTGAATTTTGTACCGCACCAGAAACACTCGTTCTCATCTCAAGGTGATAACAAAGGTACCCAAGAATTTTTCTGAAGATCGGTTCATAAATATAGCCTCTAGCCCGAGTCGTATTGACACATGCACTGTGTATAAGTAGCACTGAATAAATCAAAGTTCATCTAATTTGCATAATTTCTGCTCGAGAAAAAAACCTGTATTATATGTGATGTATTCCATGTTACTAAACATTCATACAGAAATTTATTCAAATCAGAACTTTCATACAGAAGTTCTGTACAAAAAACTGATTGCACTAATTTTGGTAAAAAATGGTCACCGGCAGCCATCTTGAATTATGGACCGCACCAAAAACACTCGTTCTTGTCCCAAGGTGATACCAAAGGTATCCAAGAAGTTTCGTGAAGATCGGTCCATAAAAACAGCCTCCAGCCCTAGCCGTATTGACATGTGCACTTACAGTGTAAAAGTAGTACTGAATAAATCAAAGTTCATCTATTTTGCATATTTTCTGCACGAGAAAAAAACCCGTATTATATGTGATGTATTCCATGTTACTAAACATTCATACAAAAATTTATTCAAATCAGAGCTTTCATACAGAAGTTCTGTACAAAAAAACTGATAGCACTAACTAAAGTACAAAATGGCTGCTGGTGGCCATCTTGAATTTCGAACCGCACCCAAAACCACTCGTTCTCGTCCCACGGGGATAACAAAGGACCCAAGAAGTTTCATAAAGATTGGTTCATAAATATGGCCTCTAGCCTGATCCGTATTGGCATTTGTAGTTACAGTGCTGAAAGTAACATTAAATAGATCAAAGTTAGTCTAATTGGCATAATTTATGCACGAGAAAAAAAACATATTATATGTGATGTATCCCATGGTACTAAACATTCACACACAAAATTATTCAAATCAGCGCTTTCATATGGAAGTTCTGCGCAAAAATCTGATTGCACCTAATTTTGTACAAAATGGCTGCCAGTGGCCATCTTGAATTTCAGACCGGACCCAAAACACTCGTTCTCGTCCCACGGTGATAATAAAGGTACCTAAGAAGTTTCGTAAAGATCGGTTCATAAATACGGCCTCTAGCCCTAACCGTATTGGAATTTGCACTTACAGTGCTGAAAGTAACACTAAATAAGTCAATGTTAGTCTAATTTGCATAATTTACGCACAAGAAAAAAAAAGTATTATATGTGATGTATCCCAAGGTATTAAACATTCATACAAAAAAATATTCAAATCAGAGCTTTCATATGGAAGTTCTGCGCAAAAATCTGATTGCACCTAATTTTATACAAAATGGCTGCCAGCAGCCATCTTGAATTTCGGCCCGGACCAGAAACAGTCGTTCTCGTCTCACAGTGATAACAGAGGTACCCACGAAGTTCATAAATATGGCCTCTAGCCCGAGCCGTGTGTACGACACGACGGACGGACAGACAGAGACAGACAGACGAATGACGGGACATGACAATACCTCAAATTTGGCTTCGCCAAAGTTGAGCTAAAAATGGTTGCATTCTAACCTGAATTTTACATCACCAGAGGAATAGGCAACATATCATCGACGATAATATGGACAGTATAAGACTTTTATGACACATGGATCCTTGAAGAACATAAAGTGTTTCTCTGCTACATATGTGCATAGTTAAAGCAAGCATTCATCAGCAAAGAATGAACAAAGTCAAGATCAGAAGCACTTGCCTAAAGAGGCTAAATAGTTTTTAAAGTTGTGGATGGAAAGGAAATAGTCTAAGAGATGGAAAAATTAAGTGCTGGAGCATCTACATCTAGCATGAGAGAAGCAATGTGTACTTGCCTGAACTGACAGTTATGTAGCAGCAAAGTGTAGGAGAAGAGGTGTGGCTAATGAAACCCGCTCCTCTGCACTGATGTATGACAAAACTTCCTCGAAAAAGTCTCCCAAAAGAAAGAGTAAGATATGAGCGCTTAAGATGGGTGTGCTTACATAAGCAAACACATAATCTACCAAACTGGAATGGTGAATGCAAGAGAGAAGGATTGCAAGCAAGGGATATCAAGATTCCTTTCTGCAGAAGACAACAGAAACATAATCACAAACAAAGTCCTGTGAACATAGAAGTAATGATATGCACCAATCTCGTCATCAAACAAAATGTTTCAACAGACTGAAAAACACTGATGGTTATAAAGCCAGTATCCAGTTAGAAAGTATGATGGATGGGTTTACAAGAGTGTACGCAAAAACAAATATCTTTCAAGTCCTGCTAGTATAAAGGAGAAAGTGAGCAGTCATCTAACTATGAATGCTTAGATATTCTTAAAGAAAGCCTTACAGATTAGTGCTACAAGGAAATCAGCACAAGTGAGGAAACTCTGAAAACTGATCCTCCCAACATCAGCTAATACTTTCAACCAAAGACTTTATGGAGAAAATAGGCGATAACTGGAATTCAAATGGGTGTCAAAAATGTAAATAATCTGACTGTTTGTAAGCTAACTGTATGGTTCAGTCGAAAAAAAGATACTTTATAACCTGAACATAACATCATCTGTGGAAAGAACATTATTAGTGATGATGAAGCCAATATAAGGCTAATAGAATGACTTACGAAGTTAGAAGAATGAAAAGTAAAGCAAATGTTTTCTCTTCTCCATATGTGCATAGGCAAAAATGAGCATCTGTCCATCTAAGAATGCTCAAGTCTGTGCCAGCTGAAGAAAAGAGTAATCCAAAGAGCAAGAGCATGTGGCCTATGCATTATGGGAGACTGTAAAGAAATAGACTGAGGATAGGATGGAGCATGGCTCCAATCTAAGACAAAGAGTCCCATAAAGCACTCACAGATCTACTACAATGCAATGAAGATCTGAAAGCACGAACAAAGTCAGAGGACTGACGCTCCTGAAGATGACTATGAACTTCAACATAAACATTGTCACTAAAAAAAAGTATGGAACCATATCTAGGATACATTACATGTACTATGATCTACAGGATCAAATAACACATTCAATTTCAAACAAGTGTAAGCCATTTAATGAAATAATGAAGCTTAGTAAATAATACCCACAGATAAACAAGCTAAAACCTAGGATACATTTCCTCATAAAGCAGAAATGTAATTATAGTGTTACCGACCCCCAAACAATGTAAAATGCCATATGCATAATTACACACTAGAGGGAGTCATGATTAAACATATCTTTAACTCTTTATGTGCTGAGTATTTTCAAGATATTTTTCATCAAATCTTGTCTTGGCTTCTATGAAGCAGCCACGACTAGATTTGTTGAAAAAATACACTAAGTATAACACAAGAAATCATTGTTTAAAAAATCCATTAAATGTATGGTGGAAAATTGATTAAATGTGCCAAAATTACATTGACTTCAATGACAAGAGAAAACCTGTGCTAGACAGGAAAATCTGCCTGCAGCATGCAAAGACTTAATGTTAAAAATAAAGTTAAAGAGCTGAAAACAAAGCAGGAGAGAATAATGCAAAGTGTAAGACATCCTATCCATTGTGGACAAATGACCGTAAGATATATTAAAGACAAAGGACTTCAACAGAGAAAGAGTAAGGAAATACTTTCCACCTGGAAGAAAGAAAGGAAAGAAATCTTACCTTCACTCTTAATGCATAGTTACAGAAACATACGTCCAAACATTTGTCCAAATAGCTCACAAAATGAAAGTGTCAATGACACTGTAGCTTAACTTGTGTGTTGTGTTTGATGAAAAGGATAATGTTCAATGTTTATGAAAGGAATATGAAATAAGACAAGAATTGTGATAATTGGGAATATGTTCATTTCTGTTCCCTGTATGCTATGTTTTTGATAAAAAATAATATGAGGTGTACACTGTACTAAAGAGCTGAGGGGTGGGTTAATATGACCTCACATTTAATGTATGTGGCCCTCACAATTAACGTATATCAACGAAAGTTACCAAGTTACAGTGAAATTATTCCAAAATGAGACATCCTATCAAGTTACATTGAAATCCCTTCATAAATATGGCCTGTAGACTGTGCTAAAGGTTTTCGGGCTTCGAGCCCCTGGAACCGTCAGTTCGAGTTTCCCAATTGCGTCCAAAGGGGACGTTCTCATCTAGACATTATATGAAGTCAACCTACCAAGTTACAATGAAATCCCTTCATAAATATGACATGTAGACTGTGCTAAAGGTTTTTGGACTTTGGGCTTGGGCAGCCATCATGGTTGAATGATCGCAACCAAAAGCGGACACTCTCATCTGGAGTGATCCTACAAAGTTACAATGAAATCCCTTCATCAATATGGCCTGTAGACGGCGCTCAAGATTTTCGGGCTTCGGGCCCCTGAAGCCGTCACAGTTGACCAATCACGACCAAAAGGGGATGTCATCATCTAGGCATTACATGGAGTCAAACTAACAGGTTACAATGAAATCCTTCCATAAATATGACCTGTATACTGCGCTAAAGGTTTTGGGGTTTTGGGCTTGGGCAGCCATCAAGGCTGAATGATTGTGACCAAAAGGGGACGTGCTCATCTAGACATTATTTGGAGTCATCCTACCAAGGTACAATGAAATCCCTTCATAAATATCACCTGTAGACTGTGCTAAAGGTTTTCGAGCTTCAGGCCCCTGTAGCCGTCACAGTTGCCTAATGGTGTCCAAAAGGGGCTGTTCTCATCTAGACATTATATGAAGTCAGCCTACCAAGTTACAATGAAATCCCTTCATAAATATGAACAGAAGACTGTGCTAAAGGTTTTCGGGCTTTTGGGCACAGGCAGCCATCATGGTTGAACCAAAAGGGGACATTCTCATCTGGGCGTCATCTGGAGTGATCCTATGAAGTTGCAATGAAATCCCTTCATAAATATGCCCTGTAGACTATGCTCAAGATTTTCGGGCTTTGGGCCCCTGTAGCCATCAAAGTTGACCAATGACGACCAAAAGGGGATGTCATCATCTAGGCATTATATGGAGTCAACCTAACAAGCTTCCATAAATACGACCTACAGACTATGCTAAAGGTTTTTGGGCTCGGGCAGCCATCAAGGCTGAATGATCGCGACCAAAAGGGGACGTTCTCATCTAGACATTATTTGGAGTCACCCTACCAAGCTGCAATGAAATCCCTTCATAATTATGACGTGTAGACTGTTCCAAAGGTTTTCGGGCTTCAGGCCCCTGTAGCTGTCACAGTTTAATTTAAAATAAATTATCTACTACCAGTAACAAACGCAGTTGTCTTGTCAGTTGGCGCCACAAGGCAGTATTTATTAATCAGCAGTGAAACTGACATGCAAAAGCAATTAAGCTAATCCTTAACACGCGTGACACGGTAGGTCACAGTGTTTTGAAAACTGTTTTCCACCGAACAAACACTGTGGTCCACTGGAACTCCACGGTGGAGAACACACTGCGGTGGCGTTTTTGTTACAATCCATGTTGAACGTACTGTAGTACTTGATTGTAATCCAACATTCCAAAAAACAAGATATAAACATAGCTTAATGGCCAGGAGAAAAGCAAACCCTGACTTCTCAGGCCTGGCATTTTCAGGAGAGCGATTTATTCGCTTGCCTACTGCTCGCCTCAAAAAAATTGAGGAGGGCAAAAAATAGCCCTCCTAGCCTTAGAAAATAATAATTACCACAACAGTCTATTTCTAAAACCCACAGGTTTTCAAATCTCTGCTATGTTAGTGGTCTCTGCAGTATGGCCACATTGCCCCTTCCACACCTCCGGGCCTTACCAAGGCCCGGAGGTGTGGGAAGGGCAGTGCAGCCATCTCACGGAGACTACCTGGCTGGTTAGCAGCACTAAACAAAATGTACAAAGCCCACTAGGCAGAATTCATTAATAGTACAACTTCATTTTGCCACTTTTAGCTTTTGTAAGCTTGAGGAGAGCTAATCACTCCCCTTGGCCATGTGAGAAGAGTGACTTTTAGCCACTGAGATAAAAATCTGACTGACTCATATCGCTTGAAGAAGAAAAGGCAAAATAACCCAGAAGAAACACATGGGTCTTGCAGGCTGGAAATAGCCACATTTGAGCTACATGGAAAGGTAAAATGCATAAATCAGTGGACTGAGTAAGAACCAGCTTCTCCTGAGATAGTTTTAAGCTTAGCGACAGAAGCAGATTCTCTATGACTATAATAGATGACCTTGTACTCCAAAAAGGTAAAATTGCCAAAAATAACTGAAGAATGACGACAAGATAGCTGAAGATATCAACTGATACAAGCTTCATGTGACAACATATATAAAATATCACAGAAGATAGTGCCTAAATAACCTAAAAGGAGGAGAAAGTAAAGCCCAAAATGAACAGACTATGTCTCCAAAAAAGAATAGAAATGACTTCCCCTTCGCTGATTTGATGTTAAAAATGGAAGTAAGAAACAAGAAAAAGTGAAAATATTTTCCATAGAGAATAAGAGGCAAATATATGGAAAAATTCAGAAGCCCAAGTAAGATAATATTTTGGCCGACAGCCTACTTGCGTAACAAAGAGGCAATGGTTGCGCTGCATTGGCAAATTAGGACAGAAAAAGGCCTCAAATATTTCCCTATCAGAGGGAGAGCCAAATCGGTGTAGACCGAGAAACCTGAAGTAGAAAAAAAAGTCAGATTGCAAAAAAGTCCAACCTGACTGAAGTACTGGTGAAATCTAAACTGCGATGATGGAAGCTGTACAATCTATCTGAACCACCACACTGAGCCAGTCAAGGTAAAATCAACCTTAGAAAAGTTTGAAAGGAAAACTTCCAACATTCCTAGAAACCAATAGACATTGTTTGAGGAATAGAAAAGGCTCTCAATAGAGAATAACAAGAAAAAAACTTCTCCAGTTAGGGTAATGTCTGTAGAGAGGGAACAATGATATTCCCTAACATTGAGCGTAAATATACCCAAATTAGAGTCAGACTCTTATTAAGAATAATGAGACTACAAATGAATAACTACTCAGATCAAACAAGTATGTAGATGAAGAGCAGTATGAATCCATAGTGGAAAGTGAAGAGTGGATGGCAGAGATGAGTCCAGTCCACATAAATCACATCCAAGACTCTTGAGTCAAGAGCTGCTTCTTGATGTTCAGATCTGAAGACCTAACATCATTACTAAAAAACAAGTGTGTCTGTATTATGGACGAGGTGATTTAGCAGCATAGTTTAGGAGAGGTCTGGCTTATGAAATACACTCCCCTGCACTAACTTATCACTAAAACTAGGCAGGAGAAATGTAACTAATCACCCAATGAAAAGGTAGATATGATACCTAAGACAGAATATCCAACAGCTGGCAAATGCAATCTACCAAATAGTAATGGAGAGGTAAGGGGAGAGAAGAAAATAGCAGCCTGGTAAGTGTACAGTTAGAGATAACTTGTTTATAGTCCAATAATACTTTTCAAGAGAAAAATCTCTTGTATTATCTTCCAACTGCATGGGTGGCAGGTGAACAGTTGGGGATAATTGTGTTTACAGTCCCTTTAGACTTTTCAAGAGAAGTATCTCTTGTATTATCATTTGACTGCACAGATGGCACATGTATATTGGGGATAATTATATTTATAGTTCTTTTGAGGCTTTTCAAAAGAAGTATCTTTTGTATTATCATCCAACTGCACGGTTGGCAGGTGTACAGTCAGGGATAATTTATACCCACGTTGACCATTTTAGTGGACTTGCACCCCAAGTATTGGTGACTGGGTCCTATTTTACCAGTAAAACAGCATGTCTACCACAGTAAACAAGCACTGCTTCACTTCCCAGGTCCCCACAGGGAACTTCTTCAACTGAATACGAACAGAGCCCAGGTCAGCAAAGGTAGTGGGCTGCTCCCTTTCTGTTTGGGCTGTTGTTAAATGGGCCTGGGGATGTGAAAGGGTGGTTGTGCATGTGTGTGTGTGTGGGGGGGGGGGGGGTCTACTAAAAAGGTAGCCTCCTGATTCTTCTGGAGTACTTACAGGGAATTTTAACTCTGACGGTCCCAAAAGTAATTCAATACATCCATCCTTCATAGGCAACTTGTGTTGGAGATATGAATGTTATGTGCCCAAGGAAACTAATGTTATTCCATCAAAAATTCTAATTCTCTTAATATTAACAGTGTCCTTTAACTCTGATTTACATGTCCCAACCAAAAACAATCCATACCTTGATCCCCCCCCCCCCCCTGCAGTACACGAAGCATGAGTTGTGTATGCCTACATAACCAGAAGTTAATGTACAGAAACTGCAATTCAATTTATAGCAAGAGCTTTTGCTGAAGGCAATTATACTTCAACTGTAGTGCTGGACCAATGAAGAATAAATGATTTAAAAACTAGGTAAGGACCATAACTGTGTGGAAATAATGCAAGCAACTTTTTTATAACATGTACAGGAGCGGCTTGTTGTAAGGAACCCTCATATCAAATTTCATTAAAATCCATCCACTCACTGATAAGATATCGCTGTGGACGGACAGATGGATGGTTGAAGACATGGACAGATGGATCGATACATTAGTGCATGCCTGGATGGATGGATGGATGGATGCATGTAATCCACTTTATCCCCATTCTCTTCGAGATTGGGGGTATAATAAAAGTGACCTCTATCTTGTCTACTGACCTACTGACCCTAAAAGCAATCATTAACATCACCCTTATAGGTAAAATATGTATGAAGAATTGTGCTGCACATCCAAGGAATCTCGAGATATTAACAAGAAGCGAGCAGGATAGACATCCACATGAATGTGCAGACAAATAAATGAACAAACAAGGGGACTTATAGTGGCTCCTCTCTTTTTAAAAGAGGGGTATAAGATGCACAACACATCCAAGAAATGGAACACTGGGAAATAGTTCATCATTATCTATTCACTCAGTATTAAAGAGGCTGTGGTTGAACTTATCTTTGAAGATTAAATATGTTATAAACTGAAACAATTAGGTTATTATTTCTTGGATTTTTATACTATAAACTCATAAAATTGTCACCTCTCACAAGTTTTATTTTACTATTACATATATTCATGTACTAACCATATCAGGGTCATTGAAATTTCCTGGACCAACAACACTACTGAAATTTCCCTTATCATCTCCAACAAACTCTATTATTTGTTTGACACTCTCCCATGAGTCAGAAATATCCACATAATTCCTCCAGATATTACAACTGTTAGCAATAGCATGATAATCTGGCTGAAAAATAAAACAAAATAGTGAAGCCTTTACTATGAAGTTAACAAAATTATTTTCTTCATTCATTGTCGTGCAGAACCAAGTTAACTGAATGTGAATTTGTCAGTAGAAAATATTCAGTAATGAAGAAAATTTGCTTAACCAGAATTGGATCAATTTCCTACACGCTTGGAATAAGTCTCGTATTTAATCTCCTTTGTGGAAAGTTGCTTATTTGTTTGATGGAGCTT
Organism: Pictodentalium vernedei; assembly: GCA_031216915.1. Classification (NCBI taxonomy): domain Eukaryota; kingdom Metazoa; phylum Mollusca; class Scaphopoda; order Dentaliida; family Dentaliidae; genus Pictodentalium; species Pictodentalium vernedei. The sequence goes on from CM062297.1 coordinate 564,527,776, forward strand.
TCGAGTCCGTCATACAATGGATCATTTGTTTATTTATTTAGGTTTAACCCTTTACCTAACGAATCGCCCGCATCCGGCGGCGTAATTTGCAAATTGAGCAGATGAAAAAAATTAATTTTTCAAAATATTTCAACAAAACTATATCATGTAACCTCTCATTGGAACAAGCTCATCGAGATCGTTCCAATGAGGGGTCACATGAGGTGGTTTTGTTGAATTTTTTTAGAAAATTTAAAAAATAATCATTAAAATAATAAATTTTGATCTCGTCTTAACTTGCTGAGTATTTTTTTAAATATTTTTCATCAAATCTAGTCATGGTTACTATGACGCAGCCATGACTAGATTTGATGAAAAATTCAGGAACAGATGACTCAAGGAATCACTAGTCAAAAAATTGATAAGAGTTTTCAGGGTAAAATTTGGTTAAATGTGCTAAGATTTTACTTATTTTAGTGATAAGATTTCTTGTCCCGTGCATGACAGCAGCATCCAAAGAGTTAATGACACTTTCAACAGCCAGGGTCATATCATGTTGGACAATTTGACATGAGGCTAAAGTCAGAGTACCAAGAGAGAACCTCCAAGTAACAGCAAGGATATGTCATATTCTTTTCCATAAAGCCTTCCGGCTTCTCGGATGTGACACTGGCATATTATTTTGCACGGGATTACCGTTCCAGCTCACTTCAAAGCACTAAAGTTTGAAGGTCACGCACAAACACTATAAATACTCAGCTATGTTGGAAATCGTTGTCTTTTTATTTTGAGCGACTTACCGTTCCATTTCGATCATGTCATCCTCTAATAGTAGCTGCAGCGATAGTTCTGCTTATAAAAATACCACTCTTCTTGATTCGACATCAGATTCCGAATCAGAAAATTTACATGATAGTTCCACTGATAGTGAAATTTTGAATATTTTTGCCTGTGACGCAGCTTCCAGTGGCGAGTTCAGTGGGTAGACAGGAAGTAAATGTAAGTATGTTAAAACCTGGTGGCAGAACTCAACATTTTCTCTCTGAATGGGAGAAACTGACTCATGATAGATTTATTTTACAAGCTGTGAAAGGATATGAAATAGAGTTTGTGTCTTCACCCATTCAACGTCGACCACCTTCTCCTCTGCAGTTTTCATCCGAGGAATCACAACTCGTGGATTCTGAAGTACAAGAACCGATTGATAAAGGGGCTATTCTGGTTTGTAATCATGAACCAGGTGAATTCCTTTCCAATATTTTCTTGCGGGAAAAGAAAAATGGGAAAATGAGGCCCATGATTAATTTGAAAACACTGAACAAATACGTTGCCTATTCCCATTTTCAAATGGATACATTATGATCTGCTTTACAACTGATCAAAGTTAATGATTTTTTCACATCTATTGATCTTAAGGATGCTTATTTCAGCATTCCAATCTGTGCTCATGACCAGAAATATTTAAAATTTTCTTGGAGGGGAATTCTCTATAAATTCACCTGCTTACCATTTGGCTTGGCCTCAGCGCCCCGCTTGTACACCAAGGTCATGAAACCAATTTTTTCCTATCTGCATAGTAGAGGAATTCGTTGTACATACTATATTGATGATTCACTCACTATCAACCAATCAGGGAAGGGTGCCGGTGAAGACACAAACACTATGTCAGATCTTTTCAATAGGTTAGGTTTTGAACTTAATTTCGAAAAATCAGTTTTACGTCCCACAAGGGAAATTACGTATCTTGGCCATATCATCAATTCAGGAACTTTCACCATACGTCTCCCCTTAGAGAGAATTAACACTATTGTGTCAATCTCAAAGGCAGTTTTGGCTGCACAGAACCCTACTATTAGAATGGTAGCGAGACTCATTGGACTCTATACCGCTGCTTTTTTAGTAATACATATAGGTCCTTTGTACTACAGATCGCTTGAAAGGGATAAAACAATGGTTTGAAGAAATACAAGTCATATTCTCATAGTATTCGGCTGTCAAGAAACAGTAAGATTGAAATTTCCTGGTGGATTGGTAATGTTCGTTTACTGAATTCACACTCATTTCGGGTATCCTCACCTGATCACACACTTAGCACTGACTCCTCCTCTACTGGTTGGGGTGGCATTTTAGACAATCAATGGGCTAATGGTCAATGGAATCTAACACAGCGGAAACTTCACATCAATGTTCTAGAACTTCTGGCCATCAAGTAGTCATTGCTGACCCTGGCCAATAATTTACGCAGTTGCCATATTTGTGTTAAAACTGATAACACCACTGCAATGTCTTAATAAAGTAGGTGGCAGGAGAAACGACCTCTTCAATGTCTCTAAAAGTATTTGGCTGTGGTGTTCAGCTCGAAACATTCATATCTCAGCAATTCATATCCCTGGGAAACACAATTTACTGGCATCTCTTTATCCAGGGAAGGACATAGTTCATCTGAATGGAAATTACACCCGAAAATATTCAGTACTCTTTGTAGCATTTTCTTCGAGCCTACAATAGATTTGTTTGCTTCATGAAGAAACTGCCTACTACCCATGTATTGTAGCTGGTACCCTGATTGCAATGCATTTGCAACAGATGCATTTTCCAATTCTTGGACTGATCATTTACCATTTCTTTTTCCTCCTTTCAGTCTTATTGCCAAAGTTCTTGCAAAGACAGAGGAAGACACGGTCAATCAGGCATTAATCGTTGTTCCCTGGTGGACAACTCAATTGTGGTTCCCTAGACTGTTACAGTTGATGGCCAGTCGACCAGTAAAACTTCCACAGACCACGAAACTTTTGAAAAATCACCTCACAGGCAAGCTGCATCCATTGTTACCAAAATTAAGGCTGATCGCTTGTACTATATCCGGAAACATTTTAAGGCAAAAGGCATTTCGAAGGAAGCTTCAGACATCATCCTTTCCTCCTGGCGGCAGTCGACTACAAAACAATATGGGTATGCCTGGTTCAAGTGGTGTTTGTGGTGTAATACACAATAAGTTAGTTATGTTCAACCCACTGAAGTTCAGGTTCTAAATTATCTTTCTGTTTTGGGAAGACACAAGTCATACAGTGTCGTGAATACACATAAGTCCATGTTAATCCAAACCATGATTGCACTTGGTAGATCTGAGTTTTCATCCACACCACTCCTTACCAGATTTATGAAAAGGTTCTTTAATCACAAACCACCGGTGCCACAAACCACACTTGGGATGTTTCAGTGGCCTTAAATTATTTAAAAACCTTATATCCTCTCAATACTTTGTCTCTTGATGTTTTGACCAAAAAACTAGCATCTCTCATGGCACTTGTCTCACCCCAAAGAGCACAAACATTTACCTCGTTAGATCTAAATTACATGCAAAGGACTGTCAATGGCATTAGTTTTGTAACTTCCACTCTGCAAAAGACATCCCGACCCGGACATATTTCTTATAACATTCATCTTTTCAAATATACTGATGATCGGCTTTGTGTGGTACACACTTTGGAAACATACTTGGAAAAGACAAAAAACATACGAAAATCTGATAAATTATTTCTTTCTTTCAAAACCAAGAAATCAATATCTACATCTACATTTGCTAGGTGGGTTTGTGTATGTATACATAAAGCAGGTATTAACAGTTCTTTTAAGGCACATTCTGTGAGAGGCGCTGCAACTTCAGCAGTTGTTCGGAAAGGTCTCCCATTGAGTCAGATTCTAAAGGCTGCAAATTGGCAATCTGCAAAAACTTTCCATGGTTTTTATTGCTGGAACCTTGAGGACACAGCTGAACAGTTTTCACACACCCTCTTGACGTGACTTGATTTCATCCATTCGCCTGTCGGTTGAAGTACAGCCTTCAAACAGCTTGGATTCAGCGAAGAATGCCTGCAATGATAAAGACTCTTTTTTCATTAGTGTTTTTGTAGACAAACGTCAATAGAGAAATGGATTCATGTGTATGTTTTGTTGTTGTTACTCTCCCAGGTGTTGTGTTTCACTCTGATTATTTCTCTACATGCGACATTCAGTGACTACGCGATATGTGACTTACACACTACATTGATCATACCTGTGTCGCTATGGGGCTTTGCGCACTCATATTTAATGATGAAAGCTTTGAAATCATGCCAGTGTTATATCCGAGAAGCCAGAAGGCTTTATGGAAAAGAATCCCCCACCTCATCCAAGTCATCCGAAGGATGTGATGGATGAGGGAATTCTTTGAATACAAGCCTGTAGGCTTGAGGATGTAACACCCACCCTCATTGGGTCAACAATACACTGTAATACACATGTTTTCCAATGTTACCCACCTCATTTATGGTAGGGTTTTTTTATCATGAAATATGACTATTCTTTGAAGAGGCAACGCTTTCCACCTGAGCTGAGTATTTATAGTGTTTGTGCGTGACCTTCAAACTTTAGTGCTTTGAAGTGAGCTGGAACGGTAATCCCGTGCAAAATAATATGCCAGTGTTACATCCTCAAGCCTACAGGCTTGTATTCAAAGAATCCCCTCATCCATCACATCCTTCGGATGACTTGGATGAGGTGGGGGATTTTCCAACTTACTGTCCTGGAACAAGCAGGCTTAGCATTGGCTTGAAGGAAAGTGCAAGATTAATGTGCTGTTCGCTCAAGTGCACAGCCCCCCCCCCCCCCCCCCCCACCACCACAGTGTTTCAATTTGGGCAACTGGGATTAAGTGAGGGCCCAAGGCCCTTTGCTAAAGGAATCTAGGTCACGTGACAGTCCGGCGGTCATGGCTGACCAATCATGACCAAAATATGACACTCTCATCTAGATATCATAGCAAGTTATCCTACGAAGTTACAATGAAATCCCCCCATAACATCAACCTGTAGACAGTGCTAATGGAATCTACGTCACGTGACCAGGCAGCAGTAACAGCTGACCGATCGTGAACAAAATAGGGCAGTCTCATCTAGACATCATATCAAGATATCCTTCCAAGTAACAAAGAAACTGCTTCATAAATATGAACTATAGACTGTGTTAAACAAACCTAGGCCATCACGGTTGACCGATCATGGCCAAAATAGGACGTTCTCATCTAGACATTATACCGAGTCATCCTACCAACTTACAATGAAATCCCTTCATAAATGCAACCTGTAGGCTGTGCTAAAGGAATCTAGGTAACGTGCCTCTGTGGCCATCACAATTGACTGAACCCCACCAAAATAGGGCGTTCTCATCTAGACAGTATACAGAGTCACAATGAAATCCCTTCATAAATATGACCTGTAGATTGTGTTAAAGGTTTTGGGGGTTTAGACCCACGCAACCATCATGGTTGACCAATCACAACCAAAAGGGGATGTTCTCATCTTGACATGACCTCGAATCTGCATATGAAATTTTGTGATGATTGGACAAGAACTACGGGGTGCCAATGTGAACAGACAAACAGACATCACAGACTTCTGCACGCATGATGGCAATAGCTTATCTTTACTTTGTCAAGTTAAGCTAACAAAAAATTGAATAGTTTATGTCTGATATGTTACCCAACTTTTATAAAATTTAAAAAAAATTGTCACTTGAGTGCAACAAGGCTTTGCAATGCTGTAGCATTGCAAAGCCTTCTTGCACTGAAGGGACGAAGTACACCATCACCCATGTTATTCAATAGATTATGAGGCTTAAAAGATTAAACAAACCAAGAACATGAACTTTTGATGGCACAGAAATAATTACAAAAATAAAAAATAAAATAAAAAGCCAGATACAGAGGAATTTATAGCTCCACTATATAAATTTCCAGTAGGTCATGACATTTTTATTCAATTAATAAGTTTACTGCAGCAACTTATTACCACCACACAATAATTTATACCAATTTATTTCACAAGATAGCTAGGGAGGCATTGGCAACCACTGTGATGTTTAATTGTTTGTTACCGATTCTTTCAACAGTGAGGTTCATATCGTGTCAAAGTTTTAGAGGGAGGAAGGGAGGGTACCTGGAGAGAACTACCAAGCAATGGCAAGTAACTGTCATATTCTGCAACTTACTGACTGGCACAATCAGGGTTATCATCAGTTGGCGGGAAGGGTACTGTTGTTCTACTTCATGCCTTAGTACACAAGGCCACCATGCTCCTATATAGACACTCAGGTTGGAGTGTCTTGCCCGAGAACAAAATGCAATTAAGTGAGCCAGGATTGAACCATCGAACTTAAGATCTCAAGCCCAATGCCCTAACCATTAAGTTATCGTGTTCTCCACTGTGATATGTAACCACAGGATAATACAATCACTAAAATATGTAACCACTAGGATATATAACCACTAGGGCATGTTACCACTGGGAAATAATGTGATCACTGGGATATGTTCACACTCAGGTAATTCACCATTGGGATATGTGAGCACACTATGTAACCTTTAAATTCCTCTAAATAGCAATGGTACATGCTTTGCCCTCCCCTCCCCCCCCCCCCCCAAAAAAAAACAAAAACAAAAACAAAAAAACAAAAAAAAACAAAAACAAAACAAAACAAAACAAAACTAGAGAATTGTAATTTGTTGAACAAATTACAGGCTTTCCCAACTTTTTAATGTGAAAAGGCAAACTGTATTGTACACAAAACTGTAAATCATTTTTGAAAAACAGCAAAATTTAGTTTTTGTGATGCTACTAGTTTTTATTCAGCTAAAACAGATATTTGAGATAAAACAGGACACCAAAACATTTAACACAAAATTTGCTCTTCAATAATTACTGAATATTTTCATGGAAAGCAAAACAAGCCATGTCCTTTCTGCTTTGGAAAAAAATAAGTACAGATTAATCATGGGTGTACAGGCCGAGGTGTCAAGGAGGACTGTGCCCCACCCACCCCTGAGTCAGGAAGGAGCTGATTTTTCAGGCAATTTGCCAGAAAATTTCGAGGAATTCAGTTGCCAGAAATGACGAAAAAGCATTTTGGTTTTCCAACAAAATGTTGTCATTGTATGTCACATTTTCTATCTCATCACTTAGAAGTAGCATGTAAACTTACCAGCATATTGTACAAGTTGATTCAGTGGAACCATATCCATGTTAATATTATTCATTTATAATCACCCAAGTACATATAAAGCGTTCTATTACTGCATATTATGGGAACGTGGTGGCTTGCTGCAATCCGAGAGGTCCTTGGTTTGAATCGTACCTGTGGCAACCACACTGTGTCCTTGGGCAAGACACTTCATCCCAATTTAATTACCCACATGAGGAATTAGGGGCATTGTGTACTAAGGCGTACTCCACGTCGAGGGTGCACTTGTCTTCAACCAATGCTAACCCTGCTTTTGTGGATTTAGTATGTTGAGGAGTCTGACAGTTGCTTGCCATAACAGTGATAAGTACAGTTCAAGTCACAGGCACAGTGGTGGTTCACCAACAGGGAGAGGGTTGAGTAAGTCCAAGGAGCCTCCAAATGTTTGACGTAAAAAAGGTTTTTTGCTAAAATTTCTTATTAAATATATGGGTGCCCTTGGAGTCCGGTTAAGTTTTAAAGGATATTGGAGCATTGTTTTTTTATGATACTCCATACAATCTCTCCAGTAACACACAAAATATGCCCTGCATTTGCAGTATTTGCTTGCAGGGCACTACACAAAGTGAAGCAGCCTTGAATACAAATGGCCAATTGAATATTTATGCCGAATATTAACGTAAAACAGGCATAATTTGGGTGTTAGATACAAGCTTTCCAAAAAGTCTAGAGTCAAGGATTTGGTGAGTTTCACACCTAAAAATCCAACTTTTCTCTCACTGGACTCAACCAGAGCCCATATCTTCTGAAACTCCTGGGCACCCCCAGTATCCCTCATATCAAATTTCATTGAAATCCATCCACTCACTGATAAGATATCACTGTGGACGGAGAGATAGGTGGATGGATGGTTGGATGCATGGACAGATGGATGGATACATTGGTGCATGCCTGGATGGACGGATGCATGTAATCGACTTTACCCCCATTCTCTTCAAGATTGGGGGTATTACAAAACTGACCTCTATCTTGTCTACTGACCTACTGATCCTAAAAGCAATCATAAACATCACCCTCATAGGTAATATGTGTGTGAATATACTCAAAAGCTTGAGATCTAATACATTCATATATGTGGCATTTCCTTTTAAATGTCATGTGTAAATTACATCTAAATACACTTTTATTTTGACACCGGAAAATGAAGAAACATTTTTCGAGTAAACTTTATCTCAAGGAGAACCAATAATAATTCTGAAGACCTAAAACAAGAGGCAGTAAATGATGATCCTATGGGGGAAAACCTGAAAAGAATATTAAACAGATGACGAGAAGGTGAAAATACAGGTAATTTTCTCTCCCACCAGACCACTATACAGTGTCAACTACAGTGATGTTAATTGTTTATTAGTGATTCTTTCAACAGCAAGTGTTATAACATATGAGAGAGCTTTTCAGAGGGAGGAAAGCAAGGTATAACTGTTTATCACTGTACCTAAATTAGACTTAGCTCAAATAGGAACCTAGGGACTTGATTTGAACAAACTTAAATCTGCCCCTCATAAGGATGCTGTATACCAAATATCAAAAGATTCTCACCAGCGGATTTCAATAAGAATCCTTTTTCAAAAACTTTTTCTTATATTGCACTAAGTTAAAATTTAAGCCCCCATAAGGAATTCAAATATGGAGCCACATACTTGATTTGAACAAATTTGAAACTAGCCCAAATACAAAATAACTCTGAAGATTTTAAAAGAATATTCCTCAAGTTAAAGTTTGGTCTCTCATATAGGGAGAGAATTATAATCTGAAATCCCTAAAGATGTTATATACCAAATATCAAAAGATTATGATTCTTCTGGAAAAGATTTTTTTTAATTTTTGAAAACATGCTGACTTAGTATTTCCCAAGCTGAAATTTGGTCTTGAGTATGGAACTCAAATATGAACCTGGGACTTGATCTGAACAGCTTGGATCTGATAGCCCTACGTATGTTATTAAACGAATCTGATTAGTGGTTCTGGAAATGTTTTTTTAAAATTTTGATGACTCAGCATTCCTCAAGTTAAAATCTGCACTCCTGTATGGAGTCTAAATATGAGTCCAGGGACCTGATTTGAACAAACTTATATCTGATACCTCTGAGATTCTGATGGGTGGTTCTGGAGAGGAAGATTTTCTAAAAACTTTTTCAATTACCCATACTGTTGCCTATGAAACTATTAATTGCAATTTTTTCTGTCCGCTGATTCTACTGGTTTTTGGATGTTTCATTCCAAATAACAGTTCTCTGGTCTATGCGGTTTTATAAATATTGGCATTTTAAAAAGTTGATATTTTTAGCTTCTGGGTTCCCACAGGCGTGCAGGCAATTTTTTGTCTGCGTGAATTGCATACTTATGACTCAATAGTACCACATACCAAATTTGGTTTCAACTGATCCATCGGTTCTAAAATTAGAAATTTCAGACAGGGCTGAAAATCTTGTCCTCTCCCAAAACTCTGAACACTGCCCCTCAAGTATTCCCTTGAACAAACTTCAATGCAGATCTAAAAAAAAGGCTGAATACCAAATATAAACTTATTCCATCCGTCAGATCATGAGAATAATTTTTTAAAGATTGGGGCAATTTTCTCCCACTACTCCTTATACGGCATGGTGCCTTGTTTTGAATAAAATCACAATACGACTCCAACAATTTCCTAAAGTTTCTGTGTAAAATTTCCCAAGGGAATCCCGTGAAGCAGTGCTTCTTTACTGTGATAAACAAGCTCTGTTTTACTTGCAAAATGTGGAAGTCCTCTAAATTGGCAAGATGAATATAAACAATTGGCTGCACTTGACCTTATATCAATGTTGTGGTCATGATTAGTCAATGTGCAGAAATATGTGACCTTAAACACAAATAAATAAAAAAATGAATAAATGAATGAATTCTCTGGATCAGAAACCAAGAACCACCAACCTTCACATAGGGCAGCCCACAAGGAATAATCACTATAGCACATCAAAAAGAAAGTCTGGCAAATTAAATAAAAAATGAATTCTAACAATCGCTATAAGTCTTTCAACTTTCGTGAATGACTTAACTATTAGTGTTTGTCAGTTTTGAGTCATTTGCACCAAGGTCAAGTCACATGCCATTACTGAAATTTTCGACATTGGATGCTCCTAAAAATCTGGGCGTTTCGCCTTTAAAATCATTAGTTTTGAATTTACCCTATTTTAATGGTTTCAGGGGTTTTGTGAGGGAACTGAAACTGTTTAAAATGATTGGGTTTGGAAGAAGTACTGATTTCCTCATTTATCTGTCAGTACAATAGTTCAAGCATTTTGAACATCATTCAAAGTTTCCACTGCACAAAAAAATGTACAGTGTTATGTCCTATCAGGATAGCATAAGCTGCCAGACCACCATAGATTGAGATGTCAATGGTACATACACAGAACAACACATGCGTGTGAATGAGTTAATCGATATGGCATGAGTGCCAGCATGGAAGGATAAAATGAGTTTTATACTTCCGCGATGGCACACGTGTTGTTCTATGTTTATTACATGCCTTCACATCTATAAAAACAATTATTAGAAGCACTCAGCAATTCATTTAACAACTATCAACAAAAAGAACACATTTTATCGCCAACCAAATGTGAGAGGGAATACCGTGGTACTATCTCGTCCCCTACGTTTCAATGTGTTCTATGTGCCTACTGGCACAAAGAACACATTAGAACTCAGGGGACGATTTTCAGCTATCGCTAGCGATTCAAATTGTAATTGTGTTGCTCGATTTGTTTAAAATTCCAGCGAAATTTTGCTTCTATTTAAAAATAGTTCGTCAATGATTTCTGTTTTCTACATGGTTTAGTGTTGCTGTAGATGGGGATTACATAGAACCAGCATGTAATAAATCAAGTTCAGGTGAAAGGTCTTTCGTGGGACCATGTATATAGAGATTTAAACATTATCAGTAAGGCATCAAAGAGAAGCTAACTAGTTCTCCATATGTCGACAACACACAGAAACCACTAAAAAATCAATGTTTTTTCTGTATTGACCCAAGTGGGTGTGAGCCCAGTGATTTTGTCCCCATCCGCATTTGCAACATTTTACAATCTGTTACTCCATCCCCACATGCCCCAAACAAACACACAACCTTAATAGACTGGAATAATTCAGTACCAAACTGAAGCCATGGTACATCATAGAAAAATACCAATACTGAACTCAAACTTTCAATATCTTTAATTTACATATTACTCTAGTCTGAAAATCATCATCTGCGTGGCCATTTTCCAGCAATGTATGAAGTAATATTGAATATGGAAACAAAATGTGAGCATTTTATTCCCTATAAAACTTACAATTTTTGATTGAATATATGCAGGCCAACTACATGAATAAAGTATTGGTCGTCCAGTAACATTCAGAAACTTTTCCATAAGTGGGTAACCTGTGAAAGACATAATAATAATCATAACAACTACTGTTCCTTAACTGGTAGAATGCTAAATTGTTTTTCACAGGTGATTTGTAACACAGGTATTTTTTTCAAAGATACCATGCCACCAACAAGTGAAGTCCTAGTTTAGTAAGATTTTGTTCATAAATAATTGTTAGGTAACAATTTATTGACCTCTGGCACTCTCCAATATTTATTTATTTATTGGTGTTTAAGGTCATACACTGATGCACAATAGCTAATCATGACCGTGACAGTATTTTGGGTGGAGGAAGCCGGAGAGAACAACCGAGCATCAACGAGCAAGTGTCAACATTCTAACTCTGTTCAAGCTCTGCTTAAGCAGGGTTACTGTGGTTAAAGACATGTGCACCATCGACATACAGTATGCCTTAGTACACAGCGTCATTGTGAGATGGCACAAAATCTCATGCTGTTGTCAACAAATACCAACAGAACTTTAGACATTCTCACAGTGGCAAGACAATGCAATCTTGCTATTCTACAAACCATGAGGAAATTAAAAACATTATTCATGTATTTCTGATAAAACTAGTCAACCCTTTACCTAACCTGAAACACAGATACTTCAAGTATTGTGCTTGTTAGTGCTGTGCTGCTTTAAAATGAGGTCAGTGTTCAATTAATAAGTTCTAGATAGTCAGCTGAGAAGGTCAAGTCAAGTTTTTGTTGCTTTGTATCAAACATGGATGAAGGAACTTTAAATCTAAAATTCAAGAAGCCTCAATAATTCACCCTGCATGTCAGTCAGGTGAACTAATAATCAAGACCTCTGTCATTACCTGTATAGTGACCCCTCTCCCCTTCCTAGGGCCTATTAGGAGAATTCTGGGGAGTGGGAGGAAAAAATCACTCAAAATTCTTCCAAACTCATTTTGAGAGAAAAGAAAATTTACAAAACAGATCCACTCGCCAGCCAGGCTCAATAGGGTGATAAATTTTTGTTCATAAAAGAAACAGAAATCCTTCAAAACTCATTTCAGTTTAAACAAAATGACTTAATGCGTACTCACGTTTTCATTTTTCACTGTGTCAAGGTGAATAATGCTAGAACAGAGAATGCAAATATAGGAAAATGCAAACTTCATCTGTATTTTGTAATTCCAGACAATATGTGAAAGTTGCCAAAAAATATCTGAATGCATAACTTGACCTGGATGTTGTCATTACAGAAAGTGAATGTTTCAAAGCAATATCTGAACATACCGGCCTAAAAAAGTTAAATATCTGTTTCTTGGGCCCTCCCACATGCTTCTTTTGGCTGCCACATGCTTTCTTTTTATAACCAATGCAAACTTGGAAAAAATAAAAATTAAATGGTTTATGTCTGATATTTTACCCAAGTTAATAAAACTGATAAATTTGTCCCTTGAGTGCAATAAGGCTTTGCAATGCTTTTACATTGTAAAGCCTTCTTGCACTCAAGGGACGAATTACACCACCACCCATGTTATTCTGTAGATTATGAGGCCTAAAACATAGAACAAACCAAGAACATGAACTTTTGATGGCAAAAAAATAATTACAAAATAAAATAAAAAAACATCCGCCAACGTGCAAATTTACAAAAAAATTGCATAAGAAACAAAGATCAACTTTGTGGGGTCATACTCATGTTATCATCTTTAAATCATAAAATGTATTATTTTTCACTAAGTCAAGGGGAATAACTCTAGAACAGAGAGTGCAAATATGGCCAAATGCAAACTTGACCCTGTTTGACATGTATTTGTAGATGACAAGTAAAATTTAAAACAACATATATCTCAATGCACACGTTGTTATCATATGGAAACTGCAAACTTGGACATATGGTAGTATAGATGTACAGACAAGGATAACAGTTGGTGCCCTTCACATTTCATTATGTGGCATAAAGAAATATGAGCCATTGCAGCCATTCTAGGCAGTCAACATGGAAATATGACAGTCTTATCTACTCATCATCCTGCCTCGTTTAAAGAACATTGATTGATAGCTAAGATATGACATTCTCATTTATCATCATACTAAGTCCTCCTGTCAAATTTCAATAAAAGTGATGCACAAATGCAACCTGAAGGATTTGCTGAAGACATCAAAGATATACCACGGTAGCCAGCTGAAATTTAAGAAAATTGATACATAAATGTGACTTTATGGTATTCTGAAGAAACCCAAAATGGCTGTTATGGTGGCCATTATAAATTGACACCCATTACCAAAATATGATGTTCTCATCTATTCATCAAACTAAATTACCCTGCCAAAATAAAAACATTGACATAAATGAGAGCCATATCCTGTGCTGAAGAAATTAAAGGTGGCTGCTATGGTGACCATTCCAGTTAGCCAACTATAACTACAATAGGACATTCTCATTTGGGATGAATCCAAACATTGATAGGCAATTTGGTGATAATCAGAAAAGAACTGTTGGCGGTTCCTCATGCTGAATGAATTGTGGACTGTTACCAAAATAAGGACATTCTCAACTACTCATCATACAAAGTCACACTGCCAAATGTAAAGAAAATTGACTTATAAATGCAACTTGTAGCCTGGGCTGAAGATGTTTATGATTGAAGCTGTTGCAACCATTGTGGGCAGCTAACATGACCATAATAGGATGTTCTCATCTAGGCATGATCCTGAACATGCATATGAAATATGCTGATGATCGGAAAAGAGCCTCTGGATGTACCCCAGGCTGAACAAATTATGGACAGTGATATGATGAAATCCAAGATGTTCACTTTTATGCAGGAATGGAAAATATTGATATATTCTTACCAGTAATCACTAGCAATAAGTCACATTGGTGTAACAGATCAGGCTAAAAGTTTACCTACTTGCAATCAAAAAGACTAAAAGTCAAGCCTGTTCAAAATATATGGATGTATGGTCTGGAAGATAAAGATCCAGTGTAGTTCTTTATCACTCCTGATCCATGTCTTTTCCTTGAGGTAATGGTTAATCTGAAGTATGTCAGAATCCAGAACTCCTTATTGTTGGATGAATGGTCCAGTTCATTAAAGTGTTTACTGGCAGGTTTATCATTCTTGTTTCTGATTTCTCTAAAGTGTTCCAAGATTCGAATGTAGAATGCGTGTTTTGTTTCAACAACATACCATATTTTATTTTTATTGCAGGTCAAGGGGTAAATCATATTTTGATACCTTTTGATTTAAACCTAAACCGGATATTGCATACTTTCTGATAAATCTTGTAGTGTTCCTTTGAGATTTTGGGTTCAACAAGTTGGTTTCACTTTGATGTTTAAATTAATAGAGGAGTCAGATGATGAGCACTAAAATGTGGCTACACTACCATCTGACAACCATACATTACTACATGAAATCAATGATATTACGTTGGCCATAACTTCTGAAAAAAGTGTACTAACAACTTAAAAAAAATATAATAAAAACTCTAAGGTCAAAAGTTATGTGTTGCTAAGTCAAGCTTTACTGAGTCAAACTAGTTTTGAACTGTTGCATTCCTCTTCAGTGGCATGAAAGCTAGAGATCACTGTTGCTTGCTTCCTTTTTATACCCATGAGAGGGTGTCATGACCCAGTCAATTGCAGGCATGACCAGGTCATTTTGCATCACTGTGCCCTCTGGTGGAAAGTCAGTATGAAATGCCTTGCCCAAGGGCACAATGCAGTTGCTGCTTTTTGGAATTGAACCACGGAGCTTTCAATTTTATGTTCAATGCTCTATCCAATGAGCCACTGTGCTCCTTCAGCAGCCAATTAAAAAACCAAATAGGGTTTCATATTTAAAAAAATGGAGAAAACATAACAAATGTAATTCTAGAAGATTTCAAAAGATTTAAAAAGATTTCAAAAGTTAGAGAGCAGAACCTCAATTCTGATGAAACTGAAAATAATAGGAACATTTTCATTTTCTTTCTAAGTTTATGAAGCCTTTACTCCATTGCAGTAAATTTCATATATTTTGAGTTGGACAGAACAATAACTTCTGCATAAATTGTTAACGGGATAAAACCTCAACTTGCTTGTACAACTTAAAGGTGACCAGCAAATTTTGTCCAATGGTCAGTGAAATAGGCTATTTCTTAAGATAATATCATTTTTCTGTGGTTCAACGAATAGCGGAAAACATTTGTCTTCTCGGCATGACAGTATACTAATAGTAGCGGTAGGGGGGGGGGGGGGTTAAATGATTTTGATTGGTGAGTACTATTTGGTCACGGTGCATGTTTTAACCATATTGTAAGAGTGGTCGAGTGGAATAAGTTCATTCTGGCCGTCGCTTTCATGCAGTGCAGATCTAATAATTTTATTGTTGGCAGTTTATAGTGAATTCAGATTCACTGAGAATGTTTGTGTCGATTGAAGTGAAAGAGGTGGTCAGCAATTCACATGATGCTTTGCTTTAGAAACTGGATTTGTTGTTCTCTAAAAGACTTGAGCATTTTGAAAAGCAAATGAAGTGTTTGCAGAAAGAGCTGTCGGAGGCCCAGATTGCAAAAATAGAAAACATGAGAGCAGACAGTTATTAGTTTAAAAAACGTGGAAACGAAGAGCAATATAAGCTCAGAGTGAACGTTTTGGAAAAGATAACAGAATCTGAAGCACATTTGAATGACATTATGCACCCTTCTTCACCTGTTTTGAAGGCTAAGAAAAAATTCACGAAGGTATGGATATTATTTCGCATCGCCAAAAATTGATTCATTTAGTGGATTTGACTGAAGTAGGGTGGAAAAACCATTAATGAACTGGCAGAAGATTCAGAAGATGAAAAGCATATATTCTGACCTGAGCAAAGAGCTGTTCATCGTATATGAAACAGGATTCGATGAGGAAGAATTTTACAGACATGTTCCCTGTTCAATTCTGTCAACTACCACACCCAGAGGGTGCATGCCAAGGAGGTCCAGTTCATGTTTCTCTAGTCGAAAGATTGGCCACTGGCAGTCACTGGAGTGTCCAGTCATGAAGAGTGTAGCAAGTCAAGCGGTAGCAGCAGCAGCAATATTAAGATAAGTAGTTTATGTCAATATGATAATCATGTTTATTTAGACACGTGATAATTACGAAAGTTATTTCAATAATGGGGTTAATGATTTAAATATGTTGGCGACACTTCATGGCAGCAGTTCAGTGCTGCACAGTGTTCGTAAAGTTAACTGTAATTTAGTTCAGTCTGTTCCGCATCAGTCATGCAGTGACAGCTTTTCACAGGCTGATAACTCGCCAGTTGGAAAATTGTCCGCATCAATTAAACAATGGGAAGAAATTGAAGCAACTGAAAGCATGCTGGAAATAGTTTCTAACGGTTACCTTATTCCGTTCAAAGAAATTCCGAATACAGTGCATTTAAAAAATAACAAATCCGCTTTAAGTTCTGTTTTTGTTTCGAATGGAATAAAAAAAAAATACTTTCTCTAGGATGCGTATCTGAAACAAAAACAAAGCCTCATATCATTAGCCCTTTAACAGTCGCTCATAATAAATTTGGGAAAGAAAAGTTGGTATTAGATTGCAGACATATCGACCCATGTTTGTTCAAATTCAAATTCAGTTATGAGAATGCGTCTGTGGCGTTAATGCTGTTTAAGAAGTGTGATAATTTGTTTACTTTTGACCTAACATCCGTTATCATCACATTGTTATTCAAAAAGAACACAGGACATTTTTGGATTTCTCTTGAATGCGAGGAGACAGAAGGGTACTATGTTTTCAAAGTTTCACCTTTTGGGATCACAACAGCCAGCTATATTTTCATAAAAATTCTCCACTTCCCGAAGTGGTAAAATTCTGGCGGGCAAAGGGTTTCAGAGTTGTTATGTATTTAATTTAGATGATGGTATTGGGGTGCGGAAATTCTGGATGACATGAAAATTTTGAGTGACATCATCAGAGTGGACTTACAATAGAGACAGGGATTTCTATTAGCAAAGGATAAATGTGTGTGGGAACCAATACAAAATGTGACATGGCTTGATCTTTGTTGGGACATGGAAAACGGTATATCAAGTATTACAGATTAGAGGTTGAAATCTTTGGAATGTAATCTGGAGAATATCGTATTAAGTGTGTCTCAAGGACAACTTTTCTTTAAGGCTAGACAACTGTCACAAATTAGCGGTCAAATTATATAGTTACAAACAGTAATGAGGAGGTATGTCAGGTTTTTATACAGTTGCATAATGCTACAAGCACACTGGGATGCACCAGTTCCAATTGACTATGAAGCTTTCGAAGAGTTGCTATTTGGAAAAAAACATTTGTGTGCAAATAATGTCAAAGCTTTGGTTGAAGATCAGTTTTTTGATGTTAAAATCTATAGTAATGCCTCGGAGGTCAACTTTGGGTGTTTCACATTAAGTGAGTCTGTAAAAGTTCATGAGACTAGCCATCATAGACAAAAGCCGCCGGCAGATAAAATCCTGAAGGGGAAATTCCATTTAAGGTTCACATTGGTAAGTGTGACAAGAAGAGCATGATCCCTGGAGGGGATAAAGTGTCCAGTGAGTTAGTTCACTGTGGTGTTCAAAGTTTCGAGGTGAGTGGGAAGGTGATGAAATTTTTTAAAGTTCCACCTGGAGAGAGCTGGAGGCAGTAAGATGAGGCGTTAGATTATTATCTAAAGTATTACAGAGTAAACGTGTGATTTACTGATAAGAGTAATATCTGTTCTACTGTTGACATACGTAGTGGTAAACGAGAATTGCAAGCAATTGCTATAAATATCGATTTGGTGTGCTCACAAAGTGATATTCATCTAAAAATATTTTAGATTCGGAGATTAGAAAATCAAAGGGCTGACGCATTAAGCAGAAGTAGAGACAAAGATGATTGGGAAATTAAGGGTGATGTCTTTTGAGAATTGAGTGTAATGTGGGGAAACCACGCAACTGAACATTTCGCTACAAATATAAGCACAAAATGTGCATGTTTCAATTCTAAATGGAGGTGTGCAGGGGTGGAGCAATTAATGCTTTTGATCAGCAGTGGGGAAGTGAGAATAATTGGCTAGTCCCTCCTCCAGATAAAATAATCAGGTCCATTTCCAAATTATCCAGAAATAAAGCTAAGAGAACTCTGATGGTTCTGTTTTGGAAATCTTCGCCATTTTGGGTTGAAATCTGCCCAGGTGGTAATGATTTTGCTAATTTTGTTAAAGACTGGATATTGTTGTCAAGTCAACATTTAGTGGAAAAACCAAGGAGGTTTGGTGTTTTTAATGGAAGATGTGATAAACTGAAATTATTGGCCATGAAAGTGGTATTTTAAAAATAACGCACACACGGTTTTCTTTTTTATTGCAGATACTGAATTAAATGTAGCATAAGCTGGTGTTCAAACTGAGATGTTTAATGAATTAGTGGACAGTATGAGCAGCTGTCTCCTGAAATCCAGAAGTGACAATACTGTGTGAAAATATTTTTTATATTTTTCAAAGTGGAGCCAGTTCATAATTTCAGTCGGTGAATGTGATCTGCTTGCAGACCCAATACCTGTTTCTTTATATTTGACTGATCTCATGGACAAAAGGTTCATCCTACAATGCTATTTCATCTGCGGTTTATGCTATTAAGTGGTTTCATGATGTTAAAGGTTTAAAGGACCCCACAACAAACTCTTTTGTCAAGAAATTGTTGGAAACTGCTAAACGAGTTGCTAAACCTGCTGTTAACAAAAAGAGCCAATAATGGCAGAAATGCTTATCGAGTTATGTGATTTTTACTCAGATTATCGGATTTGGCCATATTGAGATATCTTACAATGCCGTCTTTGGCTTTTGCTGGTTTCTTAAGATTTGATGAACTTATTTTGTTAACCCGCAAAGGATATTGTTTTTTTCGACGATCATTTTTCAATTACAATCCAAAAAAGTAAAAAGGAAATGAACTTCTTATTTCCAAAGGCCCTACTTTCGCTTGCCCTTACACATTGTTATCAAAGTATATGAGCCTTGTGGAGGCCAAAGACAGATAGGTAAAAGCATCCATAGAACATAGACTGTTTGTCACTAAAATGCTAGGTTTATAAAGTTACTGTATTTAAATACTGTCTCTCACTCATTTTTTAAGCTGTATGACTTATCAAACCATTCTTTTCGGTCTGTATGCACACCACATGGCATTTTGCAATGTTTTGAGTTTCTGTTATTTAATCGTGTAGAAGAAGACTATCATTTTTCTGCGGTTCAAGGAATAGTGGAAAACATTTGTCTTTTAGGCATGACAATACCGGTATACTGATAGTAGCAGGAGGTAAGGGGGGGGGGGGGTTTAAATGATTTTGATTGGTGAGTACTATTCGGTCACGGTTCATGTTTTAACCTAGATGTAACATCGAGCAGGAATAAGTTCATTCTGGTTGTTGCTTTCATGCAGTGCAGATCTATAATTTTACACATAGCTTTGAGTAGAAATCATTTAGAAAGTTTTGTATGTTTTTGTTTGAGTATATGCAAAAGCAATGCATTAAATTTCACAAAACTGAGTTGCAATGTTTCAAGGTGGAGTTCGACACCTAATTTGGAGGTAACTGTGTTGAACTGCTTCAGACACAGGTTTCCAGAGTATTTTTTCCTAATAAGGTTTATGTTTATCACTGGTTTTACCTGGGCACCTGCGTTATTAATGAAAGATTTTGCGATCATATTCAATAGCTGCTAATAAGGTAGTTTAGTAGAATATTCTGGTATTGATATTCTTACTTGTTTTTTTATTACTTGTAATATTTAAATCATTACAATAAACTGCCTACAATAAACTGCGCAGTGCACAGCACTTTGCAATGTTTTGATTTTCTGTTATTTAATAGTGTAGAAGAGGACATGGTAATTATATGGTGGGTGGAGACCCTGGAACACTTTCTTCTAGAAATTCCAAAATACCAGCCTAACAGAATAAGATTCACTGGGAGTATGATGGGGAAGTGGGATGGGAGAATGAAGGACGTGTGTTTAGAGGGTGATAAAAAGGAAATGGTCAGTGTGTTTATATCCAAGATTGGGAAGAATGGGGCAGGGCATGTCATCAAGCAGTTCGTCTCCGAGTGTTGGGAGGAGAGAAGAGGTGTGGGAATAGGGAGACAGTTGAGACCACTGGGGTAACCAAGGCCTTCTCACCTGAGAACCAGGCAAATCAGCAACCAGCCAAAGTGTTATTATTATTATTATTATCTTACCTTTTTAAGCGATGACGAAAATAAATCCCTTGAAGGGCAATTAACTCCTTCGGAATGTCTAAACGCCATAAAAGCAATGCAAAACAACAAAACACCCGGTTCCGACGGCTTCACTGCCGAATTCTATACATTTTTTGGAAAGACATTGGTACTTACCTAATTAATTCTCTGAATTGTGGCTACGAATTGGAGCAACTCTCAATTACACCGAGACTCGGGATTATTACTTGTATACCAAAACAAAACAAACCAAAACAATACATAAAAAACTGGCGCCCCATATCCCTAATTAACGTAGATACAAAAATAGGATCAGCAGCAATTGCTAACAGAGTAAAAACAGTTCTTCCCAATTTAATTTCAGACACCCAGCTAGGTTTTATGAAGGGTCGTTACATTGGGGAATGTACTAGATTAACTTTCGATTTAATTGCAAAATGTGAAAAATTAGATATTCCAGGTATCCTTGTTCTCATAGATTTCGAAAAGGCTTTCGATTCTCTCGAATGGAGTTTTATCCAAAAGACGATGGAATTTTTAAATTTTGGACCCTCTATGATAAGGTGGTTTTAAACCTTCTACAGCAACATCTCCAGTTGCATACTAAATAATGGCCATTGTTCTGAAAGATTTAATATTGAACGAGGCATAAGGCAAGGTGATCCTTTATCACCGTATCTCTTTATTCTTAGTGTAGAAATTCTAAGCGCGTCCTTAAAATTTAATCCCAATATAAATGGAATAAAGATTAAAAATTCGGAATATCTAATTAGTCAATACGCCGATGACTCCACTCTGTATTTAAGTGACGATGGATACTCTTTAGATACTGTCCTGAATATGATTAAACAATTCTCACTAATCTCTGGCTTAAAGGTTAATTTTGACAAAACGGAAGTTATATGGATCGGCTCAAAGTGGGGTTGTGGTGAAACACTTCCAACAAGCGAACGAGTTGTTTGGAATCATTCCAGATCATTCAAAATTCTTGGAATTGAATTTAATCTGTTTAGTGACAATTATATTCTAAACAATTATACAAATAAACTCCAGAAAATTGAAAAAATTACTAAGTGACTGGTCATTTCGTAATTTAACATTAATCGGAAAAAATACCGTTATAAAAACTTTGGCTTTACCAATTCTAACACACTGTTTTATGGTTTTACCAAACCCGCCGATAGAGTTATTTAAAAAAATTAAAACAGTTTTTTATAATTTCTTGTGGTCAGGAAAAGTTGAAAAAATTAAACGTACAACAATGATTGGCCTTTTTGAAAATGGTGGAATTAAATTTCCGCATGTTGAAACTTTTAGTCGTTCTTTAAAAATGATTTGGATTAAGAAATTATTGGACTCTTCCTCGTTGGCTCCATGGAAAACTCTCGTAATCGACGAACTAGAATTGTTCGGAACTTATAAACTTTGGTATCTACACGAAGAAGGTTTAAAAGTGGTTGGGAAATATGTGAAAGTATTCTGGAAGGATGTTCTTCTGGCCTGGGCTCTCCTGGACAAAAAGAGCACCACAACCCCCTCAGAAATACTGGGTGAAACTATTTTCCTAAATAATCAAATAAAAGTTAACGGACAACATTTTTTCAATAAAATTTGGTGTAATAAAGGCATTTACTTCGTAAATGACCTAGTTTCTGAAAACAATGGCCTCCTAACCTTCGCTGACTTCTCCAACAAGTATAACATCAACACCCCATTTACAGTTTTTCAGTGTATTATAAATTCTTTACCTAAATCTTGGAAAAGTGCAACCAGATCCAATAAAAAGTTGCCCTTTATTCAGGACAAAAATATTGATATGTTAAAATCTACTAATAAAGTCTCTCGGGCTTTTTATTTTAAATTTTTAGAACTCCACACTATACCTCCTATTAATGTACAGAACAAATGGAATGAGGTTTTAGAAATGGATTTGCACTCTAATGACTGGAATTTTATATATAAAATCCCATTCACAATCACGGACGACACATATTTACAAAGTTTGCATTTCAAAATTGTCCAACGAATTTTATACACGAATTCAAAACTTTATAAATGCAAACTCTCTGAAACGGAACTGTGTACTTTTTGTTGTAATACAAAGGAGACAATACTTCACTTGTTTTTCGAATGTTCGGTTGTGAAAACAGTTCTTCTGAACTTTTTAGAACATTTAAGGAACAAGTGCGATATTGAGTTTCCTTTAACCCCAGAATATGTTATTCTAGGCCACACAAATATTCATGCCGCTTCCAATAACATAACAGACTTCTACATGCTTATCTTCAGAAAGTTTATTTATTCCTGCAAAGTGAAAAATAATTTACCAACCTATACCAGTTTTACTGAACAATTAAGAAATTACAGAAATCTAGAACTCATATCCAGATATTCGTATTCGAATAAGCGCATCAAAGAGATAAACTTAAGGTGGGATACAATCAGCTCTCTATTAACTGGCTAACACCGTTCTCATCTTGCTTATACTGTTTCTGTCAAAAAAAATGCAGTGGCATTGTAGATTGCGATCGGTGCTATAACATCACGACATATAACGTATCTGTTACTTGTCCTGACGTTACACTGTTTGGAGAAGTGCTATGAGTTACTTGGGTTGAGTCATTTCAAATCTTCACCTAGCACAATATTTTGAAAATGTGATGTTCCCTGCTCAAAAATGACAAACTTTTTAAAAACATCCCCTCTAACCCACAACTTCTGCTCCCTCGCTCGAAGGAACTCGACGAGCTCGTTCTAGTGCGGGATCGAGGGATGTGGTTTGGAGGAGGAAGATTGAAAAGTAATGAACTTTTAGAGTGATTTTTGTATATATTCAGTTTTAGTCATTACTCTGTATATTCTAAGGTGTTTCTGGTAATTTTCAAGTTCCCTTTATTTCGGTTAAGCAATTGGGTGAAAAGTATGTGCTTGATGCGCATGTAGGACTAGACTCTGATAAAACACGCACGGCAGCTCTACATCATTTGTCATCACCTCATCACTTTTGTGCAGCTACGAATGGAAACTCATGTCACAGTGAAAAATAAGAAACTTTGCTATTTTATGTTATGCATTGTTACTAATTGTAAAATTAGTTTGTAGAAAATGTTTTTGCTTGTAAAGAAGTACCTAAGATCTGAACAAAAAAAAAAAAAAAAAAAAAAAAAAAAAATTATTATTATTAATTTAACTGGTTGAAGACTAGTTTATTTCTGGGGTGATCTAAATTTTTTCACTGAAATTTGTATAACTACAAAGCACTCTTCAATAATTTATAATAAACAAATTTATATAAACAAAACATTATTTGCATTTGACTGAATATGGAACATGAGCAAGGAATATGTTGGATTTTGCTCTGGTACCCTTATTTTTTTGAAAGCCCTGATAGTGGCTTCTGCCACTCAACCAATTAAATACTTGATAGTCTTTAATGAATTTCAAAAGACCATAAATCATACTGAGTACTGAGCATGAACAAATGACTAGAAGAGAATAATGGTTTTGTTATACGAAGCACCCAGAAAGACTCACCAAATGGCATGTCACTTGTCTGAGAATTACAGCCATCCAGCTTTAACATGTCTACACCCCATTCAGCAAATGTCTCTGCATCCTGTGTCATGTAGAATTCACTACCAGGATATCCTCCACATGTGAGTCTGCCAAAGTCTGCATAGATTCCAAGCTTCAAGCCTTTTGAGTGTACCTGAAATTTATATGTATACTGTTTCCAAGATGTTACATGGGAGTTGCTAATTTTCAATTTTGACTCACCTAAATTTTATAAACTCTTCTGCAACATCTGCAGTCATCATTACCTTTTGAACAAAGGTCAAACCACTCTTGGGATAGCAGATGTTCAACTGCTAAAAAATGAAAGGGATCAGCAAAAAAACCAATCAAGTAATTTAGAGGATCAAGTGAGCATAAAACTGTGGCCCAGATGAAATTGTGTACACGGGATGTGAAGATAAGTGAGTGCTTCCTTTTAATTGTTTTACTCAGTTTGAATATTTTCTATGTTTGTGTGTAATTGATTTTTTGAGTTAATTATAATTTCTGTTCTTTTTGGTCCGTTTGATTGCCATATAAAACATTGATGTGACGGAGCAGAGCAGTGATAACTTTTCACAAACACTAAACTACCTACACTGAAAGGAATAGACCAGATCCACTCCAAATATGATCCAAGTAACATCTTACACAGACATGAATAAACTAAAGCCACTCAAAATATGATCCAAGTAACTTCATATACTCAACGGAATAGACTAGAGCCACTCCAAATATGATAAAAAAACTAACAGCACTGAAAGGAATAGATTCGAGTCACTCCAAATATGAAGCAAGAAACTTACTACAATGGCAGGAATAGACCAGAGCCACTCCAAATGTGAAGCAAGAAACTTACTTCACTGAAAGGAATAGACCAGACCCACTCCAAGTATAATCCAAGAAACTTACTACACTGAAAGGAATAGACAAGAACCACTCGAAATATGATCCAAGAAATGTACTACACTGAAAGGAGAAGACCAGAGCCACATCAAATATTATCCAAAGAAACTTACTACACTGACAGAAATAGACCAGAGCTACTCCAGATATTATCCACGTAACTTTGTACACTGAAAGGAATGGACTAGAGCCACTCCAGATAGTATCCAAAAAACTTGCTACTCTGAAAGGAATAGACCAGAGCCACTCCAAATATGATCCAAGAAACTTTTGCTACACTGAAAGGAATAAATCAGAGTCACTCCAAATATGATCCAAGAAACTTACTACACTGAAAGGAATAGAGAAGAACCACTCAAAATATGATCCAAGAAATGTACTAGACTGACAGGAATGACCAGAGCCACTCGAAAAATATGTTTCAAGAAACTTACTATACTGACAGGAATAGATCAGAGCCACTCCAAATATGATCCAAGAAACTTTTGCTACACTGAAAAGACTAGATCAGAGCCACTAGACTGATCCACGAAACTTACTACACTGACAGGAATAGATCAGAGCCACTCCAAATATGATCCAAGAAACTTTTGCTACACTGAAAAGACTAGATCAGAGGCACTCCAAAATGATCCAAGAAACTTCTGCTACACTGAAAGGAATAAATCAGAGCCACTCCAAAATGATCCAAGAAATTTACTACACTGAAAGGAATAGACTGTGCCACTCCAAATGTGATAAAAGAAACCCTTTCTACACTGACAGGAATATACTAGAGCCACTCCAAACATGATTCAAAAAACTTACTACACTGACAGGAATAGACCAAAGTCACTCCAAATATTATCCAAGAAACTTACTTCCCTGAAAGGAATGGATCAGAGCCACTCCCAATTTTATCCAAGAAACTTACTACACTGAAAGGAATGGACTAGAGCCACCCCAAATATAATCCAAGAAACGTACTACACTGAAAGAAATAGACCAGAGTGCCTCCAAATATGATCCAAGAAACTACCCTAAAAGGAATAGACCTGAGCGACTCGAAATATAATCCAAGAAATTTACTGCACTGAAAGGAATAGACCAGAGCCACTCAAGTTATGATCCACATAACTTTGTAGACTGAAAGGAATGGACTAGAGCCACTCCAGATATGATCCAAAAAACTTACTGCACTGAAAGGAATAGACCAGAGCCACTCAGGATATGATCCACATAACTTTGTACACTGAAAGGAATGGACTAGAGCCACTCCAGATAAAATCAAAAAAACTTACTACACTGAAAGGAATAGACAAGAGCCACACCAAATATGATCCAAGAAACCTTTGCTACACTGAAAGGAATGAATCAAAGCCACTTCAAATATGATCCAAGAAACTTACTACACTGAAAGAAATAGACAAGAACCACTCGCAATATGATCCATGAAATGTACTACATTGACAGGAATTACCAGAACCACTCGAAATATGATTCAAGAAACTTACTATACTGATAGGAATAGCCTAGAGCCTCTCCAAATATGATCCAAAAACTCACTACACTGAAAGGATTAGACCAGAGCCACTCCAGATATGATCCAAGAAACTCACTAAACTGACAGGAATAGACCAGAGCCACTCCAGATATGATCCTAGAAACTCACTACACTGACAGGAATAGACCAGAGCCACTCCAAATATGATCCAAGAAATTTACTACACTGACAGGAATAGATCAGAGCCACTCCAAATATGATCCAAGAAATATTTACTACACTGAAAAGAACAGTTCAGAGCCACTCCAAATATGATTCAAGAAAGTTTTGACACAGTGAAAGGAATAAATCAGAGCCACTCCAAATATGATCCAAGGAACTTACTACACTGAAAGGAATAGACGGTGCCACTCCAAATATGATAAAAAAACAACTTTTTACACTAACAGGAATAGACTACAGCCACTTGAAATATGATTCAAGAAACTTACTACACTGACAAGAATAGACCAGTGCCACTCCCAATTTGACCCACGAAACTTACAACACTGAAAGGAATGGACTACAGCCACACCAAATATGATCCAAGCAATGCACTACACTGAAAGAAATAGATCAGAGCTACTCCAAATATGATCCAAGAAACTTACTACACTGAAAGGAATAGACTGGGCCACTCCAAATATGATAAAAAAAATCCCAACTTTTTACACTGTCAGGAATACACTAGAGCCACTTGAAATGTGTTTCAAGTACTTACTACACTGACAAGAATACACCAGAACCACTCCAAATAATGATCCAACAAACTTACTAACCTGAAAGGAATGGACCAGAGCCACTCCCAATTTGATCCAAGAAACTTACTACACTGAAAGGAATAGATCAGAGCCACTCAAAACTATAATCCAAGAAACTTACTACACTGAAAGGAATAGACCAGAGCCACTCCAGATATGATCCACACAGCTTCGTACACTGATAGGAATGGACTAGAGCCACTCCAGATAGAAACTAAAAATTTACTACACTGAAAGGAATAGGCCAGAGCCACTCCAAATATGATCCAAGAAACTTTTGCTACACTGAAAGGAATAAATCAGAGCCTCTCCAAATATGACTCAAGAAACTTACTACACTGAATGCAACAGACGGTGCCACTCGAAATATGATAAAAACCCCATTTCTACACTGAAAGGAATGGACTAGAGCCACTCCAGATATGATCCAAAAAACTTACTGCACTGAAAGGAATAGACCAGAGCCACTCAGGATATGATCCACATAACTTTGTACACTGAAAGGAATGGACTAGAGCCACTCCAGATAAAATCAAAAAAACTTACTACACTGAAAGGAATAGACAAGAGCCACACCAAATATGATCCAAGAAACCTTTGCTACACTGAAAGGAATAAATCAAAGCCACTTCAAATATGATCCAAGAAACTTACTACACTGAAAGAAATAGACAAGAACCACTCGCAATATGATCCATGAAATGTACTACATTGACAGGAATTACCAGAACCACTCGAAATATGATTCAAGAAACTTACTATACTGACAGGAATAGCCTAGAGCCTCTCCAAATATGATCCAAAAACTCACTACACTGAAAGGATTAGACCAGAGCCACTCCAGATATGATCCAAGAAACTCACTAAACTGACAGGAATAGACCAGAGCCACTCCAGATATGATCCTAGAAACTCACTACACTGACAGGAATAGACCAGAGCCACTCCAAATATGATCCAAGAAATTTACTACACTGACAGGAATAGATCAGAGCCACTCCAAATATGATCCAAGAAATATTTACTACACTGAAAAGAACAGTTCAGAGCCACTCCAAATATGATTCAAGAAAGTTTTGACACAGTGAAAGGAATAAATCAGAGCCACTCCAAATATGATCCAAGGAACTTACTACACTGAAAGGAATAGACGGTGCCACTCCAAATATGATAAAAAAAACAACTTTTTACACTAACAGGAATAGACTACAGCCACTTGAAATATGATTCAAGAAACTTACTACACTGACAAGAATAGACCAGTGCCACTCCCAATTTGACCCACGAAACTTACAACACTGAAAGGAATGGACTACAGCCACACCAAATATGATCCAAGCAATGCACTACACTGAAAGAAATAGATCAGAGCTACTCCAAATATGATCCAAGAAACTTACTACACTGAAAGGAATAGACTGGGCCACTCCAAATATGATAAAAAAAATCCCAACTTTTTACACTGTCAGGAATACACTAGAGCCACTTGAAATGTGTTTCAAGTACTTACTACACTGACAAGAATACACCAGAACCACTCCAAATAATGATCCAACAAACTTACTAACCTGAAAGGAATGGACCAGAGCCACTCCCAATTTGATCCAAGAAACTTACTACACTGAAAGGAATAGATCAGAGCCACTCAAAACTATAATCCAAGAAACTTACTACACTGAAAGGAATAGACCAGAGCCACTCCAGATATGATCCACACAGCTTCGTACACTGATAGGAATGGACTAGAGCCACTCCAGATAGAAACTAAAAATTTACTACACTGAAAGGAATAGGCCAGAGCCACTCCAAATATGATCCAAGAAACTTTTGCTACACTGAAAGGAATAAATCAGAGCCTCTCCAAATATGACTCAAGAAACTTACTACACTGAATGCAACAGACGGTGCCACTCGAAATATGATAAAAACCCCATTTCTACACTGACAGGAATGGACTAGAGGCACTCGAAATATGATTCAAGAAACTTACTACAGTGACAGGAATACACCCGAGCCACTCCAAATATGATCCAACAAACTTACTACCCTGAAAGGAATGTACCAGAGCCACTCCCAATTTGATCCAAGAAACATACTGCACTGAAAGGAATGGACTAGTTCCACCCCAAATATGATCCAAGAAATGTACTACACTGAAAGAAGTAGATCATAGCCATTCCAAATATGATCCAAGAATCTTACTACACTGGAATAGGCTAGAGCCACTTCAAATTTGATCCAAGAAACTTAGTACACTGACAGGAATAGACCATAGCCACACCAAGTATAATCCAAGTAATTTTGTACAGTGCAAGGAATAGACTAGATCCACTCCAAATAAGATGCAAGTGACTTACTACACAGAAAGAAATAGAACAGAACCACTCCAAATATAATCCAAGAAACTTACTACACTGAAATGAATAGATCAGAACCACTCCAAATATGATCCAAGAAATGTACAAAACTGACAAATAAGATGCAAGTGACTTACTACACAGAAAGAAATAGAACAGAACCACTCCAAATATAATCCAAGAAACTTACTACACTGAAATGAATAGATCAGAACCACTCCAAATGTGATCCAAGAAATGTACAAAACTGACAGGATTAGACCAGAACTACTCAAAATATGATCCAAAGAACTAACTACACTGACAGGAACAGGCCGAGCCAGTCCAAATATGATCCAAGTAACTAACCACACCGACAAGAATGGACTAGAGCAACTCCAAACATGATCCAAGAAACTTCCTACACCAACAGGAATGGACTAGAGCCACTCCAAATATGATCCAAGAAACTCACTATACTGACAGGAACAGACCAGAGCCACCCCAAATATGATAAAAGAAACTTACTACAAGGTAAAAACCAGAGCCACTTCACATTTGATCCAAGAAACTTAGTACACAGAAATGAATAGACCAGAGCCACTCCAAGTATAATCCACGAAATTTTGTACACTGAAAGATATAGACTAGACCCACTCCAAATATGTTCCAAGAAACTTACTACACTGACAGGACTGGACTAGAGCCACTCCAAATTTGAGCCCAGAAACGCACTATACTGACAGGAATAGACCAGAGCTACTCCAAAATGATCTAGGAAACTTACTAGACCGACAGGAATAGACTAGAGTCACTCCAAATATGATCCAAGAAACTTACTACACCAAGAGAAATGAGATAGAGGCACCCCCAAAAATGACCCAAGAAGTGTACTACACCGAAAGAAACAGGCCAGAGCCACTCCAAATTTGATCCAAGAAACTTAGTACACTGAAAGGGAAAGACCAGATCCACTCCCAAGTACAATCCAAGTAATTTTGAACACTGAAAGGAATGGACGAGAACCACTCCAAATATGATCCAAGAAACGTACTACACTGAAAGGAATAGACCAGAGCCACTCCAAGTATAATCCAAGAATTTTTGTACACTGAAGGGTATAGACTAGACCCACTCCAAATATGTTCCAAGAAACTTACTACACCGAAAGTCACTATACTGACAGGAATAGACCAGAGCTACTCCAAAATGATCTAAGAAACCTACTAGACTGACAGGAATAGACTAGAGCCACTCCAAATGTGATCCAAGAAACTTACTACACCGAGAAAAATGGACTAGAGGCACCCCAAATATGATAAAAAAAACTAACAGCACTGAAAGGAATAGATTCGAGTCACTCCAAATATGAAGCAAGAAACTTACTACAATGGCAGGAATAGACCAGAGCCACTCCAAATGTGAAGCAAGAAACGTACTTCACTGAAAGGAATAGACCAGACCCACTCCAAGTATAATCCAAGAAACTTACTACACTGAAAGGAATAGACAAGAACCACTCGAAATATGATCCAAGAAATGTACTACACTGAAAGGAGAAGACCAGAGCCACATCAAATATTATCCAAAGAAACTTACTACACTGACAGAAATAGACCAGAGCCACTCCAGATATTATCCATGTAACTTTGTACACTGAAAGGAATGGACTAGAGCCACTCCAGATAGTATCCAAAAAACTTGCTACTCTGAAAGGAATAGACCAGAGCCACTCCAAATATGATCCAAGAAACTTTTGCTACACTGAAAGGAATAAATCAGAGTCACTCCAAATATGATCCAAGAAACTTACTACACTGAAAAGAATAGACAAGAACCACTCAAAATATGATCCAAGAAATGTACTAGACTGACAGGAATGACCAGAGCCACTCGAAAAATATGTTTCAAGAAACTTACTATACTGACAGGAATAGATCAGAGCCACTCCAAATATGATCCATGAAACTTTTGCTACACTGAAAAGACTAGATCAGAGCCACTAGACTGATCCACGAAACTTACTACACTGACAGGAATAGATCAGAGCCACTCCAAATATGATCCAAGAAGCTTTTGCTACACTGAAAAGACTAGATCAGAGGCACTCCAAAATGATCCAAGAAACTTCTGCTACACTGAAAGGAATAAATCAGAACCACTCCAAAATGATCCAAGAAATTTACTACACTGAAAGGAATAGACAGTGCCACTCCAAATGTGATAAAAGAAACCCTTTCTACACTGACAGGAATATACTAGAGCCACTCCAAACATGATTCAAAAAACTTACTACACTGACAGGAATAGACCAAAGTCACTCCAAATATTATCCAAGAAACTTACTTCCCTGAAAGGAATGGATCAGAGCCACTCCCAATTTTATCCAAGAAACTTACTACACTGAAAGGAATGGACTAGAGCCACCCCAAATATGATCCAAGAAACGTACTACACTGAAAGAAATAGACCAGAGTGCCTCCAAATATGATCCAAGAAACTACCCTAAAAGGAATAGACCTGAGCGACTCGAAATATAATCCAAGAAATTTACTGCACTGAAAGGAATAGACCAGAGCCACTCAAGTTATGATCCACATCACTTTGTAGACTGAAAGGAATGGACTAGAGCCACTCCAGATATGATCCAAAAAACTTACTGCA
Source organism: Pictodentalium vernedei (assembly GCA_031216915.1). NCBI lineage: Eukaryota > Metazoa > Mollusca > Scaphopoda > Dentaliida > Dentaliidae > Pictodentalium > Pictodentalium vernedei. Next base: position 564,560,141 of record CM062297.1, read on the forward strand.
CTGAAAGGAATAGACCAGAGCCACTCAGGATATGATCCACATAACTTTGTACACTGAAAGGAATGGACTAGAGCCACTCCAGATAGGATCAAAAAAACTTACTACACTGAAAGGAATAGACAAGAGCCACTCCAAATATGATCCAAGAAACCTTTGCTGCACTGAAAGGAATAAATCAAGGCCACTTCAAATATGATCCAAGAAACTTACTACACTGAAAGAAATAGACAAGAACCACTCGCAATATGATCCATGAAATGTACTACATTGACAGGAATTACCAGAACCACTCGAAATATGTTTCAAGAAACTTACTATACTGACAGGAATAGCCTAGAGCCTCTCCAAATATGATCCAAACACTCACTACACTGAAAGGATTAGACCAGAGCCACTCCAGATATGATCCAAGAAACTCACTAAACTGACAGGAATAGACCAGAGCCACTCCAGATATGATCCTAGAAACTCACTACACTGACAGGAATAGACCAGAGCCACTCCAAATATGATCCAAGAAATTTACTACACTGACAGGAATAGATCAGAGCCACTCCAAATATGATCCAAGAAACATTTACTACACTGAAAAGAACAGTTCAGAGCCACTCCAAATATGATCTAAGAAACTTTTGACACAGTGAAAGGAATAAATCAGAGCCACTCCAAATATGATCCAAGGAACTTACTACACTGAAAGGAATAGACGGTGCCACTCCAAATATGATAAAAAAAACAACTTTTACACTAACAGGAATAGACTACAGCCACTTGAAATATGATTCAAGAAACTTACTACACTGACAAGAATAGACCAGTGCCACTCCCAATTTGACCCACGAAACTTACAACACTGAAAGGAATGGACTACAGCCACACCAAATATGATCCAAGAAATGCACTACACTGAAAGAAATAGATCAGAGCTACTCCAAATATGATCCAAGAAACTTACTACACTGAAAGGAATAGACTGGGCCACTCCAAATATGATAAAAAAAATCCCAACTTTTTACACTGTCAGGAATACACTAGAGCCACTTGAAATGTGTTTCAAGTACTTACTACACTGACAAGAATACACCAGAACCACTCCAAATAATGATCCAACAAACTTACTAACCTGAAAGGAATGGACCAGAGCCACTCCCAATTTGATCCAAGAAACTTACTACACTGAAAGGAATAGATCAGAGCCACTCAAAACTATAATCCAGGAAACTTACTACACTGAAAGGAATAGACCAGAGCCACTCCAGATATGATCCACACAGCTTCGTACACTGATAGGAATGGACTAGAGCCACTCCAGATAGAAACCAAAAATTTACTACACTGAAAGGAATAGGCCAGAGCCACTCCAAATATGATCCAAGAAACTTTTGCTACACTGAAAGGAATAAATCAGAGCCTCTCCAAATATGACTCAAGAAACTTACTACACTGAATGCAACCGACGGTGCCACTCAAAATATGATAAAAAAAACCCATTTCTACACTGACAGGAATGGACTAGAGGCACTCGAATTATGATACAAGAAACTTACTACAGTGACAGGAATACACCCGAGCCATTCCAAATATGATCCAACAAACTTACTACCCTGAAAGGAATGTACCAGAGCCACTCCCAATTTGATCCAAGAAACATACTGCACTGAAAGGAATGGACTAGTTCCACCCCAAATATGATCCAAGAAATGTACTACACTGAAAGAAGTAGATCATAGCCATTCCAAATATGATCCAAGAATCTTACTACACTGGAATAGGCTAGAGCCACTTCAAATTTGATCCAAGAAACTTAGTACACTGACAGGAATAGACCATAGCCACACCAAGTATAATCCAAGTAATTTTGTACAGTGCAAGGAATAGACTAGATCCACTCCAAATAAGATGCAAGTGACTTACTACACAGAAAGAAATAGAACAGAACCACTCCAAATATAATCCAAGAAACTTACTACACTGAAATGAATAGATCAGAACCACTCCAAATATGATCCAAGAAATGTACAAAACTGACAAATAAGATGCAAGTGACTTACTACACAGAAAGAAATAGAACAGAACCACTCCAAATATAATCCAAGAAACTTACTACACTGAAATGAATAGATCAGAACCACTCCAAATGTGATCCAAGAAATGTACAAAACTGACAGGATTAGACCAGAACTACTCAAAATATGATCCAAAGAACTAACTACACTGACAGGAACAGGCCGAGCCAGTCCAAATATGATCCAAGTAACTAACCACACCGACAAGAATGGACTAGAGCAACTCCAAACATGATCCAAGAAACTTCCTACACCAACAGGAATGGACTAGAGCCACTCCAAATATGATCCAAGAAACTCACTATACTGACAGGAACAGACCAGAGCCACCCCAAATATGATAAAAGAAACTTACTACAAGGTAAAAACCAGAGCCACTTCACATTTGATCCAAGAAACTTAGTACACAGAAATGAATAGACCAGAGCCACTCCAAGTATAATCCACGAAATTTTGTACACTGAAAGATATAGACTAGACCCACTCCAAATATGTTCCAAGAAACTTACTACACTGACAGGACTGGACTAGAGCCACTCCAAATTTGAGCCCAGAAACGCACTATACTGACAGGAATAGACCAGAGCTACTCCAAAATGATCTAGGAAACTTACTAGACCGACAGGAATAGACTAGAGTCACTCCAAATATGATCCAAGAAACTTACTACACCAAGAGAAATGAGATAGAGGCACCCCCAAAAATGACCCAAGAAGTGTACTACACCGAAAGAAACAGGCCAGAGCCACTCCAAATTTGATCCAAGAAACTTAGTACACTGAAAGGGAAAGACCAGATCCACTCCCAAGTATAATCCAAGTAATTTTGTACACTGAAAGGAATGGACGAGAACCACTCCAAATATGATCCAAGAAACGTACTACACTGAAAGGAATAGACCAGAGCCACTCCAAGTATAATCCAAGAATTTTTGTACACTGAAGGGTATAGACTAGACCCACTCCAAATATGTTCCAAGAAACTTACTACACCGAAAGTCACTATACTGACAGGAATAGACCAGAGCTACTCCAAAATGATCTAAGAAACCTACTAGACTGACAGGAATAGACTAGAGCCACTCCAAATGTGATCCAAGAAACTTACTACACCGAGAAAAATGGACTAGAGGCACCCCAAATATGATAAAAAAAACTAACAGCACTGAAAGGAATAGATTCGAGTCACTCCAAATATGAAGCAAGAAACTTACTACAATGGCAGGAATAGACCAGAGCCACTCCAAATGTGAAGCAAGAAACGTACTTCACTGAAAGGAATAGACCAGACCCACTCCAAGTATAATCCAAGAAACTTACTACACTGAAAGGAATAGACAAGAACCACTCGAAATATGATCCAAGAAATGTACTACACTGAAAGGAGAAGACCAGAGCCACATCAAATATTATCCAAAGAAACTTACTACACTGACAGAAATAGACCAGAGCCACTCCAGATATTATCCATGTAACTTTGTACACTGAAAGGAATGGACTAGAGCCACTCCAGATAGTATCCAAAAAACTTGCTACTCTGAAAGGAATAGACCAGAGCCACTCCAAATATGATCCAAGAAACTTTTGCTACACTGAAAGGAATAAATCAGAGTCACTCCAAATATGATCCAAGAAACTTACTACACTGAAAAGAATAGACAAGAACCACTCAAAATATGATCCAAGAAATGTACTAGACTGACAGGAATGACCAGAGCCACTCGAAAAATATGTTTCAAGAAACTTACTATACTGACAGGAATAGATCAGAGCCACTCCAAATATGATCCATGAAACTTTTGCTACACTGAAAAGACTAGATCAGAGCCACTAGACTGATCCACGAAACTTACTACACTGACAGGAATAGATCAGAGCCACTCCAAATATGATCCAAGAAGCTTTTGCTACACTGAAAAGACTAGATCAGAGGCACTCCAAAATGATCCAAGAAACTTCTGCTACACTGAAAGGAATAAATCAGAACCACTCCAAAATGATCCAAGAAATTTACTACACTGAAAGGAATAGACAGTGCCACTCCAAATGTGATAAAAGAAACCCTTTCTACACTGACAGGAATATACTAGAGCCACTCCAAACATGATTCAAAAAACTTACTACACTGACAGGAATAGACCAAAGTCACTCCAAATATTATCCAAGAAACTTACTTCCCTGAAAGGAATGGATCAGAGCCACTCCCAATTTTATCCAAGAAACTTACTACACTGAAAGGAATGGACTAGAGCCACCCCAAATATGATCCAAGAAACGTACTACACTGAAAGAAATAGACCAGAGTGCCTCCAAATATGATCCAAGAAACTACCCTAAAAGGAATAGACCTGAGCGACTCGAAATATAATCCAAGAAATTTACTGCACTGAAAGGAATAGACCAGAGCCACTCAAGTTATGATCCACATCACTTTGTAGACTGAAAGGAATGGACTAGAGCCACTCCAGATATGATCCAAAAAACTTACTGCACTGAAAGGAATAGACCAGAGCCACTCAGGATATGATCCACATAACTTTGTACACTGAAAGGAATGGACTAGAGCCACTCCAGATAGGATCAAAAAAACTTACTACACTGAAAGGAATAGACAAGAGCCACTCCAAATATGATCCAAGAAACCTTTGCTGCACTGAAAGGAATAAATCAAGGCCACTTCAAATATGATCCAAGAAACTTACTACACTGAAAGAAATAGACAAGAACCACTCGCAATATGATCCATGAAATGTACTACATTGACAGGAATTACCAGAACCACTCGAAATATGTTTCAAGAAACTTACTATACTGACAGGAATAGCCTAGAGCCTCTCCAAATATGATCCAAACACTCACTACACTGAAAGGATTAGACCAGAGCCACTCCAGATATGATCCAAGAAACTCACTAAACTGACAGGAATAGACCAGAGCCACTCCAGATATGATCCTAGAAACTCACTACACTGACAGGAATAGACCAGAGCCACTCCAAATATGATCCAAGAAATTTACTACACTGACAGGAATAGATCAGAGCCACTCCAAATATGATCCAAGAAACATTTACTACACTGAAAAGAACAGTTCAGAGCCACTCCAAATATGATCTAAGAAACTTTTGACACAGTGAAAGGAATAAATCAGAGCCACTCCAAATATGATCCAAGGAACTTACTACACTGAAAGGAATAGACGGTGCCACTCCAAATATGATAAAAAAACAACTTTTACACTAACAGGAATAGACTACAGCCACTTGAAATATGATTCAAGAAACTTACTACACTGACAAGAATAGACCAGTGCCACTCCCAATTTGACCCACGAAACTTACAACACTGAAAGGAATGGACTACAGCCACACCAAATATGATCCAAGAAATGCACTACACTGAAAGAAATAGATCAGAGCTACTCCAAATATGATCCAAGAAACTTACTACACTGAAAGGAATAGACTGGGCCACTCCAAATATGATAAAAAAAATCCCAACTTTTTACACTGTCAGGAATACACTAGAGCCACTTGAAATGTGTTTCAAGTACTTACTACACTGACAAGAATACACCAGAACCACTCCAAATAATGATCCAACAAACTTACTAACCTGAAAGGAATGGACCAGAGCCACTCCCAATTTGATCCAAGAAACTTACTACACTGAAAGGAATAGATCAGAGCCACTCAAAACTATAATCCAGGAAACTTACTACACTGAAAGGAATAGACCAGAGCCACTCCAGATATGATCCACACAGCTTCGTACACTGATAGGAATGGACTAGAGCCACTCCAGATGGAAACCAAAAATTTACTACACTGAAAGGAATAGGCCAGAGCCACTCCAAATATGATCCAAGAAACTTTTGCTACACTGAAAGGAATAAATCAGAGCCTCTCCAAATATGACTCAAGAAACTTACTACACTGAATGCAACCGACGGTGCCACTCAAAATATGATAAAAAAACCCATTTCTACACTGACAGGAATGGACTAGAGGCACTCGAATTATGATTCAAGAAACTTACTACAGTGACAGGAATACACCCGAGCCATTCCAAATATGATCCAACAAACTTACTACCCTGAAAGGAATGTACCAGAGCCACTCCCAATTTGATCCAAGAAACATACTGCACTGAAAGGAATGGACTAGTTCCACCCCAAATATGATCCAAGAAATGTACTACACTGAAAGAAGTAGATCATAGCCATTCCAAATATGATCCAAGAATCTTACTACACTGGAATAGGCTAGAGCCACTTCAAATTTGATCCAAGAAACTTAGTACACTGACAGGAATAGACCATAGCCACACCAAGTATAATCCAAGTAATTTTGTACAGTGCAAGGAATAGACTAGATCCACTCCAAATAAGATGCAAGTGACTTACTACACAGAAAGAAATAGAACAGAACCACTCCAAATATAATCCAAGAAACTTACTACACTGAAATGAATAGATCAGAACCACTCCAAATATGATCCAAGAAATGTACAAAACTGACAAATAAGATGCAAGTGACTTACTACACAGAAAGAAATAGAACAGAACCACTCCAAATATAATCCAAGAAACTTACTACACTGAAATGAATAGACCAGAACCACTCCAAATATGATCCAAGAAATGTACAAAACTGACAGGATTAGACCAGAACTACTCACAATATGATCCAAAGAACTAACTACAATGACAGGAACAGGCCGAGCCAGTCCAAATATGATCCAAGTAACTAACCACACCGACAAGAATGGACTAGAGCAACTCCAAACATGATCCAAGAAACTTCCTACGCCAACAGGAATGGACTAGAGCCACTCCAAATATGATCCAAGAAACTCACTATACTGACAGGAACAGACCAGAGCCGCCCCAAATATGATAAAAGAAACTTACTACAAGGTAAAAACCAGAGCCACTTCACATTTGATCCAAGAAACTTAGTACACAGAAATGAATGGACCAGAGCCACTCCAAGTATAATCCACGAAATTTTGTACACTGAAAGATATAGACTAGACCCACTCCAAATATGTTCCAAGAAACTTACTACACTGACAGGACTGGACTAGAGCCACTCCAAATTTGAGCCCAGAAACGCACTATACTGACAGGAATAGACCAGAGCTACTCCAAAATGATCTAAGAAACTTACTAGACCGACAGGAATAGACTAGAGTCACTCCAAATATGATCCAAGAAACTTACTACACCAACAGAAATGAGATCGAGGCACCCCAAAAAATGACCCAAGAAGTGTACTACACCGAAAGAAACAGGCCAGAACCACTCCAAATTTGATCCAAGAAACTTAGTACACTGAAAGGGAAAGACCAGATCCACTCCCAAGTATAATCCAAGTAATTTTGTACACTGAAAGGAATGGACGGGAACCACTCCAAATATGATCGAAGAAACGTACTACACTGAAAGGAACAGACCAGAGCCACTCCAAGTTTTATCCAAGAATTTTTGTACACTGAAGGGTATAGACTAGACCCACTCCAAATATGTTCCAAGAAACTTACTACACCGAAAGTCACTATACTGACAGGAATAGACCAGAGCTACTCCAAAATGATCTAAGAAACCTACTAGACTGACAGGAATAGACTAGAGCCACTCCAAATATGATCCAAGAAACTTACTACACCAAGAAAAATGGACTAGAGGCACCCCAAATATGATCCAAGAAGCATACTACATCGAATGAAACAGGCCAGTGCCACTCTAAATTTGATCCAAGAAACTTAGTACACTGAAAGGAATAGACCAGAGCTACTTCCAAGTATAATCCAAGTAATTTTGTACACTGAAAGGAATGGACTAGAGCCACTCCAAATATGATCCAAGAAACGTACTATACTGAAAGAAATAGACCAGTGCCACTCCAAATATGATCCAAGAAACTCACTACGCTAACACAAATAGACCAGATCCACTCCAGATATGACCAACGAAACTCACAACATTGAAGGGAATAGACCAGAGCCACTGAAAATATGATCCAAGAAACTTACTCCACTGAAAGGAATAAACAAGAGCCACTCCAAATCTGATTCAAGAAAATTAGTTCACGGAAAGGAATGGATGATAGCTAATCCAAATATGATCCAAGAAACTTACTACACTGAAATGAATAGATCAGAACCACTGAAAATATGATCCAAGAAACTTACTACACTGACAGTAATAGACCAGAGCCACTCCAAATATGATCCAAGAAACTTATTACACTTACAGGAATAGACCAGAGCCATTCCAGATATGATCTAAGAAACTTCATATGAACAAACATTCAACTAATCAACATGATATTATTCATTATTTGATGGGGTTCCATCCCAAATAACAAGCATCCTTATTATTCGGTTCAGTAAAATACTAAAGGAGATTTTTTTGTGAATTAAGAATATAAAAACCCAATAATAATGTTGACATGTATCAAATCAGACAGTTCTAAAAATTTTAGCAGTGATGATACAACTTTCACCGTGAAGTTGGTATTTTCAAAGCAATGAGGACAATTTCACGTGTTGTTGTTATTTTAAATTCAAAACAACATTTTGGGCATAAATTCTGTGATGAATATTCTTAAAGTAGGAGCTCATGATATCCAATTCAGAATTAATTCTTTAGTATTTCAGAAGTAGACAAGGAAAGGATTCAAGAGTATCATAATCGATGAGACACAGAATTAACTATGATGAGCAGTCCAGTAATGGATTACTATAGTTAATAGCAGACTAATATGAATCAAGATATTTATTAGTGAAGTATTTCTTGAAGAGTGGTCTAGTTCAGTTTTGCAGTGCAGGATCGATCAATATTATTCCAGATCATTGGGAAGGAATGAAAAGAGAGTTTTGTAAAAACTGGGTGTGGAGTTTCAGTGTTTGTAGTTTTCTAGATTGTCTTGTATCCATGCCAGATGGGTTTGTTCAGATATTGAATAGATTACTGAAACTCGTAGGTAAATTTCCATTGAACAAGTCATATATGAATAAAAGAACATGGAGTTCATAAGCTTTACGATACAAAACGTTTTAAAAAGTTGATTTGTGTGTGTATTTTATTTTTTATTAGCTATAATTCGAACAGCCTTTTTAGTAGGTTAAAGGGTCTTTTTTAACATTCTGAATGTCTGACACAAGTACGTCATAATGTAATAGTACATGGTCCCATTGGAACAAGCCAGCCGAGTATGTGGCTGTGTCATGCTGTAGAGTTTTCTATAAAGCAGCTGGTGAGGAAATGTCTGTCATCGGATTTCACATAGCTTCAGATTTGGTTGTTAAAGAGCAGAGAATTTTAACTGTTCAATGATATTTATTTCCAAATTATACACATTCCTTATGATTGATATGATGTGTGACCAGTTGAAAACCTATAATCCAAGGCAACACAGGAACAAGACCCCCACCACCAGTGTACCAATGGATGACAGACAGAGTACAGATGGACAATTATATTTTGTTTCCGACTACTGAAAGAAAGTTTATACTCAGTGGGGAAGGATTTCCTTACCTGCTGAGAACAACTTGTCAAATGCAAGAAATTATGATTTTTCAGGCCTTTAATAGACGAATGGAAGGGGCAGCCACTGGAACGACATGTTTGAATGGTCCATACCAAGTAAGTCATCCAATAGCTGACCGTTTCACTGCAAACTTATGTGTACACAATCAGGAGGCACATACTTTACTCTGAAACCAATACTCCCTAGTCCCCTGGCAAACATAATAATTAACTAATTAAGGTTGTACACTGTTGGTGATTGAGGTCTACCACAATAGAGTAGATGATTCATGCTATCTTTGCACAGATCACTGAGATATGGTGTCTTAAATTCAATAATTCATTCATATGGATCCCTAAAATTTTCACGCTTTTTTGTCATCCTGCTTTCTGCCGAGAATATATATATGCCATTTAAAGTTAATAATTTATTGCCAGTTTTATGTGGTGTGTTTTTTTAGGATGCTGTATCAGTAGGATAAACTAAATTGTTTCATTCGCATTGATTGATAGCTGGTTAGCAGCGTACCATTCTTAGATGTTAGAAAGCTGATTCCTGGCATCAGTAAATAGCCTATCTAAATTAGCCCAGAGGTGTAGGATGTGGTGTCATAGAATAGGATTTTAAGTAAGGTTGGCCTGTCTATGTTATTGATGGACTATAAAAATAATATATAGGGATAAAACTTTGATGAATGCCAGCAGATATATCTTCAAAGTCTGATGATGTGTTTAAGAAAGGAACAAATTGTTTTCTCCCCATTAGGTAGTTAATGAACTAGGCGTTAGCCACTCCACTAATGCCAAGTTTTTTAATCAATATTTCAGGATCTGTGGTATCAATGGCTTTTCAGAAACCCAGAAATATTCCAAGCATGCAGTCTTTAATTGGCCTGTCATTTTCTGCTTCCACAATCTTAATCAGATGAAATACAGGGTGTATGAGGGAGTGTGTTTCCTGAAGCCAAATTGGTACTTATCAATGAAGTAGCGTTCATCTTAAAAAGTGACTCATCTGGTGAGCATTAATTTTTCAAGAACCCTTGAGAATATTTATTTATTTATTTATTTATTTATTTATTTATTTATTTATTTATTTAGTGGTGTTTAAGGTCACATACTTATGCACAATGGCTAATCGTGACCGTGACAGTTTTACAGGTGGAGGAAGCCGGAGTACCCTGAGAGAACCACGGAGCAACGACGATCAGCTGCCAGCTCTTCAACATCGTAACTCTGAACTCTGCACCGCGGCACAGGCAGGGTTAGATTGGTTGAAAACATGCGCACCATCAACGTGCAGTACGCCTTAGTACACAGCGTCATCGTGCCCCCATGTAGGCAATCGGGGTTAAGTGACTTGCCCAAGGACACAACACGGGAGCGACCCTTGAGAATGAGGGCAGTCTACTGATAGGTCTATAGATATTAAAAGAGTTGCTTATCTCCTGCTTTAAACACTGGAATAATTTTAGCTATTTCTATTTTATGTGGGACTTTACCATTCACAAAAGACAGACTGCTTATATGAGTTAGGGATTCGGCAATTTCAAACTTGCTTTCTTTCAATATAGTGTCATAATCTTCACTTGATTTTGGGACAAACTATTAATACACCAGATTACTTCCTGTATGTTGGTAGGTGAATGATGAAAGAATTGGCACTGTTATCAGTAGTGAATTCAGACAAATGCCTTGCAATATCGGGGACCTGGTCTCTTACAGTTTTTCCAATATTAATGAAGAATTTATTGAAATTATTGAGTAACTCCCTCAGATAAGACAATTCATTATTGTTTCATTATTGTCCAGCATAAAAGAAGATGACAAACTAAACTTGGCGTGCAATTACACTGCCCTTGTTGATGGACATATGTAAGATTTTCCATGATTTCTTAATATTATACTTATGCCCCTGTTAGTCTGTGTTATAATACTTAGCTTTTAATTGATTGAAGATAGTGCAATAATTGTTAGTCAGTGTTATAATACTTAGTTTTTAACTGACTGAAGATAGTGCAATAATTTTTGTATCGTTGGATGTTCGCATCTGAGGTGATTTTAAGTTTTTTAATGTTAAATTTATGTTTAGCAATGCATGCCTGCAGGAAGCCCGTGATAATCCAAGGTTGGCGTTTGATGTAGCTGAGTGGAATCATGGTCGTTTTAATGGGGATGGCTAGGTTAAATGCATTGTGAATATGCTCAAGAAAATTATTATAGGCCTCATTCGGGCAGAGATTATTATCTATGTCAGAGAAGTCACATTTGTATAAAAGTCTTTTAAAGTAGTTTATATTCTGAGCATTGAAAAAGCATTTGTGCATTGTTGCTGAGAATGCTGGGGTTTTACATGAGGCGTCAACGTATTTATTTATTAGTGCTTTATGCCACATAAGCAGCCAAGGCTATATCATGGCGATGAAAAGTATGTAGTATAAAATAAGTATTTTGGATGACATAAATGAAAACGGGTCTTAAAAGTGTGTTGATGAAAGGTGAGGAATAAAAATCAGCATTGAAAACAGAAATGAGAAAATGAGACCAGTTGTTCAAAGAATGCTTTATGGTGCAAATCAACCCGGTGAATAGATGAGAGGCTAAAAGAATAAAAATAAAAACAATTTAAAATTTACTAAAAAGGTCAATTCATTCAGAAATGACAGAATCCTGTAAGAATTTGTGTTATAAATACGTCTAGAAGAGACGCAACATTAAAATACTGCCGCCCAACATGATTAAAATCACAGTGCAATGTAAAAGAATGTTTTCTACTGTCGACACCTGCTGACAAGGAACACATTCTGGTCACATATTACCCTCTAACAAAAAGGAATGTGTTAGTCTTGTATGACCAATATGACATCGTGTCAGAATGACCTGATCTTTCCTAGGTTACTAGATGGATACTTATCAGTAGTAGCACTTTGGAACCAAATGAGTTTGTTATTTGTCATTCCATCCCATTCCTCCTGCCACAAAGATTTTATGCATTTACTGATATGTGGTTTACAATCACTGAAAGGAATTTTAAAATCAGGCCTGTTTTGCTGCACTGTCTGCCCTGGTGTTATCTGAAATACCAACGTGTCCACGTAACCAACAAAACAAGATATCAAAATGAGAGGTTTCTTCAACTTGGGGTTGAGTAAAGCTAACAAAGAGGAAAGAGAGTCGAAAAAATAATCGACTTTTCTTACCTGTACATTCTCGATGTAAAAGCTATAAAGCTTTTACTTCAGCTGTGAAATTAGAACTTTTATTTGGTATTCTGAATGAGGTAATATGATCACCTGTGACAATAGTTGATGATACTTTGTCACCATCTTTAGATCCTTGTACATACACTATACTTTGACTTTATCTCAGCATATTTTTGTTTAAATTCCAAAGAATTTGTCTCAGACAGAAGCAAGGGCCAAAATAACAGTAACTAGAAGGGGTATCAGTACCCCGTGGCTCACCAACAGGTGGCCAATGTAAAGGGGTGGCTGGAGTAAAAAAAAAAAAAAAAAAGTCCAAAACCTGCACACAAAATTAAAGTAAATAAGCAGCTAAAGAGTTAAATAATATAATAATAGCCACAAGAAGCATGCTAACATAAAATAGGAACCATGGCAATATGCTACAAGGTAAGTCTCCACTTTGAAGAAAAGAAAGACAAACCTCAAAACCTGCACATAAAAGTAAAAAAAAAAGTATCACATTTGTTTCAATGGGTTAAAATTGATAAAAATACCCTGATAATGTCACAGTAACCACCATGGCAATATGCCAGTAAGGGGAAACACTACCTGAAAAATATCCACTTGGAAGAAAAGAAAGAAAAATCTCAAAACCAGCACATAAAAGTCAAAAAAGTATCACATTTGTTTCAAAGGGTTAAAATTTAGAAAAATACCCTGAAAATGTTACAGTAATCACCATGGCAATATGCCAGTGAGGTAAAACTCCACTTAAAAACAATATCAAAACCTGTACACAAAAGTCAAAAACCTGCACACAAAAGTCAAAAACCTGCACACAAAAGTCCAAAATTAAAGTAAATAAGCAACTAAAGGGTTAAATAATATAATACTAGCCCCAAGAAGCATGCTAACATAAAATAGGAACCATGGCAATATGCTACAAGGTAAGTCTCCACTTGGAAGAAAAGAAAGACAAACCTCAAAACCTGCACATAAAAGTAAAAAAAAGTATCACATTTGTTTCAAAGGGTTAACAATTGAGAAAAATACCCAGCAAATGTCACAGTAATCACCATGGCAATATGCCATTAAGATAAAACTTCACTTGAAAAAAAAACATCACCAAAACCTGTACACAAAAGTCAAAAACCTATTCACAAAAGTCAAAAACCTGCACACAAAAGTCCAAAACCTGCACGCAAAAATCCAAAATTAAGGTAAATAAGCAGAGAAAGGGTTAAATAATATAATACTAGACCTAAGACGCATGTTAACATAAAACAGGAGCCATGGTAATATGCTGCAAGGTAAATCTCTACTTTGAAAAAAAGAACGACAAATATGAAAACCTGCACACAAAAGTCAAAAAAATTATAACATTCGTTTCAAAGGGTTAAAATTGAGAAACGTAGCCTGAAAATCAAAAGGGTTAAAATTGAGAAAATTATCCTGAAAATGTTACAGTAACCACCATGGCAATATGCCAGTAAGATAAAACTCCACTTGAAAAGACCATTACCAAAACCTGTACACAAAAGGAAAAAAAAACTGTACACAAAAGTCAAAAACCTGCACACAAAAGACAAAAACGTGCACACAAAAGTAAAAAATTAAGGTAAATAAGTAGGGAAAGGGTTAAATAATATAATACTGGCCCTAAGAAGCATTCTAACATAAAACTGGAATCATGGCAATATTCTGCAAGGTAAATTACTCCTTGGAAGAAAAGAAAGACAAATATCAAAACCAGCACACAAAAGTCAAAAACCTGTACACAAAAGTCCAAAATTCAAGTAACTAAGCATGGAAAGGGTTGAATAAAATATTACTATCCCTGAAAAGCATGCTGACATAAAAAAAAATAAAAAAAAAAAAAAAAAAATCAAAACCTGCATACAAAAGTTCAAAATGTATGAATCAGGACGCCGACGATGCCAACATGAGGGCTATGCCATAGGCTCACACAGTATAGTTGGTGAGCCAAAAAAGATAATTCTTTTGAGTTGCCTAGAAAAAAAATGTGGTTTATGGTTTTCTTTTACTGAAACATATTCAAGCATGGCAGACTTCATATGGGGTTTCTGGTGGGTATCTTCCCAAAACTTAGACACAGCATTCACAGTCCAAATATGAACAAAAAAAACACTAAGCCTGATTTAAGGACAAACGTTTATTGAAATTTCAAGATTCATTTCAATCACACTAAAATACAATATAAAACATAGTTAAAGTCAAAACAAAATTAGGTAACAAACTAAGGCAAGAAAATACATAAAACCTAAACTTCAAAGAGCATACATATACAAAACAAATATAAAAATACATAATGCACAAACACAATACAGATACATAAAAACACAAATACGTTACAACAGTTAACTCTACTTTATGCTAACCTTAAAAGAAGCTTGTTCCAATGAGAGGTCATAAGCTATGGTTTGTGGAACACTTCCAGGTGAGTGGTATTGTCTGAGGATGATTCCAAAGAGTAATCTGGAATCTTGCATCCTCATCGACCCATGTTGTGACCATATAATCATTAAAATCTGTGGCTCTTGGCACTTCTGGGGTTGACTCCATGGGATCTACCCATGTTTCCTGGACAATAGTTCATGGAAGAAGGGCAAGACCAGCAGCTCTTCTGATCCAGGATTGTATAGCTAGGTCTTCCCTATATTGTGCATCCAGGACAAGTTGCATCTGCCCCTCCTAAGAAAAGCTAAAACCAAATATCCAAAGATTCTGACCAGTGGATCTAAAAAAAAAAGATTTTTAAAGAATATTCCTCATATTGAACTAAGTTATAATTCGGGCTCCCACAGGGAGCCCAAATATGAACCCAGGGACTTGGCTTTAACAAACTTGAATATCACCCCCGCCCCCTAAGGATGCTGCACACCAAATATCAAAACATTCCGACTGCTGGATCTGAAGAAGAAGAGTTTTTAAAAAAATTCCTCATTTTGAACTAAATTACAATTCGAACCCCAAAGTGAGCCCAAATATGGACCTAGAGACATGGCTTGAACAAACTTGAATCTTACCCCCCTAAGGATGCTGCATACCAAATATCAAAAGCATTCTGACTGTTGGATCTAAAGAAGAAGAATTTTAAAGAAAATTCTTCATTTTGAACTAAGTTATCATTCGGGCTCCCAATGTGAGCCCAAATATGAACCCAGGGACTTGGCTTGAACAAACTTGAATCTCACCCCCAAAGGATGCTGCATGCCAAATATCAAACATTCTGACTGCTGAATCGGAAGAAGAAGATTTTTAAAGAAAAATTCCTCATATTGAACAAAGTTATAATTCGGGCTCCCACAGTGCGCCCAAATATGAATCCAGGGACTTGGCTTGAACAAACTTGAATTTCACCCCCCTAAGGATGCTGCATACCAAATATCAAAAGATACTGATTGGTGGATTTGAAGAAGAAGATTTTTAAAGAATATTCCTCATATTGCATTAATTTGAACATTTGGGCTCCCATAGAGGGCCCAAATATGGACCCAGGGAATTGATTTAAACAAATATGTGAATCAATCATCCAATTATGTTATATGTGAAATATGAAAGCCTTTGGAGCAGTGGTTTGGGAGAAGAAGATTCTTTAATGTTTTTCCCATTACCCACAGTGTTAAAAAATGCTGACTCAGCACTTTTTCAAAAGTCCCGAAAAAGTACCCTATGATAAAACCAATAGCAATTCTTTATTACCATTCCATTCTGTTGGTCCCAAGGAAGCTTCACACTATATAAAAATTCTCAGTGCAGTTTTGGAGATAAGGGATTTTAATTTTTTTCTATTTTTAGCTCCTGCGGTTCCCATGGGGCGACGGGAACATTTTTGGGCATTAATTAACTACTTATGTCCCAATAGAACCCCATATCAAATTTGGTTCAAATCAGCCTCTCGGTTTGGAGAATAGAAATTTTGGGCGTGTCAAAAATTCTTGCCCCTCCCATAACGATGGCAAATATAGCCCTTAGAACTTCTTTTGCATAAATCTGAGTCAACACCCCAAAAGGAAGCTCACACCTAATATCAAGTCTCTGCTACTGCTGGTTCATGAGAAGAAGATTTTTTAAGATTTAGGCTCACTTTTGGGGCATGGCCCTACGAAGGGGTGGGTCAACTTGATTTGAATAAATCTGAATTGACATGTAACAGGGGACATGCACGCCAGATTTAGTTCAATTTGGTTGAGTAGTTTGTGAGAAGAAGTCAATAATGTAAAGTTAATGCTGGACAGATGACAGACAGACGAGGGACGGACGACAGATGGAAAGAGATTAGTAAAGCTCCCCTTGTGCTTCGCTCAGGTGAGCTAAAAAACAACCTTTGATCTCTGCATCTGGAAACTCTCTTGTGGCAGCATGAATAGTAGCAATCTCAAAGTCAGTTTGTACATGACTGGAGGCAAATGGTCTATTCAGTCTTTGCTCTATTTCACCTGGCTGATAAGTCTTGCATGTGTGGATGTCTGTCTGTTTGGTAGAAGAGAAAACTCAGGTGGATATGAATGTAACCCGTCCATTGCATGAATGGTGTAAGCCTGGCACCACAAGTCGGGAGATGAAGAAAATGTTCCGTCCATTTATGCCGTTTCAGAAGACTACAAAGCTTGGAGTTGGTCGTCAGTTGAAAAGACTAGCATCTTTTGCTCATCTCCATCAGTAAAAAGTAAAAGATGATGCCCATCTGAAGTCTCAGTCCATGTGCTCTCAAGGTTAACCTCGCTCTTGTCTTGGGAAGTGAAGGTATGTTTTTTGTCTGTGTCCATACAATGCACTGCTTATTGATGAAAAAGATGATAGCAACTCTACTTGACCTCTTCCCATTATTTGATCATTATAGAAGGACCTCATTCGGGTAGGCTCTTGTCTTGCTCTCTTTCTTATTTGATGTTTTACATGTGTAAACAGTGCATGTGTAAATAATAATAATGATAACGATTAACAACTTATTTGATGTTTTGCATGTGTAAACAGGTTTATCCAAACAACTATTAATTAATTATCTGGTAATTCTCAAGCAAAATATCAAATAAGTTTGATGACTTCATCACTCTTATAATATCAGACTAGTCCATTATAATAGTTGGTAAACACAATTAACTACATGTACTTTTACTACCTGTCTTAGTTATGGGATGTCTAAGTTATGGGACCTCGAAGTTTTGGGAGTGAACTTTTCTGGTATCTGTTGAAAAATTCAACATTTTGAGGATCCGAAACACAACTACAAGCAGGATTTGATGGACTGGCCAAACGTTTAGATACATATTGGTGAGACAATTTAATTTGGCGCTTCTCAAGAGAAGGTTCATCTGCTTCAACAAACACTGAATCTATTGGTGACGTTCGAACTGCACCCAGGCTGATTCTAATGCTACTATTATTAATGGCACCAAGAGACACGACTTCCTCACAGAACTGTAAACTACATAACCATAATCTAATTTGGATCTAATAAGTGATCTATACAGATGGAGTAATGTTTTTGGCCAGCACCCCAATCACTGCTACAAACTGTCTTCAGACGGTTCTGTGCTCTTTTACATTTTACCTTTAGTTGTTTTATGTGAGAAGGGAAATTCAGTTTATTGTCAAACAATAAACCTAAGAATTTCACTTCTTTTACAGCTTTAATGGCACCCTCATCCATTTTCATCTCCGGATCAAGATGGTGTTTCCAGAGCTTACAGAAATGGACACAATTAGTTTTGGTTTTCGAAAACAGGAAACCGTTTACTGTACACCATTTCTGGATCTTGTTTAAACACAGCTGAAGTTTGTGCTCGATAGCATTCATATTTTTACTGCTATATCAGATTAAAATGCTCTTTCAACTTCACGTCGTATCATATACCTTTCCGGGTCAAAGAAGATGGCGACAACATGTTCTTTCCAGGTCAAAGAAGATGGCAACAAAGGCATTTCTTATAAACCTTTCTAGTCTAACCAAATGATCTACAGTACTTCTCTGGCTCCTGAAAGCACACTGAACATTTGCAAGTAGATTGTTTGATTCCAGAAACCAGACAAGTCTATCAATGATCATCCTTTCCATGGTTTTACACAGACAACTTGTTAAAGTATAGGCCTGTCATTACTTGGGTTGCTGTGATCTTTATCAGGCTTTAGAATGGGAATTATGATTGCTTTACGCCAGGAAGGTGGAAACTGGCTGGTCCCCCATATATCATTAAAGATTGATAATAAAAGTTCAAGAGATGATTGTGGTAGATGTTTTAAAATTTTGGAATATATTTCATCGGGTGCAGTGGTAGTATCTTTTGATCTATGCGATGAGTTACTTAACTGTTCCAAAGGGAAAGGTTCATTGTAATCCTCTAGATTGTTGAAGGAAAATATGATCTGTTTTTCCTGATGTTTTTTTTTAAATTTTGCGAATTATGGGCTACAATTTTCAGATGACGAAAGCTTTGAAAATGTTGGAAATTTCTTTTTCCAATGTAATTAGTGTGTTGTTATCTGTTGCACAGTCGACTTTGTTTCTTTTCCTTTAATTTTTTTTATCATTTTCCAAATTTCATTAATGATTGTTTGCTGGTTAAGTCTAGAGACACTAGTTTCCCAAGAACTTTTCTTTGTTTTATAATTCATCTTCTTTTTGTCCAATTTATACAAATCATAGAGTTGAAAAGTCATTTTTATCCACTGCCCAATTAAAGTTTGGCAGGGATAGAGAAATGGGTTCTGTCCGTGAGTGTGCCACACATTTTGTTAATGCTATAACTTGAAGAAATGTAATCAGATTTTCGTAAAATACAGTTTAAAATTTATTTTTGTGCTTGTACCTATTGCTGTTTTGATTTATGCCCATCACATGTTTTGAGTGTTTTATTGATTTTGGTCATACAAAATACATTTCAAAGAACCGTTATTTTCATATTTCTGGAACATTTTTCATTTAATGGAATACAGATCAGGTTGGATATTCGCATTTGTGGTTATAGTAATTTAGGAGTTATGCCCCTTGAATCAGAACAAAATGGTAAAATCAGTTTTTTTTTTGTTTTCAATTAAATAAATTTCTGTTTCAGGCAACTAATTGTTTTCAAACTTCTGTAACATTTTAACTTTGAAGGAGTAGGGCCATGTTTGATATTCAAGTTGTGCCTATTGTAGTTTAAGAGTTATGCACCTTGAATTACAAAAAAACTGTTGAAATCAAGTGTTTTTCTTTTGTTTCCATCAATATTTTTGGAAACATCTTAGGTTTCATGGAATGCAGGTGAAGTTAGAATTTTGCACATGTGCCTTAGTTTTGAAGTTAAGCCCCTTGAAAAAAAAATGGCTTTTTTTTGGTTTCCATCATATAAAATCTGTTTGAAACAACTGCTTTTATTTAACCCTGGGAATGTTTTACTTTTTCAAGGAAAACAGTTCTAGTTTGAGTTTTGCACTTGTATCTATTTGGGAGTTATGTCCTTTGAACAGAAAAAACAAATGGCAACCTTCAAGTGTTTCATTGATTTCCAGCAGATAAAACACATTTCAAACAACTGATTATTTTCAGAGAACATTCTTTCTTTGAGGGAATGGTGGTCAAGTTCAACATTTGTATTTGTGGCTATTGTAGTTTAGAGTTATGCCCATTGAATCAGAACAAAATGGTAAACTGAGGTTTTTTTTCTTTGTTTTCCATTAGGTAAAATTGTTTCAGACAACTAATTGTTTTCAGTTTTCTGAAACATTTTAACTGTGATAGAATACAGGTTAAGTTGGCTTTTCATAGTTGTGCTCTATGTAGTTATAGAGTTGTGACCTTGAATCATAAAAGTGAGTAAAATATTTTGGCCTACCTGACTAAAAGTATCACTTGGAATCGATCGCTTGTCATCTGTCATCTGTTAAACATTAACTTCTGCATTCCCATCTTCTTCTTCAAAACAACTGCCCCAAAGCCAGCCAAATTTGGCACAATTTATTTGGGGTTTTTTATTATTTATTTACTGGTGTTTAGGGTCACATACTTCTGCACAATGGCTAATCATGACTGGTCTTTGGGGATACTTCTCCAAGTTTGTTCGATAGACATTTCTAATATCAAGAGGCTTGGGCATTGTCTGAAAAGACTAAAAATTACAATGCATTGAAATTTGAATTTGTTATGCAGCTTCCTTATGTGCTCAAGATTCAAGTTTCTTGGACAATATTTAGATGCATACTACCCCCCCCCCCCCCTCCTCACATACAAAACTACACCAACCGAAATTTTTATTTTCCAAACTGATTTACCAATATGAACCACATTTGATATGCAAAAGTATTAGGGGACATGTACCTGATTTATAGCCAAAAGCAAATTATCATGCGTCCTGTGACATCCCCATGAGCCAAAAGGATAGGACCCAGTCACCAATGCTTGGGGTGGAAGTGAAAATGGGCAACATGGGTATAAACGATATACTAAACTTGGCTTTATCTCCATGCTGTGGTCTTGATTAGCCATTTTGCAGAAGTATGTGACCTTAAACACCAATAAATAAATAAATTATGTGTCTAAAATAGGGGGTTATGTGGGTAAAATGTTTTTTATGTGGATAAAATGGTTTATGTGGCTAAAAGTGACAAAAAGTGGGTATTGTATTTTCAGGAATTTTATGTTGGGGTTGTGGTTAGCTGAAAGGGTTAGGGTTTGCTACAACCCAGAAATTAGACTCAGGAGTTTTTAGTGGTTGTCCATGAATTTAAAATTTCTCAAATATTTTAGCCACATAAACCCTTGTTTTAGGAGCATCCATCCATCTGTCCATCCACCCATCTCTCTGTCTGTCTGACCATCTGTCTGTGCAAATCATGTCTGGCTCAGAACTTTTGATCGCCATGAAGAATATTAATGATACTTCATATTAATGTTGCCCACCCCCAGAGGGTGTGTCGTGAATAAGGTTGGAATGCCTGTCTACAAGGTCAAGGTCAACACTTAGTTCAAGTTCACATATCCATATTCAAATATACACAAGTCATGTCCAGCTCAGAACTTTTGATAGCCTTGAAGGATATTAATGATTCTTGGTATTATTATAAATTAAATGTTGATGGTGACTTATTAAATTCTAGTTCAGTTTTCTTGCGATCATTTATAGTCCGTTTGCGCTCATTATCAAACCATGGTGGCGAAACATTTTGGATTTCCTGAGGTATTAGGAATGACTGTGTTTGCAATGTCAAGCAGCTCTTTTGCGAAAAGTTCTATTTGGTCAGCACTTTCCTCAAATTTCTCACATGTGAGGCATTCAGAACAAAGTGATGAGAAAAGTGTCACAGTCAGCCTTGTTAAAGTTCTACTAGGGCACCCTCTCATCGTCTGCCAAAACTACACTCTCCAACACAATCGGAAAGTGGTCACTCCCGCACAAGTTGTCTTCTACCTTCCACGAAAAACTGAGGAAGATAGAAGGGCATACGACTGTAAGATCAATTGAAGTGTAAGAACCAGATACAGGGAGCAGGTAAGTGTCTGACGCATCACTGAACAAACACAAGTCATATTTTGTAATGAGTCCTTCTAGGATGACCCGCATTGTATCCTTGGGCATGGCACTTTATCCCATTTGCCTACATGGGGGCACGATTAAGCTGTGTACTATATGGCATACTGCACGTCGATGGTGCACATGTCTTCAACCACTGTAACCCTGCCTGGACAGAGCTTGAATAGAGTTAGAATGTTGAGGAGCTGACAGTTGCTGCTCGTCGATGCTCGGTAGTTCTCTCCAGGTACTCCAACTTCCTCCACCGGTAAAACTGTCATGGTCACGATTAGTCATTGTGCATAAGTATGTGTGACCTTAAACACCAATAAATAAATAAATAAATAATGAGTCCTTCTAAAATTTTTGCATCTTGATAAAGCACCTAATGTTACTTTCCAATGGTGGAGCGATGATCTGAAATCCTGGGGGACCATTCTGTCTCAGAACTGAAGGCACTCTGTACTTATACTGAGAGCAGGAAATAAAAAAAAATATTTTCAAATTTGGAGGTAGGTGTCCCCCCCCCCACCCATCCCTCATTTTTCAGACTTGAATGTATGGTATGTTTATGGAGGGGGAGAGGTGATTGTGTGTGTGTGGGTGTTTGGAATTTATTTTATGCAATTTTTTTCTAACCTAATTTTTATCAATCAAAAACATTGCCAATATTTTATTTATTTATTTTTTTAGCATGATTTCTAAAAATAATGGATGAGGTGGGGGGGAGGAGAATTACAGTTTTTGTCTTGTATGGAAAAACATGGTTTGCCGTGTAAAAATCTCACTATTTCGATATTTAACGTAAATAGACATAATGTAATTGTCTTGTCCAAAGTTAGGCAAACCGCTACAGCCTGTAAATTTGAATGCAAAGGTACAAAACTGCGAATAATGTTGTTTCTAACCAAGACAGACATTCCACAAATATGAAGATCATTTTCATCTGCCCAAGCATTATACAAAGTATGATGCTTAAAGGCTTCAATGCTGAATGATCTGGAGTTTCGGGTTTCTTTAAAAAAGTTTCCTGCAGGCAAAAAGCAGCAGGTTTATAATTTTGGCTCAAAAGACCCAGTTCATTAAAATGTGTTCTAAAACCCCAACAATTCCACAGTATTATATTATTTTTGTTTGTACTATCCATTTGATTTGTGTCTTGGGGACCTATTCTGAGAGGTTTTCAAGCATAAATACCCGAACGTTTTGTTCAATGCACTCAATGACTTCCAGCAGTTCAAAGCCTTCAAACCTGCTGCAGGTAATAGGGTCTTAAAGAGCCTTGGGAGGTCTGTCTGAAAATTGTTTTTATCTTCTTTTTTTCTATCTTCTTTTTGTTGTTTTTTCCTTGATTCTTCCTCTTATTGTGACTAAGATTTTGATGCATGGTCTGGTTTCGGCTTTGTTTGGTCATTTTTCTGTTCAAGCTTCCTTTACTTTATTCTTGTCCAGTTCAAGTTTTTCCTGTTCTTTCTTCAAATTTGTTGTTGATTTGTTTATTATTGTTGTGTAAGTAGTTGATGGTGTTTGGGTCGATTTTGGTTCAGTTTTGTTTGACTGTTCTATTGTAAAGGCTTGCACTAATGATGGTATTGTCCTTTTGACCCAAGTATATAGAGTTTGGAAACCCACTAAAATTGATGGTAATTTCTGCGATAATCTTGCTTCACATGATGGTGATGATGTATTCATGCCAGGCATCGATGTTACTACAGTAAAACCTGTTTTGAGAGACCACTGTCATGAGAAACCACCTGTTTTACTCTGTAATGGACCTGTCATGGGAGACCAACTGTTTTGAGAGCAAACTTTGCATGGAATAAAGTGTGGTCTCTCAAGACAGGTTCTACTGTATCTCCCTGACCTCTTTGAAACTTATCTGTTTTTACCCTTTTTGATTTTTTTAACTTGTTGTTTCCTTTTTGCCAAACATGGCAATCCTTTGAAGCCGCTACATGGCTGCCCTGGAAATTGCAATATTTAATAGTGTTTGTACAGGGGTCTTGATGTTCTTGTCCACACATGAAACAGATAGTTCTTCCTCAACAGTTGATTTGACCGTGACAAAACTTTTGACATTTGAAGCATCGGAGTACATTTGGAATATACAAAACCACTTTGATGTTCATCTAACCAACTTTGATTGATTTAGGTGGCTGAGAAGAATCAAAAGTTAGAATATATGTATTTGTTTTTATTCTTGTACCATCTCTTTTAATTGCTATTCATTTAACAACGCTGACACTTTCATCGTTCAAATTCCTTTCTTATCCAGAACGTTGATACCAACTAATTCCCTTGTTCGCATTACACCTTTGCTGTTGTTGAGGGAAAGTATTTACTTTCATATCTGCCAGTTTATCAGTATTGAGTAAATTAAGTTGTTGAGGGTTCTATGTGGGAAAGTATTTACGTTCATATCTGCCACTTTATCAATACTGAGTAAATTAATTGCCTTTTGTTCTTTTAAGAATTCAACCAATAATGCACCATATCTTAGCTTTTTCACGTTCTTAACATGTCAGTTATTCCCTTTATGGTTTTCTCCAACAAAAATGGATTAATGTTGGATGCCTTTTGACTCTCATCAGCCGCATAAATAATAATAAATTTTTGCCAGCTTTTTGATATTGGAAGTCAGAATTGAGAAGTCTGATGAGAAGTCTCGACCACATTTTTATTTTGGGTATTTTCCATATTTATTTTTTATTGTATTTCATCATTCCATGACTCCCACCCTTACTCTGAGACCAACTTGGAGGGGTTATGTTGCAGATATCCAGCAAACAGCACCAACAGAACATGGAAAGCATACTCTTCCCAGTGTTGATGCTAATGCATACCGCTAGAGGATTGACCTGTAAAATGTGGGTAGTGCCAGTTTGTGATGGTCATTCAACCAATCATTTTGTGAAACTAGTGCAATTACATTTATCACTGACAACTGACACAGACAGTGCAATAAAAACCATATGTTAAAAATGTTCGAAATTCATTAAAAGTCAGTATTCCAGTAATAAAATTGAGTTAAAAGAAATAACTGATTGAATGCACCCCCCCCCCCTCAAACACGATTCCCTATTTTGGGGCTCCCAATTGGCAGGATGGGTTGTCCAACCATCCATCTACTCCCGAAGTTGGGGCCGAAGCAGTGTATTGGACAATATCTCCAAAATGGAGACTACCCTAACCAAGGCCACTGTGTCTTCAACTGCCAGGATTCCTTCCTCCGGGCCTTCAGAATGCACCTTATTGGAGAACAAGGTGACTGCAAGATGTTATAGCAGGAAAGAACCATTTTAGTCCTGACTGTGTATTTAAATATTCTATTGCAAACCAGCTAAAATGAGCAAACCTGCTAATTTCAAACCAGAAAACCTGCCAACTGAGCAGGCAGTCCTCTATCCACCACCTGAAGACCCTCCTAGTATGGATTGGCCAAACCCCTCTAGGAGACATCATCTCAGAAAGTTGCGAAATGATCACTAACTTCAGTAACAATGATTCTCAAGAATTTATTTTGTGAAAATATGATCAATTAATCTTGCAATATGTTGAGTAACTCAAGTACGTTTAGTATTTACAGGCATAAATTCTGCAGAGAGCATATTATCAACAAACTGATATGTCTTTTGGTGATTTGTGAATCTAAGAAGATCAATATTAATATCACCCCTTAGATAAATATTTGCATTCTCACTATTAATTATTTCAAGAAGTCTAGACAGAGTTGTAAGAAATAGATCAAGATTGATTTTTAGAGGGGGCAGGGTCTATAAATTATCCCAACGATACTCTTCTTTCTTCCACTAAGTTCAAGGAATAGGGATTCAAAATCATGTGGTATAAAAACTGACAGGGCGTTGTATACCCGTAATTGTTTATCTTTGTTAATGACATTCAAACTCTCCTCTACCATCATTGTTGTCACGGCACTCTCAAGTGACAGGTGTATGATATCTGTCCATGGAATATGTTGTGTTCTCTTTAATACTGAAGATTTTGGTTATTCCTATCATGTCAAAAAAAATATAATTGAACTGTAGGCCATATAGTAGGCTGTGGAGGTTCTTCCAGTTAGCATTCTGACTACGAAAATTTATATGAAATATGGAAAACATTTATCCTTTCAGATATCTGGAGTTTAAACTATTTCAGTGTATAGTACTGAGAGCAATTAATATCAATGGTCATTGCCAAATGGGTGCCATCATTATTGCTGGCAGCTTCGTTGAAAATTGTTGTGAAGTCATAGATAATGCTCTGTTTCTCATCAATGTTAATTACATTGGCCATTGTCAAAAAAAATTGTACTGGTACAGAAACAAACAATTCTGCTGGTGTCATAATTCTTGGTGATATAAAACTAGAGGATAAGGTCTTGATTATTCAGGTTAAAAAACAAATAACTTTTGGATACAAAATAAATATAGGCATATGAATTTGTTCTGTTTTCAGCTTCTGGGGTTTCCCTGAGAGTATGAAAAAAATGTCCACCATAGTTAAAATATGTGTAACCTAATGTTATTGTATATCAAATTTGGTACACCAAATTTGGTTCAAATTTGCCAACCAGATCCAAAAATTGAAATTTTGGGCAGGTCCAAAAACCTTGATCCTCCCAGAACAAACCCAAATATTGCCCTAGAAACTTCCTTTAAACAAACTTGAGTCTTGAGCACACAAGGAAGTCGCATACAAAGTTTCAAAGCATTGTGACCAGTAGTTTATGAGAAGATTTTTGAAAAATGTTTGGCTATTTGGGCACTGCTCGCTGGCCTTCAAGCTTTGCAACCTAAATCAGAGAAACTTGGAAGGTATCCCCCAAAGATAATTTGTGCAAAGTTTGGATGGATTTGGGTCAGTAGATCTGAAGAGGAAGACTGATTTGCAAAGCTAATGGGTGGTGGATGGCAAGTGATGGCAATAGCTCATGCTGGCTTTCAGTCAAGTGAGCTAAAAAAATCTTATTGGACATTTTACATTTTACATTGCTGAACTCCCAGTCCCTCATGACTCCCTTAACTTGTTGTTTTGAATTTGACCATTTGGGAACTTTCTAAAAGGTAAAAAAACACAAGAATGAACATATCAATGACCCTTTAGCTTACCCAGGCTTTATGCTGCATTTGTAAGATTCGTGTCATAATTACTAGGGATGGGACAATATGCCAAGCTCAAAATATGTATCGTGATACACTGGTCGGGCAAGTACCAATGGGCTTGGTACTTTCTGGGCAAGTACCATGGGCTTCTGGTCAAGCCAATACATTGCAGATTAAATTCTGGGCAAGTACCAATGGGCTTCAGGTCAAGCTAATTATATACTGAAGCAAATAGAAATTTCAATATATTACATTTGAAATCAGCTCTCTTATTCTGAGCTTGGAGCACCACAAGCTTACTAAAGACAAAATGCATTGCGCTGTGGCTTTCAGTCTAAGAACAAAAGCTCTTGAATGTTGTCAATTATCTACTTAGACAACGGTTTGAGCCTAGTGATTAAAATGTGCATTCCCCCAACAATGCAGCATGTACATACCTGTAAGCCTTTTAGAATGATCATATCTCATGCTGGAAACTGATATGATTCTATATGCAAAAACATTGTACCAACCTAGTAATGTATAAAGGTTGCCGATAAATTCAAACTCATTTATTGTATCACCAACATTAATCTGAATTAAACTGATAAGATTCCATGTGGTAAACATTGTACCAACCTAATAATAGGGGTGCATCCATTTACTTGAAACATCGACAGCCCAGCGTCGTGTTATTCAAAACAATTAGTGATGAACCGATAATCGGAATTGGAACCAGCCGGTTATGGGGCATCGGCCGATTATGACAACCTGCAGTTAAAAACCGGCAGTTTCTGGTTATTCTATATTTAACACTGACTATTAAAAATCCCTTTGATATCTGGCCATTTCAATAAACTTTCCCCATTAAAAGCGTGTGTAGTGCATAGCAGAAAATTTAGGGATTGGAGGAGCAGAGATATTACGGAATTTACCAGCTACAATCGGTACAAGATCGCCACCATTTCCCGAAGATTCTAGAGTTCATGTAAACATTAGAGAGACACATCAAGGGAGGTAACACGTTAAAAAAAGAACACTGAATAATTCATTCTGACAAACGTGTAAATCATGTGTCATACGACTTCACAACACACATTAACATCAAAATTATTATTTACTTAAGACACAATGTATGTGTGCCCAGTATATTCCTGGTTAATACAGCCAAGTGTATTGTATCCTTACACAAAACTGTATCAACACTATTTACCGGAATAAAACACAATCTTCACGAGAACAACATCGTGTGATTTTATCGTTAATAACGATCTTTTCCCCACACCCCAACCAAAATGCAAATATTATTTTGGCTAATATTGCCAAGCACTAAATATGCATACTATGAGAACTTAGGTGGTATTAAGCTTTCGTAATTGATGATTTATCAACGAAATTCTGTAGTATAATAGGCACCAACAGATTTCCTTCAGTGTCCTACTTCAGCCATCAGAATCAGCATCAGAATCGGCATAATCGGCGGAAAAATAACTGGTAATCGGTTAATGGCAAGTTTTGATAATATGTTCATCACTAAAAACAATCAGTGGAGCACATGCTTTAAAGAGAGGACTATGGGTGGGTGAAGGAAACAGGAAGCTAAGTCATTCACCCTTGGTCTTCCACCAGTGCCATTGACTATTACGCGTGCAGGATACTAATATGATGTCACCAATTTCATGTCGTATAATGTGGGCTCAGTCCACTTAGTGGAAAACATACGTGACCATGCAGTAGTTACTCAAAATCCACAAACCACATGCTTCGTTCAGTTGAGTAACATTTGCTTCTCTCATTCAATGTAAATCACAGGCACACTTAATGCCTATATCACAGTTAACCGACCACCAAAAGTATAAAGGTCACCGATAAATTCGAACTCATTTATCGTATCACCAAGATTAGCCTGTATTACCGAACTGTCTCCAGACCAAAATAATACCTACACTCATCGAGTCAATAACAAGCACTAGAGGACCCTAGTAAGAGTTTTTTGTCCCTGAGCGACACAATATGGTACCATTTTTAATCTTTAACAAAGAGTTACACAAAATTCTTTTTCACTCTTCCAAATTCCCCCAAGGGGGTATGTTAAACAATACTCGATCTGTGTATAATATATCACCAAATGAATCTGGATTGAAAAATTCACTTGTACTACAATTACAGCCAGAATACTACTCTAAAATCAGAGAGCATCCTATTCGAATAACAAAACCGCTCATCTGTATTTTGCGAAATCCCAAATAATCACTGAAAAAAAACAACAACCCACAAAATGGTGTCTACCTGTCTGCAGATGTTTGTCTTGACATAACTGGCTCTAACACAGGACAAACATCACTCAATGGAATCCAATCTTTGAGTAAATTCCAAAGTCAGAATAATGCAAAACTGGTCCTGAACGGAGCATATCGGTTATAATGAACTGAACTACGAATGAGTAAAATGTAATTTTGGCAGAACTGCCCATGCTCACTCCGAATGGCATCCATGGCATGCCTCGGACAACTCTTTGATGCCTGCCCTCGCCCTCCATGTCATCATTGGTCACAATATCATTATGTATAGAGATGCATCTTGTGCTGTTTGAACAAATGGTTTGAGTGATTTCCAATAACTTGTCATCAGTAATTGAACTTTCTTCAAATGAATGTTCTGGTGTTGACTGGTGGTCAACACAACAGTCAGAAGATCAAGTGAATGATCATCTGACTGATCAGTTGTTCTATTAATCACTAAGTGGGTTTTCATATTTTAAGTTAACAGACAGACTCATGAAAATTTTTACACGTTCAATACAGTGACTGTTAACCATAAACTCTTAGTTGAATTTCATAATGTTTTTCAACTCAGGGTGACAAACAGCTTAATTTTTATGGGTGAGGGTTGAATAATCGTTTATCATAGCAACAACAGTCTAGTCCTGACCATAGGCCTGTATCATGATCTATGGTTTTTGAAAAGTGTATCGGTACAAAAATCGCGGACAATTGTTTATTCAAGTTATTGCGCTAAGGAGCTCAAAATTCATAAAAATTGACAAATTAAGGCCCATAACTCTGTAACAAAAAATTGGGCCAGGCCACTTTTCAAACTCGCTGGGGATATTATTGCAAAAGACCTATATGGCAAATATCAGTCAAATCGAAGAATGTTTTTTCCAGTTATAGGCGCTAACAAGCTCAAAATTTGTAAAAATTTATGATTTAAGGCCTATAACTCTGTAAAAAAAAATTGGGCCATGCCAGTTTTCGAACTTGCTTGAGATATTATTGCAAAAGACCGGTAGGGTAAATATTGGTCAAATCAGAGAATGTTTGTTCAAGTTATTGCACTAACGAGGTCAAAATTTGTAAAAGTTGATGAATTAAGGCCCATAACTCTGTAACGAAACATCGGACTGGGCCAGATTTTAAACTCGCTTGAGATATTATTGCAGAAGACCTGTATAGCAAATATTAGTCAAATTGGAGAACGTTTCTTCAAGTTATTGCGCTAACAAGCTCAAAAATCGTAAAATTTGACAAATTAAGGCCGGTAACTCTGTAAAGAAAAATTGGGCCAGGCCAGTTTTCGAATTTGATTGAGATATTATTGCAAAAGATGTGTATGGCAAATATTAGTCAATTTGGAGAATGTTTGTTCAAGTTATTGTGCTAACGAGCTCAAAATTTGTAAAAATGGACGAATTAAGGCCCATAACTCTGTAATGAAAAATCAGGCTGGGCCAGTTTTCGAACTACATTGAGATATTATTGCAAGAGACCTGTATGACAAATATTAGTCAAATCAGAGAATGTTTGTTCAAGTTATTGTGTTAACAGTGTGAGGAGGCCCGGACACAGGCCCGGACACCAGCCCGCCCGTCCGCCCAGACACACACCAATCGTTGCCAAACCATAGGTCTCTGTTGTTAACACAACTCAACCAAAAACTGATATATAATACTACCTGTAGTCTGTGTTGAAGAAATTCAAAATGGCTGATGTAGCAGCCATTGCAGTCCCCAACCATGACCATAATATAATCTCCTCTTGGCATGAACCTGAACAGGCATCTGATACCTGCCAGGTGAGTTCATGGGAAAATTGGTAACTTTATTTTGTCTGATTAGCTTCTGATTAAGGTATCTGTCAACTATAACATTGTACTTGAAGCCAGGAAAGTTGCTTAGATGAATGATTCCCCACCTCCCCATCCACGCACACATTCCTTGACACTTGCTTTATTCATGACAGTCTTTGATTTGTTTCCATTCTACATCTTTCACACAATTCGTTTCAAGATTTAATTCAATCATCAATTCTGAGAATTGCAAGGTGCTGTATCTCTAACAGGAGTTCACTATTTATTGATAACAAAAAAGTACCTCATTCTTGATACACTAAACTAGAGTTCACTAACCAGGTTCAGAGAAAACTCACTGGATCCTGACCTACATTTTAGGAGAGCTCCCATCATTACAGAAATGACACTGAATACCATTACAAATGAAAGTGTCAATGGCACTATAGCTTAACTTGTCTGTGTGTTGTGTTTGATGAAAAGGATAATGTTCAATGTTTATGAAAGGATTATAAAATAAGACAAGAATTGTAATAATTAGGAATATGTTAATTTCTGTTCCCTGTATGCTATGCTTTCAATAAAAATAATATGAGGTGTAGACTATACTTAAGAACTGAGGCATGGGTTACTGTGGTCCACAGAATTAATGTATGTGGCCCTCACAGTCAATGTATGTCAACGAAAGTTACCAAGTGACAGTGAAATTATTCCAAAATGAGTCATCTTATCAAGTTACAATGAAATCCCTTCATAAATGCAGCCTGCAGACTGTGCTAAAGGTTTTTGGGCTTCAATCCTGTGTAGCCATCACGACTGATTGATCGCAACCAAAATAGAATGTCCTCATCTAGACATTATACTGAGTCAGCCTACCAAGTTACAATAAAATCCCTTCATAAATACAACCTGTAGTCTGTGCTAACGTTTTTCAGGTTTCGGGGCATGGGCAGCCATCATGGTCGAATGCTCGTGACCAAAAGGAGACGCTCTCATCTAGGCATTATCTGGAGTCATCCTACCAAGTTACAATGAAATCCCTTCATAAATATGACCTGTAGACTGTGCTAAAGGTTTTGGGGCTTCGGGCCCCTGTAGCAGTTACAGTTGACCCATCGTGACCAAAAGGGGATGTTATCATCTAGACATTATAAGGAGTCAACCTACCAAGTTACAACGAAATCCCTCCATAACTACGACCTGTAGACTGTGCTAAAGGTTTTCGGATTTTGGGCTCGAGCAGCCGTCACGGCTGAATTATCGCGACCAAAAGGGGATGTTCTTATTTAGACATTATATGGAGACAACCTACCAAGTTACAATGAAATCCCTCCATAGATACGACCTGTAGATTGTGCTAAAGGTTTTCAGGTTTCAGGCTCGGGCAGTCGCCACGGTTGACAGATCATGACCAAATGGGGGAGTTCTCATCTAGACACCATACGGAGTCATCCTACCAAGTTACAATGAAATCCCTCAAAATATGTCCTGTAGACTGTGCTAAAAGTTTTTGGGTTTCGGGCTTGGGCAGCCATCACAGTTGACAGATCATGAACAAAAGGAGACATTCTCATCTTGATATTATACAGAGGCATCCTACCCAGTTACAATGAAATCCCTTCATAAATACGACCTGTAAACTGTGCAAAAGGTTTTGGGGTTTTGGGCTCGAGCAGCTATCACAGTTGACCGATCACGACCAAAAGGGGACGTTCTCATCTAGACATTACTTCAAACCTGCATATGGATGATCGGACAAGAACTACAGGTTGTAGCCTGTGCTAAAGGGAAATGTGAACAGACTCGCAGACAAACAGACTCTCAGACTAACAGACTTCTGCACGCGTGATGGAAATAGCTTATCTTGACTTTGTCAAGTTAAGCTAAAAATCAGAGAATCCAATGCAATAGTGTGTAACATGACAGTATGTCATCAGCAAAGACACATAAGTTTTATGATCAGACTAATTAATCCTTTAAGCATTTTGCTAACGTAATGGTCAAGCCCACCCAGTATTTTTTTTTCAAGTTTTACTTCCAAAATTAGCTTATGGCACATTCAACCAAACTCACTTGTTAAAAATGGATGATGGGTCACAAGCAATATTTTGGAAGTGAAAAATGAAATTTGTCGGTTATTTTGAGAAAAATTCTCATCGTGTTAATAACAGGGTTAACAAAAGTATCAAGTTTTTATTATTGAGCCTTTTTTCTGTTTGTTGGCAGATGAAAATGATAGTTTCAGTATTCAAACTCACATAATCTGCAAGTGCCTTGATACCTCTTGGAAATCGAACAGGATCAGCCTGTATTTTCAAATTTGAATCTCTTTCCTTGGCAGACCAGCAGTCATCAATGTTAACATATTCATAGCCAAGTTTTTTGTAGCCGTCCTCTGCGAGTCTATCAGCCATTTGCATGTATAACTTCTCACTAGAATATAGAAAGGTAAATTGCAGATGATATACTTTGATAATGTGTTCATTTGAATACAGCAGTGGGTATACACATATCTGAGATATTTCGACTCCACAAATTCAAATTCCTCCAGTAAAACGAAAAGGCAGAATCCACCCCCTCGTTCTCTTCTGAGAGGAATGGAAACCCAGCCTGCCAATTAACATCTGGACATGGTCAATGCCTTGTCAAAATTAGACACAAGTCCGATACAAATGTGTGGGTGGCTGGCATTTTGACTGATAAGTAGTAGAAGATATGGTTTTGAGGCCTGTTTTGCCGGAAGGCTGGGTGATTCCTGGGTGATGCCTGGGTGGATGACGTCATCATAATTAAAATGTTACGTAAGGTAATTAATGTTACTTAATTATTTTTTTGTTTTTTTGTTTTTTAATCACTTTAATTAATAATTGTTGCTTAATTAATTTTAATTAATGACTGTTGCATAATTAATGTAATTAATGTAATTAATGAGTGTAATTAGAGTTGATTATAATAATTAGTATATTAATAAATGAAGTAATAATGTCGATTAGTACATATTTTTTTTAAAGTCATAATTTGGGATAGATATTATTAGATAAATAATTTATTTACAAATAATTTATTTAAAAAACAATATTGACGTACTGGACATATATATGAATGCTATCGACTGACTGACCCGCAAAGGTGAACATCGTATGTCTGGGTGTCATTAAATCGGTTTTTCTTTTCAAATGCCAACTACTGACATATGTTGAAGCAATTAAATCTATTATCACACTTTAACGACCGGTCATAAATATTGTTAGACTGACGCTTCAACTTTAAGTGCTATTGAAATTGTAAGATACCAATCTGTCACCTTATTGATTTTAAACCCCCACTTTTATTACGCCCACAAATAAATTAAACGACAGTCATGCAAGGCTAAATTTATCATCATTTGTTTTGCAAACGTCTTATTGGCAAGTCGAGTTTTGTTCGGATCGTATCTACTACGTTGTAATTCATCGAAATGGAAAACAGAACCTTTACCTGTGGAATCTGTGAGAAAGGATTTTCATCAAAGGATCACAAAAATCGCCACGAGGCTACTGTACACGGGGGAGAGGCTGTACATGGCTGTTCTCTCTGCCCCAAGATGTTCAAGAGAAAGGACACTTTGGTGGAACATTTGAAAATCCATGATGAAAATAGGATCTACCAGTGTGATGTCTGCTCCAAGACGTTCAAGAGAAAAGACAAGTTGGCTGGACATATGAAAATTCACACTGAAGGTATCGTTTGCCAGTTTTGTGGAAAAACATTTACCTCTAAATGCAACAAAGATCGCCACGAACGAAGTGTACATCGTGCAGAAAGTGATGTCAAAGCGTTCCAGTGCACGTTTTGTCTGAAATCCTATACAAGGAAAGAAGATTTGTTAGCGCACAAGATTAAATGTAATAATTCGAAGTTTACATGCTCTACCTGTGGAGAAAAGTTTGCTCAGCTGATTCAACTTAACCGTCATCACGCTACCGCTCATCAAGCACCGAAAAAACGCAAAAGTACTACCGAAGCGACACCTGGACCATCAAAAATTCCATGAGAACCCACAAAGATTTCCGATGTCGATCCTATAGATTTTGAAGAAGCTGTTGTACCGGATTTGGAAAGTTCTGCTGTGGAAGAAATATATCGTGACCATTGGGGAGCTATTTGCACACATTTTATTATGAACCGCCCAGTGCAGGATATTTATAATTTCCGGGAAAGTGATATAATCCAACTGGATATTATGAACATTATATTCACGAAACAGCAGACGAAATTCAAAATTAATCTCAGCTTCGGATTTATACTACAACACACAGAAACACAAGATCTTCGTTATTTCCACGCTTCCTCCAACAACGCTCGTGCTCTTGAAGAACCGCACATGATAAAAAACTTACAGGATTTTGACAAATTTACAGAAACAATAAATAATCAAGATTTTCTGGAGTCGGTTCGTCAAAGACGACCGAGTACAAAATGGAGTGTGGAAAGGATTACAAATGTAACATTTTACGTTAATAAAATTATGGATCATCCCATTGGAGCACCTGTAGATTTGCCGGATTATGTTACCAATAACCGTTCAATTGTCAGTTTAGAGTCTTAAGTGGACTAGCTTACAAAGATAATTTGTGTTTATTCCGTTGTCTGGCTCTGTGGAGTGGTACCGATGTGAAAAAACTCGAAAAAACCACAGAGGCTTATTATTATCAGTTCCAGGAAGAACCCAAACAAAAATTCAAAGGTGTGAAATTGAGGGAATTACCGCTCATTGAAGATCTATTCAAACTGAATATTATGGTTTACGAACTGTATCAGGAACAAACAACAAAAGAAACTAGAGCAAAACTCGTCCAGCGTTCACAGGGTAAATATTCGGACACAATGTACGTGAATTTGTATCACAACCATTTTAGTTATATCAAAGATATCGGATTGTATACAAAATCCTATGCGTGTCGGAAATGTAACAAACTGTTTAAAGATTCCTGGCAAGTTGACCAACACGAACAACGTTGAAAGCTGAGGTCGTTTGTCATTTTGAAGGCGGCTTTTATTACCCAAACAAATCAGTCTTCGAAAAATTGGAAGAAGGCATTATTGTCCCAGAGGAAGATAGATATTATCCGTACAGAGCAGCGTTCGACTTTGAGTCCTATTTCGTTCAAGACGACCTACCCGAAAATACAGAAAAAAGACAATGGGAGGCTCGGCATGCCCCACTCAGCGTTTCTGTGTGTAGTAATGTAGAGGGATATACAGATCCGCAGTGCTTTATAACGGACGGTGACTTCAAAAAACTCGTCGAGGAAATGGTTACAGACTTGGAAAAAATTTCATTTGCTGCCCGTATGAAAATGTCAATGAAAACACAGCTCGACATACTCACAGCTCGCAGAGCTCATCGATACAGCGCTCGAACTCGAACCCGAGAAAGAGAAAGGAGGAAAACACCCGCTTCAAATTTTAAGGGAGGAATTTGACCGCTACAACCAAGAAATGCCAGTA
Source organism: Pictodentalium vernedei (assembly GCA_031216915.1). Taxonomy (NCBI): domain Eukaryota; kingdom Metazoa; phylum Mollusca; class Scaphopoda; order Dentaliida; family Dentaliidae; genus Pictodentalium; species Pictodentalium vernedei. Next base: position 564,597,078 of record CM062297.1, read on the forward strand.
CTCGGATTCAACAGCTCCAGATATGACATGAATTTAATCAAGAAAGAACTGACAGGATATTTATTGGATACATCTTCCATTGATTTTGCCATTAAAAACAACAATAGTTTTATGCGTGTCAAATTTCCTTCATTAAAATTCATGGACATAATGGCTTTTTTTAGCCCCAGGCTATAGCTATGACAAATACCTGAAAGCTTACGGAGCGTCGGCTGTCAAAGGATTTTTCCCGTACGAATGGGTGACAGGTTTGAATAAACTCGATGTAAATCATTTACCGGATCACAGCGATTTCTTCAGCAAGTTAAAAAACAAGAATATTTCTGAAGAGGACTATGCTTTTTGTCAGAAAGTATGGGACGACGAAGGTATGTCTACATTTCGTGATTTCACAGTCTGGTACAATAATTTAGATGTTAAACCTTTTCTCGAGGCAGTTGAAAACAATTTGCATTTTACCAAGAACTGAAGGTTGACATGTTTAAAGACGCAGTGAGTGTACTCGGAATAACTTTAAAATATTTATTCTCTACATTGGAGAAAAATATTACGTTTTCACTTTTCAATGAGAAAAACAGTGACCTCTATCACCTTATTAGAAACAACATAGTCGACGGCCCATCTCTCATATTCAGCCGCTACCAAGAAAAGGGTGTTACGCTAATTCGCTCCTCGAAGTACGGCAGTCAAGCCAAAGTCGCCCAGGGCGTGTTGGGATATGATGCGAACGCCCTTTATCTTTTCGCCCTGGGTCAAGACATGCCAACAGGATCATTTATCCGACGTAAACCGGAAGATGATTTCAAACCAGTCAAATCCTGTACGTTCGGGCGAACAACATTTGAGTGGTTAGAATTTGTTTCTCACACCCAGAAAGTCAACATTTTACATCAATTTAATGGAAAAGAAAAACGATTGGGGAGACGGCGCATCCCCGTGGATGGATGGGATAGTGAAAATAGGACAGTATATCAGTTTCACGGCTGTTATTTTCACGGACACAAGTGTAATTTAAACAGAGACAAAAACGGACAGTTTCTCATTAAAAATCAAACAAATAATAAACTTATGAAGGACCTTTACACTGAAACGCTTGACATCACCAGTTATTTCAGAAATACGTTAAATCTAACAGTGGCTGAAATGTGGGAATGTGAGTGGCTTGTCAAAAAGAAAACGGACCCCGAGGCATCACAGTTTGTACAGTCACTACCAAAGTTTGTAGTGGATGGGAAAATGTCTCACCAGCAAGTTTTGGATAAAGTAAAAAATTGACAGTTGTTTGGCCTGGTTGAGTGCGACATACACGTGCCAGATAATTTGAAAAATTACTTTGAAGAAATGTGTCCAATTTTTAAAAATGCAAATATTTCAAGAGATGACATAGGTGAGCATATGAAAGCTTTCGCCGAAGAAAATAAAATCACGTCCCAACCGAGAAGATTATTGATCGGCAGTTATAAAGGTGAAAAGATACTTTTGACAGCACCTTTGTTAAAGTGGTATCTCGAGCACGGACTGGTCGTAACAACAATTCATCAAATCATTCAGTATTAACCTAAAAACTGTTTTAAAAAATTTGCAAATTTTGTCTCGGAGGCCCGCCGATCTGGCGACAGTGACCCGGGTAAAGCCATAATTGCTGATATGTTTAAGCTGATGGGTAACTCTAGCTATGGGAAGTGCATCACGAACAAACATAAACAGCGGGATGTTAAATACTGCCGTGGTTCAACAGTAGTTAGGCAAAAAAAATGATAAATCGTTTTGTGCCTTGAACTGTATGGAAGATGATCTCTACGAAGTTGAAAAAAATAAAAAGACCATCAAAATAGATCTTCCACTTCAAATAGGGTTTTTCGTATATCAGTACGCCAAACTAAGAATGTTGGAATTTTATTACGATTTTTTGGATGTGTATTTGGACAGGCGTGATTTCGAGTACTGCAAAATGGATACCGATTCTGCTTACTTAGCGCTATCGGACTCAAATATTGAACAACTCGTGAGATCGGAAAAGCGAGAAAATTTCTATAAAAAATGGAATGACTGGTTCCCGGCTGCAGCATGTGAAAAACACCAACATGACTTTGTGACAACAAAATTGAACGGATGTGATTGGCTCCCAGCCGCTTGTTGTAAAACCCAAACAGCTTACGATAAGAGAACCCCCGGACTGTTCAAAATAGAATTCGAGGGAGATGGAATTATTGCTCTTTGTAGCAAGACCTACTTCTGTTTTGGTGCTACAGACAAATGCAGTTGTAAAGGAATAAGTAAGCAACATAATGAAATGAAAAAAGAGAAATATCTTGATGTGTTGAAAACTAAACAGAGTGGGTCTGGTATAAACAAAGGCTTCATGGTGAATCAGCATAACATGTTGACTTATACCCAGACAAAAACTGGACTCTCTTATTTTTATCCCAAGAAGAAAGTGTGTGCAGATGGCGTAAACACAACTCCACTAGATTTGTGAGTACAAAACAACAAATGTTCTAATAAGGTGATAGGGGGCGGTATGTCGTTATAAACCACATAGCCGTCGTGGGCCACGATAATTAATAAACATTACTACGAAAATGTCACAACAATTTCGTAGTGGTGTTTGTTAAATATTGTTACTGACAAAGTAGTTTGAAGGGTGAAGGAGTAAATACTCCCCCACTCCCGAACTGCGTCTGTGGGAAATCCACCTGATGAGTCCCAGGCCGAGACGAAACGGTCTTCATAAAATATTGTTTAACTTAATTTAAAAAAAATAACCAAGAAATTTGGGGGTTTTTTTCTATCTAAATTTTATTATTACAAATAAACACGATAATACAAGCCGTGTAAAAAAATGTTACAATGTATTGAGTAAATTTATGAAATGAAAAAAGAAGCAACAAATTATATAATATCGAAAAAACTATACATAAAAAAAAATATTGTACATGTCATACGTATCATGAATACAATTCAAATATTTTCGAATTTAAATTATATTAAAAACCGACCAATTGGTTTTACAATTATGTAAATTCGGTCCATCGGTTTTAATAGGATTTAAAAACCCGGTCAATCAGTTTTAATAGGATTTAAAACCAGTCGATTGGTTTTAATATGATTTTAAATTCGATGATTCATTAAACAATAAATACTTTTAAATATTCAAAAACTGTCTTTCGACAGACAGGACAATTGTTCAATTGTTTACAACAATTATCGCAGCAGCACAAGTGATTACATGGACGAATCAAAATAGTTGATTGTGCCTCCAGGCATACACAACAGTTCATTTCAGTGTCAGCTTTAAGAGTCTCTTGTTCTGATTGTTCAGCTTCTTCTTCTTCTTCCGGTGGGATTCTATCCACAAACGGGCAAAGGGGTTCAAATCTTCGGTGCTCTTCTTTGACAACATCCGACTCTCCCCACAAGTGAATTTGAATGCCGCAATAAAAACATTTCGTCTTGTCTTCGGTTCCCATGTAGAAAAAACCACACCTCGCCAACTCCCTCGGGCTTTTAACACATTCGCTAGGAAGCATAGATTCGAACGTTTTTAATCTGTGTGCTTCTAAGGCGTACTTGGGATAAATTGGTGGGAGGTTTATTACTCCACGTAAAATATTCTCCAGTTCAGCTTCGGTCCTGTGATTGAATTCGGTTTCAAAAGAGACACTCGGTACTGGTGGTTCTGTTATAAATCGCTCCGTACCTCCTCTAGGCTTACTGACCTCAGAGCTCCTATTCTTGAGTTTCTTCTTCTCGACTCCATGTCTTGCATAGAAATGGTGATTGCGTATAAACTTCTTCACAAAAATATCATTTTTTCTCAAGTCGCCCGGGAACATTCCAATTATTGTTGTCATAGTTACGCCTCGACAGCGATTAAGCAAATAGAATAAACAATAATGGCTGCATACTGGTAATAACCCTTGAAGGCGACAGGAATTAAATCGCCAGGCGTTAGAATATTTGTTTAGAAATTTTTTGAATGTCTTGTGTTGAGGGGGTACTCCATTTGAATCAAAATATTCGACCGATTCATGTCCGATGTAAAAAGCCACCCAGTGTTCACCGGGTCTGTAACTGGGATCTGTATTAGCTATGAACATCACTGGGCGGGTGGTAGTTAATTTTCTGGGTAGTCGATTTCTGGCAAAAACTCCCAAATTGACATGTCGGAGGTATTTATCGGAGTTCATGGCTGTCCATAATTGAAGAGTGTTCATGTTGAATAATCGAAAATGATCTGTCTATTTTTGTCTACCTCTATTATGTTTTGAAAGTCAGCGTAGACAATAACGTTCACTGTTATAGGTAGCGCGTCATCAAAGTGCATTTCCAGTCTCAAATTTCCACGCTTGAGTAAGCTGAAATGATCTCCGTGGCTCAAATCTGGCGAGAAGTCAAATGCGAACAATGTGTATCCTTTGGAATACTCTTCCCGACTGATGTGATTCCCGACGTCTTCAAATATTTGTCCAGTTGCTTGAAACAGACTTCTATAACATCTTACTATTTCTCCGTGTTCGAAACGAGGTTGTAGTGGTTTTGCGGGTATTTGTTGACCATCTAGATACACCGCAATGAAATTAACATTGTAGTGTTTGAAGTTGAATGGATTCTTTGAATAGCTGCCATTGAAATCGTCATTATCGAAACAACCTACGACTATTCGCTTTGGGAGCTGACCTAAAAATAAATTTTCCTGCGTTATGCTCAAATTCCCCTTGGGTATGGATTATACCTTCGTTTGCACCCTATTGATCGGGTATTTAGCGGTTCCCCTTTCTAAAGCTTCAACGTGGGCAAGTCGCACAGCAGGGTTAAGACGTTCTTTCCTGATAAATAGAGAAACTTCGTTAATTTTTATTTTATAATTAGGTGCGTCTCCCATCAATGCGAAAGCATCTTTTGATCTGTTCATTTTCACGTGTACGTTCACCCCAATGAGAAGATAACGATCTTCACAACACATGTCCAAATGTAAACGACCACTCATGTCAATAATTCGACTTGTACTGGCGAATTTTTTTCTCGTATTCAATCCATTATTTAACGATAAATCGTCAAAATGCCCCGTGGTATCTTTGTACCACAGAGAGGCAGTAAGTTGAGAATTTTTGGCTGGGGGACCGTAGCTCAATAAAGTTTCTATGTATGCTCGATAGGGATAAGTATTATTCGATGACGAAATGAGCCTTTCATTGAGGCTGACTTCTATCTGATTGAATAACGAATGTATGAATAAATTAACGGGTGCGACTTTAGCATCCCCGGTTAATGCGCCACCATCCGTTTGCAATATTTGCGTTTTACGTGGAGATAGCTCTGGGCTAAATTCAAATAATCGTCGCCGCTCCCAGAAATGAAAAGGCTGACCAGGGGGGTGTCCCGCAATTCCTTGCACGAGGGCTTCTTTGAATCTATCAACTCCGGCTTGCTTTACATTTTTCCCGGAAGCTATGTCCCCTACAAAATCTATACTTTTTTTCAAAAGTTGTTTTTCCACACTCTTGGCGAGTGGAAAGACTGCGTGCTTTATGGTTCCTAATAGGCTTCCTAGACCATGACCCCTCTGCATCTGCGCACCCGTAAAAACGGGCCTTCCGGAACCTACTTGGTCCAGATAATAATCTTCGAATAATTTTGGGTTACAGCAGTACGTCATTGTTTAAAATGAAGTGTCACGGTTAATTTTCCGCGTTCAAATGGAACAGGTTTTCCGGTGTCGTCTCTTATATAGACCTCTATTGTTCTGAAATGCTTCTGAGAAAGGGGGAGGTAATACAAATTTTCAAATGTACGGGATATCGTTCTGCAGTATTCCCCTTCGATGGGAACAATACGTAAAAGGGGAACTCTAGAATCCCCCACGATTTGATCTCGCACCAAATCGCAATATACGTATAGGGAATAAAAACCTCTATTCACGTCAGTTGCGCGCATCGCACTGAACCATCCTTGATGAAAAGTATCATTTTCAAACCCAAAAATTTTTTGAAGGCACGGACTCATGGTAATTTGTGCCCCGTGTTTCACGATAATCATACGTTTTTGTGAGATTGGACTCCACTCAAATTCTAAACACGCGGGATTAGGTAAATTAAATTCTTTATTGCGTTCGAGTTCTCGGATGATTTGGGTGACGTCCGTATATCTACCAGCTCTCAAACCTACCGTGTATTCCTTTTCTTTGTATTTTATATTTACGTAACCTTCCAAATCTTTTATGTTAAACCACGTATTTGGGTACTGAATTTCAGTTACAGCCACTTCCCAATCACCTTCGAGAGTTATGGGCTGAGACAACTGAGTTCGAAACGCAGTGAGAGTGTTATCGGGGAATGTGTCCAGCGAACTGTTACTCGGTAAATGTAAATAAAACATTATTTATTCTTGATGGTCGGGTTAGGGAGTAAGTAACCGATTGCGCTGCCAAGAGAGCAGTCCAAAGCTGAGGATTATTCGCGTCCAAGCTTAAATTGACAATACTCGTGATTATTATGGTGTATAAGATTATGACCTGTGCAAAATACGTTATCTCACTTTTCGATCTGTTACTTTCCGTGTCTTCCATTATACTGAGCCTTTTTTCGCGACACACTCGCTTTTATTAAATAATCTGACTTTGTTTGATCCAAGAATTGAACGATTTGGGATAACCGAGCCATTTGACAAACAATTCTTTTCCCTTACCTTTACCTCGCGTTTTTATAACGCTTTCTATTTTATATGTGGTTTTCTCAGCTTCCCGTTGAATTTCCTCCGCGTAAAATCCCCCTTCTAGCAAAGCTCCATTATAGTCCCTCAGCCTGTATATCACTGGATATCCCGGTATTATCTGACTTATTGTAAAGAGTTCCTCTGTCCAATTAGGCAAATACCCCTTTTCGAATGTTCGTTTAACCTTACTTATTCTAACTCTATCTCCTATTTTGTAACGCTGCCTGTCTTCGGTCGGTTCGCCATACAATCTCTGCCAAATTTGTTCTTGGTCCGTTTTTGTAACCAAGGCCGGGGCCATTCCGATACTGCGATGATAGGTGTTATTATAGGAGTCCGTCAGTGCCTGGATCGGAAAAGTTAATGTGTTGTTTTTGGTAAAATATTTAAACATTTTGGTTTTAAGACTTCGATTGAAGTGCTCAACTACGGAACATTTCGTTTCAACATTATAAGTTGTAAAAAATTCAACGTTATTTTGTTTTAAAAATCGCTGAAATTGACTGTTTGTGAATTCTTTACCTTGGTCAGTCTGTAACTTGAAAGGTTTACGACCTTGAGAAAATATTTCTCGAAAAGCCGACACAATAGACGAACCCGACTTGTTTCTCAATGAGATCACCCAAGCGTACTTTGAAAACACGTCTATGCATGTTAAGAGAAATTTAATACTGTCATTGTGTTTGCTTATTGAAGTCAGATCTATGAGATCAGCTTGCCATTGAGCGTCAATACCGCTGACCAGAGTTTTCTTTCTAATAAACTTACGCCGTGCTGGTTTGTGAAGCGTGTAAGTGTCCTGACATGCGCCGCAGGGCAGTCACTCCACCAAAGCTGCCCGGAGTCGAAGGTGTGTAATAGAGCTCTGTTAAACTCATAATGACTCACAAATACACATGTCGGAAGTATTTAAAAGGGGACCCAAGGGTGAACACCCCGAGCCTCTCCTTTCGTGGATGATTTAGGGGGTGTGGTTCTCGACCGACGTTTATGAATAAAAGCCCAACGTTCTTTGTTCCCAATGAGTTCTTGAGGAATATCAGCGTCTCGCAGTACCTCGCCCAAAACCTGCCAGCCTTCTGGTGCAAACTTTTTGCGTTGTCTAAGTAAGTCGTTCAACAAATCTGTGATGTTTGACCCTTCAACTGTTTGCTCGTTAATTATAATACGCCCCCTGTCATCCCATTTCAGATTTGGAATGGACTTCAAGCGTTTTAATAATAAACCCGCTTTTCTATGCATGGTTAAAGGTACGGTATCTAAAATTTCACGGTCATCATGTGGTCATCATGTGAAGAGGGCAGATCGGTCTTTTCCATTTTAATCTTGACTGTGGTCGGTTCGAGTGATTTCTCATAGAAAGTCAAATACCGCTGAAGTATTTGATTGTATGTTGTGATTTTTCTCTATCCAGCGCGGGCACTGCGGAATCATTTGGTCGTTTATCGATCCGATCTAACATCCGAGGATCTACTAAGACCATTTTCTTGGCGTGTTCCATTATTATCCCAGAAAACCTTTGGCTAATACTTTCAAAACAGGCTCAATAAGCGAACCCAGAAAACCTCCCGATTGAATGATCTGTCTTCTAACTTTATCCGATGTGTTCTTTACTGCTAGCTTCCTGACTTTGTCTTTATGTGGTCGTCGGACCTGCCAAAACGCATGTACAGGGACGACTCCATCTCGTATCCATCTCGAAAATAAAATGACTACCTAGGGGTTGTTATGATCTTTATATACCGCAAATGTTACATAATGACAATGGGACGGGCTAGTAGGGGGAGAGGGGTGTTAAACCTCAAAGGATGTTGTACTGCGGGTGTGTAAAGTTTGGTGAGACCTGATTGGTTGGAATAATAATCAAATTCCGGAAATTCGATTGAAACATGTTTGGGTGAAGGGGGATCCGCCCACTGAGGGTTCGTGTGACAGGAGTGGGGTGCAGAGGAGTACAAGTGAGGGGAGATTGGAGGGGTCACCAAGCATGCGTTTGTGCTAAAGCAACTCTTTTATAATAATTTGGTTGGTCCTGAAAAGGGCCGTTTTTTTCCATGTCGTGATTCGTATTCGCTTCTGTCTTTATTTTGTCTTCACCATACCGTAGAAATATTTTCTACAACCATTTTCTCTACCGCTTCTCTATCGAAATCGTCGATGTTAATATACTCGTGCGGCATCACAGCGGGTATCATATTACTTATGTTTGCAGCCCAAACATCTTGCAGCTCAGCACGATCAATCTTCTCCAGTGCAGTGAGGAAACATCTCTCGACCTTTTCTTCTGGACTAGCCATTAAACATAGATCGTGATGGGTTTGACCGCCATGATTTACAGTACACACATAGCACAGTTCACTAACCACCTCAGCTAAATGTTTTTGGATCATAGTTGCGTAAGCTCAGTTCAGCTTCTTCTAAGTTCGGTCGTCGGATTCTTTTTTCCATGATTTGAGAACGTTGGAATTTCTCGTTTTCTTTTTCTAAATAAATCTGATTCTTCGCTGGCAATTCTTCTGTCGATTTCTGTGATGGTTTTCTTCAGGTCATTCCACTCGATTACGTCCAAAGCGATTCCAGTTTTAGTCGGTGTCGAAGAGTCTTTCATGTATCTTCTTACGTGGACCTTTACTTTACCCTGAAACGGTGTCATATTGATAAAAGTATTTCTTGAACCGATTTGAAATTTATTGGAGCTTGCCATCTCGACTGTTTCAATGAAGTGACGAGTCGATTCATCTCACATAACTTAAACGAAAAACTGAAGCCCCGCCCATCGTTTTAAAATTGACTGATTGATTTTTTGAGAACCAGTCAAAACGCAGAATTTGGACCGTTAAAAATTGATGAAATTTGAAAATTTGAATCTCAGAGTCTGGAAGAAGGTTGCGTGTTGATCGTTAATTTAATGAGGTTTTTATTACACCCATAACTTTTGAACAATAGGAATTCGTTATTAAAATCAATAAGGTGACAGATTGGTATCTTACAATTTCAATAGCACTTAAAGTTGAAGCGTCAGTCTAACGATATTTATGACCGGTCGTTAAAGTGTGATAATAGATTTAATTGCTTCAACATCTGTCAGTAGTTGGTGTTTGAAAAGAAAAATCGATTTAATGACACCCAGACACTCGATGTTCACCTTTGCGGGTCAGTCAGTCGATAGCATTCATATATATGTCCAGTACGTCAATATTGTTTTTTAAATAAATTATTTGTAAATAAATTATTTATCTAATAATATCTATCCCAAATTATGACTTTAAAAAAAATATGTACTAATCGACATTATTACTTCATTTATTAATATACTAATTATTATAATCAACCCTAATTACACTCATTAATTACATTAATTACATTAATTATGCAACAGTCATTAATTAAAATTAATTAAGCAACAATTATTAATTAAAGTGATTAAAAAACAAAAAAAAATTAAATAATTAAGTAACATTAATTACCTTACGTAACATTTTAATTATGATGACGTCATCCACCCAGGCTTCACCCAGGAATCACCCAGCCTTCTGGCAAAACAGGCCTTAAAACCATATCTTCTACTACTCTGATACCAGCGTATCCGAGTCCCCAATGCTATCAACCCCGTTGGCAGAAATCAATAGTCTCTATAGGATATTCCTTACCACTTCTCCCAGAAAATCAACCTTCACCCCAATCTCTGTATGACTCTTTGCCATTTCAGATCTGGTGGGCTCAGATCCAAAGTAGGCCTGAGGTGGTATAAAGGTCTTACAGAGACTTGAGGTCAGATTCCTTCCTGTGAGGAACTTCTGAAGCATGTACATGTATGCTCTAAATCATGCCACATAAGAATGCACCTCTTCCTTGATAGGGAACCCAAATAATATAAACCCAGACACCTGATTTTAACAAATTCGAATTTGAGCCCTGTGAAGATGATGAATACAAACATTCAAAAGTGCAAATATGACTCCAGGACCTGGTCTGAAGAAACTTGAATCTCACTCTCCTAAGGATACTAAGTACCAAATATCTGATGATTCTGACAGGTCGATCTGAAGACGAATTTTAATGAATTGCCCTCATATTGCACCAGGTTAAAACTTGGCCTTTCATAGGGAGCTCAAATATGACAGATAGGCCTGAGGTGTGAAATAGAAATTATTAGTTCTATCAGTCATAACGTTGATTTTTTATGAGCAAGAGAACAGGTAGGTCTGAGGTGAGGTATAACTTGTGAATGAAGATTATCAGTAAACTACTTAATTATACTTGTACAGAGTACATTTGTAGGACTAAAATGAAAGTTTCAATGAAATGCAGCTCAACCTGACCAAGAAAGGATTGAACTGAATAGCAAGTTCCAGTAATGCCAAGCCATACACTCCAGTTTCTGCAGAAAAGACATCACACCAAAGTTACATATGAAATCTGAAAAAGGTTGGGTGAGAGATGCGGTCTGTAGAGTGTGCTAATGGAATTGTTGACAATTTATATGCCAAATCCAAGATGGCCACTCCCAGCCATATTTTTTAACGAAATTTAGAAGAATTCCATAGCTCCCATCTAAACATCACACCAAAGCTGCATATGAAATTTGAAAAGGATTGGGTGAGAGATGTGGTCTATAAAGTATGCTAATGCAACTGTTAACAATTTATATATCAAATCCAAGATGGCCACTAGCAGCCATGTTTTTTAGTGAACTTCAGAAAAATTTGATAGCTCCCATTTATATAAACATCTCACCAAAGCTATATATGAGATTCAAAAAAGATCGGGTGAGAGTTGCGGTCTGTAGGAGGTGTTAATGGAATTGTTGACAATTTATGTGCCAAATCCAAGATGGCTGCTGGTGGCCATATTTTTCAACGAGATTCGGAAAAATCCACTAGCTCCTATCAAGATATCACACCAAAGCTACATATAAAATTTGAAAAAGATTAGGTGTGAGATGTGCCCTATAGGGCGTGCTAATAGAACTGTTGACAATTAATATGCCAAATCTAAGATGGCGGCTGGTGGTCATGTTTTTCTATGAAAAAAACTGATAGCTCCCATCTAGATATTGCCCCAAAGCCACGTATGAAACTTGGAACTGATAGGATGAGAGCTGCGGCCTGTAGGAGTGTGCTAAAGGAATTGTGGATGGACAGACGGATGGATGTATGATCAGGCAATAGATTGCAACCCATCCCAAAAGCTCGTACCTGACATTGTAAAACTGAGCGAATATTATACCATTTCCAAAATCACTCCTTTAAGTATCTGTTGTGACAACTTTAGCTGCCCTAACAGTCAATCTTAATAATTTTAGCTGTGCATTTTCACGCACCTTTGTATTTACAGAAACTCTGCACAAGCTGGTGGTAGTGTAGTGTGTGTGGGATACAAAGGCCATTTACTAACCTGCCTGGTTAGTCTAGATCTCTTAGTCTCCTGGTAAATATGTCGCTTTGTGTGCCAGAAGTCAACAATTTGTGCCTCAGCTCCTGCACTTCTCTCTCGATCTGTTACATTGGTTCTGTTGACCACCTCTCGGGAGTTGATGACATTGTGGATGCTGTGGTGAAGCACTGTGGATGTTTCAACCCCCTTGAGGTGGAATCTGCAGGTCCGATTCAATGGGGTTGAATCACAAAAGAATGTGAGAGTAGTGTAACGATTTGGATATAAATGCTGTTAACCAACTAGCTTGGTTGACTCGGATCTCTTAGTCTTGTGTAAAGTGCCGCTTTGTGTGTTAGAGGTCAGTGGTTCGAGCCTAGACTTCCACTCTTCTCTCTCGATATGTTACAGGTTAATGAAAAAATCAGAATCATCTTTGAAAGGAAATTTTAGAGTTCACAGACGAGATTAAACCAGGCCTGTCACTTTGAGGTGAGCTTCAGCCTTCATGGCTCACCTGATTTGAAAATAAGAGGAGTGGCAAAAGCCCACCTGGAATAATTCTGATAAATTAAGGGACCAATTTTCCAGAATTTTTACTACAAACCACACCTGTGGTTAAGAGTTCCCAATGGATGCTATTAAAGAAAAGCCTATGGTACAGAGTCTCCAGTCATATTGAGATGACTATTTTATTATATGCATGCACTAAAAACATAAGGAGAAAATGTGGTTGTTTTATTTTTTGTCTTTACTGATACAAGACATACTGTTATGTTTTTTAAATATCATACTTTGTACCGCAGGTACAACAATGTGAATCGCATTATCAGAAGAAGAAGAAGAAAATAGTATCAATAAACACTTGTTACAATTTACATTTAAAATGCAAGCAAGATTCATTTTCCCTAACTTTGTTAGGGATAGTCGTCGGCTCGTGATGATTGGGATTTGTAGATAACAATACAAAATTGGATGACTCGTTCCGATTTGTCACTAGACATCATGTACCAAACAATAGACAACTCGTACCCAATAATTTTTGATTTGACAAAACACCTGCATTTTTTTGACTAAACACTAAAACATTAATTTGAGTAAAAGTCCAACCAGACTGGATGAAATGACTGATAGAAGAGGACAAAAACGTCTGGGGTTTTGTACAAATCGTTTGATGCTTTTAGACAAAACATGCAATCTTTTATACAAAACGTTTGATGCTTTTGGACAAAACATGCAATCTTTTTGGACACAAGTGGGCCTCGGCTTTATTTCATGAATTTCAAAAAATTAGTCTTATCATTATATATAATTTATATGGAAAGAAGTTTGCAATGCGTGTGCAGTTCTTCAGAACGGTGCCACCCAAACCTTTCCCTCGCCAAACTGTTCCAACACTTTTTTTACCTAAACCGTCCCAAACTTTTTGACCCCAACCGTCCTCTAGGTTGCGTACACTTGATGATGGTCAAAATCTACAGCATCCCATGGCCGATCCATCCCCAACTTTTTCACCCAAACTGGCCCCAACTATTTCTCCCAAAAAGTCCCATTCAAATGTTCCCCAATATGGTGTATGGGGTGATAAAGAACAAGGACTGACTAAAATTTTAATGTTTTATTTATTGAAACAACAACTTTAGAATAATAAATTAATATTTTGCGGCATGATGAATGATCAGTATCCATGCAGTGACCTTGACCCATGTGGACTTTGACCCAATTTGGTGACTTCGACTCACTTTTGGTGATCTCGACCCAAAGTGACAGCAACCCGATTTTGGTGAAGTCAACCCACTTTTTGCGACCTGATATGTGGATATTGTTCGGGAGTGATTTCCATCTGGAAGCTGTTGCCACGACTCGATTTCAGTGACTTCGACCTATGGACATATTCTTGCACAAGATATTATTATGAAGGGAATTCAGGCCTAACAGTGCACCAGTAATCTTGGTGATGGGAAATCGATACTTTATTGATGCCTAAAACTAAATAGGACAAATATATATTGATGCCTAAATTATTTGTGATTGGACACACATAGGACATATATACATGAGTGAAAGATAAGTCAATCAATAGCTATTACTAACTAGAGGCTCTGAAGAGCCTGTAATCGCTCACCTGGAACTACATATAACAAGAAGTAAGTCAACGCACTATAGCTCACCAACATTCCTCTTTGATAGTAACTTTGGGAAACACAAGAACTGTATCAAACAGGCTGATAACATGCAACAAAGCTGACCTAAACACAACCTCTTAAAAGTAAAACTGAAAAAATAATAATTTTAATTTTACATATATATGGAAGCAATATAAAGGCCATGGGATGAAAAGGGTGTTGGCAGCTGACATAAACAAAAACTTTAACACACTGAAAATGTCTAAGTGTGAGGAAAACAGGACACTTAACATTAAAAATGGGATGAAAAATTTGAAGAAATTCACTGGATAAGGGTTAAATGATGCTAGAATGATAATGAGGAACATGTATGATGGAATATAAGCACCATGGGAAGTGAAGGAAAACAGCAGCTGACCTAAACACAAACTTAAACATGAAATTCTTAGGTAAACAGAAAAGTAAACATAACTAAAAATGGTAAGAAAAAGGTTTAAAACACACTGGAAGACGGTTAAATAATGGTAGAATGATAATAACACAAGAGGCCCCAGGGGGCCTGAGGGCGCTCACCTGACATGGTAGTCTAAATATCAAACCAGGGACTTGACTTGAATAAGCTGCATAATCCCCTCCTAAGAAAAGCATATACCAACTAGATGAAGCGATTGTGCCCACACAATACACAGGATTTTCCTTCTATTTTCAGTTCCTGCACTTTAACGTCCCAAAATTGAGATAAACACATAAAAACAGATTTTATTCCCAAACAAAATACTTTCAGCCTAAATTTTTTTCTTCTTAAAACGCATAAAAAACGCTAAAACTAATTTCCTGATTTTGGTCCAAAATTTTCTAAGTCCCACCCGGACCCCAAATTTTGGGTGTAAAAAAAAAATGTTTTTTTTTGTGTTAAAATTGACAGAAATGCATAAAAAACAAAAAACAAAAAAATTATGAATTTTGGTCCAAAATTTTCTAAGTCCCACCCGAACCCCAAATATTCAGGGTAAAAAAAATTTTTTTTTTTTTGTCTTAAAACTGACCAAAATGCATAAAAAAACAAAAACAAAAATTTCTGGATTTTGGTCCAAAATTTTCGAAGTCCCACCCGGACCCAAAATTTTCGGTGTAAAAAAAAAAAAATTCTTTTTGTCTTAGAATTGACAGAAACACCTAAAAAACACAAAAAAAAAAATTTACGGATTTCGGTCCAATAGTTTCTAAGTCCCACCCGGACCCCAAATTTTCAGGGTAAAAAAAAAATTTTTTTTTTTGTCTTAAAATTGACAGAAATGCATAAAAAACAAAAAATTTTTTTTTTCGGATTTCAGTTCCAAATTTTCTAAGTCCCACCCAGACCCAAAATTTTCAGGGGGAAAATTTTTTTTTTTTTGTCTTAAAATTGACAGAAATAAATGAAAAACAAAAAATTTTTTTTTTCAGATTTCAGTCCAAAATTTTCTAAGTCCCACCCGGACCCCAAATTTTCAGGGGAAAATTTTTTTTTTTCTTTTTTTGTCTTAAAATTGACAGAAATGTATAAAAAACCAAAACAAATTTTTTCGGATTTTAGTCCAAAATTTTCTAAGTCCCACCCGGACCCCAAATTTTCAGGGGAAAAAAAAATTTTTTTTTGTCTTAAAATTGACCAAAACGCAGAAAAAACAAAAAAAAAAATTTTTTTTCGGATTTTGGTCCAAAATTTCGAAGTCCGCAACGGGACCCCAAATTTTCAGCCTAAATATGAACCCAGGAATTTGGCT
Organism: Pictodentalium vernedei; assembly: GCA_031216915.1. Classification (NCBI taxonomy): domain Eukaryota; kingdom Metazoa; phylum Mollusca; class Scaphopoda; order Dentaliida; family Dentaliidae; genus Pictodentalium; species Pictodentalium vernedei. Next base: position 564,613,060 of record CM062297.1, read on the forward strand.
TCAACAAACTTGAATCTCACCCCCCTAAGGATGCTTCATACCAAATATCAAAACATTCTTATTGCTAGATCTGAAGAAGAAGATTTTTCAAAAATACTCCTCATACTGCACTAATTTAAACATTTGGGCTCCCATAGAGAGCCCAAATATCCACCCAGGCAATTCATTTCAATAAACATGTGAAACAATCTTCCAAAGATGTTATATGTGAAATTTTAAAACTTTTGGAGCAGTGCTTTCGGAGAAAAGTAATCTTATGTTTTTCCCATTACCCACAGTGTTAAAAAAATGCTGACTCAGCACTTTTTCAAAGTCCCCAAAAAGTACCCCATCATAAAACCGATGGCAATTTTTTTTGATCATTCCATTCTGTTGGTCCTAAGGAAGCTTCACAACAAATAAGAATTCTCAGTGCCGTGTAGTTTTGGAGATATGGGCGTTTTCATTTTTTTCTATTTTTAGCTCCTGTGGTTTCCTCGGGGCTATGGGGTAAAAAAAATTCGGCATAAATTAGGTACTTCTGATCCAATAAGCACTCATGTAAATTTTGGTTCAAATCGGCCTCGCGGTTTGGATAATAGAAATTTGGGGCGGGGTCAAAATTTTTGCCCCTCCTTTAACATCATCAAATATAGCCCCTCCAACTTCTCTTGAACAAACTTGAGTCTACTCCTCAAAGGAAGCTGCATACCAAATATCAAGTCGCTGCTATTGCTGGTTCTTGAGAAGAAGATTTTTTAAGAATTGGAGCATTTTTGCCCCATCCCTCTGCTCAGTGTGAGCCGAAACCTAATTTGACAAAAAATCAAAGTCTGCATACATAACTCTTTTTCACATGAAATTTCATTAATATGCGGCCAGTGGTTTGGGAGAAAAAGCCCAAACACCACCTTCACGACGGACGCCGGACGACGGACGACAGACGACGGACGAAAAGTGATCAGAATAGCTCACCCTGACTTTCAGTCAGATGAGCTAACAATATAGAAGTAATATAAAGGCCATGGGATGAAAAGGGTGTTGACAGCTGACATAAACAGAAACTGTAACGCACTGAAAATGAGTAAGTGTGTGGTAGTAGAATGATAATCAGCACCACATGGAAGCATTATACAGGCCATGGGATGAAAAGGGTGTCAGCAGTCAATGGACACAAAAAATTTAACCCACTGAAAATGCTGAAGTGTGAGCTAAACAGAAAACTAAATGTTCAAAATTGGAAGAAAAATTTTAAGAAATTCACTGGGGGAAGGGTTAAACCATGGTAGAATGATAATGAAGAAGATGTATGATGAATATAAGCACCATGGGAAGAGAAGGAACACAGCAGGTGAGCTAAACACTAAGTTAAACATGAAATTCTGAGCTAAACAGAAAACTAAACGCAACTAAAAATGTCAAGAAAAATGTTTAAAATGCAGAGTATGAGGGGTTAAATCATGGTAGAATGATAATAATCATCATATAGCAGCATTATAAAGGCCATGATATGGAAGTAGGGCAAGTAAGTGATCTAAACAGAAGCTTTAACATTATAGGACATGTACACGACGCCGACCGATCGAGCCATGCCATAAGCTCACACAACTAAAGTTGGTGAGCTAAAAATGTGATTTCCCATAGGCTTTCCATGGTAACTATGAGCTGCAATTGTGACCATGTTTGCAATATTACATCAACATTACATGAGAATCATTGGTAGAAGGTGTCCCAGTCCTCAATCACGTGAAGTTTCAAAACATTTGAATCCATCAAACAAAATCATAGAATGTATCTGGTGGCCATATTTTCCAATCAACGGGAACAAAAAGAGGATCAGTTGTGGAGGGCCTACTGTAGACCATTCCTGCCAAGTTTTAGTTCACGTCGGTTCAGTAATTCCAGAGGGAAGATGAAAATGGGATTTCCTATAGGGTTTTTCTACAGTAACTATAAACCGCAATTGTGGCCATGTTTGCAACACAATCAACATTAAATGAAACATATTGGTAGAGGGAGTCCCAGTCATCAACCATGCAAAGTTTCAAAACATTTGGCCCTGTGGTTTCAGAGGAGAAGAGTTTTCAAAATCGACCAATCAGAATCAAAGAATGCTTCTGGCGGCCATACTTTTCATCTAACAGGAATAAAATGAGTAACAGTTGTAGCAAACTTCTCATAGACCAAGCCTGCCAAGTCTGGTTCACATTGGCTCAGTACTTTCAGAGAAGATGATCAAAATGTGATTTCCTCTAGGGTTTCTCTAGTAAATGTAAGCCACAATTGCAGCCATAATTGCAATCCGATGAAGATTAAATGAGGATCATTGGTAGAGGAGGTTACAGTCATCAGTCATATTAAGTTTCGAAACATTGGGCCTCGTAGTTTCAAAGCAGATTTCTTGAAAATGCACACATTTATGAATTCTGTTTCAACAAAAAAATCAGTAAAAGAAGGTTAAATATTTTGAAAATTACAATTTTTTCAAACAGTATTCTCTTTCAAATAGCTCTGGATAGGCTATGGTTACAGGAAACACATATTACTCCAATTTTGTCATATCTTAAATGATTTATTTTTACTGGAGAGCGACTGGGAAAAGAAAATAAACAAAACTTCCATGCGTTTCCAAACACTTGTCATCAATCAGTATTTCAGATAAGTAACTTGAGAGTAATACATGTAGTAATATAATTACAGCTGCACTTGTTTGCAGTAGTAAACTATGTATCTTTTCTCTTCCTACACTGATAAGACCAGAAGCTGACATCATTTTCTGGAAAGCTCTCACTGATAGCTTTCCAGAAAAATGTCAGATTCTGATCTTGTCAGTGCAGGAGCAGTAGTTTGCTTAGTTTATTGCAGTTATGCTACAACTTATTTTGACTTGTACTATTATACACAATATTTTGGAGTTTTTTCCCCAGTTTTCAGTGGAGAAAACTGGAACCAACCCTTACCAGATTCTCAAAAAACAAGTATTTTCCTGACAGTACCGATCTTCAGGCAGGCAGAAGAGGCATTGGGTTAAGCATTAGAATATAGCCTCTGGTGGCCACATATTTGCAACCTCTCATAGACTATTCCTGTGAAGTTTGGTTCAAGTCGGCTCAGTAGTTCCAGAGAAGAAGATGAAAATGTGATTTCCAATAGGGTGTCTATAGTAATTATAAGCTGCAATTGCAGCCATGTTTGGAACCCGATCAACATTAAATGCGGAAAGTTGGTAGAGGGTGTCGCAGTCATCAACCATGCAAAGTTTCAAAACATTTGCCCCTGTGGTTTCAGAGGAGAACATTTTTCAAAATCCACCAATCAGAATCAAATGAAAGTGTCAATGACACTGTAGCTCAACTTGTTTAAGACATGTACATGTATAGTATGTGACACAGCAATGACAAACATCTAGGTAATAACAAAGGTACATGTACAGTATTGTAACGGTCTGTACATAAATGCTGACCGTAGCCTGTAACAAATATATAGGTAAAGTATTATAAAAGTGGGTTGACAGTTAGGTGCTAAACTAGAAAAGAAATCTTTGAGTCCCAGAGTGGGGCTGACTGAACCCAAAAATATTTGTTCTCACAGCACAGTGATAACAAGGGCACTCCAAAACACTCGTTCCGGTCACCAGGTGATAACAAAGGTACCCCAAGAAGTTTCGTGAAGATCAGTTCATAAAAACAGACTCTAGCCTGAGCCGTATTGACATGTGCACTTACTGTGTATAAGTAGCACTGAACAAATCAAAGTTCACCTAATTTGCATAATTTCTGCACGAGAAAAAAAACCTGTATTATATGTGATGTATTCCATGTTACTAAACATTCCTACAAAAATTTATTCAAATCAGACCTTTCATACAGAAGTTCTGTACAAAAAACTGACTGCACTAATTTTGGTACAAAAAGGCTGCTGGCGGTTATCTTGAATTTTGGACCGCACCCAAAAACACTCTTTCTCGTCCCATAGTGATAACAAAGGTACCCAAGAAGTTTCATAAAGATCGGTTCATAAATACGGCCTCTAGCCTGAGCCGTATAGAAGTTGTGTACAACAAACTGACTGGACCTAATTTCGGTACAGAATGAATTTTGGACCACACCCAGAAACACTTGTTCTCATCCCAACGTGATAACAAAGGTACCCAAGAAGTTTTGTGAAGATCGGTTCATAAATACAGCCTCTAGCCCAAGCCGTATAGACACATGCACTTACTGTGTATAAGTAGTACTGAATAAATCAAAGTTCATCTAATTTGCATAATTTCTGCTCGAGAAAAAAAACGTATTATATGTGATGTATTCCATGTTACTAAACATTCATACAGAATTTTTTTCAAATCAGAACTTTCATAAAGTTCTGTACAAAAAACTGATTGCACTAACTTTGGTACAAAATGGCTCCTAGCAGCCATCTTGAATTTTGAACTGCACCCCAAAACACTCGTTCTCGTCTCACGGTGATAACAAAGGTACCCAAGAAGTGTCGTAAAGATCGGTTCATAAATACAGCCTCTAGCCTGAGCCATATAGAAGTTGTGTACAAAAAACTGATTGGACCTAATTTCTGTACAAAATGGACACTGGCAGCCATCTCGAATTTTGGACCGCACCCAGAAACACTCGTTCTCGTCCCAAGGGGTTAACAAAGGTACCAAAGAAGTTTCGTGAAGATCAGTTCATAAATACAGACTCCAGCCTGAGCCGTATTGTCATGTGCACTTACTGTGTATAAGAAGCGCTGAAAAATCACCTGTATTATATGTGATGTATTCAATGTTACTAAACATTCATACAAACATTTATTCAAATCAGAATTTTCATACAGAAGTTCTGTACAAAAAAAAACTGATTGCACTAATTTTGGTACAAAATGGCTGCTGGTGGCCATGCACTTACTGTGTATAAGTAGTACTGAATAAATCAAAGTTCATCTAATTTGCATAATTTCTGCTCGAGAAAAAAAACGTATTATATGTGATGTATTCCATGTTACTAAACATTCATACAGAATTTTTTTTCAAATCAGAACTTTCATAAAGTTCTGTACAAAAAACTGATTGCACTAACTTTGGTACAAAATGGCTCCTAGCAGCCATCTTGAATTTTGGACTGCACCCAAAACCACCCATTCTCATCCCACGGTGATAACAAAGGTACCCAAGAAGTTTCGTAAAGATCGGTTCATAAATACGGCCTCTAGCCTAAGCCGTATTGGCATTTGCAGTTTAGTGCTGAAAGTAACATTAAATATATCAAAGTTAGTCGAATTGGCATAATTTATGCACGAGAAAAAAACTCATATTATATGTGATGTATCCCATGGTACTAAACATTCACACACAAAATTATTCAAATCAGCACTTTCATATGGAAGTTCTGAGCAAAAATCTGATTGCACCTAATTTTGTACAAAATGGCTACCAGCGGCCATCTTGAATTTCAGACCAGATCCAAAAACACTCGTTCTCGTCCCACGGTGATAACAAAGGTACCCAAGAAGTTTCGTAAAGTTCGGTTCATAAATAAAGATCGGTTCATAAATACGGCCTCTTGCCCGAGTCGTGTGTACAGCACAACGGACGGACAGACGGGCCATGGCAATACCTCAAATTTGGCTTCACCAAAGTTGAGCTGAAAATGCTTCTGGCAGCCATGTTTTTCTATGCATGGTAACCAAAATGAGGCGCCTTTGTAGAAGACCTCCCATAGACTATCCCTGCCAGGTTTGGTTCAACTTTACTCGGTAGTTCCAGAGAAGAAGATGAAAATGTGATTTCCAACAGGGTTTCTACAGTAACTATAAGCTGCAATTACGGCCATGTTTACAACCCAAACAACATTAAATGAGGATCGTTGGTAGAGGGGGTCCCAGGTATCATTTATGTGGAGTATCAAAAAAATTGGCCTGGCAGTTTCAGAGGAGAAGATTTTTGAAAATCTGCCAACCAGAATCAAAGAATGTCTCTGGCGGCCAGGTTTTCAAAGCCATGGGATCAAAATGAGGATTGTTTGTAGAGGACCTCCCATAGACTATCCCTGCAAGGTTTGGGTCATGTCAGTTCAGTAGTTCCAGAGAAGATGATGAAAATGTGACTTCTCATAGGGTTTCTACAGCAACTATAAGCTGCAATTGCGGCCATGTTGTGACCAAATCAACATTAAATGAGGATCGTTGATAGAGGGGGTCCCAGTCATCATTTATGTGAAGTTTCAAAACATTTGGCCTGGCAGTTTCAGAGGAGAAGATTTATGAAAATCCACCAACCAGAATCAAAGAATGCCTCTGGAAGCCATGTTTTTCATCCGACGGGAACAAAATGGGGATCGTTTGTAGAGGACCTCCCATAGACCATTCCTGGCAAGTTTGGTCTTTTAGGCCAGGTGAGCTAAAAAGTGTGGACTGAAATTTAAAACAACTATTAAATCCTTAAAATGCAAAACATGAACTTGATTTTTAGATATTATTTTCATGTATAAAAGGAAATCATGTTGATCACCAATTGTTACCAGTACTGCTCCAGAGAGAAAACATCGTTTAGGTGATTGTTTTGCGAATACACATCAGATTTTCATAAATTTTGTTCCTTTGTTTGTTTATTTATTGGTGTTTAAGGTCACTTTCAGCAGCTATGGGCTAAATCATGACCACAAGTTTTAAGACAAGATTAACAACAAATATAAAGGCAAGATTAACCAATTGTTTATACACCAAACTTCATGTTGATAGAGTATGATGAAAGGAAGATCACTATTTATTTTGGTGCCGGTGCTCGAAAGGTCACAGTGACCTTGACCTTGAAACTGCATGATTTCCATTCTCTATCTGATGTTCTGCTTGGCCAATCAACACCAAAATTCATATGTTGGTTGGGTATGCTGAGTGGAAGTACTCTATTTTGAGGGCAATGTGCCAAAGGTCAAGATCACACAGACCTAGAACTTGAAATTGGTTTTGCCCTCTATTTGAAGTTCTGCTTGGCCGATCAACAACAAACTTCATGTGTTGGTTAGGAATGATAACATGAAGAAAGAACCCTGTTTGGTTTGGGGCCAGTGCACCAGAGATACAGGTAGGTGTGGTTACTGTACTAGGGATTATTTCAGGGGGATCAGCCACCCCCAGTGGACATCTGTAGTTTTGCATTTTGACACTATATGGATACTCTAATAAATAAATCATGATGTGTTTATTGTTTCCCATACTGCAGATTCCAAACAGTAAGTGTAACGTATACTATATTTAAATATATAAATCCATGATATCAACCTCCCTCAGACAGAGCACTGCACGTACACATGTGCTGGCAAATCCTAGATGCACCACAGGCACACCTGTGGCAAACCTTGTGGAGGTACCTCAAGCACACACCAGATGCTGCATGTGTAGGTACCCTAAGCATACCCTAGGTATGCCCAAACCACACCCCAATGGTGGTACCCCACCCATACCCCAACCACACCCTTAACACATCTTTAGGAGGTACACTAAGCACTCCTCAGACATACCCCAAACACACCTCATTGGGGTACCCTAAGCATGCACCAGGCATACCCTAACTGAGATAATCTAATGGTGGTATCTCAACCATACTCCAGGCATACCTTATGGCAGTACCCTAAGCACACCTCAGGCATACCTCATATTAGGTACCCCAACCACACCTCTGAACTCAATTAAATTTTTGACCCCACACCCTAGTCATACCTTAAGGCTTAAGCATCCCCCAACTATCTGTTTGTAAAAAACCCATAGATTCACACCTCATGCGGGGTGTCACACCTGAAACAATTTTGTAGCTCTCACCACCGGGGTACCCTTTCCAAACCTCAACCGCACTGCAAAAACTATAAGGGTATGCTCATGATGCTCTTGTAAACAAACACACACAATCTTGTGATCATGTTAATCCTTTACCCAACGCAGACGATTTCAAAATCTATTATTTTAAATATCATTTTTTAAATTTTTTCAAAAAACTTCAACAAAACCATATATCATGTGACCCCTCTTTGGATCGAGCTCGACGAGCACATTCCCAAGAGGGGTCACATGATATGGTTTTGTTGAAATGTTTTGAAAAATAATATTTTTTTAGCTGCTGAATTTGCATATTACACGAGTGGCTGCTGGCGATTCATCAAAAAGAATGGTCAGCTTAGCCAGTCAATGATTTTCTGTGGCGTGTGTTTGTCCCAGATACCCAGGAAAAACTGATGTAGTTTTATAGAAAGCATAGCCAGTGTCATGGATGATTGACTTTCTATTGCAGAGAAACCTCAGTAATTGTTTTCCGACAATACTTCTCTTGACTGGGTATGATGCAAATCGTACAGTTATGATCAAATTACAAGTAAAAGTGGCAGGTACAGATCATAGATTTTTTCTCTTGTGAGCAAAACTATTACAATATTTGCAATATTTCACTTTCTATGCTACGTGGGAAAATGAAATGCAATTGATGGACATACCCGAGTCACACGGTTTCCCAAATGAAATTTATTCAGATTACATCCCCTAGCATTATATTTGAGTGTTTCTGGGATTCTATAGTTTTCAGCACAGTGGTACATGGGTTGAGCTAAAAACTCCCTCAGACATCTGTTCCCCACATCAACATGGAAGTTTCTTTTTACATTAGCATAATTTTAAAAACTTCCACACGTTATTTCTTTTTGGTACAATATATCCAGTCTCCAAGTATCACCTCATATGTATCATACAAATACAGATCTGTTCACGCTGATTTTGTGGAGATTGGATCTGACACATCAATTGAGAATAAGTGCCTTGAAAAAATGACCATTGAAAGTGAGTTTATTAAATATTTAATATTTAAATTTAATAAAAAACAATTTAGCACCTCTTGGCGTATGTTATTTATGGTATAGAATGCAAAGGAATTGAAAATGCATCATAAAATGGAATTAATAGCACTTGCACAGAGCGCTATTTGGTCATTTTCTTGATATTGTTTCTTTTTAAAATTCCTCTTAACATTTCTGTGTTGTTCTCAGTGAAAAGCTGAGGGAACTAATTTGTTTTGCGGATGAATAAATTCAACTGCTCTCCACCAATGACGGTTAAACTAAAATGATTGTCGTTTTCGGGATAATTACTTTACTTTAAGGTGGAATTAAAAGGTGGGATTAAAAGGTGGGATTAAAATGTAAAGATTATTTTAGAATACGTCAATAGGCAATGCATATAATGACAAGAGGGATGTTACATCCCAGATGCTCACCTACATCCTACCTACAGTTGATCCAATTTCAAGACAGCTCCCTGAAGGATGAAGTTGCATTTTTATTGTTTATGTCACCTCATATATCTAGTTTTTAATGGGGTATATTGCAGTTATCACAATGTTAATATTACTGGACGGGTTTTCAATCTGGATAGTGGAGCTAACTTTAATAACTACAAGGACATCACTCTCGTATGATTTTCATAATGATAGGCCTGATTATCTTTACTTTTCAATACAGTTATATCCATACATGTCAATTTAATTTTTCTTAGTAAAACTTGATTTCATGAAAATAATTGTAAAACACTAATATGCTATTTTTATGAAAAATATCTTGTTGTAACAGCTTTTATCACTTATTTAAAATGTTGGTGAAATTATTCTGTCTACTGCCCATGTCTGTTGCATATTAACTTCATCCACTAATGTATTGTGTGAAAAATAATCAACTCGATCAGTACCAGAGAGCCAATCTCAAATCATTGTTCAAATATTTACATGACTCAAAATATAATACCTTTTGAGAACATTTTTGGAGCCTACAAACCAGGCACATTCAAATAAATTGTTAGCTAACCCTTAATAATAAACATAATTTAAAATGGCATTAGCTATTTCTTCAAAAAGCAATAAGTTTTCAAAATGAACTACATGATGAGCAGTTGCATATTTTTCAGTAATTGCATTATTATCAAAGAGAACAAATTTACCACTTTTGATCTATACCAGCCCTTTACCCGCAGCACATGATATCAAATATACTACTCAAAGTTTGCTAAGCACCAAATATTTGATACATCATTGTGAAATTTGCTTGTGACATATTTACGATATTTTTGGTGGATATGATTGAGGAATGTATGTATTGAGATGGTCCCCAGTGTTTACATTAGCTTTTTTGACAGGCAGGCTTTTCGTGACAGTCATGGAAGGCATGTACCCCGTGATTTTCACGATGTTTTTGTGTACTGTCTACATGTACATGACATGTGTAGGGCATTCAATCTTCATTTCAACACAAGCCCTTGTGATTTGATGATTGAATATGGCAAGTGCAAATGTAAGAAGACATTTGTCTGAAGCAGAAATGTGGCGGGCTGTAGGGATGGTGGAGCAAGGGGCTACCCATCGTCAGGTTGGTGAAGGCCTTGGTGTGCACACCATACGGTGATCACCAGAGCCTGGGCAAGATTTCAGCAGTATGGCACACCAGTCAGACGACCTGGTGGTGGCATAGAGAGGTTAACATCTGCAGCAGAAGACTGTTTTTTGATCATTCAGGCCCATAGGAACCGCTTTGCCACAGCAACCCAGCTTCGCAGTGACCTTCAGAATGTTTCGATGCAGATTATCCGGGCAAAGTTGCACAAAGGTGGTCTCCGATCGAGAAGACCCGTCTATTCGCATTTCGCTGTCCCAGATCCAACGCCAGGCACGATATGAATATGAATGAGCCATGGACCACGTTGAATGGACCAGAGAAGATTGGCGACTGTCCTTTTACAGAAGAGTCAAGGTATGGTCTAGACCACACATATAGGCATTCTAGGGTATGGAGAAGACCAGGAGAGCGATTCCACGCAGCCAACATTGCTGAGCATGACCGCTACGTGGAGGGTCAATCATGGTCTGGGGCGGCATCAGCTGGGATGGACGTACAGATCTCTGTGTCCTTGAACGTGGAACATTGACTGCACAATAGTATATTGATGAGATCCTGGATGTGCACGTCAGATTGTATGCAGGTGCAGTGGGTAATAGATTCATTCTGATGGACGATAATGCCCATCCGCATGTTGCCCATGCTGTCGGGGAGTACCGACAGAGGGAGAGGATTGAGCGTATGGACTGACCAGCAAGATCCCCTGACCTCAATCCAATCGAATATGTCTGGAATGAGTTGCAGCTTGCAATTTCAGCCTGTACAGTCCAGCCAAGAAGTGTCCAGGAGCTTGGTGCCATGCTGGTCCAAGAATGGAACAACATCCCACAAAGGACAATGAGGAACCTGACCGGGAGCATGAGAGGGCGTTGTCAAGCCATACCAGTTCGCTCCGTCAACTTTTTGGTATATTGAAATATTTCCTCTTTTACCAAAAATATGTATTTTCCATGGTTGTCGTATTCAAAAGCTAAAACATAATGTCACACACAAATAAAATTTGAATTTCTGTACTTAAATAATTAAAGTTATAATTAAATAAAAAGTATATACACTTTTTATAACAAAATTTCAACTAAAACGTAAAACAGGTAGTTGGATGTACTTGGTGCTTAGCAAACTTTGAGTAGTATACGTTATTTTAGTTTTGTTTTTTTTTTTCAAATTTTTCACAAAATTTAAAAAGAAATGTATCATGTGACCCCCTCATTAGAGCAAGCACAACAAGCTTGTTCCAATGTGGGGTGATATATGGTTTTGTTGAAATTTTTTAGAAATATATTTTTTCAACTGCTCAATTTGTAAATTGCATGGGCAGATGTATCATATTTGTAAGACAAAGGGTTAACCCTTTACCTTACACAAATAGACGGATGACCCTTGACAAAACTTTTTTATTCACCTCAAAAACATAACTTATGCCCCATAGATAGATTAAGCTCAAACAGTTTATTCTGATGAGGGGGTTGTAAGTTTTGTTGAAAAATTAAATTTTTGAATGGTGATTTTTGTGAATAGTACTGGCCGGTTAAAGTCATTCCATCAAATGAATGGTTGATGAATGATATCAAAGTGAGATTGCTAACTGGCAGAGTGCTAAATTATTTTTGGTCATTAAAATTTGTCGACATATCTTTGCGTTGTTAAAGTTTTAGAGAGTGCCCATAAAGTGTGGCAAGTCAAATCCTAAAAGACTAAATAAGTTCATGTCAAGGATAATATGAAGCACATTCACTGAATATGAAGACTTTAGGATGGGTTACCTGCTCTTCAGGCTAACTCTTAACCCACTGAGCTGAGTATTTTTAAGACATTTTTCATCAAATCTAGTCATGGCTGCTGTGCGGCAGCCATCACTCGATTTGATAAAGAATTCACCTAAATTTAACTTTAAGACATTTTGGTGAAAAATCTATTCAGTTTACAAGGAGAAAATTTGGTTAAATTGCCAAAATGATACTTATTTCAATGGCACGAGAAATCCTATCTTTGGCAGGAATATCCTATAGCAGCATGCAAGTTTTAAAGTCCAAATAAGGACTCTACCAGTTTAGAAAACTGTCATCAATTGAGATAATCTGTGACAACTACATGTACATATATACACAATTCCAAAAGATGTACTTATAAAACAAGGTAAATGGATTCCTTCTAAATTAAAAAGACCTGCATAGAGATGTTCCCATTAAGATAAATGCCAATTCAGCAAAGAAGAATAAGAGTGGTATGCTGTGTTTCAGCCCATGGACCTCCAGGATTAACTCTGATGTCCATGGGCTGAAACACAGTCTATTATAGTGTGCTTTTTCACAAAAATTGAGTTGATACTTGGTTGAAAATTCTACTACGGGTGTTTTAGTGATGGTCCAATGTCATTATAGTTTGCACACAGTTAAAAAGAGAGGAACATACTGTTGTTGGATAGTGATACACTAAAATAAAAAAATAGAGGCTTGGAACTTTTGAAGTTAGTTAAAGTGGCAAAACACCAATTCTGTTTGATAAGGCCTAAAAAGGTTAAAAATCTGTTTCTCAGGCCCTCTCACATGGCCAATTTTGGCTACTGCATGTTCTATTTTTATAGCCATATTGCAAACTTAAAATGAAAGTGTCAATGAAACTGTAGCTTAACCTGACTGTGTGTTGTGTTTGATGAAAAGGTTAATGTTCAATGTTTATGAAAGGATTACGAAATAAGAAAAGAATTGTGATAATTGGGAATATGTTAATTTCTATTCCCTGTATGCTATGTTTTCAATAAAAATAATTTGAGGTGTAGACTGTACTAAAGAACTGAGGGGTGGGTTAATGTGTCCCTCACAGTTAATGTATGTGGCTCTCACAGTTAATGTAGGTCAACCAAAGTTACCAAGTTACAGTGAAATTATTCGAAAATGAGCCATCCTATCAAGTTACAATGAAATCCCTGTATCAATAAGGCCTGTAGACTGTGCTAAAGGTTTTCAGGCTTCGGGCCTGTGTAGCAATCATGGTTGAGAGCTCGCAACCAAAAGGGGACGTCCTCATCTAGATATCATGCAGAGTCATCCTACCAAGTTACAATGAAATCCCTCCATATTAAATATGACCTGTACATTGTGCTAAAAGTTTTGAGGTTTCGGGCTTGGGCAGCCATCACGGTTGACAGATCATTACCAAAAGGGTAAATTCTCATCTAGACATTATACAGAATTATGCTACCAAGTTACCGTGAAATCTCTTCATAAGTACAACCCATAGACTGTGCTAAAGGTTTTGGGGTTTGGGCAGCCATCACGGTCGACAGATCATTACCAAAATGGTAAATTCTCATCTAAACATTATACAGAGTCATCCTACCAAGTTAAAATGAAGTCCCTTCATAAATGCGACCTGTAGTCTGTGCTGAAGGTTTTTGGGTTTTGGGCTCGCGCAGCTATCATGGCTGAATGATCATGACCAAAAGGGGACTATCTCATCTAGACATCACATAGAGCCATCCTACTGAGTTATAATGAATTCATTCAATAAATACAGCCTGTAGACTGTGCTAAAAGTTTTCAGGTTTTGGGCTCGGGCAGTCATCACGGTTGATAGATCACAACCAAATTGGGAAGTTCTCATCTAGACATCATACAGAGTCACCATACCAAGTTACAATAAAATCCCTTATAAAATATGACCTGCAGTCTGAACTAAAGGTTTTTGGATTGCGGGCATGGGCAGTCATCACGGGTCACAGATTGCGACCAAATGGGGAAGTTCTCATATAGACATCATACTGAGTCATACTACCAAGTTACAATGAAATCCCTCTGTATTAAATATGATCTGTAGACTGTGCTAAAAGTTTTTGGGTATTGGGCTTGGGCAGTCATCATTGACTGATCGCAACCAAAAGGGGCGTTATCATCTAGACATGACCTCCAACCTGCATATGAAATTTTGTGACTGTGAACATAATGTATAGAACTAAATATAGAGCAAACCTGAAAGAGACTATAGTCACAACAATAAGTGGTCAGTATACTGACCATGTGCTCAGTTCAGTTGGAAATGTGTTGAATAGCAGTTGTGCTAGTTGGAGAACTCAAGAAATATAGTTTATTCTTAGGTAAGCTACCTTATCATTGGTAGCAGAGCGAGAACTTGGAAAAGCTATTTGGCGAATGATCAATTTGCAGAATTCTTCATCAAAAAAATAAAATTAATTCA